>CM031243.1:832134498-832776998 GCA_018340775.1 Taxus wallichiana var. yunnanensis
TTGATCCTTTCATGAAGTAGAACATTCCTTTCATGTCAATTGTTAAATGTTAGCTTATTATTTCTATGCATAGACTTAACATGCTCGGTTCTTATGGCTGAATTTAGTTAATATTTGTGCGAGATGGATTATGCGAGTAGACTAGAAGAAAAGAGTGTAAAAGTTTCATCTGTACCATTATGAAGTTCCTTGTAAAAAAATGTCCAATGTGTTGTAAATTGTGTAACATTGCTTGTAAAGAGAGTTGATATGACCTCTTGCCTTGTATTGTTTGGTAATGGTGAAATAAAGTGTCTTGTTCTTGTGTAGTTAAGCTTGAAATTATCCTTGTGAGAATGGCATTCAATCTTTACATTGATATGAGTATTGTAAAACTTTTATCTTGAGAATAAATTATTAAGTTAAATCTTTCCAAGACTTAGCGTGATATTTTATAAGTAAAGAGAAAAATGAGTCGTTTAACCCTTAAAAAGCTAAACAAAAATAATGATTTTATATTCAACAAATAAATGTAAAGGTGATCTATTTGAAATCAAATAATTCCATGAGTGATCAAAATGAAAACATCCTTTGTGAGGTAAACTTTTTTTAATCGATACCCTAGCTAAACTAGCGAACACTATCCCTTTGGGGTGAACTCTTAAACAAGCAAGGAAAACAATGGTTAGTTTTGGAAGATATTAAGATTTAGTAAGTAGGAGAAGACTTTAAGTGAACTACTCTTCGAGTGTATAAGAAATTAACTCGATTGGTGAGATGAATTTTGTGCAAACCATATATTGATTTCCTTAAAGAAAACTTAAGTCATGAGCTAAAGGGTGTCTTACCAAAATAAATAAACCACGACCATTTCTTCTGTGGCTTGCCCTAGCCAGTGAGTGTTTCATGTGGATTGGACTTTCATGTTGTCTTGTCAAAAGAAAAATAAATTGTCCTTGATAAGTGTGAATGTTTCCGTGTGACCTTGTGGTCTTCCCCCAAATGGTTCCAAGTGTTGGTTGTAACCTTGTGACGACTTGTTGTGTCGTGTTGAGTCAAAGCAAGTCAAAAAAAAAAGTTATCTTGTATTTCACTTGTGTTGTTCTTGTGTTGGTAAAGTCCCCTTCTTAAAACTATTTCTTTGTTAATTAAAAAGATATTTCTAACATTTTTTTATATCTTAAAAATAGCTTAGTATCAACTTATGCAATCGCTAATTTCCTAGTTTTAATTTAAGAGGTCTAGAAATACAAATTTGCACTAGTGCTTCTATCCCACATGTGAAAAGTTATCGAGTACTCATCCATTTTCAAGGTGTAAGGAAAATACTTGATTGTTAATTCTCAAGGATATTTATAGCAAAAATCTTATTTCAAGCATAATAAACATGTATATTTTCATAATTGTTGCACACATTGAATATTTAAGGGTCGAGCATATCATGATATAAATGAATTCTTGTTGAATACATTATACCTATTTTTTATTTTCTAAATTAGTCTTAAGTATAAAAAAATTAATGTTAAGGAAGCTCATTTTTTCTCTTATTTAACATAGGCGTCATAAAATATACATTTTTCTTTAACTATCTATATAATTAGAGGTTGGATTAGGGTTTAATGAAGGAGATCAATTTTCTACTCCTTAGTAGATTTTTTTGGAGATTATGGATCGAATAATGAATTCAAAAGGTCATATCCAATTTTAACATATAAAGATACATATGTAGAATATATATCGTTTTTGTACACTATAAGTGTGTTAAGTAGGGTTTGCAAATCTTCTTTTGTTGGGATTTATTTTTCTTTAATTTCTTTGCATTTTTTCCTTACAATGTCATAGATGAATACTTCAAGTATTATGTCATAATATCAAATATTACCCTCCTAGATCTATTATCCTAATAATTTTAATGTTTGAATGTTTAGGTATGGTATAAACAATTTGTTTAATGCAATTTAACATTTATTTAATGAATATATGTGAACTCGGATAAACAAATATAGATTAATTGGTTTCCACATCTATATTTATGTGAAATTGCAAATGACATTTAGGTATTTCATTTTGATAAACTTTTCACATCCAATGCTCATCCTCTGGTTTTCCTCTTTGTAAAACTTAATTTTTTTATCACATCCTAGGGATTGTTTATTTTTGAGGTAATCATCCGTTTTTTTTGTTTATCCTTTTTTTGCTATATGATTATTTTTACTATATTAATTTATGTCCTCGTTTTCTCCATTATGTATTTTAAATTATGTAGTCTAATATATACTTATACATTGATATAATTAGAAATATTGCTAAATATATATTTCTAATGGTAGACATCCACACAGATTCATGCACACACGCACACATGTATACATGCATACATTATACATATAGAGATACATAAATACATATATGAATGCATGCATAAATCGGTATACATACATACGTGCATAGATACATGTGTGTGTGTGTGTGTGTGTGTGTGTGTGTGTGTGTGTCTATATATATATATATATATATATATATATATATATATATATATATATATATATATATATATGCATATTATATATATATATATGCATGCATATTTGTATAACATATTGTGAAATTAAAATATTTTTCTAATATTTTATCATAAAACATTATTAAAATGTTTTAAGATTGTGTGCGATGATATTTTTGCATCCAATATATGTTTATTGTGTAATGACTACTTAAAAAGTGAACCATGTCAAACAAATAAGCTATATAGGGAAAAATACAATTAAGTCCTATATTTTATCAACATCAATAGAGTATGATCCGAAACCTACCCCAATTCCTAGGCTTCAACTATAAACAATAAAAAGACTAGCATATCATAGATCAATTACAAAAAAATCATGCCACGGTCTCTATTCATGCATTACTAACTAATTCCAATGGTTAAACTTGGATATTCTTTGTATGGCCTTCGCAAGATGCCAAACTACCAAATGACATCATGCCTTCTCACTTTGCATCTATTATTAAATTCATGATTGGTTGTGAGAAAACTATTACCTTTGAAGATGATGAAATTCCTTCGTGGTATATATTTAATGAAAATTGTCCTAGCATATTCAATTTACTATTAGTAATTAAAAAAAAATCTGTTTAGTTTTTTTATCTCTAAATCAAACATTTAGAATTAATTTCTTAAAGCACAACGATGAATTGGTATAGTAGGTGGCGCAGGACCGTTGTCTATGAGACACTCTCATGCTTACAGATACATTGGAATGCAAGGATAGGAAAACTAGAGACATTTAACAATCACAATCAAATAACCATAAGAGTTTTTACAGAAACGTGACTTATATGAAATGTAAAATGTAAAAGGTACGTATAAATAATAAGAATAATAAAAATCTCCTTTATTCAAAAGGAAAATGATTTCTTGTTAGTAGTTTTTTTATTAGATTAGGCAAAGAAGAGGGATACGGCCCCATAAACCATACAAAAAGATACATCGTGATAGGAACCGAGGAGAGAGATAAAGCGTTGAGGAACAAATAGAAACGACCTCTAGTAGCGGTCGAAAGAGAAATAAACAGAGACAAAGGAAAGTTAATCCAAACCTTCGGTCAAGGAGGCTTGAACCGAAATATCGAAGAAACAAAGCTCCTAAAAAGCTCCATCGGAGGCCGCCGAAGAGCAGCTCCGAAACACCCGATCAGACCAGGCCACTTTATGTTTCTTGTGAAGGACCCGAGTCCAGCCAGGAACATTTGCTAACAACTTTGTGGAGAGAGGACCCCCCTCGCCCGAATCGAGGAACACCACTAAATTTGAATTTTCACCAATCACGCCAGCCTTGGTACTCGCGTCAACAGGATCCCACACAACCCAGTCAGGAGCATTCGTAACGGCCAGCTCCACAGATGGCCCCAACTGGGAAGCCACTTCCATTTCGCCATCACTTGAATCAGAAGCGTTTTCATCACTACTTTCTTCCCCAGATTCATCCACGAATTGTACAGGCTCGGTGGAAAGTGAACCACTATTCTTCGGACTCACCACGTCATCCCCCTGGGGAAAGTAACTTCCCAATCGGGCTCTTAAGAAATGCAGCACTCTTCGCATCAAATCTGGCTTTCCGGCAACGACAACATAAAGTTCGAGAATTTTCAACAATAATCTCCTGTTCACGTTTTCCACAGGCGAGTTCAGAAAAATACACTTAGGGACTTTACACCCCATTGGGACATTGATACAGAGCTTTGAAATAATCAACCTGGTTCAAACCTTAGTAGTGGAATCAACTGCGATCAGTAACCCCATCGCCCAAGGGAGGTCCCGGGAGACGGATCCAGACAGGAAGGGCCTGAAGTGCAACATCCTGTGGCTGACCAGGACCCGAACGATGGAAGCAAAAACATCATTACCAAAAAAACCAAGGCCCATCGCGAGGCACTCTCTGCAGATCCGCTTCATCTTTGAACCAGAAGAGAAAACCTTCTCTTGCAAGCGCACTAACATCAACTTTGCAGCACCATTTCCTTCTGCTCCACTCCCTCACCGAATCTATATTCGGACTTTGACCTGCAACCTTCCTACAAGTGCATGTTTCAATCTTTCCTTCGCTCCGTCAGTTGCGCCAATGTTGCTGTATATGAATACAAGAAGTGTGAATTTCGGGAGAATATGCACGGAATTAAAATTTTAATTGCTGGATTTTTAACCCAACTATGATTTTTGATCTTCCTTTAGTAGATATTACTTCACAAATAGTACTTCTCATTGTGTGTTAGAATCTATTTCAATAGAGTTCTAATTGGAATTAAACAATTTTATAACTACATAGAGTTGTTGCATTAGTTCATTAATTGACTAAAGGCACTAAATCATAGATATCCATTAAATTCAGAAAAAATAAGAAATTAATCAGTTTGAAGAGAATACCTTTGTTTCAGGTAGGTTTAAAGAATGTATAAAATATAATCTAAAATTTATTTAGTGAAGTTAAAAGATATGATTAGGACACTTTCATTACACTCAATTAAGTCACATTACACTTAGTTTTTACGTATCTACATTATACTCGTTATGTTGTTTGTATATTTATTGAAATCATAGGCCCATAATAAGAATTGAGGGATAACATATGCCCCGTAAATTCGTCCCTCATGTTTCTACATTTTTGCTTTAACGGTTCCAAGCATAAGAGGGTTTCAAGGAAGAAGATTAATTTTTAAGATACTCAAAGATAAATATAGAAAAGTTAGAAATATTTTCATACTCACAAAGGAAATGAAAATGTTTTTCAACTTTTTTTTAATCTCATAGTTACATCAAAAGCACACCGACATAGTTCAAGTCTTGTTACGAAAGAAGTCTTGTTTTCGGTGAGGTTCTATGTTTTCATTATATTTTGGATTTGTTTGTCCTCAATATTTAAAATTTTGTACACTACTTATCTTTATGGTTGTTACCCAAATTTCAATAATATCTATATATCTCTACAAAACCCTAATTTTTATAAATATTTTAACTATCCTTTATTCTAAGATTAATTTATATGATTAATATAAATTTAGACATAATTATAGTGTATTTTGATAAATCACAACAAATCTTTAGTAAAATCCCACATTCCAAATCTACCCTTCCCATAGAAAGTAATAATGTGATATTTGAATGAAAGATAAAAGATATTGTTTCCAATATCTACAAGTTTGACTAGGTTACCCTTGTACCCCTCAAAGAAATAATTCTAATATTAATAATTTTTCATGTCAAAGGAAATGGTATATATCATTCATGAGATACAATACTATTATACGTTAAATTAATTATGTGCTAATATTTCCATATGTTAAGTAATAATTCAAAGTTTCTTAATATAAGAAAATTAAATATTTATGGAGGGTGTAATTGTGAAATATGTTGCATATCATGTCAATAAATTAGAAATAAATACAAATAAAATGATACTTTATGAATTAACTTGTCCTTTAAAAAAAAAAAAAATATCTATATTTTATATGTGTTGGATTGATCAATTGAATCAACAAAGTTATCTTTATTCTATGTTGGATCATATAACATCCATTGAATTCAATAAATTTAAGTTTTTACCCAATTATATGTTAATATTTCCATTTCCTAATAATTCTATTATTTAAGTTTTAAAAATGGAGTATCCCTCAAATGTGTTATTTTGGAATATTTTGTTTATCATGTAAAAATTTTATAACCGAAAAATATATATAAACTTATATTATATATTTTTACATAGGTAAAAGTACATTTTAAAAAAAAGGCCCCAACCCTTTTACATGAAAATGAAAGATTTTAACAATTCAACCAAAAGAAGACACCAAAAATTATACAAAACAAGCCTCAATGAATTAGGTTTAAATTTGCAGAAAACAATTAAAAATTTTACAACGTAACACACTAGAAAGTATCACCATCCATCTACATGGATCAATTAAAGAAATCTAAGGAGCCCTTAATTGTACATGTCCAAAGTGAACAATTGTTGACATTTATCCTCTGTTTTACCTTATTGTTTAATCCACTTTCTAAACAAATCCTTATGCATGGGTCCTCTTAGAAATAAAGGACTATTATATTATTTTTTCGAGCTATAAGAAACCGATCATTTTTTCCATCCCTTCCTATGCTGTGATTTATCTTTACTTCATTACATTTTATATCCAACTCATCAATATCCATCCCGACATGCCAAACCTGGTACTCATCCACAAGGGCTTGAGATCAATTTCAATGTCCATGAAAACTTTGTTCGGAAGGAGATACGATACTAACACAAAATTTTGAAAATTCCTCTATAACCTCATTATTTTTAATAAATGGGTGTTAATTTCTCCCCTCCTTTTTCATAACTAATGCCTCATTTTATATTTCTAGTTCCTTTGGTCCATACAAGATGTTTTAAGAAGTTCGTGTATGGTTGGCTTGTTTCTAATATAGGAGCATACCTTTGCTCTACATCTTGACCCTTGAGTAGAAAGCTACCAAATATCCCATTTTTCAAGTCAGAAACATACAATACCTCCTTCCACACTTTTGTAGGTTCCCTTTGTGACTCTTTCCTATATTACTTGCTCTTGTCCGCTTGTTGCATCATTTCCATTTCATCATTCAAACACATTTTGGTAGGGGAACTGTCTATTTCTACTTATCTATCCTTCATCCATTCATTCTTTAAATATTCCTTTGAATATTTCAAGAAATTACAATTATGAATCTAGGATATTGGCTATAGACACTCAAATTTTACAATTCTACTCTTTGACACTTCTAGTCTTGATATTGGTCTCTTGCTCAAGTAAATGCATTTTATCCATTATCGTCTATTACATCTCTAATTCTCTTGTCTAGTTTTCTTAGTCATAGGAACTCTTCTTATGATATTTTTAAAGAATTGAATGTATGAAACAAATTAAGAAACACTTTTGGTCATATTCCACACTTCAAACTTAAGATTCTCTCTATAGGGTAAAAAAGTACGATAGGGGAAAGAATGTGCATATGTTCCTAACCCTAGTGTATAGTTTTTCCTTACTATTAGACTAGGTATTTACCTTACCTCATGTTCACCTAGATACTTGATTTACCTTTATTGTATTCATCCTCACCGACTTATGTTTGTGGATATTTCTTTTTATTTATTTAGATATTAAGGGGATATTATCTAGTTGTTAGGTATAATTCTTTCCTTGATATATGGTATTGAATAGATCCTTGATGTCTAGTTCACTCCTAAATCTATGGTCTTGACTATTTCTTTGATGACTAGTTCTTTCCTTGATTTATGGCTTGATCTATGACCTTGACTGGTTCTTAGATTGTTATTCCTTACCTATATAAGCAAGGCTCATTCTCATTGTATTTCATTGAGTTCCATAATAATATATGATATTGCTGCTCATTTGTTTGCAAAGGTTTATGTAAAGTTATTCTGGTGAATTACTTTCATCTTATTGATCATGGTGTTTGATTAGCATATGTGTTCTTGGCTTAGTACGATCTGGTTATGGTTCATTTACTTACTCTATTTGATCTTTAAAATTAAATTAAACAATATTATTTGGGTCATTTACTCCTTCTAAGTCATTTTTACAACTTAAATCAACTTAAGAAGCATATATAAATACGTGAAAATAACCTCATTTAGGACCTAGAACTCTTATGGATTCTTATTACAAAAACAAGCACAAAATGTACCCAAAGATCCCTACACATTATAAATACCTCTAAACATTCAGTAGAGATGAGCCATATACAAGTGTGAAGCTTCCCAAACGTTCTAGCCGATAGATTCCCACATTTGTAGGAACTCAATGTCACTCACTAGAATGCCCAAGATATTTATAACCCAAACACAAATTTAATTAACCCATAAATATTGGAATAATATTTTTTATTAATTAAGTATTAAAATATCAATCCATTATTATTCCAAAAACATAGCTTTGTAAAATTAATCTAGAATACCAAAACTAAAACCTTCATTTCAAGACTATTGTTTGTATGTGCAAGGATATGCAAGGATTCTTATGATTTATTCGCAAGAGGAGGTAACCAAATAATCTTTGAGTTATGTCTCACATTTTAAGTCACTCCATTTCATTAATACTTATCACACCAATCCAAAAATAATCACTAGCCAAAGTAAAAATGGACAAGCAACACCATATAATTATTCAAAGAATTTGTGATCTCTACTCAAGTCATCATGGTTCAACATATCCAAAAGGGAATACCAAACCTTATTGCATTAAATAGTGTAGAACTAAGGTTCACGTATGGGTTATAAGGTTGATAATTAATTATTTCGAGTTGACGATTTAGTTAAATTATTAAATAAAGATGAAAAATGATAATCCAAATGAATAGTTTATTTAAAAAAAAACACTCGAAATTCATCTAGGTATGACTAGAAGAACAACAATTGTTCCTTTTTCTAACACGGGGAGTTTTATTATCTAGGATTAATTTGTATCATTAAGTTTAAACATGGAGTGAGGAAATAACCTCGTTGTCAAATTTATGTTTGTTAGGTGAATTCCAATTGTTTAATTACAATGATAACATTATTCAAGAGAAAATGTAATGAAATGTTAAGTTATAGTGTTTATGGTAGCTTATGGTTATTACCAAGTAGCTAGTTTCAAAAACATAGGAAATCGTTAATAGTTAATTAAGGATTCGTAAGTTTATGTTAGGAATGGGTACCCTATGGACCCATGCCCCCTTGTACAAATTATCTTTTCCAAAGATAGTTTAAATGAATTTATTTTAAATAAAAAAACAACTGGAAAAAACCCAATTGTCATCCTAAATTTAATTTAACAGTTCTTAATATACAAGTGGCATAGTCTAGGTGAAAAGATATCCATATGATCAAAATAACCAATACCCTAGATATCAAGGGGTCAAGGAAACACCTAATCTCATCTTATAGTATCTCTATACCAGTTGATTTATCTATTTCTTCTCTCATTTTTCTTGGCTCTTGTTTGTAGGTTTGCAAGGATTTTCCATGGATCTAAAGGGAAAATATATAAGGTTTTCCATGATTTTTGTTTGTATATTTATTTATTTTCACCCTTATTTAGGTTTTACGAAGGAAATTTTGCACACACACACACACACACACACACACACACACACACATACTTTAAGGTGAAAATATGCACACACGTATATATATTCACCTAGATTATGCACATAATATCGGCATGACAGGTCTATGGATTGACTAATGGGAAGTTGCAGCCTTTATATTAAATTTTGTTATCTATTTTACATGAATACATATTGTGTGTATACGTGTGTAGGTGTGCATGCGAATGTGTTTGTGTACATCTATTTCACAAACCGATGCTGAACCATGGTCATTAGTGATGTCATTGATGTCAATTTGTATTGATTGAAAAAGTGTGAAGTCTTGAAGTGACGATCATTATGAGGTATAAAGGTTGCAACTTACATAGAGGATTCATAATGGTGTTTAGGATGAATTCAATGTGTTACAAGCTTGGCTAGTGAGGTAGGTGTCCACTAGAGGTATGGAAATTCTTGGTGTTCTTGGATCATGTGTCCCACAAGCTATAAATGATGTGTCTACCATATGTAAGAGTATGTAGAGTGTGCATCAAGTCAAGTGTTAGGAGTTATAGTTGAAACTAACTCATTTAGGCCTAGTTCTAGAGCCTAATAAATTGCAAGAGCTCAATTAAGGTGCTTAAAAGCCTAGGTAAACATGGGATGAGCCTAAAAAAATTTCGTAGGGAATGTATGAGCATGCACAATGCTTACTTTATCTTCTAGAGGAAAAAATCATGTTTTCACTAAAAATGCCTTTGAGGACTAGCAATGAAGTCATGGATAAATGAGATTGGTATATAGAGTAAAGTATTATTTATGATAAAACAACCTATGGAGCATATATAGGGGTTTATTTTAGTTTTTCATGTCAATTTTCATAAATTTTGAAGAATATTGTGACATTTATTCAAGTTTTAATAAAACTAGTTTCTTGAGAAATGTAATCTAAGCGAGCCTATCTTCTTAGCATCCAAATAAAATTATCGGGAATCATTTTGATAAATAATAGAATGAAATTTTTAATATAACTCCAAGCTTGAAATTTTTCAAAACTTTTGAGCACCAAAGTGGATGATCAAGAAAGTTCTCTTTGATTCTCTAACCTTGTTCTTCTCTCTCCAAGCTTCCTTATTGAAGAAATTTTCCTGAAATGATTATTTTTGTTTCAAATCAATTTTTTGAGGTGTTTTAATTGATTAGGATTGAATAAGGTTTTTTCAATTCTACAATGATGAAATTTATGGTTTTCAAGCATGTTGTTTCTAGTCTATTCTAACTCATCCCTTAAGTGGTTTCTCATACAAAGATACTTTGAGTTAGTTGATGATTCTTGTCTTATTCCACAATTTAATATTGTTTAGATTAATTTCTTGGCATGTTCCTCTAATGATATTTTTTGTTTAATGCTCCTTTTCCTTAAATTTCTCTAGTACTATACTTGTTAAAGGAAAATGTTGACTAAGTTGTGTATGCAACTTTTGGCTCTAGAAGAATTTCTCTCAAGAGTTTCTAAGGACATGTAAGTTACAACTTGTTGCAATCTATCCCAGTATTGGGAACATACGTGAACTAATTATTGTAAGAAATGTTGTTTTAAGAAAATAGTGATCTCGAACCTAAACGTCATCTTCTCATGTCTACCCTTTGGAGTTAGTGAGTGAAATTGTTGAAGGTGATGTATGATTTTTTTTTATGTATCTCTCCCTCAAAATGATCATGAAAGGTATTATAGATGAAATTATTTCTTCAAACCTAGACTTCTCTATGATGCTTCTAGTAACAGTGATATTAGACTCAATATCACCACTTCTAATAATATGCTTGGATCAACTTGTGAATAAATTCAAAATGGTAAGATGTCTAAAGAAAGTATCCTCTAAAATTTTTATTATAGATTCCAAAATCTATGCTCTTTTATGTAAACTAGGTTACATTGGATGCCTGAGTCTATGTGTTTTGTCATTCATGAAGAAATGAGATTATATCTCTAAATATTGACTATCCTCTCATTTCATGCATATAAGTGTTTGGAACTGATTGTGAACTCCTCCATTTAAGTTATCACATAGGTGTGGTGTTGTGAAAGTGAGATATCTAATGGGATAAGAAATAAAATCATGAGCTAGGGTTTGTGTATGAAACCCCAACTGTCCAAATACCAAACAAGGTTGATCTAGTTAGAAAGACATGAGGTTGTGAAGGGTTAAAAATATTTGAAATACCTTTCTCAATCTTGTAAAGTGATCCCTAAAGACATGAAATTATGATAAAGGATGTGGGCTAGTTGAAATATAGAAAACACATCACTTTCATGTGCAAAACTATGTGTAGCCTTTTCCAATGCATGACTCAAAAATTAAATTTTGAAGCTCTCTATTTCTTGAAAATTTCAAGTGATCTAAAATATCTCCAAAAATTCTTCCAAGATATAAAGCTTGTTGAAAATATTGTCTGCATACAAAGTGCTCGGGACAAGTAAGAATTTTTTCCACGTCCTCTAGGAAATGTATGTTGATGAAAATAAAGAAGATGAGTGAATGGTGAGGAAATTTGAGGGTTAAGGAGTGTAAAGAAGTTGGGATGTCTTGTGTAATGTATGCTTAGGAATGTTACGTTTGTTAGAGTATATTTTAATCAAGAAGATAACCTTTATAGTTTAGAGAATATGCGAAGTCGAGAAAATACATTACAAAATAGGGTAAGAGAAGTCAAAATGAGGTTTTTAGTTAAGATCAGGTTGTGTAGGTAAAAATAAAGATCTCCATGTGTCACTCTCAGTATAATTACACCTTAAACAGGGTATAGACCTTGAAAATGCAACGGGGTTTGTCAAAGGAAGTTATGTCAACATTAGTGGAAGTTACACTTGATGGTAGAGGATTATATTTATGGAAGTTGTGTGAGGTCAATAGTAAGAAAATGTTATGAAAATAGATACTTTTTCCTACTCAAGAATATCAAGAGTTTTGAAACATTATAATATGAAGTTAGTAATATCTTAAATTCATTTAAATTCCTTGGTACCAACAAAAACAAGAATGAAATATGAAATTTTTTGAAGTGAAAATCAAAATTTAGGTATAGGTGTTGGGTGACATCTAAAAAATCTTATGTTTGAGATGGAAAATTGTGTTTGGAATCATGTGAGCTAAATTCATATATGTGTGAGTGTAAGAGATATTAGAGAGTACAATTACTGAAAGCATAAACTCTCCTTGAGAGATAAGTGAAATATATTTTGATGTGTGATGAATACAGATCAGATTACAATTGTTAAATCATGAAAAATTGCTGATATAGATGGAATCTTTGAAGATCATGTAGTATAAAACATATGGGCATATCTTATAGATAAAATATATAAATGGTGTTGAATCTTTGAAGGGTGTGATAGGCATGAGTTGAGAATATAAAGGTATGTTGAAGAGAGAGCTATTGATGGATAATGAAAACATATAAGTATTTAGTATTTAAGCTTGAGTAAAGTTTGTGAACTTTTGATATAGAGGCTAATGGGAATTTGAAAGAGTGATTCTCACAATGAATAATGAATAGTTTAGTATGAAACACCATCCTTGAAGTCTTGGTTCCAAATATGAGTGAAGAGAAGATAGGTGATTGCAGAGTCTATTATTGAAGACATGGGATATGCAAAGCTAAGGAAAACATAAGATGTATATGATGTTCTCATGACTACATGTTTGTAGGTGGTTGGGTACATGAGATATTGAGTGTTGTAGAGGATAATATTAAGGGGATGCATGTCAATATATTATGAATATGATAAGAATTGTACCATAAAATTTGCACCAGATTGAAAGAAATAAAATTTAAAAGAGCGAGTTCTTGAAGTGGCCTTATGCGAAAAAGGTTAAATGTTAATTAAGCTGATGCGAGATAATAGAGAAAATTGAAGAATATTGAGAAAATATAGTGGTCAATATCAATTCTAGAAGACAAAAAAATGAGTGTGATCAAAATATTTACAAAATCTAAGTTGTATCTTAGCAGGAGGGAATAGTGCCTTCCTTGTGAGTTGTAGCTACTGAAGAAATAGGTAGAATCTTGGTGAGATTTAGGAGTTGAAGATTCCAGGAAAGGTGAAGCTTTTTGAAGAATGAGTAGATGCTTAGTTTAATCTTAGAGTTGTAGCTCCATGTTGAGTTGAGTCTCAAATATGAAACGATGTAACATTAATAGGATATTCTTTTCCTAAGTTAGTTCCTAGTTTTAGTGGGATTTTATCCCGGTTGGGGGTTACAACATTAAATCCTTTCTCCCTGCATGTTATCTCATGATTAAATACTTGTGAATGTTTTTTTGGTTTCATGGTAGAAATTTAAGTGAATTAAATAGTTTTTCAACATTTTAATAGGCTTTGATTCACCCCTTGTTAGTGTCCTAACTTTCAACAATTGGTATTAGATCCTAGTCCTCTTAAATCATGTTTAAAAACTTAGAGGTGATCTTGAAGGAACAATCATGTGTACATTAGAATAATCATTTTTGAATTTTTTTTTTGATATTTCTCAATCTCTTATAAAGGAGTTAAAGATATAAAGCAATATCATGGAGTCTAATCATGGCCAAGAACTCAATGAGATGGCATCATTTCTTAAGTAAGAGATTAAGAGAAATCCTTCCTTAATCATGAAGAAGAATGAAATACTTTAAGGGAAGAACTAGAACAAGAAATGAATTAGGAATTTAAAGGTTAATAAATCCATGTATCATGCCAAGGAATCTTTGAATAAAAGAAGGACATCAAAGAGCACATCAAGATAATCGGGTAGTCAAATGCAAAGAGACTCTCAAGTATGTTTTAGGGAATTTGTTTTTGATGCAATGTTTTTAGACATAGAGCTAGGGAATATATGAGTAAGACATACAAATAACATTCATCGGGAAATTGTAGCACTAAATATGAAAATAATATAGTTTGTTTCAATTGCAAAGAAAAAGGTCACATAGCTAAGTACTTCCTAGAAGAACCATTAAATCAATTTTGGGAAGAATAAGAATCAAGAGGAAAGAACCAGGTTGTATGTTTCAATTGTCATGGGAAAGGGAATTTTGTAAGACACTATCATGAATCCCATAGATATAGCTACAAGTTGAATGCATTCAAAAGGAAAGGAAAAATGTATTCAAGTTGAAGGAAAACTCTAAGGATAAAACCAAGTCATCCATGGTTGAGAGAGACACTGGAAAAAAGAAAGTAAAATGGATATACAAGGTAAAGGAAGAAAACTCAAGAGTTGAAGAAGAAAATAATGATAAGAAGATAACATGGGAAGATGTTGAAGAGACACAACAATAAATGATAGTCATAGGAGAATCTAGTAAAAACAAGACATCAGGAGGTGATGAAAAATCCAAGAAGGAAGATAATTCTAGTGTAAGGGATGAAGAACTCCTTCCTCAAGCAATGATAGAGTAGGTGTATAAGAGGTAACATGTATGTTTATCAGGAATTCAATGAGATAGTGAAGGATTAGCAGATGAGATTGTTAACACTAAGAAGTACATCTATGGAAAATGGAAAGATCTCAAGGATAAGTAGGGAAAGAATTGAGTCATAATGTTGTTTTGATGACTTTCTCCTATTTTGAGGTGATATCACAAGGTGATTTGTCTTATCTACTATTTTGAAAGGTATGTATCATATAAAAGAATAAAGATCAAACAAGTTCTACTCCTCATTGATGCATGAAAATGTCAATCAAAATTTTCTCTATAATGATGTTGAATAAATAGTCAAAAATGTGCATTATGAAAGAAGATTTCCATAAGTATCAGTTGATTGGAGTTTTAGTAATTTTTCCAAGGTAAGTAAAATTCAAGGAATTTTTTCTTAGTCTCATGTTACAGTACTAGTTCCTTTGAAGTTATTTAATATCCTTCATGTCTATTCATGTTAAAAGTTTGTGGTCAATAAGTGTTAGGGTATGAGTTATCCCTCTTCAAGTTTGAAATATTAATCCATGAATGCATAACTCCTTTTTGCTTGTACCATTATAAGAGAAGTCCTCAAGAGTGTATATATCTTGTAAAATGTCTTGAGTCAATTGTTCAAGTAGACACTATTTCCATTATCGAAATAGATTAGTTGTGAGTTTTAATGTGCATTCGAACTAAGATAAGTATATGTGTACGTGTCATTAAAAATGTTTCAGGTGTGTATTTGTACTTTTCAAGTGTTTTTGTATTCAAGAGAGTTACAAAATTTGACCCAGTGTCTTTTATCCTAATTTGAAGCTCTTATACAAACTGATCTCAATTAACCCACAATTTGTGTCATAGTAAGTTATTATAGTCTGCAAGTTTTTTTAATTCATGACAATGATGTCCTTTTCTAGAAGGAGTGTGTCAGTATGTCTATGACAATAATTTGTCAACATCCTTTTATGAAAAGGTGGCGTAAATTTCAAGTCATGTAAGTTTTGATCAGTCACAACAAATTATCTACCCTCATCTAAAATTTATATCTCCATGATAAAAGAAAGCATGTTTAAAGTTTGAAAGTTTGAATCATGATAAAGAAAAAGACTAAAAATGAATTGGTGGATAGACTTGAAGGATATATAGAAGGCATGTAGAGGTTTAACAAGCTAAGGTTTAACTTTGAAGTCATATCCAATGGGAGTCAACTATTAAGTGTATCAAGTGGATTAACTTGACATCATCAGCAAGATGAAGATTGGTTTCTTAATAGTTACGTACATAAAGAGACTATAGAGCTTAAGGATTCTCTCAAATAATTTGATAAAGTGTCCTACATTTTTGACCTACTTTTGGCAATTGTTATAGTTAAACAAGGATTATTTGGAATCCATGAAAGTGAGTTGAGAAAAGAGTGACAAGAAACTTGGAGAAAATTTGAGATCTTGTGAAAGTAAATTTTATTGTGAGTCTCGGACATGTATGCAAGGTTCTAGAGGAAATCTCTATTAGACATAGTGTATGTTGAAGTTAGACTTACCATTTAACATGATATTGAGGTGTCTAAAACTCCATCAAGGTGTTTATAGAAGGATGAATGATTAGTTACAATTAAATCTCGAGTTAAAACATCCTTCATATCCGAGAAAGAAAATCAAGAAAGGCAAGAGTAAAAGAGATAATTTCATGAAAGGTTTAATTTTCTTTAGATAACCAAAGATTGTGCTAAAAATTCACTCAATGTATAGCTTAGGGAGTTGTGTCCTAAATAATTCAAGTAATTATAAGAAAGTCATCACTTAAGAAATCAAGAGATCAACATGTGTGTGGTCCATGAAATTCTTTACATAGGGGAGGTAGTTCACCTATTGAAGGCAAAAAATTCTAAAGATCAGAGAAAAACATAGGAAAAGGATTCAATAGCGTGAGGTTGAAGGAAAGAGGTTGAAGGGTTGAATTGAAGTTATTTGATAACAAACGTATATATGCGTGAATGAATTTAGCAGACAAAAAGAGAAGTATCATCATAGAGGGGCTTATTGAGGTATGTTTTTTTTTTTGTAAAAGATTATCTTTATGTTTCTTACCTTGTTGAATGTATGAACCTTTTTCATAGATGTGAAACGGGGAGAGAGGGCTGTCAGAAACTAGGTATGAATGGTGGTGAAGGTATTTTTCATCGATTTTATGAGTTTGTTGCCATCAATGAAAAAGGGGGAGATTGTTAAACCATGGTAATTGGTTTTTTCATTTATGTCAAGTGACATTGATGTGAAAATTTTGAAGTGGTGAAATGAGGATCAGTCAGAGGCATGAAGGTTAGAGCTTACGGAGAGGATTCATAATTGTTTCAAGATGACTTTAGTGTGTTGCAAGATTGACTAGTGAGGTAGGTCTCCACTCGAGGTATTGAGAATATTTAATTTCTCTGTTAAGGTGTCCTATAGATCATAAATTATGATTCTATCATATTAAATAGTATTTAGAGTGTGCATTAGGCAATTTTTGCTAATCATAATTGAAACCGGCTCATTTAGGCCTAGTTCTATAGCCTAATAAAGTGTAAGAGATCAATTTAAGACATGAAAATCCTAGGTAATCATTGGAGGATTGCAAGAACATTTCCTAGAGAATATATGAGCATCAAAAATCCTTAATTTATCTTATGGAGGAAAAATTCAAGTTTTCACTAAAACTACCTTTAAGGACTAACAATGAAGTCATGGGAAAATGAGATTGGTATGAAGATTAAAATATTATTTATGAGAAAAAAACATATGGAGCGTATAGAGGCATGTTTTAAAGTGCTTCATGTCAAGTTTCATCAAGTTTTAAAGAATATTGTGGAAGTTATTCAAGTTTTACTAAAACCAGTTTCTTGAGAAATGCAATCTGAGAACCTTGTCTTCTTAGCATCCAAAAAAAATTATCAAGCCTCCTTCGGATAAATCATATAAGGATTTTTTAAGAGCACAAAAAACGTGAAATTTTGTAAATTTTTTAAAGATGAAAGGTGGGATAACAAGAAAGTTCTATTCATTTTTCTAACCATGTTCTTCTCTCTCCAAGCTTCCTTCTTGAAGTGATAGGCCTGAAATGAGTATTTTTGGTTTCAAAGAATTTTTTGAGGTGTTTCAATTGATTAATATTTAAGAAGGTTACCTCCATTCCAAAATGATGATAGTTATGGTTTTCAAGAAAATATTTTCTATTCTATTCGAACTCAGCCCTTTACAAAAGGTTTCTCATATAGTCATGAGGTTTCAATAGTACACTCATGTTGGTGATGTAAAAAGCTACCTTGATTTAGATGATGATTCATAGATTCTTCCATAGTTAAATATTGTTTGGATGAAGTTCTTGGTATGTTACTCGATGAATTTTGGGATGTAATCCTCCTTGTATTTAAATTTATATAATAGTTTACTTATTAAAGAAAATTGTGGACTGTGTGTTGTGTATGCAAATTAGCCCTCTACAATAATTTATCTCAAGAGTGTCTAAGTTCATGTCAATTCTAAATTTCTGCACTCTTTCCCTCTTTTGAGCACATCGGTGAAGTTATTATTGCAAGAAACATATAAGCTCTATTTATTCTATGTTGTTTTAAGATAATAATGATTTAAAGACCTAAATTCCATCTTCTCATGTCTATCCTTTGGATTTAGTGAGTGAAAATATTGAAGGTGATGTATGGATTTTATTTTAATCCTCTCTCCTACAAAATTATCGTGAAAGGAAGTATACATGGAAATATTCCTCCAAACCTAGACTTCTTTGTGATGCTTATAGGAACAGTGATCTCAAATGCAAAATGACCAATTCTAATGATATGATTACATCAACTTATGAATACATTCAACATGGTAAGATTTATAAATAAATTATCCTCTAAAAATTATGGTCTAGATGCCAAATTTTATGCCATTTTTATGGAAACTAGGTTACATTTGAGGAATGAATACGTGTGTTGTGGAAGTCATGAAAAAATGAGACTATACCTCTAAATGTTGAATATATCCTGTCATTTCATGCATATAAGTGTTTAGAATAGTTTTGAACTCCTCCATCTAAGTGATGATGTAGGCTATGAAATTTATTTATCTAATGGGATAAACATTAAAATCATGAGGTAGGGTTTGTGTATTGAAACCCCAACTTTGCAAGAATTAATCAAGGTTAATCTAATCGGTAAGACATGAGGCTATGTAGGGTTCTAGAAGTTGTGAAATAAATTTATCCATATTGTAAGGTAACCGCTGAATACATAAGAATCTGAAAGGGATGTGGGATGGTTGAAACATTGAAAACACATTTGTGTCAAGTGCCAAATTGTGTGTAGCTTGTTTCAATGCATGACTCAGAGGGAAGTTTTGGAGTGTCCTATTTCTTGATAATTACAAGTTGTCTAAAATCTCTCAAAACCTTCTTCCAAGATATGGAGCTTGTTGAAAATATTCTCTTTGTAAAGCTCAAAGGTCAAGTAAGATATTTTTCTATGTCCACTAGGAAATTATGTTGATGAAAATAAATAATAAGAGTGATTGGTGAAGAAAGTGAAGGTTAAGGAGCGTAAAGGATTTGGGAAGTCTTGTGTAATGTACCTTGAGGGCTGTTATGATTGTAAGAGCCTATTTTAAGCAAAATGACAACCTTTATACGTTGGAGAATATGTAAAAATAAAAAAATACATTACAAAATAGGGTAAGAGAAGTCGAAATAGGTTTATTAGGTATGATCAGTTGTGAAGGTACATTAAAGACCTCCATGTGTCACTCTCATTCCTAAGTGCCTTTTGAATAGGTTGTATACCTTGAGAATGTAACTGAGCTCTATCAATGGAGATCATGGCAACATTATTAGAATTTATACTTGATGGAAGAGGAAAATTTATGGCAGTTGTGTGAGTTCAAAAGAAAGAAAAAGTTTTTAAAATAGTTACTTTGTTCTATTCAAGCATATCAAGAGTCCTAAAAAATTAGAATATGAAGTTAGTAATATTTGAGATTCATTCACATTACTTGGTACATGCAAAGACAAGATTGTAATGTGAATTTTTTTAAAGTAAAAAATAATGGTTAGGCATAGGTGTTGATTGATAGTCTAACAAACCTTATGTTTCATCTTGAAATGGTGTGTATTATCATGTGATTTAAGTGAATATGTGTGTGAGTGCAAGAGACATTAGAGAGAGCAATTCTTGAAAGAATAAACTATCATTGAGAAAGAAGTGAAACTGAATTTTGATGTATGATGAATACAAATTTGATAAATAGTTTTGAAAGATGAAGAGTTGGTGCTATAGATGGAAGCTTGGAAGATATTATAGTATACAAAAGATAGGTAGAGCTTATTGATAAAATATATAAATGATGTTGAAGCTTTGAAGGATGTGATAGCTGTGAGATGAGCATAGAAAGGTATGTTGAAGAGAGATATATTGATGGATGATGAAAAAATATCTGTATTTAGCGAGTTAAGCTTGAGAAAAGTTTGTGATCTTTTGATATAGAGGCTAATGGGAGTTTGAAAGAATCATTATCACAATGAAGAGTGAATAGTTCATTATGAAAAATCATCCTTGAAGTCTTTCTACCATATGTGAGTGAAGAAAAAATAGGTGATTATAGAGTCTATTGCTAAATACATGGTGATATGTGAAGCTAAGGAAAATATAAAACGCATATGATGTTCTCATGACTACATGTTTGTAGGTGGTTAGGTACGTGAGAGAGTGAGTGTTTGAGAGGATAATCTTAACGGGGTGTTGTTGAACTTTGGTCATTGGTGTTTTCATTGATATAAAGTTTCTTGTATGTAAAAGGAGTGAGTGGTTAAGTGAGGCTCTATTAGAGGCATGAAGGTTGATTGGTAGTGCCTTATTAGTGGTGTATTGAACATTTAGTAGCATGGTTTTATGATGGTTTCAAGATGACTTTAGTGCTTTGTATGCTTGGTTAGTGAGGTAGGAGTCAATGAAGGTATGAACATGGTTCTAAAAAATTTCACATGTGTTATAAAGGTCATACTTGATGAGTCTAGAATGTGCAAATATATTCTAGAGTGAGTAATGAGTCAAATGTTGGCACTCATAGTTGTAATCGGCTCTTTTTTGCCTAGTTTGAGAGCCTAATGAGATTTGAAAGATTGATACATGTCATGAAAAGACTAGGTAAGCATAGTAGGAGCCCAAGGATGGTGTCTAGTTAATTTATGAACAACAACAAGGTTTACTTTAGCTCTTAGAGGAAAAATTCAAAATTTTACTTGAATTTGGTTTTGAGGACTAATAGTGTAGGTGGGGTAAATGATTTAGGTATGAAATGTATAGAAAACCTATGGATAACTAACCTATGGATAATAGATATTATTTTCATGTAGTTATTCATGAAAAATTTCATCATGTTTTGAAGACGTATGTGGAATTTATATAAGATTTCCTAAAAAAACTTCTTAGGGAATGCAGTTCCAGCATCCTGTCTTCTTAGCTCTCAAGAAAAAATATGGAGCCTTATTCATATGAATGATAGAAATAACTTTTGTAGAGAATTCCATTCATGATGAATTGCAAATTTTTTTTTTGAAAATTGGTTAAGAATCAGAGAAGCTATGAACATTGTTCTCACAAGTTTATTCTCCTCCAAACCTTTTTCTTGAATCCATAGCCATAAAATAAGGGTACTTGTCACCAAAATAGTTAAGAAAGCTAAATCAAGTTCACAAGTGTTGGAAAAGAGTTCTTCAAATTTCCATTAGTGTTTTTTCAAGCATATCTCAATGTCTATCATATCTTAGTGCCCGTAAGGTTGTTCAAGTACAATCATGGGGTAGAAAGCTCCAAGTGTGTGTTGGTGACTAAACTCATTTATTAATATTGAACATAGCTATTATCTCCTATATAGGTAAAAATTGATTATAAAGTTATCTATGTATTGTCTTGGGAGATGAATTGGAGGTCTAAGAATTTTTCTTGTAATCTTCTATGTTCACTTTGCTTGACAAGACTTCTAGTGTTAAAATATATTGTACAATCTTGACACAATTTATTCTATATGCTCTACAATCAAAGTTAGTAAAATTAGATGGTTGTTTCTAGACTCTATTTTTAGGATGTAATTAATAAGGAGATCATGCAAGATAATTTTTATCAAGGAGTTCACAAAGTTTTAGTCTAGTCAAGTAAGTTCTTCTAGAAATGATGATCACAGTCGAAATTATCCTTCTCATATCAAGGATGTGTTAATTGATGTTTGAATCCAAAAAAATGAGTTATGTTAACATTTATTCCATAAAAAAATCATGACCTAAGTTAATATCGTAGAGAGTGTTTTGTAAGATCACTCTAAGTGTGCTAGTTCCCTCAAAAGTCTTGTATGTTGTGTCAAAGGAGCATGGGAAATCTTTTTGGTTTATATCCATTTAAAACCTTGTATATGGTAACTAAAGTGGTGTGAGCATGATTGAATATATTTCCTTTAATATTCAAGTATAAAAGAGTTGTTAGGTTGATAAGAGGTTGTAAGAAAAATATTTCATCCTCAAAACTAGTTCGGGAGCTCATGCTCGATCCCGAAGTAATCAATAATAAGGTTATTTCCTCCAATTTCCGATTATATGCAATGTAACTCTTTGGGTTGAGAAAATAAATTCATTATGTTACTACTTTTGACATGTGGCGAGTCTTTTGCAAGTGCCTCCATCTTCTTTAAGTACTAAATCTTAATGGAGGAAGTTAGTTGGCAAATAAGTCATCTCTTGGGGAGTACAAAATGATTGTTAAAAGAAAACAAGATTGTGGGGAGCCTCTTATAGGTGCATATATGTTCATTGAAAACACAACATTGAGGAAACACAATCAACAATTGAGAAATCAATGAAATATTTTTCTCATGTGTCCACCGTGTCGAAACCCCGAATGTAGGGTTTTTTAAGATGCAAATTCTTCAAACACAAGTTCCATCCATAAAAAATTCTCAAAATTTTTAGAAAATGTTTTTATTGAGGTCATGGTCAATATTATTAAATTTTTATACAATATCATCAAGGCTCTAGAGATAACCAAGTGACACTTTCTTTGAAGTCCTTTTTTACCCTGTACAAAATAAACAAGCTCTTAGAATAGTTTTTTCTCATTATTAAGAAATTGAATATTCATAAAAAGATCCCAAGTTATAAGAAATGGTGCAATCATGTATCGGTGATCTCGAATTTGGTTGACATTGGTAGAAAATTGTTTGTTTGGAGAAGCGCACATTGTTCTCGACTCGAGTTGATGTAGAAATGACTATTTCCTTTGAGACATGATTTGAAAGGTAAATGATGACCTATTTAATATAAAAATAAGTTGATGAAGTGCCTTCATGTCTCTAGTATAGAAGATTTGGTCATCACATTCCAAAGCAATGAATTTCTATCAAAGTTTCTAAGTTTTGAAGTTGAAGAGACATTTCACTTTTTCTCAAGTCCATGATGAAGCCTAAGATTGTGAGAAAGTTACAAGAAATCCTTTTCTCCTTATGTAGCTCAAATAAATATTATGAAGAGACGTATACGGTCAAAAAAATTTGAAAAATATCAAAAGGCATGAAAATAAAAAGACAAAAGTTGAAGACTTGAATTTATGCTTGGTCTTAGCTCGAGTAAGAGCAGAAGTTGAAGAGACATTGACTAGTATTGGTTGAATTATGATTTATTTGGATACATGATTGTGAGGAATTAGAGTTGATGGGAAAATTTAGTAAAAATATTGAAAAGAATTAATCTTGAAGAAATAGAGGGTAGTGTGAAAAAGTGTGAAGAATCCAAACACATGAATATGAAAGGTTAGGTTATAGGTGTAGAATGTAGAGTTGCACAAATTTGAGAGTCAAGTATACTAATATATAAATACTTAAGGTTGAAAATATTCTATTATAGGTGAGAATAGGTGTGTAAAAATATATTAAGGTGCAACATACTAAAATTACCTTTGAATTGAGAAAGTGAACATATATGATAAAAGAACTAAATGCTAAGAAACAAGGGTAACATTAGGTATTTGTGGATGAATCAGTTGGTATGTTTTAAAATATTTCAATGTTTATAGGTGCATGAGAAAGATCAGTGGTGACCTTGAGGAAATAGGTTCGTTTTAGATGAAGGAGATATGATGAAACTTTATGATGAGTCAACTAGAATCATGAATATATGAGTCTCCTATAGGTGATTTTATTGTGTGACATGAGAAGATCATCGTTGAAATCTAGGAATCAGACTTGAAGACCACTTATACTTATAAAAATATTCATAAACATAAAAGGATAGTTGAATGAAAGATAATTTTCATGAGAATGAGCAGAGACTCATCATAGCTTGAAGGGAGTTAAACATTAAATATACAAAGATTGGTTGTTGATTAGGTAATTAAGAAGAAATTTGAATTGGGGGCTATTAATGAGAAGCAAGAGAGCTGATTTAAAGTTCATTATAAGTTGTATAAGATAAAAAACTAAGTATGACCAAAATTATTGAACAATTATAAGTTCCATCTTAGTAGTTAGGGAGTTGAAGCTTCCCCGTGAGTTGAATCTCACTAAAGGTTAGTTTAAGATGAATCAAACATGGGAGTTTTAGCTTAGAGACAGGGTTGAAGCTTGTCAAAGAATGAGTGGCAGCTTGGTCAAATTTTTGAGTTGCAGCTCCAGGTTGAGTTGAAGCTCAACCATGAAATCAATGTAACAGATATAGGACAAAAATTTCCTAAGAAAATTTTTTGGTTTAAGTGGGTTTTTTTCCAGTTGGGTTTCCCACATTAAATTCTATGTCTCTGTGTGTTCTCTCTTATTATTTTCTTGTGTATGATTTCTTGTGTTCATCATAGAAAGATTAAGGAAATGGAAATGTCTATAAAATTCGATTATAAACCGATTCACCCACTCTCAATTTCTCAATTTCCAATGGATGTATGGCAAGATATTATGAATATGAGAATCCTCTTACTATAAAAGTTACAACATATTAAAAGAAGGAAATTTGAGAAGACTTAGTTCTTGAAGTGGCGTTGTTTGAAAGAGGTTTAATGTTAATTGAGTGATGAGGATGAGAGAGAAAAATGAAGAGTGAGAAAATATAGTGGTCACTATCAGTTGTAGATGACAAAAACAAATGGGTCTGATCAAAATGTTGAAAAATTCTAAGTTGTAGCTTAGCAAGAGGGAGTAGTGGCTTCCTTGAGAGTTGTGGCTTGCAAAAGAAATAGTTAGAGTCCCTGATTGAGATTCGGGAGTTGAATCTTCTAGGAAATTTGAAGCTTGTAATATACTAAGTATATTCTTAGTCAAATCTTAGATTTATAGCTCCATGTTGAGTTAAAGCTCAACTATGAAATCATCTAACATTTATAGGAAATTATTGTCCTAAGATAGCTCTTGGTTTGAGTGGGTTATTCTCCCGGTTTGATTTTCCCAAATTAAATCATGTCTCCTATGTGTTATCTCATGATTAAATACTTGTGAATGATTATTTTGTTTCATGGTAAAAATCTAAGTGAACTAAATAGTTTTTCAAATTTTGAATAGACACCGATTCTTGCCCTCTCGGTGTCCTAGTTTTCAACAACTATGTCCTACATGAGGAAGAAAATGACTACGGTTTGGGCAAGCCCCTCGACGTAAAGAGAAACAAAATGTTTCCATTACTTGTGGTAAAATGGATAATGTAATGTTTAATGGAGCGAGAGTGGGCTAGTGGTCATAATATATGTATATGTTTTAATAAATTTAAAATAATTATTTATATAAATACTCATGTTATAATAAAATATATTTATCTTTAAAGAATTAAAACATCTATTTCGTTTGAACAATTTGTTATAGTAAGAACCCCCCCCCCACACACACACACACACACACATATATATATATATAACTTTACATTCGTGCAAGTAAATATATTTATACGGTGATAACTATATATTTGGAAAAAACTCTATGTTATGATTTAATAAATTTTAAATCTATGCAAGGGAACTACTAGTCAGATACATATAATCAAGAGTGATAAATAGTATTTGTAGAATGACTCAACTTACCTCCTATTTCGAATCTATTCTCAAAAGTGTGGACGGCCTAAAATGGATAATCTAATCATGTGTAAGATATCATTCATAAATTGGAATGTGATGATATTAGGAGAGAATTTGTTTTGGAGAGGAAACAATCGCCTATGCCCTACTATATCTTATAGATGCTAGTGTATGTGGAATAACTTCATTCATGGTTCTTTATGTGTCACTTCTTGTTTTTAGGTCACATTAGGTTCGTTACATTTCTACTTGGTCACAATTGTACTTGCAAAAGAAAACCTAGCTACCTACCAAATAATCAAGTGTACATTTTATGAATAAAAATGTCTATGTTTGAGCCGGAGAGACCTCGGTGGTCACCCTAACATGATTTTCCTCCGGTGTTGCACTTTGCGCATTTCAAAATCAATGTATTTATGGTGTTTCTATGATTGGAATAGTTTCCTTTAGCTAGAATGCCCATTTTCTAGTCACAAAAATAATAACAGGATACAATTACTTTTTCCCAATGAATAATGTGTGTTATGGAATAGAGAATAGACCCTCGATGTAGTATAGTATGTAGTCCGAAAATCCAATTTGTGATGTAGTAGATAGAAAATATTAGCTCCTTATATATGTATATCCCTCTTAAATGCTTTCTCCCTAATCGGGTTAAACAAGATGTAACACCCTCAAAACACACACATGAATGACATAGGAAATTTTAGGTATTTTTAAAAAAATTAAATGATACTACAAGTGATCGAAAGGGCCACAACTAATTCATGATAGGATTAGAAAAACATTGACTACCTAGGCATGAGGGAACATATGACACCCTTCACGAACATGATAGATCATAATGGTCCAACCAAAGAACATACTTACAAATTTGGGGCATTACACGGTGTCAAATATTTAAGGTTCAGAACTAAAATCTTCTTTGTGCAAGGATCAAATGTTTGACATTTCATAATAAAGATTACAATGCACCGAAGAAAGGGTTAAGAAAAAAGGTTATGTGAAGAAGGTCAAATTGAATTCATCTTTAATATCTCATTAGTTATTAACTGAGATTTTATTAGGGCTTAATAATTTATCCATAATGGTTAAAAATTTCACTTAGGCTTCACTTGATGAGTTTGAAAAAAGTATACAAATTATGTTTCAAATGGGAGAGAAAGATTAAATGGTTCTTTAATCAATTTCCTCCTACTTATTATAACCATTTTATCATCCAAAATCTAATCATTGATTTCACCTTAAGATCATTAAGGATTCACTACAATCAGGATAAGGTTTATTACTTTACCTTGGGGAAAATAAGGTATATATATATCTAAAATTTTCTAAGGAATTTCAAACCCTTTTAAATATACCTAGAATTGTATTAATGCCATGACCTAGAAGGTTCACCAGAAAAATTTGACTCATGAAAAATATTATCAATGCACCAACTAAATTAAACATGGTTACATCATTTCTATTTGACATGACATATAAATCCAAGAGATAAAACAATTCTATGGAAATATGACTAGGGTACAAGAAGGTAACAACATTAATCAAGTAACATTAAAATTTTCTTAGAATACCTATAATACATTAAAACCACTCATGACAATATGGTGATCAATTTTATATTTTCCACGATAGAAAATACAAGCCAAGGTTCCATAAGTTATGAAAACATTACTCCACAAAACATAATACTAAGGAATTGAACCTATTCTAAAATTTCCGTAGAACCCACTCTAGAATTTTACAACAAAATAAACATTCATATAAATGAACTTCATAACCAAGACTGGTGTAATTTTCTACAATTTTTCCCCTCATCTACTCAAAAATCCATCTCGCACAAATTATTGAACTAAGTCATTTCGCGAGAATTGAGCAAGATAACACTACACATAGCACCATTAACCTATTATATAACAATATAATGAAAGAAAACAATCTAATTCAAGAAATGGATCGAATCACTAAACACCGACAACTTCTTAAGTTATAATAAAATTTCCACCATGCCAATCTAAAAGAAATTCTTATACTTGAGTTATGAATGTTTTCTCAAAAGCAATGAAAGTTAAGCAATCATTCGATATGGCACCATTTTCCATATAAGTTAGAACAAAATAGTCTAGTGTAATGGTCGTTCCATCAAATAATCATATAGGTTATGAGATTGAAATATGATATTCAAACCAATAATCTATATTTTCTTGATTGAAGTGACTCCACCAATAGTAATGATATGAGGAAGGATGGCAATCAAATGTTTGAAATAGGCATTGCCTAATGTTCTAGATATTTGATTTATCTAAGTATAGAACAATGATAAATTTCAAACTTGCAAGTCCTTCATGTAAGATAACATTTCAAACATCCATCCAAGTTTAATAACACTATGGATTTACAAACCTCCTCAATAAGACTATAGTTTCAGTTTAAATATCATGGATCACCCCTTTCCATCACAAGTTCCTTTTAAAGTAACCCTCATTACCAAAATCAAACCACTCTTTTAAACAAAATTTGCATTTACATGTATCACCAAATGCCATCATCTTAAAAAAATTCAATAACCGCATATATAGATATAAATAACCCCAAATGTCCCTAATAATCATTACAGTTCTATCAAAAGTCAATAAGATATCATAATACATATATCATTCACTTGTCAATAAAAAATATTAATAATTTCTAACCAAATCAGTGAGATGCGTGCGTGCGCACACACACACACACACACACACACGATATATATATACCACCAAAAGTCATCACATATTAGAATTAAGCCAAGGTAGTTCTGATAATAAAAGAGTACTATCCATAATTTCACATATGCAAATTCAAATATTGGTGACAAAAATTTTAGTTCATGGTTCAAGATTCATAAGGAATGGTAAACTTTTCCCTTAAGGAAAACCTTAAATGTCATGGACCTACACCGATGAGAAACATGCAATTGGGTATACATCTATAAAAATAATCAATTCTAGAATATCCAAGGAGCAGAAATAACTAGGTAACTAGTACCATCACCATGATACACCCTTAATACATAAATATAACCATTGTATTCAACCACACATTAAGTTTTGTAAACCCACGGAAATGGATTTAATATCAAAGGGACCAATTACTTAGTCCAAGAAAAGAGAAGATGGAGGTCTAATAGACCTCGACAAATTCGCCACTCAAGATTGGGAACAAAAAAGAAACAAATGACATAACACAAATTTTTTTCCATACCAAAAAGGGTTTTTCAAGTAATTATAGTCTCTCCCAACCCGGATCGGGTCCAATCTAGTGGTTGTTTGTTAAAGCAAGGTTGTCATAAAACCATGTGAACTGAACTCAACATACCCATAAAAGAAAACTAAAATCACATTGGCCTTTACTCTAGCTAAACCAAATTATTAAGGAATAAGCTGAGAGGAGGGGGTTATAAACCTTAGAAGATCTACACAAATCACATGCCCGAAGTGGCATTCTCTGATAGAGTAACTACTTGAGTAACCAAATCTAGAAGTCACATAAATAGGAAAAACTCGATTACCCAGGAAGAAAATCAAATCTAAATATAATAAGCTCTTATGAAAAGAAGGTTTATAGTTATAGTAGGCTTGCTTTCACAATATAAAATACTAGCTATAATATCTTGATAACCTTGTTACTCAATCAAATAAAATTAGATAATAATGGTAGAAGGTCGTTCACTCAAGCATGAAAATGCAACAACCAGAGTAAGAGGGATAAATCTATGTTGTCCAATTTTATCACTGGAAACTATTATTGCCATAACAAGAAGATTTCAAGGAAAAAGGATAGATTCCCAGCAAGGCATCCAAACCAACAAAAAAATAGCAGAGACAAACCAATCTCAGGAAAGAGAAGGTTCTATTTCATGTTATTAATAAATCTTAGCAATTGTAGCTATGGGTAGGTTTTTCTTGCCTTATTTCCATCTTCTACTAATCACATGGATACCTCATATACTTCTAAAAGATATCCTCGGGTCAAAATTCATCTCTTCTACTTGTTGGGCACTAAAACTCGTTTCCCATCCATGTTTAACATAGGCGGGGAGCTCCACTTCACAAGTGATAGCTACGGGAAGAACTATGGTCTCAAGGACTGTAATAACTATAGTATATAAACATAATGGGTTTATTAAGAAGGCCCAAGACACTTTAAATACCCATGATTGATAGAAGTAAATCCAAACTCTGCAACTTTGCAAACATCCTCCCAGCCTACATCAAAATGGGGCATAAGAGTAGGATAGGGACACCCATCGAAGCACAATGGAAAAGGGATCTTTGTAATATGAAGTCGAAAGTGCCTTAGAATCCAATATAAAAATGTGGAGGTATACACAAGGGATGAAAATCTGTTGACAAAATGCCTCAAAGAGATGTGGTCTATCACCACTATCAAGGCTATATACAAAAGGACCTACAAAAAAATGGCCTACTCAGTCACCACTTATAGGATACATGTAGCCAACATAAGGAGGGATGTTTTCAAGATAAAAATATAATCCATGAAATAATAACAAGGAAACAACCATGCAATGTAAGCGGCCAACAAGCAAAAGGGAAAATAGGTGCTTCAAACATCCACAAAAGAAGGCTACAAAAAATAAAATAATTCCTCCCAAAAATCCACGCCAAGCATGCCAAATGGAGGCTTTTAAATATGAATGGACAACCACCCAAGCAATGGAGAAGGGGCTCTACCAACGTTTCAATTCCAAGCATCGTGTGAGAAATGTGCAAGGAAGAGAAGCTGCGACTAGGAGGGAGAAAGTATAGAAAATCCTAAAAGATTCTAATCCTTTACATGTACAACAACCAAATAAATACAATCAACAAAATTGGAAAGAGAAATACAAAAAGAAAATAAGGCAGATAAAATGAACCAGCTAAACAAAACCAAAGTGGCCAAGGGAGGAAGGTATACGGTGAGGAGTCACCAATAAATGCATTAAACAAAACTGGAAGGAGCTCAACCACTCCCACCCGCCAACAAGGATAAGCTTCTCCCCCATGCCAAAACAAGGAATGACATATTGGTGGGTGGATATCTCTACAAAATTTACCAATAAATTTCCATTAAATTCAAAGTATGCATGGAGCCAAGCGGGAAAACTTGGTGGTTGAAGTTTCAAAAGCAAACACAGGAAAATGACCAACCACACGACACAACAACAGGTATCCTCTTCATTTGTGTCAATCAAGGATTGGTCTATTAAAGTGATCAATAATACAATAAAATAGCTTAATGATAAGTAATTATAATATTTATAGCAATTGAAAATAAAATAATACTAAAAATAATCATCGATCGACAGTAAAAAAAATATTATTATTATTATTATTACTGACTTAAAATAATTAGTAATGTTGTATATATCCCCAGGGTAAATATAGTATAGCACAAAGTGTTGACATGTAAAAATTTGTGCCCAAGGCGCAGGCTACGGGTGCACAGACATAGTGTTTACATGCAAAAATTCATGCCCAAGGCGCAAGCTAGTGGGCGCACAACACAAAGTGTCGACATGTAAAAATTCATGCCCAAGGCGCGAGGCCGGGCGCACATCACAAACCGTCAACACCACATTTCTAGCGCTGTGGCACACTTAAGAGTATGTTGACATGAGGATAGTTTCACCGAGGCACATCTTCAGAGGCACATCTTCAAGAGGAACAACATTTTGAGCGTTGAAACCCCAAGAAAGCAAACCCGATGTAGATATTCAAATGGCCATAAATTTTCACAGGAGCTTGGATTCACGCAAGGTTAGACTTTTCGAGAAAGCTTACGAGGTCCTATTTCCTTTGTCCAACTATAACTAGAAAGATAGAATCCATTCGTATTTGGATAGAGGACCTCGTAAGATTTCGAAAAGTCTAACCTGCGTGAATCTGAGCTCCCCGTGAAAATTTATGGCGATTTGAATATCTACGTCAGTGGTTTACTTTCTGTCAGTGTCAACACTCAAAATGTTGCACCTCCCGAAGATGTGTGTCGGTGCATCCATCCTCATGTCAACATACTCTAACCTGCGCCATGGGCACAAATTTTCCATGTCAACATTTCCTGCTCTGCGCCTCTAACTGCGCCATGGGCGCGAATTTTTCCATGTCAACATTTCTTGCTCTACGCCTCTAACCTACACCATGGGCATGAATTTTTCCATGTCGACATTTCCTACTCTGCGCCTCTAACCTATGCCATGGGCATGAATTTTTCCATGTCAACATTTCCTGCTCTATGCCTCTAACCTGTGCCATGGGCATGAATTTTTTCATGTCGACATTTTGATGTGTGCTAGAGGTGGTTGGTGATGCAATAAATGTCAGGTTTTGACCATGCAATGCACTTTCAAAACCCGAAATGAAGGATTTTGATTTTCCTTGATTTCCATATTCTTCTGCTCTTGTCTATATGTACCCGGGGGGAAGATATATAAAACAATAACCATATTGATAGTAATTAACAGTTAAGATCGAAAAATAATAATAATAATCATTGATCAACAATGCTTAATAATAATAATTATATAGATATTTATTTTAAAAGGACATGCCCTAACATCATAACAAAACCAATATTCTATTAGAGCTACAACACCAAATTGTCTTTCAAGCCACCTATTAGAATTCGAGAACACAATTTGCATTTAATAGGATAATCATAATGGATGCTATGGAGGCCCATAATTAAATACATCGACCATGAAATGAGAAGGAAAGACATAGAGGAAGGATGCTAATTTTTTTCCTCTACAACAAGGTCAAAGTCAACTAACGATCAACGAGCACACACACAAATGTTCAATGCTTAGCAACAGGGTTAACGAAGCAAGAACTCATGTAAACATCAAATGGGGCATTACATTCTCCTCCCCTTAAGAGAGCATTGTCCTTGATGTGACATAACATAGAAGGAAAGAAGGGCAGAAGCAACAAAAAAGGAAGATGAAATTATACCCTATGGTTAAAATTTCAGTCGTTAAAGCACGACCATGGGGTAGCCTTAGAAACATTTTAACAAAATGTTTAAATTTCAAAGTTTTGTGAAGATTGGAAGTTCTCTCTTATTCATTATTTCTTTAGTCTTTTTCCATTTACATTATTCCTAATTCAAGTTCTTTAAAATTTAATTATTGAAGAGTTTTAGTTTATTCCTTATTATTGGTGCCCAACATGAAGTGTTATCACAACACCCTACTAGGGTCATACATAAAACTAGTGATTCAAAAACATAATTTTACATACTTTCATGATGGTACCACACCAAAAGAGGTTAACCAAATTATGGAAGATAACATGCATGGTTCACATAACATAATACTTGTCACACATCTATGGTGACATGTAATACTAAAAGAAAAGTGTACTACAACACTAGAAATTACCACAATTCAGAGATGAATATTTGACATAACTCAGAACAATAGCTGTGAGGTATATAGTGTCAACAAGGGCATCATATCTATATCCACAACATCATAAAACATATCCAACTAACATGAGTAACACATACATCATAACACCACTACTGAAACATCATAACAACTCAACATACCTCGCAAAGCATCAATCACACACTCACACAAATATATCTTAACCCTTCCTCAAGTATCTTATGCCTCCCTAAAATCTCTTATGCCTCCCTCAAGTCTCTTATACCTCCCTCAAATATTAATAAATAAATAAAATTTCCTTTTCACTCCCCAAAGAGGTGGTTTCCCTATGGCCGTAGGGACATAGATTCCAAACACCCCTAACCTAAGTTACATAATAACTCATGGTTTGAAAACCCACGATTTATCTATAACTCCCTGGGGTGCACCCCCATACAATGAAGTGGGTCCATAGGTCCAACCATTCTATGGTGCATCCCATGGCCCTATTCCACACATCACGACAATAGAACCAACGTAGCAATATGATTCTAATGCCAAGTGGAAAAGTACAAGCCTTGGTCTAGGTTGTAAAAAAATTAAATTTAAATAAGATCCAAATCTAAGTAAAGAAAATGGCCAAATAGCCATAGTTAGTGAAAAAATATGCATTTTAGTACTACAACCAAGGAAATGCCCAAAATATAAAACATGGCATTCAAGAAAACTACTAGTTCTTATAGAAATAAAATAATATTTTCAATTTACAAATAAATTAAACATATAATAATAACACATTATGATGACTATGTGACCTTATCTTGCTAGCAAGGGGTAGTCAACGCATTTCGGGAACTTGGAACATCAAGCCTCATCTCATAAAATAACATATCAATAATATAACCTGTCATCATCTCTATCTAAATCATCGTACCACCACTTTGAAATGGCTAAACATAATCATAGTTTCACTTAGGTTTAATCCATATGACAACCAAAAGGAGAGAGAAAAGGAGTATAAGTCGTCATCTATCAATCCTAAGGTTGGCTAAAATTACTAACCCATGGAGGACATTCCCTCACTCCAAACATACACTTTACCGATTTTCTCAGTGGTCATGTTAGCGTAAGGTTCAAATAATAATATGTAACTATATCACTAACACAATGGTGGTTCATGTACATTAACCATAGCGTCTTACGCATGGCACCAATACATGGTATATCACATACATTACATTCATAGTTTACAACACATCACATTACCACATACAACACCCAAAGTGCAAGCACTACACAATAGGGATCATACATTCACCATATGTCCCTAAATCATGACATGAACCATTACATATACATGGATTTTACTTATGATGAGCACAATTACAACATAAAGTAAAAATGCAATGCAAACATGGTGATATACACATTTCTTCACAACATAATGATGACATTGCTATACAATCTAGATCACTATACACCAACCTTTTCATACAACACATCAGCACACCTACACATCACAAATGCCAAAACAATCCAACACTCTAAAATAAACAATCACATTTCATTCACACTCGAATTCTCATTAAATTCCTGAAAAGGAGAGAGAATAATCTCATCTCCAATACATCAACATGCCAATAGTCACGCACTAAGTGACATACAAAACATGTACATTCACAATATCACAGTTACGACATGGTTCACAACACGCTTATGTCATATTACTCTTCCAATATTCACCACCATCACGTAACACCATCACAACTCCAATCTATCCCAGAGGTTTGAGAGCATGAACCTCCGCTCTGATACCAAGTGTAACACCTGAAAACACACACACGAATGACATGGAAAATGTCGGGTAATTTTATTTTGAAGTTTAAACAAAACCACAAGTGATCACAATGGGCCACAACTAACTCACGATAGGCTTGGAAAAACATTGACTACCTAGGCACGAGGGAACATACGACACCCTTCACGAACAAGACACAACATAATGGTCCAACCACATAACATACTTACAAATTTGGGGCATCCCACGATGTAAAATATTTAAGGTTCAAAACTAAAATATTCTTTGTGTAAGGATCAAAAGTTTGACATTTCTTAAGAAAGATTACAATGCACCAAGGCAAGGGTTAAGAAAAAAGGTTAGGGGAAGAAGGTCAAATTGAATTCATCTTTAAGATCTCATTAGTTATTAACCAGGATTTTATTGGGGCTTAAGAATTTATCTAGAATGGTTAAATATTTCACTTAGGCTTCACTTGTAAAGTTTGAGAAAAGTATACAAATTACGTTTCAAACGAGAGAGAAATATTGAATGGTTAATTAATTTCTTCCTACTTATTATAACCTTTTTATCTTCAAAATCTAATCATTGATTTCACCTTAATATCTTAAGGACTCTCCATAATAAGTATAAGTTTTATTATTTTAGCTTGGGGAAAGCAAGGTATATATATATATATATATATATATATATATTTCTCTTACAAAAGATAGTTTCCTCTTTGATCACTCAAGGACTCAAATATTATCAAGTAGGTCACATCTACATTAATTTATTCACAGATATATTTATTTATTTTCAATTTCATAAGGAATTTTAACCCTTTTAAATATACCTAGAATTCTATTAATGTCATGACCCGAAGCTTCACCGGGAAAAATTTGACTCATGAAAAATCTTATCAATGCACCAACTAAAGTAAACATGGTTACATCATTTCTATTTGACATGATATACGAACCCAAGAGACAAAAAAATTGTATGGAAATATGAATATGGTAGAAGAAGGTAATAAAATTGATTAAGCATTGTATTACTATTCTTAGAATCCCTATAATAAATTAAAATGAATCATGACAATATGGTGATCAATTTAATATTTTGCATCATAGAAAATACAAACAAAGGTTCTAGAAGTTATGACAACATTACTCCACAAAACATAATACTAAGGCACTTGAACCTCTTCTAAAATTTTGATAGAACCCACTCTAGAGTTTTACAACAAAATAATCATTCGTAAAAAACTTCATAACCAAGACTAATGTAATTTTTACAAGTATTTCCCTCTTTTACTTGCAAAATACATCTACAAAAATTATTAAACTAAGTCAGTTCACAAGAAATCAGCAAGATAAGACTACACATAACAACATTAAGATATTATCTAACAATATCATGAAAGAAAACATTCTATTTCAAGAAATGGATCAAAGCTCTAAACACTAACAACTTCTTAAGTTATAATAAAATTTTCACCATGCCAATCTAAAAAGAAATTCTTATACTTCAGTTATGAATGTTTCCTCGAAGCAAAAAAAGTTAAAAAATCATTCAAGAAGGTACCATTTTCCATATAAGTTAGAACAAAATAGTCTAGTGTAACGGGGTTCCATAAAATAATCATATAGGTTATAAGATTGAAAACTGATATTGAAACCAACAATCTATATTTTCTTAACTCAATTGACTCCATAAATAATAATTATAAGACAAAGGATGGCCATCAAATGTCCAAAATAGGCATTACCTAGTGGCCTAGATACTTGATTTATCTAAGTATAGAACAATGACAAATCTCAAACTACCAAGTCCTTCACAGAAGATAACATTCTAAACATCCATCCAAGTTTTATAACACTATGGATTTACAAACCTCCTCAATAAGTCTATATTTTTGGTTTAAATATCATGGATCACCCTTTCCATGAAAAGTTCCTTTTAAAGTAAGCCTCGTTACAAACATCAAACCACTCTTTAAAAAAATTGCATTTACATGTATCACAAAATTCCATTATCTTAACAACAACTTCAATCATAAATCAATAACACATCTATAAATATAAATACCCCCAAATGTCCCTAATAATCTTAACAATTCTATTAAAAGTCAATACGATATCAATATACATATATCATCCAATTATCGATAAAAAATATTAACAATTTCCAACAAAATGAGCAATATGCACAAATAAATATATACCACCAAAAGTCATCAGGTATTAGAATTAATCCAAGGTAGTTTTGATAATAAAAGAGTACTATCCATAAATGCACATATGCAACTTCAAATCTCGGTGATAAAAAATTTAGTTGTGGTTCAAGCTTCATAAGGAATGGTCAAAGTGCCCCTTAAGGAAAACCTTAAACGTCATGGACCTACACCGATGATCAACAAGCACATGGGTATATGTCTAGCAAAAATAATCAATTCTATAGTAATATCCAAGGAGAAAAAATAACTAAGTAACTAGGGTACCATCGCCACGATACCCCCTTAATACATAAATCTAACCACTGTAATCAACCACACATAAAGTTTTGTAAACCTATGGAATGGATTGAATATCGAAGGGACCACTTACTTAGTGTAGGAAAAGAGAACATGGACGTCAAACAAACATCAACAACCTCACCACCTAAGGTTGGGAACAACAAAGAAAAAAATTACATTATACAATTTGTTACCATACCCAAAAGGGTGATTTAGTTTCCATAAAACTATAGTCTCTCCCAACCCAGATTAGGTTCGATTTAGTGGTTATTCGTTAAAGAAAGGCTTTCATAAACCCACATGAACTGAACTCAACATACCCATAAATGAAAAGTAAAATCACACTGGCCTTGAATCCAACTAAACTTGTTTATTAAGGAATAATTGAGAGGGGGTTATAAACCTTAGAATATCTACACAACTCACATTCCGGGAAGAGGTATTCTATGATAGAGTAACTATTTGAGTAACCAGATCTAGAAATCATAGAAATAGGAGCAACTCGATTACCCAGGAAGAAAATCAAATATAAATATTATAAAATCTTATGAAAATCACGAGGTTTATAATCACAAAGTAGGATTTCTTTCACAATGAAAACTACTAGCTATAACAGCTTGATAACCTTGTTACTCAATCAAGAAAAAGTAGATAATAATGGTAGAATATGGTTGACTCAATCATGAATATGCAATAACCAAAATAAGAGAAATAAATCTATGATGTCTACTTTATTCACTCACAACTATTATTGCCATAATAAGAAGATTTCAAGGAAAAAGGATAAATTTCCTAGCAAGGTTTCCAAACCCACAAAAAAATACAAAAGAGAAAAACCAATTTCATGAAAGAGAAGGTTCTATTTCATGTTATTATTAAATCTTAACAATTGTAGCAATGGGTAGGTTTATCTTGTCTAGTTTCCAGCTTCCACAAGTAAGATGGACACCTCGCGATGATGTGCAAGCTCGCTATCCTCAAAGTTGAAATTCATCTCTTCTATTGGATGGGAATTAAAAATCCATTGCCATCCACATTTAGCACATATAGGGAGCTCCATTTCACAAGTGACATCTGCCTAGAAGAACTATGGTCTCAAGGAATACAAAGACTATAGTATATACACAATATTGAAAAGGCCCAAGAAACTTTAAATACCCGTGATTGATAGGAGTAAATCCAGACTCCAAAACCTTGCAAACATCCTCCCAGCCTATGTCAAAATGGGATGTAAGAGTAGGAAAGGGACACCCATCGAAGCATAAGGGAAAACTGGATCTTTGTAAGATGAAGTCGCAGGTGCCTTAGAAGCCAGTATGAAAAATGTTTAGGTATACAAAATGCATGAAATCTGTTTAAAAATTCTTACAAGAGATGTGGTCTCAAGGAATGACCACTATTGCAGGATATGCACAAAAACCTATAAAAATATTTCCTACTCAAGTCACCATTGCCCGGCCATACAAGCTGCCAACACTAGGAGGGACATTTGCAGGCTACAAATAGGAGCTAGGGTGGAATAATAAGGAGACAAACATCCAATGTAAGAGACCAACAAGTAAAAGGGAAAATAAGTGCTTTAACATTCACAAAACAAGGCTACAAAAAATAAAATAATATCTCCTAATAATCCACACCAAGCATGCCAAATGGAGGCCTTGAAATAGGAATGGACACCCATTCGAGAAATGGAGAAGGGCTCTACCAACGTTTTAGTTGTAAGTGACCTGGGAGAAATGTGTGTAAGGTAGAGATGTCTTTGCGACCAAGAGGGAGAGAGTCTAGAAAAATCCTAAAAGATTTTAATCCTTAACATGCATACCCATGAAATACACGTGGAAAAAAACATATGCAAGAGCAAGATAACAAGAAAACAAGGATATAAAATGAAGCAACTAACAATGAGTAGTCACCAATAAATGCATTAAAAAAACTAGTAGGATCTGAACCACTCCCACTCGCCAAAAGGATTAGCTTATCCCCCATGCCAAAACAAGCAATGATAGATTGGTACGTGGATATCTCTAAAAAATTTACCAATAAATTGCCATTAAATTCAAATCATGTGTGGAGCCAAGGGGGAAAATGGGTGGTTGAATATTCGAAAGATAACACAAGCCAACAACCACCATGGTGCCACAAAAGGGTATCCTCTTCTTTTGCACAAATCAAGGGTCGATTACATGGGAGAAATCAATAATATAATAAAATCGCTTAACAATAATTAATAATAATATTGATAACAATCGACAATAAAATAATAATAAAAAATAATTGTTGATCGATGTTAAAAAATAATAATATTATTATTGTTATTATTATTTATATTATTACTACAACTTAAAATAATTATTAACCATATTGATAATAATTGATCAGTCAATCTCGACAAATAATAATAATAATCAATGATCAACAATTCATAATAATAATTATTATATAGATATTTATTTTAAAAGGACATTCCCTAACATCCTAAGAAAATACATATTTTAGAAGAGCTACAATACCAAATCATCATTCAAGCCACATATTACTATTCGAGAACACGATTAGCATTTAATAGGATAATTGTAAAGGATGCTACAGAGGCCCACAACTAAAAGCATCAACCGTGACATGAGAAGGTAAGACGAGAGAGGAGGGATGCTAAATTTTTTTCTCTACAACAAGGTCGAAGTCACCTAATAATCAACAAGCACGTACAAAAATGTTAAATGCTTAACAACAGTGGTTAACAAAGCAAGAACTCGGAGTAAACGTTCAACGGGTCATTATATAAGACATTTGCATATATGATTCCTTTTCTTAAGTTTCATCATTAAAAAGTTAAAGGATGACATAAGGTAGTAAACAAATACAAGAAAGATGTAATATCAGATTTTTTTTTAAACGGGAGGAGGGAAAAAAATTCCTAGAGGGAACAATAGTGCATGAGTTCTCTTGTCCCTAATAGAAAGTTCTATACTGAGGGTTCTACAAAAATAAAATATTAGAGTCAAGGTTGATAAATATTTCAATTAGTACATAAAATTCTAAGTTACAAATCAGAAACAACAATTAATATGATGAAAAGGATAAAAAAATTGTCAAAGAAAAGTAAAAGATTGTTAATGAGTAATTATCTTGTTTAGGAATCATACATATAAATGAATCATTTAGAGGCCGGATGTACATAGTAATCATGTGATTTAGTGACTAGATTTCCCCAATTTATCTTTGGTGAATAACGATTTTTAACATAAATAATAAAATAAAAACATACCTTGGGGATTCAAATTAAGATTCTACCTAGTAGCATGTTGAATGTACGTTATAACATGCTAAATCGAGATAGTGAATTTTTTTACTATGTAATTCTAAGGGATGGAAGTATAAGAATCCTATGGGTGACCTTTGTGGGCATGGAGTAATAATTATGTGTGTGTTTAGTTATGTGGAATATCAGCTTTTCCACAATGTTCTATATATTTTCTTCAAGGTAGCATGCGATTTTCCTTTCTTGGGATAAGATAAGAAGTGTAAAATAAAAAAGTGTATTCAATGCTATAGATAAATGAAATTGAATTATAATTTTAGAGATATGTAAAAATGGAAATGCATATTGGAAAATACTAAACCAAGGGATTGGAATACATGGAAATGCTAAAAGAGAAAGGGGTAAAAATTTGTCCATGCTTGTAAACTTGTCTCTTAGGATTTGGTTGGAATAATACAGAGGATTTGGGCATCCCTGTCACCAAACTAGGGATTTTAGCATATCATCGCTGAAATTTAAATAAGGCATTCTTTCATCAGTAATGGAAACTGTATTGGGAGATCTCATAGGATATTTCCTCTAGCCATTGACGCTTCCCGTGGTTAAGTGCCACTTGCACATGATAAAGAAACTAATTTGTAAATCACCTTGGTGACAAATTGTTCTAAGAATATATCTCTCCCGCATATGCCCTAGGTTCCAGTTCCTTATTTGTTCCTTCTTTATTTTTAAAGTAAGTAGTTATTTCCTTATTTAGTTATTGTTAGTAACTAATTGCAATCTAAAAGCTGACTGTGTAACTACTAAAACTAGAGAATAATGTAGCTATGTAATTTTTATAACTACTCTGTAACTATTTTCTCCCAAAGAAAAGAGCTCCTAAGTGGTTCATTAGCACCCAATGTTCATGTCTCGTGCAGGAGTTATATGTATGATGTGAATTTTGGCCAAGTCTATTTTTGACCCTATTTTGTAATTATTTTTGTTTTGTTCTTGTTGACTATGATTTTGTAACTACTTTCTTTAACTTCTAGGAGGGTGAAAATGTTCATCAAATGTTTTATGCCACTCATTGAGTGCGTGAGATGAAAAAAGAGAACAAATCCCAAATAAGGAAGTTTGAGACTAATATGTGTATCTAATATAAGGATCCATGTAAGGAAATAGTTATTACACATGGTAGTTACAATGTCACAATAAAAACAATTAGAACATGATATTGTACAAGTGTTTGTGATAAACAAGCAATGCACATGGAGAGAGAAACTAGTAAAAGCATAAGGAAAAAAAAGGACACATTGAGGAGTTGGTTTCATACATGGGACACCACTCACGATGTCACAAAGTAATCAAAGCTATCAAGGATTGTGTAAATAAGGTAATAAGAAAACATAAGGTAGAGCTTGAAAAAAGAACAAACAAGATAAAAAAAAATAAAACAACCGTGATTGGAAGGAATCAAATAAGGAAAATTCTACACCTAAAGAACCCATTAGCATGTTAGAAAAAATATTATGCCTCAATGTAAGATTTGGATATATGAATAAAAATGTTAAATATTGTAATGAGATACCACGATAATAAGTGGGAAAAGATAGATGTCCTCAGACCCTCGGTGATATGGGTAATGGACATGGCTTAAGCATAATACATCTCGTAACAACCTATAAGTGACCTTTATTCACCTAAAAATATCATGTGAACATGCATGTGTGTATGAAAAATGATAAAGCATACAATGAACGTAGTAACATGATGATAAATTGTGCAACATATAGTAATATAAGGAAGAACGAGTACATCCAATCAAGATATAAGTAAACATATTAGTGGATATTTAATTACATATATGTGAAAGAGAACATATAGAAGGGAGGAATAAGGAAGGCCATCGGTGTGTGTGGGTGCGCGCACATGCCCAAAGTAATGCCCATGGAAGGATTCAGGTCGATAGTAAAATATGAGGAAGGAATAAGAGTACGTAATCAACTAGTGTGGGGGAATCATGATGCTCCCAAATGTGGATACCAATATAATCTATGCATGGAAAGTAGTAGGAAAGGGAACATGATGTTTTTAAGAATATGAACATATCTGGATATGAGGTAAACACCTATAATCATGTGAAATTTCTTTAATCATAGCATGTGGAGTAGGATTATGTCATGTATGTGAAGAAACTACAATATGTATGACATTGGTGAACACAAAAGCTACAAGATAATAATAGCAACATGGTGAGGGAAAAATTCTAGATAGTGGATGATCCCAACTAGATGAGTATGAAGTGTATAAATAATAAAAATGTACCCATTAGGAGAAAATAGAATAGGTGTAACATTGTGCATGTTAGAAATAGTGGAAAAAGTAAGTGCAAACATAAGGATCAATATATGAGTCAAAATATGTGTAACATATGTAATGTTAGGATGTCATCAATCTCAATGTCAAGGGATGAAGGGATATACACAAGACTCATCGAAGCAATATGTGCAATTTGGGAATATCGAAGTAATAAAGTAGTATGAACTAGCCCCTATGATCATAGACATAAATGTGACAGAGGGTAATTCATTTCTCCCATTTATATAAAAAGATAAAGTAAATCCATCGTAAATTAATCATGCATAGAATCTCAAAAAGTAAAATAATTAGGAATCATGTCAAATTAGCATATGATGTTCTAACTTGTGACGAGGAAAGTGCATATAGAGATGCAACATTTGAAACACTAAGCATATGATTAACAAAAGTACATTAAAAATAAGACATAATGGGAGGATTATCATGACATAAAATAGAAAATTGATCTTGAAAGTGAGTATTAGTATGGTGCATCCCAAGAGGATAAAGATGTGCAATGAAGGTAATATCATCAACATCATGTATGAGGGTAATATCACAAAGAGTAGTAACATGAATCGTGGAATCTCTCAGTGAAGATCCATATTACAAAATGTAGCAAGTTATTGGGTAAAAATAAATATATGCATAAAATATAACCAAGGATGTTCTTGAAGGATATTATAAGGGACGCCATGTGGCATAACATGACATAGCAAATAAGGCGTGTAAGTTCCCATAGTAAGGGGAAGAGAGATTTTTCCAATTACTTTTTAAGGTGTATTATCAAATCAACATTTACAAAGAGTAGATGAATGTAGATGAGTAGCAGAAAGTCTTATTTAATGGAGAGGAAACATTGCATACATTAAGACCAAATCTCGGATCAACTAGCACACTCTTAACCAAGAGATTACAAAGTTGATCCGGATATAAAATGGGGAAACATTAGAATCAAAGGTATGGGAATACATGAAATATTTGATATTGGGCATCTAATGAGCAAGTTCACCAAATGATTTAACCAAATGTAATTATATGTGAGGGAACTACTGATCGATAAATATAACAATATTTTATAAAAATCTATATATATAAATGATCAAGATGATGTCATGCCCTAATGCTAACACGAAGGAAATGAAAAATATTGTAATGGTAGCTATGATTTGGGTTAGTTTTATGCTTCTAAGACCTAGAATCATGGTGGCAACCAGAGAGAAATATATCCCTGCAAGATCCATTATGAGTACAATGTCTAGGGATATGTGTGGCTCTTTAGGTGTTGATGTGGGAGACTTTGAGCAATGAAACAGGGACGACCCTACCTCTTACCTCAAAAACATGTGGCAAACCCTATATCTTTTGAAAAAATTGTAAAAGGAATAATAAGGAGCAGGAAAATAGTGAGGAAGCCACTTAACCCTACCCCGAAATCCTTTCCTTAAGTTTGAAGAAGATCTTATTCAACATGTGGTGAACCATGAAGAGGATTACAAAAATTGTGGCCTCATATGTCATTTTAAAGATTTATGGCCGAAGATTTCCCAACTTTTCAAATTGATCAAAAAGGAGTGGGCATCCATTATCAAGGGTAAATTATAACTCTTCGCTTTCTCTAAAGCATATTTTATTGATATGTTTGAATCAAGTGAAGATCAAGATTTTGTTATTGAACGGCACTAGTTCTTGGGTAAGCATCGTCTCATGGAAAAATTATGGTATCCATCATTTGATCCTTTAAACAATTATTTGGATTTGATGGTAATTTGGGTAAGAATTTGTGGTCTATCTTCAACATGATACTTTAACAAAATCACTAGAAATACAAGTAGGGATCATTTGACCCGAAAATTTACTTTACTCAAGAGGTTAAAATAATTAGCTTGAAAATGAGTCCAAAGAGGCAACTATCCATGGTGTCGATATCAAATGATGAAACATACACAATGAGAATGTTTTTTCTCATATCCACTCAGAAAAAAGAACAAGCACGAAAAACTAATCAAACAAAGGGGATGAGGATTCGACCTAGTCAACTAATTGTACAATGATGGAGGTGAAAACCTTGAGTCCCACATTCTTCTCGTGGTGAACTTGTAACCTGTACACTCGATTCACACATCATCATACCTTCATGATACAATAAACCAACTAAAATTATATTACATACATCCAATTTATCAAATCCACCTCAAACAAAACCATTCAAGTTATTTAAACCACTTCCATCCATAATGAGATAAATAGCCAAAATCATAATCATCCATAATACATCAAGATATAATCCATCTAAATATTATCTAAATAATATCCATAACGAAATTACTAAACAAAGAAATAATAATAATAATAATAATAATAATATTATTAATAATAATAAATTGGCATCGCATGTCTCACACGTCAACATGCTACGAACAAGTTAGATAAAAATCTTTACATGATGACATAATCATACTTCTTTGAATTAACTAGTCATTATAGTATCAAATAAAATATCTCAATCATGAATATAGAATGGACCCAACATAATCAACGGGAGAAAAAGTATTTGGAAATAGATGCCCCTCCACTAGAAATAGACTTCCTCTTGGAATTCATTATAAGGGGAAAGAATAAAAAACCCTCAAACGTGTTGCATCCTTCCGCATGTTTTATTTTCTCAAGAAGATATGTTTGTCTAAAACAAAATTTTATTCCACATCATGTGTACAAGGAATAAGAAAATATTAATCAGAATATTTTAGTTACCAATTTAGGAAGTTTATTTGCATTATCATCATCACAATTTCTCTACAAGGTTTTATATAGTTGGATGTACAACATAAGGATCACTCTTATGGAACAATTTTTGACAAAGAAAGGTTGGTAAGCTATACATACAAGATTTGTGTGAACCCACCCATGGGAGTTACATACACCATTTGAGAAAGATAACTTTTCCTTTTTGTGTCAAACTCCACTACAAGGTCCATTCTCCTTGAAAAATAGAATATACCAACATGACCCTCAAATTTGGAAGAGATCTAGCCTTTATTATTGGAGCTAATGATGTTGGGCCATGCAATACAAATTTCGATGAAAAAGGTGATAACTAAATTAAACAAAAGTGTGTACAAGTATGTTCAGAACACATAAAAGGTATACAAAATAATACATACGTGTCTCCCATAAAACCACATACTTGGTTTACTTTCTTAGATTTTCTATAGATTTATCCTCTACTCATATATCATATACCCAAGTATTTTGTTTGGAAACTAAAGAGGATAATAGAATGAGATTTTCATCTAAATCTAATCGAACTCCCACTATGCTAACCCAAAGACCGTACTTTCACATCCTGAAACATGCCACCAGCATCAGTAAATAAATAAAAGATAACTTGTTTTGAATCCAACATGGCTGAAAACAGGTTTAAAATGATCATAATCGTAAAAATTATAATACATAAGAATAATTTAATGGGACATGTAGATTAAGTGTCTAAAGAAGCGCAAATACTAGAAAAATCTGTAGGGAAACCGGCTAAAATATGTCTAAGGTAATCATGAAAACAACTTTCCCTTTCACATTTTCCAAACAGGTAAAGAGGAACAAAAGTACGTTCTATCCAAATAGAAAGGAATATTTCATCATTTATCCATATCCTTAACATATGTTACTTAAACATGCCAATAATTTGGATCACAAATGACCGAATCAGTCAAAATTGAGGTTATTTCACTCAAAATAGATGTATGAGCTTTTTTCACGAAAGGAACACAAGTTCTAATCTTGTCGTGTGATAGAAAAATAAAGTTATGCTAGTCAAGAATTAATTCATCAATAAGTACCACATACATTCAAACTCTAAAATGCATTGCACAGACACAGGAAATATTGTTTTCTAAGGATTTCATCACTAATAGATGGTGAGAGGATTAAGGATTAAGTAGTTTCCATTTTTAGCCTGTTGTAATTTGGAGTCAGCAATTTTTATATTAACAAGTTATAGGGTCTATCATGTGAATAAAACATTACATGTATATATTCTCAGCCCATAGTAATTAATGGACGATCTTAATGTAGTCCAACATGCATTTATAGTATATACTTAATATATGTTTATTATTTTGTTATATCAAAGTAAAGTGTAGAGATGTACTAATAAAACTTAAGACCAAACCTTAGTATGCAATCGAGATTGAAAGTTCATAAAATAAAACCAAAGGCATATTTCAATTGGTTTAACCATTTAGATAATGTATTTTTTAGATTTTATGGTCATAAGAAAAAACATTTCCATACCACAAAGGTTGTTTATTTATATATTCTAGTTGTTCTCAAATTACAAATAGTTATCCAAACCATATTCTTAGTTATTAGACGCAAGTTATAAATACCCTTAATAATATAATTCTTTGAGTTTGCAATTATTTCATTCCTTATTTTTAGCATCCTAACATTTTTTGCCATTTTTTACCATCACCAATGCTAGTATGAAATCTTGCCTCACCATGTGAGCAACTGAATATGCATTTTACTTCTAGATAGGTGAGAAAATAGGGTGGAAGAATAATTTATGATTTTAACATAATCATCATTTATCTTTCTAGGAAATAAGTTTTGAGTGAGGATTTCAATTCATAATATTCATATTTAAGTATTATGTATTGAAAAGCATGTTCTTTATATAGATTTCTTATACGTTCATGTTTATTACATACACAAATTAACTTTTGATGAGAAAAATGTCCAAAAAATTACTATACAACATTAAAATATATCAAGGATAAACAACTAACCACTAAACGTAACTACACATACTAAGCTTATATGGGGGCCCCCAAAACTACATGCACTACAAATCTACCCAAAAATAATTCTCATAAATTGCAATGAGAGATTCAATGTAGGAAAATTTATGAATCCAAATATTTTATTTCAAGAGTTCAAGGAATTTGTTTCAAGTACTAGGGAGAATAAAGTGGGGATGACCTAACCGAAAATAAAACCACTCATTGAGTGGGTTCTACAACTATCATTTTCAAAACACTATGATCAACCATGAATCTTAGAGGACATGAATAGATTATGCTATAGATACCACACTTCCGACAAAGAGGACACCCACAAACCAATGAGGGGATCATAAAAGATCACCTAATTCATGGTACATGAAGAAAAGACGCCATACTAATAGTTTGATAATGTGGTATGGATCAAAAAAAAAAAAAAGAGTGTGAAAAAAACACATCTATAGATTGATCCCCATGACCAAAATAAACACATTTCAGCATGCCAAATGTCTTAAAAACCGAACTATATCAATATTTGTCATAGGAATTTTGTAGTCCAGTATGTAGATGTCCTCCCAAAGAAAAGAAAAAGGACCAAGGTATAAAATTCAGTTTGCCTATCAGTGAACCCTCATATCCCAAAAATACACTATCCTATAGTAAACCATAATTATGAAAGAGTGAGTCAGCTTAAGAATATTCCACGAAGTGTGAACTGATTTTCATATCTATCTACATGTTGAAGAATATAATAATAGGGTGCAAATAGAAACCCAAATAAATTTTTAATCCATCACCTAATACTGCACATCATGAAGGATATTTTATCCAAGAAAATCGAGCATCATGAGGATCATTCATAGGAGTATCTCGACCATAGAGGACTGAATATCATATATTTATCTCTTCCATATGAGGAATGAATATAACAAGTGTCTCTCCACCATAGGAAGACTGAGTATCAAGTATTTAACTCAGATCAGGTCACTCCATGGTTCGGGACACATAGATTCCCTTCAACTAAAATCCAAGGACATGTCTTGAATCACCATGCATGTAGTCATGAAACCTTTGTCATAGCCCCATATGACATGTGTACAAAAAATATGAGTAAGATAAAACCATCTCATCAAATGGGAAAGAAAATACAGGTAACATCCTTGGCGACATTTAGTGAAGTGGCCTCAAAACCATAAATCTTCAAGCCAAAAAAATAAATAATAATAAAAGGTCAGAAATCATAAACAAATGCCTAAGTATCCACATTCAAACCACAAAAATATCATTAGAAGAAAAAAAAAAGATCTTTAAATCTTGTTAATAAATCACTAAATAAAATGTTGCTTCTGCAAGAGTCACATTTTAAAATAAAAATATAAATCAAAATACCCACATCACAATTACTGTGCAGCCTTTCGTGGGCCTCGTATAAAAATATATATCAAAATACCCACATCATGGAATATAAACATAATCATGGATACAATGAAGAATTTGTCATGATCTTTGAATAAATCATATCTTCCACAATACATTTGTGTTCTCAAATAAGTGTTGCTATCTCCATTCACAACAAAATTTTGAAATAACCTCACCTTGAATATAACATAAGAGTTTTACGATAATCACTTACAAAGTCACATGTACAGGAAATCAGATAATCCAACAGTATTCATTATTGTTTCCAAAGATTTATAGTTATAAGATCTAACGGAAAACAAGAATCGATCAATGCATCATTGTAGGATTGGATAGCGAATTTTTTTATAATCGAGGAGGAAATCATGTTATTATAGTTATTTGACTATTGAGTGTAGCTAGAAAAGAGAAAAGGGCCATCTATGGAATTTTTATGGGTAAGGTCAAATCTCAAATGTATAAGAAGAAGTCTACTATCCATATGCATTACAAAATTAGTCACATTATGTTAAGTCAATAATGTATACATAACGTAGTAATAAGAAAAGTGTAAAAGTTTCTAAAGCCAAGTTAAAAGTTACCGATAAGGTAAAGTAAGTCTTTCAATTACCTAATACTACAAAATGTTCGCAGCCACTGCTGAATACGATACCAGATTGTCACCTCACATGATGAATAAGGTACATGAGATACTATTCAATCTCTAGAGTTTTTGCATAATGGTATCTAGGTGTCATTCATAGCACTACTAAGAAATATGTTACTCTAAGAAAACCAATGAACCATCACATGATGATATCTGTAGGGTCTAAAAAATTCAAGACCATAATATAGAACTGGGACCCTAGTACACAACATGCTTGTAAAGAGCCACATACCTAACACAATAAGTGGACCAAATAAACTCCACAATGAATATACATTACATGCTAATAGGGATTATTATGACTCAAACATTAATATGAGTACACACGACCCATTACTAATTTACCCCATAGGGTCAAGTGTCTAAACCTTGGCTCTAATACCATTTTTCATTCTCATGATGTTTATAACCCAAAAACAAATCTAATTAACCCATAAATATTGGAACAATAGTTTTGGTATTAAATAAGTATTAAATGATTAATCCATTATTATTTCAAAAATTATATTTTATAGAATTCCTCTTGAATACCCTAAGTGAAACTTGCATTTTAAAACTATTGTTCATGCATTAAATGATATGTAAGGATTGTTGTGATTTCCCCCTCGAGATGGGGTAATCAAATCATCTTTGAGTTATATCACACATTTTAAGTCATTCCATTTCATTAATTCTTATCACACCAATCACATAAGCTTCACTAGGGGTAATAAGCATGGAAAAACAACACCATATTGTTATTTAAGGAATTTACAATTTCTACTCAACTCATCAAGGTTAAATTTGTCTACAAGGGAATACCAAGCCTCACTGTTTCAAACATTGCAGCACTAAGGTTCCCTTAATGGTTAGAAGGTTAATAATTAACTGTTTTGAGTTGATGATTTAGTTATATTATTAATTAATGATGACTAATAATAATCCAAATCAATAATTTATTTATTTATTTTGTTTCAAAAATCCCACTCAAAATTTGTTTAGGGATGACTATAAGCACACCAATTGTTTCTTGTAGTAATAAGAAGAGTTATCTTATTTACGATTACTTTGTATCATTAATTTTAAACATGGAGTGTGGCAATAATCGTAGAGTTTAATTATCCATTATGGTTATTTAGTGAAATGTGATTGTTTAATAGCAATGTCTTATTATCATGATAACATTATTCAAGAGAAAATGTAACCAAAGCTTAATTTACACTATTTATGGTTGTTTATGGTTATTACCAAGTAGATAGTTACCAAAACATAGAAAATCCTTAATATTTAATTAAGGATTCATAAGTTTATGTTGGGCACATGTCCCCTATGTACAATTCGCCCTTACACCAAAAAATTATTTCAAGATAGTTTAAATGAATTTATTTTTCCACAAGAGGAAGAAATCACACTTGTCATCCTAAGTTTAATTCAACAACCCTAATATATGAGTGACATACTCTAGGTTTAAATAGAGGCATAAGATGAAAAGAACCATCACCCTTGATCTTAAGGATCAAAAAACCTCATGTCATATTATAATTTCTCTATAAAATACATCTCTCTTTTTGTTTTTGGCTCTTGTTTGCGGGTTTGCAAGGATTTTCCTTGAACTTATGGGAGAATAGATGAGGATGTCCACCTATTTTTTATGCTTATATTTATTTATTTTAATGGTTACTAGGGTTTTATCAAGGAAAATATGCACATATATATTTATGTATGTATATAAATGTAGACACACACACACATGCACGCACGCACGCACACACACACACACACACACACACACACACACACACACACACATTTGTAGGTTCACCTAGTTTTGCACCTAATATCTGCATGACATGTTTATGGATCATCCAATAGGAAGTTGCAGCCTTAGAATTACATAATATATTTCTTACATGAATATGTTTTATGTTTGTGTATGTGTTACAAATGTATAACCTATATGAGGAGGAATAAGACTAAGGTTTGGGCCAAGCCCGTCCATAGAGATTTTTTTTTTTCCAATAGATGTTGTCAAATGAAGGGTTTAAGGGGCTACGAGGGGGTTCACCGCCATAAGATACGTATATGTTTTCATGAATTTAAAATAATTCATTATATAAATACTCTAGTTATAAGAAAATAGATATATATTTAAATAAATCAAACAACTATTTGGTTAGAACAAATTCTTATATTAGAAACCCTAAAAATAAATAACTTCACATTCGTACAAATAAATTAATTTAGATGAGGAGGGATTCATATTTAAAATAAAACTATCATTTATTATCTCGATTAAGAGAGTAATGTAATTCCTTACAACTAAATAGATTAAGAAACAAGAAGTAGATAACCAAGAGACATATCAAAACAATAATACCACAATATAGATTTAGAGATTAATGATTTGAGAACCGGTAATATTAAAATCATTCCAAAGGCAACTATATACTAAATTTAATCGTTACCAACTCTAGTATAATGATTTATAAAAATAAACAAAATTCTACCATGAATTAAATAACCCAAATAAAATTATGACTCAAGGATCCATTTGTTTAAGAAGGTATACTAGAAGCATTTTATTATTTTATTACTCAAGTTCCCTATTTATTTGTCAATGATATTATAGAATGAAATTCCTATTTAGGCATGTTTCCCATTTCCCATCCAATAACAATCGATATAACTCATTGTTCATTTTTTTTCCAATCCATACTATTACAAATCCAAAACCTTGTTATTTTTATATTATTCCAAATTGCGAGGTTTTACATACAACTTCAAAGTGTATTTCCCAAACAACCAAACCTCACACAACTCTTTTATTGTTTGGTTATAAAGATAAAATTATCATCTTTCTCTTCCAAAAAGTGTGGTTTGTACACTTCATTTAAACTTACTTAAAACCAAGGGTGATACATAACCAATCAATATTTTCTCGCTACCAAATTTTACAAAATGATAAAATCAAGATATTAAAAAATTGACAAAATTGAAAAGGCAAGGAAAGCAAGAGTTCATTTATAAAATTTTTCCCAACCTTGTCATTTCAAAAAGACTTGTACAATCTAATACAAGAAATTAACATTCCTATTTCCTTACATTTTACAATAATAATACAAATTAAAATGCAAGTGAAAAACCCTTCCTAAAAAAGGAACAACACATCAATTTTTTGAATGAAACCTCCATATCTTAAGGAAATGAAAACTCCAAACAAGGTTCTAAGAATCATGTTTAATTTCCAAAAAGTGAGTCCTCCGAACAAAAGAGATTTGGCTTGGATGTCCACCAAAATAGTTGACATCATTACATGCCATCTACCAAAAATGGAGGACATGTTATCCTCCCCCAAGCCTAAGGGGAGAGAGAGAGGTTGCACGCCTTTTGAGATAAATAAGGTATGGGAAGAATGATAGAGTTTAAGAACATCAAGAAATAACAAAAAAATTAAAACAATATCAAGATGTTAGAAGCTTCTCATGAGGATGAAGAGGGAAATATTGTCCATTTGACCACATTTTCAATTCCAATTGAATTCATGACTTTGTAAGAAGTCTCAAGAAACCCGCTCCTTATTTCTTCAATAACACAAATCACAACCAATATGTTCCTTCCTTCTTAAGAGGGGTTATTCCCTCTTCCAAAAATTCAAAAACATTCAAGTGTGATGTAAGGAGAAAACAAAGGAAACATAAGATGAATCATCCATCAACAAAAAAACAACAAAACTACTTGTTATTTTAGAATCAATACACCCATGAAATCAATAACTTGATGGGTTAATATCCCCAGTGTGACTGCACAACATGGATCATCTCTCAAATTTTGGGACTTTACGAGTCAAGAGAGCTCTCTGGATGAAGGCCAGATCCTATTCCTCTAATCAGTGTACACGTTCAGATTGCAGAGGGTCATTCTAAATCCTACTCTAAGCGCCAAGGAGACAATGTTAAGGGAATAGAAGAAATGAAACCTAATCTAATAGAGGTGATGCACTAAAGGAATGATGAACACTTGCATTTCTCTTAAACACAAACCATTAAAATGTGATACAATATCCATGCATGATGACTAGAAATTGCAATGATGGATCAGGAAGAAGAAAATAAACATAAGAGAGGGTTGAAATCATCCACGAGACTTATTATTTTGCTCCAATAATTGATATAGTGCATTACAATAGGCAAGAGGAAGAAATTTCATTACAATTTGGATGGAGGGGCTTGAGGCTCCACAAATTTTCCTGCAGAGAAATGAAAAATGGAGGGCACAGTGCAAGAATTTATAACCTTTTGAAATTGTCTCTCTTGTAAAATATATAAGAAGAATGAGAGAGAGAAAGGAGGGATAGTCCAACCCTGTTCCAACCACCCCTAAAGAAGCATTAAATTCCCCTATCAAAATGATGAGTCCTACTGTAACACCCATGCCCCCGTCGTTATTCCTTGTTAAGAAAGAGAAGAAACCCATTCTTCATCATGGTGGTAGGTGGGAGACTTAATGGCCTCAAAAATGGTGGGTCAAAAAATTAATGGTGGTAGGTGGGTAGCAGGTGTCGAGAGCTCTCTAAAACTTCCCCTCCCACTCTATTCGAGCTTCTACTCGAATGATATGGTTGGTTAAAGATACTTTGGGTCTAGAGTCTGCATTCACGCATATCCATGTGGCAGCCCTGTGCATCTCAAGGTTTTCCCCACTCCACTATGCTCTTGAAATTGCATCTAAGAGACACATGGTGGCTTTTGCTGGCATGCTCTATTTCCTTTGTATTTTGTCCAAGATCCCCTATTCGCGAAGACACATGACTGACTCGAGACATGTTGAGAGTTAGTACATGTTTGGGAACCACTTTTGGATCCACCCTTGAAAGAGAACTGAAGAGACACATGGAGCCTTCCATTACCTTTCCTTATACTTAGGTGATTCGGGACTGAAGTGAACACTTTATGCTTCGTCCCTTTGGTGAGTTAAACGGGTCTACTATATATAATGCCAAAAACACCTTACGGGTGGGACCATCACAAAAGGCTCCCTAAAACGTGATGGTGGGACATGTGGCATCATCCACAGGTTGTTCCTCCATTTCCTCATGTCTAGATTAGTCCCTTTTGTTTCACGGGGCTATATGTCTGACTCAAGACACGTGGGGCTCATGAATGTTTGGGTTCTACCTTTTTGGTTGCGCCCTTGAAGTTGCGCCGTTGGGACACGTAGCTCCTCCCATGGCTCTATGACCTTTTCATTGGCCGAGGAGACCATTTTCGACCTATGATAAGCGGTGGGTCTACGCTTTTTGGGGACTCACTCCTTTTTGGAACTCTTGACTTTACGTCGTTATTGACACGTGGAGGATTTCACGACCTTGTTGCACTAAGTTGATTTTGGCTTGTTTTTCCCCCTCCCGACTCTAACCTTTTGGTGGGCTACTACATGCTTAATATTTGCCCCAAAATTCCTCCTTTGAAGGAGTGCTAATTGGATGCATGGAGGCTTCCATAGACTCTGTTCTATTTGGCTGATTCAACGGTCGGTCCTGCCCACTCTGTCTTGACTCCTGGCCACATGGAGATCTGGCGCTTGTTGAGAACCTTGTCTTGGACTCCACTCTTGGTGAAAATACCCCCCACGGGCCTATATTTGAAAACTACACCATTTTTGAAAAGTTGTAAAAGTTTCCAAATTCCCGCACACCCACCGACCCGCATTTACACTAGGGCAAAATCCCTCTGCGGCCCCCTGCACTCCGCTTTACCAAAAGAAATTATCCTCGGGCCCTCCGGACCGCATTTTCCACTTGTACCTTTTGTGAAAAGTGCAAATGCAAAATTATCTCCCAACACCTCGTTGGTCCGCAATTTTCCCATTGGCAAAAATCTTCCCTATGCTTGCTAGCCCGCATTTGGCAAAAAATCCTTCCCAAGCCCGTCAGCCCGAACTTGAAAAATATGAAGAGTTAGAAGGAATTCTTTACATTTTTGGAAAGGGGAAGAAATTTCCTATCTGATGAATATGTTTTTAGGAAACCTTAAGTGCTTAAAATATATAAAAATCAGATTGAAGCACAAAAGAGGGAAAAAGGGGGGTTAGTTGACCAAAAATAAGAGTGAGCTTATTTTAGACAACAATTTGGCGACTCATGGGGAACATATGCCTGCTAGATGAGATGACCCATGGCCTTAAAGCATCCATTGGGCATGGATTCTACCTAGTAATTTCAAATCTGGTCTGGAACTTCCTTCCACTGCATGCACTCTTATCTTTGCAAGAAAATCTTGGATTCAAGATTTGTGAGAGTAGAGAGTTTTCTGAAACTTGGAAACTTCTCCCTCATTTTATTTTCTACAAACCTAATATGTTGGAGTGCAATGAAAAAATATAGACCTACTCCAATATGGATACTCTGTAGATTTAGTTTCTTTTAGCCACAAGCCTCTTCCATGAGTGAGATGAATTATATACAAGCATACACTAGAAGCAATAGAGCATGTGCACCAACACTTAGGGAAATTGAAATCTAAACTATAACAAGACAATGTGCATACGCACTTGGAGAAATTGAAAACCTAGGCTAATATTTACAAGGGTGAGAAACTCTTCTTTTAGTAGTAGTGTTTGAGGTAGATCACATTGACTGGAATCTGAAATTCTTTGCCATCCAACTTAGCCATCCGGAAGGCATTTGTACCTTTGTATTCGGTGATCATGTATGGACCACTCCATATGGCATAAAAATTGAAATGCTTTACTAGCTTTGCACGGTCAGCGTCCCACTTCAGTACCATGTCTCCAACTTGGAATGTCCTGGCTTTAGCTTCCTCGTCAAAGCATCTCTTAATTGAAGATTGATCCTTCTCCATGGTCTATACTGCATGTTCTCTTGCTTCTTCTAACTCCATCAGCTCTGCATACCTGACCTCTATAGGCTCAAACTCATTTATTTCTAGTTGTTTCATGAGTTCTAATGCTAACAACTCAAGTGATATAGGTAGAAATGCTTCCTTTCCATATACAAGCTTGAATGGAGAGCTTCCTGTAGACCTCTTGGGGTGACTCTATCTGCCCAAAGAGCTGATTTGAGTTTTGTGTGCCAAGTTCTCTGATTCTCATCAAGAGTCCTTTTGATGATTCTCAACAAGTTCTTGTTTATGGAATCTTCTTGGCCATTACCTTGAGGGTAATAGTTTGAAGAGGTGTTGAGATATACACCATTCTTGACAACCCATTCAGTGATCTTTGCACCAAGGAATGCCAATGCATTGTCTGATATGATAGTAGTAGGGGCACCAAACCTTGTGACTATCCCTTCATAGAAATCCAAGATGCTAGATTCATTTACCTCCTTAAGTGCCACTGCTTGAGTCGACATGGTGAAATAGTCATTCGATGTCAAGTATCCACTTGTGACCCGGCTTGAATTTGGGTTGATCACTCCAATGAAGTCCAATCCCCATTACATGAATGGCTGATTTACCAAAATTGGGTAAAGAGGTAGGGCTGCTAACCTTTCCTTCCCTATGAAGAATGCACACTTCTTTCACTTATTTATCCATGAGTAGCAATCCCTAAACATCGTAGGCCAATAGTAACAAACCCTCATAATTTTGAGCATTGTTACCTGTGGAGAAAAGTGGCCTCTAGCTTCTCCATCGTGAACTCATGCAACACTCTCTCAATTTGGCATGCCCCAAAGGCACATCGGTAGAGAACACTATTAATGTATTTCTTGAACAAAACACCACCAATAAGCACATATGGGATGGTTTGTTATCTGAAGTATATCCTCTTTTCTTTGTTCCATTTTGGAGGGCACAAACTTGTTTAGAGATAATGCACCAAGGCTTGAGTCCAACATGGAATGGGTGCATCATTAGTTGGCTACTATGAATCACTCTGCAGAAGAAAAACAACCTCTTCTTCTCCTTTCAACTTAGTTTATTTCTTGGAAGCAAGCTTCTCACATAGACCTTTGCCTTGAACCAACTTGGTCACTTTGATTTGAATATCATACTCCATTACACGAGTGATCCAACCTACTCTCTTCTCATTCAAGTCCTTGATTAAGAGAAAGTCCTTGACACCAACATGAGACACTAACAGCTGAATCTTGTTATTCGAGACCAAGTGTCTGAACTTCTTCAAACTCATAATGTAAGCAAGGACATGATTTTTAATGAAATAATACTTTACTTCATAATCTTCCAAGATTTGGCTGAAGAAGGATATGGGTTGTTATGAACCTTCCTTATTTGGTTGAACCAAGATAGCCTAGATTGTGTTTGACCCTCCAAAAACATACAACATGAAGTCCTTTGAAAAGTCTGGGTTAATAAGAGTTGGTGCTTGTGATATTGCAAGCTTGATGGCCTCAAATCTCTCTTTTCCTTTTTTTGTCCATTTGAATGCAAGACTCTTCTTTAGCATTTTCATTAAATGCTTTACAAGAGTGGCAAAAATAGGCACAAATCTGCGAGAAAAAGTTTATCCTTCCTAAGAAGCTTTAGAGGGATTTCTTGTGATGCGGTAGTGGTAGTGTTCTAATGGATTCAACTCTTTCAGGGTCAATTGTCAACCCTTTAAGATGATGTGGACCAAAAACTTGCCTTTGTGTTCCAGAAATACACATTTATTTGGATTCAATGAAACTCGAACCTTCTACATGTTTGAAATACTTTCTTGAGGTGAAAGAGGTGGTCTGCTGCATTCTTTGAGAATATAGTGATATCATCTAGATATACCAGCACCATCTTGTTGATCAAGCCCTTGAACGTCATATCCATAGCTCGCTAAAATTTTTCTCGGCATTGGACAATCCAAACGACATCTTCTTGTAAGCATATGTGCCCCATTTTGATGTGAAGGTCATCTTATACTGATCTTCCTCTTTCACCATTATCTCGATTATCATTTGAATATCCATCTAGCAATTAAAACCTCTCGTGAGCCGCCTACAACCTACAAGATTTTCTCCATCGATGGAAGTGGGTAGAGATCTTTGAGTGATGCTCTATTTAGATCACGTAAGTCTACAAAGAATATGATTTCTCCATTTCTTTTTCTCGCAAGAACCAAGTTTACAACCCAACTTGAATGCTTAATAGGAATATGATACTTGCCTCAATTAGCTTGTTCAAATATTTTCTCGTGAGAGGTTCAATATGAAGGTTTACTTGGCCTTTGCTTTTTTCTAAATGGCTTAGATCCCAAATACAGCTCTATAGTGTGTTGTGCCATCCTTTTATTGAAACCTCTTAAATCCTTTTAATTCCAAGTGAAAACATCTAGGAATTCTTGAAAAAGTTGAACGAATTCAGATTTTTCTTGTTGAGTACTTACCTTGCCAATTCACAATGTTTTGCCTTCTTCTATGGAAATGGGCTCTGAATCTTCACCCTTTACCTGAATATTTGATTTCTCCTTCTAGAATTGATCATTTGGGTTGAATATTGACTCCAAAGTTACAAGACCCTTTGGTAATTTTTTGGTTCTCAGCTGCACCACTTGGTCACCATACCACTGTTCCAACTTGTCTTGGTTTCTGGTAGAGAACTCAACTTCTTCTTGTAAAAAATTGACAATTTATTGATCATTCTCGAAGACTTTCCAACTTGTATTGTTATCTAGAACAACCGTATCATAACCACTCTGATATGGGGCTAAGATTTCTCACTCTTGATACTCTCTACCACATCAAATGTCATCTTGATTGTTGTTATTGCTTCATTATTTCTCCTTGGGATGGAATTGATGGCAAATGCTTCAAAATATTTGATGAGATCCCGTATCTGATTCATGTAGTTTTTTAACAGATCATTTTTAGTAGGATTTTGTCCTTGGACTTGATTCACAACTAGCTCACTATCGCCAAACACTTGCAAGTTTTAATCCCTCTCTTTCTTGCCCAATGCAGTCCATGGATCAAGGCTTCATACTTTGTTGTGTTTTTCGAGAAATCAAATTGGAAATGAAAGGATGAGTAATATTTCGTACCTTGAGGTGAAACGAGTATAGCTCCTCCTCCAGCTTCTTATCTACTTCTTGAGCCATCAAATAATAACTGCCATACCTCATTATCATCTTTGTGGCCAGTCTTAGTGATGTTAAGAAGAGGATTATTGTCCTCATGCAAACAATAAAATCCTAGCTCATATTCATCCATTTCCTTGTAAGGGTCAAAAGCATGACGCTTTCTTTCTCGTTCATCAAGATTCAAGTCTAGAATCTATACAACTTTGGTATCAACTTCATGGGTGCTTGGATAATATTCTTTATCAAGGGTTAAACAATTTGCATTGGTTGGACTCAGTGTATGAGGCTTAATATGGAAGTTTGTAATAGGCTCAAATCTTATTGTAACCTTAGCTATATACCTTGTTCGAATAACATGTGTGACAAGTCAATGCAGACAAATAGCTTCCCATTTTAGCAAAGTGAAGTCTCTTTGACAAACAAAATGCAAAGTGCGGTGGCAAGTTTATGATTGATACGTTTTGTAATACGGTCACATTTGGGCATGCGTGCAATGTGAGGTTCAAATACTTGATGACTCCAACCATTGTCACCCTTGTCCCATCAATTTGCACTAAGCCCTTGGAGAAGACTTCGTATTAAAGACCCACCGATCACCTATTTCCTTTGGCATGAATGAGCTACTTTCTCCCGAATCAATAATGTAATTATGTGCTATCTTGTATCCAATGATAAATGAAACATAGAATGGAGGGGCTTCATATTCTTACCTTGTTGTCCCCCATGATTTCCTTCAGAGCTAAGCTCCATTGGAAAGCACTTTCTCTTGTTGGTTAGGGGGCTGATTTTAGGTTGGCCAATTGACCATATCAGCCTATAACAGTCTCTCTATCCCGGGATAGTGAACGAATCCCACATTGAGATGTTTACATATTTTTATTTATCTCTTCAATGAAATTAAATGGTGATGAGCCATATTGTTTTTGCCCCTTTCCTTGCACGTTCTTATCTTGCACATGGGTCATTATAACCGGTGCCTCGAGTAGGTGTGGAAGGTCACTTGGGATAACTCAAAACATTGTGAGTTACACTTTGCGGGGGTAACATAGGGTTGTGTACCATTTAAACTAGAGGATTTCCCCTCTCCAATATTCATCTTTTTGGATTGTGTGTTTGCTTCCACACTATGATGAGGTGCTTGATTCATACCACAGAAATCTTTATCCTGCCAATTCACAAGCATGGTCTCACTTGGAGGTGCCTCTTTCTGGGTTAATTCCTATTGTTGATTCCCTTCTTGGCATGTTTCTTGTTCCACACCAGTCATTTTCACCATAAGAGCTTGATTCAAAGCACCATTGAAACACATTGGCTGATTATAGGGATGATCTCATGGAAAACACCAATCATATTCTTGAGCCATGTTGTTTTTTGTTGGAACCAAGGCCCTCGATGTTGAAGTTGCATTTGGATCATATGGTCAGAAAGGCCTAATAGCTTGAGGTTGCCCTTAGATTTGGTTTTTATTTGTAGCCTGAGCTGGTGGTATATTTTGCTCATACTGGGGTCTAGCTTAATATTGAGTTTGAGGTTGATACGGCCTAGTACTCGATCTTGCTACCTCTTGATAGCCACTAGCTCATTCCCTAGGTTCTACAATTGTTTCGTAACCTATTGTAGCTCTTTTTAAGTGCTAGAAGATGAGGTGGGTGTTTCAAATTTGAACTCTAATTCCATGGATTAGGTATGTGAACTAATGTGGATGTTTGACTAGTGTTTGGGGTGCCTTGGTGGAAGTTTACCAACCTAAATTAAGCAATTTTTAGCTTTAATAGAAATATTATATAAGGAGGGTAAATTTCTACCTCCCATTGATTGAATCATCATGGCAATATCAGAATTTAAAGATCTAAGGAAGTATAGAAAAACACCTTCATCTTTTGGTCTCACGGACACCGAATCCTATCCCACATATGCTAGAATCTGAAGTTGAAATTAGTCAACTGCTCATTAGGATCCTCTTGATGGTTGTCAAATGTTCCAACAAGGATATATTATCCCCCTTCTCTCCAAATTTATTGTGAAGATCCATGCACAAATGGTCCCAATTCTGAATGGATCCCATGGTTAGACTCTAAACCACTGTAAAGCTTTACCCTTAAAAGATTAAGCTAATAATTTAACCACAACATACATTTCAATGATCTCATGAATTGCACAAACATTTGTAATATCTCTGGATGTGGTCAATTGTAGTCATCTGGTTCTCTCCAGTAAAATATGGAATTATCTTCGTTGTTGTAGTTGGAACTAGATTTTTTCCATTGAGAGCCGTGGGTTGCTACAAAGTGAATTTGACATAGGGGTTGGGTTGCACCATCCTTATTGGTAGAGGACTCTATTCGATTGAACAAAAGGTCTACCAGGTGGAGGTGTTGACAAGGTTCCTATTGGTAGAGACTAAGACCTTTGAGCCCTTCTTCCTGTCCTTAATCTTTCCGAGGATAAATATAGATAGACATTTATAGTCCCTCCTCTCTAGTTCTTTACCTTATTTTTATTCTTCTCATGAACTTGATGAGCTTGGACTGCTGAAACAAGTGGGTTCTACCTCTTTTGGAGTCACCAGATGTGTAATTTTAGAGCTTCTTACAAGCTGGGAACTTACAACAAGTGCACATCAATCTTGTTGTAGTAAAATGAAGACTTCTTGTCCCACCGGGTGTGCCAAAACTATTGTTGCAGAATCACAACACCCCTAAAATCAATAACTTGATGGGTTAAGATCCTCAGTGTGACTACACAACATGGAGCATCTCTCAAAGTGTGGGACTTTGTGAGTCGAGAGAGCTCTCCAGATGAAGGCCGATCCTATTCCTCTATTCAGGTGCACACGTTCAGATTGTAGAGGGTCATTCTAAATCCTACTCTAACTTGCCAAGGAGACAGGGTTAAGGGAATACAAGAAATGAAACCTAATCTAATAGAGGTGATGCACCAAAAGAATGATGAACACTTGGATTTCTCTTAAACATAAACCATTAAAATGTGATATAATATCCATGCACGGAAGACCAAAATTGCAATGAGGGATCAGGAAGAAGTAAATAAACATAAGAGAGGGTTAAAATCATCCACAAACTTGTTTTATTTCTCCAAGAATTGATACAATGCATTATAGTAGCCAAGAGGTAGAAATTGCATTAAAATTTGGATGGAGGGGCTCAAGGCTCCACGAATTCACCTGCAAAGAAGAGAAAAAGGGAGGGCACAAAGAAAGAATGTCCAACCTTTTGAAATTGTCCCCCTTGTATAATATATAGGAAGAATGAGAGAGAGAGAAAGGAGGGAAAATCCAACCCTGTTCCAACCGCCCTTGAAGGGGCATTTAATTCCCCTACCGCAATGATGAGTCCCATTGTAACACCCATGCCCCCATCATTATTCCTTGCTAAGCAAGAGAGGAAACCCATTCCTCATCATGGTGATAGGTAGGTAGCAGGTGCAAGTACTCTCTAAAATGTCCCCTCCTACTCAATTTTGAGCTTCTAATCGAAAGGTATGGCTTCTTAAAGGTACTTCAGTCCTGAGTCTATTCACACGTATCCACGTGGTGGACCTATGCATCTCAAGGTTTCACGCCTCCTCTATGCTCTTGAATTTGCATCGAAGAGATACGTGGTAGGTTCCACGGGCCTGTTTTATTTCCTTTGTATTCTATACATGCTCCCCCATTGGCGGAGACACTGTACCTGACCGAAGACACGGAGAGTTGACACATGTTTGCAAACTGATTTTGGATCCTCCCCTTGTAATATCACTCGAAGATACATGTGGAGGCTTTTGCTACCTTGCCTTATACTTAGCCGACTTGGGACCAAAGTGAAAACTACCGCTTCATCCCTTTGGTGATTAAAAGGGGTCCACCATATATAATACCAAAAAAACCCTTACGGGTGGGACGCTCACAACCAGCTCCCTAAAATGTGATGGTGGGACACATGGCATCATCTGTGGGCAAATCCTCCTTTTCCTCATGTCTGGCTTAGTCCCTTTTGTTTGGCGGGGTTATACATCGACTCAAGACATGTGGAGGGCTTGTACATGTTTGGGTTCTACCTTTTGGTCGCGCCCTTCAAGTTACACCATTGGTAAACGTAGCTCCTCCCATGGCTTTGTGACCTTTTCAATGGATGAGGAGACTATTATTTGACCTTGGACGGGTGGTGAGTCTACACTTTTTGGGCACTCGCTCCTTTTTCAAACTCTTGACTTTGCTACGGATCGATACGTGGAGGCTTCCACCGACCTTGTTGTACAGATTTAGCTGATTTGGTCCTGTTCGTGCCCCTCTTGATTCCGACCTCATTGAGGGCTGGTGCATATTTGAGATATTCCCCAAATTGTACCTTGTAAGTATCACCAATTGGATGCATGGATGCTTTCGTAGACTCTGTTCTATTTGGCTAATGCAACATGATCGGTCATGCCTACTCTGTTGTGACTACCGGCCACATGGCGATCTAACACTTGTTGGGAACCCTATCTTAGACTCCACTCTTGGAAAAAAGACCCCCATGGTCTTGCACTTGAAAAATGCACCATTTTGTGAAATTTTTTAAAAATTCATAATGGCCCGCATACTGTTGGTCTCGCATTTACACTTGGGAATAAATCCCTCCACCACCCCGTAAACCCGCTTCAAAGAAAAGAAATCATCCCAGAGCCGTCGAACCACATTTTCAACTTGTACCTTTTGCAAAAAGTATAAAATTCAAAATTATCTCCTGCAGCCCTCTTGGTCCGCAATTTTCCCATTGGAAAAAATCTTCCTGTGCCTCGCCAACTCGTTTTTGACAAAAATTCTTCCCGGCCCGCTGCCCATAACTTGAAAAATATGAAGAGTTTGAAGGAATTATTTACATTTTTAGAAAGGGGAAGAAATTTCCTATCTAGTAAATATGTTTTCATGAAACCTTAATAAGTGCTTAAAATATATAAAAATCGATTTAATCACAAAAGGGCTAAAAGGGGGTAGTTGACCAAATATAAGAGTGATATTATTTTAGACGACACTAATAAGACCAAAAAAGCATACCAATCCATAATTTTATTAAATAATATAAATAAAAACAAGACGTGAGAGGCCTACCTCACAAAAATAGAAAAACCACTTCCAAGTGTAATTTGAGATCTCCATGTTCCTAGCTCCTCAAAACTCTCCCAAAAACTCCAAGTGCAAACTAAAGTATCGTCACCAATAATAGGGTTACATGTGTCATCCATCTTCCTCTAAAAATAAGCAACCCCCAATTTCCCCATCACATATAAGACAACAGACTAAATGGAGGAAAAATCCAATGAATTCAATAATAAATAAAATAAAATATCCTCCAATTATCATGGGGACTCACAAAACAAGTTCATAATTTTGGATGTTTACAAGAGAGGATAAAATAAGAGATAATATCACATTTAAACCTTGAGATAGTTCCCACTACCAATAGGTAGGGTCCAAAGGGTCCATTTTTGTGTAAATGAGACCCTAATAGATAAAACACCCCTTAAATTTTCCTTTTTAGCCTAATTTCGGGCTTGGAAGACTTATCCCATTTTAGGAGGTGGTGGGGCATAACAAACCTTTTCTTAGGAGGTCCCATACCTCATAAAACACGATTAATTAGAAAAATAATCATAAATACAAGTATGATTCATTATACCCTTAAAAATGAATTTACACAAGAGGTTAAAATAATTAGCACTAAAATGATTCCAAAGAGGAAATAACCCACGGTGCCCATATCAAATTAGAAAACATACACAATCGAATAGTTATATCATATCCACGGAAAACCTATGAAAATCAAAACAAAATGAATCAAACAAAGGGGCGGGATTGGTCCCCTGGTGACTAATTTTGTAATCTTAGAGGAAGAAACTATGAGTCCCACATTCTCTTTTGGTGAATTTGTAAAGGAGCACACTCAATTCACATGTCATCATACATGCTCGATACAATAAACTAATTGAAATGATGCTACATACATCAAATTAATTAAATCAACCTCAAATGAAACAATTCATATTAATTCACTTTAATCCATAATGAGATAAATAGGAAAAGCAATAACCATCCATATGACATAGAGATATAATCCATCTAAATCTTATCTTAATAATATACATAACAACATTACTCAAACAAGAAATAATGAAAACAATAATAAATTGACATTATATGTCTTGCATGTTAACTTGCTAAGAATAATTTATCAACAAATCACTACATGATGACATTATGGTAAATATTTATATCAAACATTCATTATAGTATTAAATAAAATATCCCAATCATGAATATAACATGGTGCCAACATCATCAAGGGAAGTGAAACTAGTGGGAACTAAAATCGCTCTAGTAGATTTGCAAGTGAGAAACTCATGTCCATATTTCTTAAGGGAAGGATGTCAAATCTGATTTCTATACAGCTAAATATCACATGCTACGTGGAGAAATAATGCGCAGTTTGAGGCCTCTTAAAATTAGTTCCAATGTGAGTTGTACACACTTTGCTTCCCAATACCAAACTAATGCTTGTTCTGTAGGACTTATTACCCATGTTTAGGGTTTGAAACTATTACTCAAGCATTTAAATACGCACTTATTGTGATCAATAGTGACCAAAAAAGGTATTTAGAAACGCCACGAAACAAAAAAGTTATACATCACAATTTTGAGAAGGGTGATGAATTTAAAAATATGTGACTATTGTACATACATTGCTATGCCTTATATTACTTCTTAAAATATTTTTTTGATCATAGTTTCAATATCGAGGCACTCTGTGGTCATGATATTCTCATTCCATGATTCACATAACCTAGATTAGGTCAAAATAATTTATAATCAGTTAAGTGTACTTAATCCCTTGTGATTTCTAAACTTCTATTGTATCATGTACAATTATTGCAAGTAATTATGTATTATTATTATATTGAATGATTAATTTTTTAATTTAATTAATTAAAATAACCCCTTGTATATTATATTTCATTCCTTTTTGGCTATTTGTAAATATTAATCAAATATAAAATTGGTGAAAACATTTAGTGAACCTTACTCTTGAATCAAACATCATGTCTCAAACCCCTAGTGGCCTTAGGAATTCAATTATGTTTTATTGTGTTTGGATGTAGTGATTTACAATTCCAATTCCTAGGGATCATTATCAGTATCTATGTATCTTGCCCAAATATTCTTATGCCCATATAGGCCCTACTCAAGTATCACTCTTGTTCCCAAGTCCACGATGATATATTTTCTAAAAGCATTTTGAATTTCAATAATGATCATGCACAAGGTGGTTGTTCTAATTTAATCACTCTAGAAATCATAATTGAGATGATGAAAAAAATTGCACATTTTTTACAAGAACATCCCTCTAATATTGATATTATGCTCTATGCTACATGAGATCAAATTAATCCTGCACCATCATCTAAATTTGAGAAATATAAAATTCCTACATATATGGTGTCCAAATTATCCAAAGAACATAATACCCCGATGTACAATGTATCTTTTCCTATCATTCATCCACTTTTTCTACTATAGATCATATATCTAATGGTTTTCATGATTCTTCATCTAGCATACAAGCTCCTGAAACCCTTCTTCACAAATTACAAGTTCAAATATTATAATTACAACAAGGTATATCTAAGTGTCTTCATGATATGGATTCCACTCAATTAATACACAATCCAAAGGTGATAGAGGTGGCCTCTTACCCTTTTCTATTGGTGTTTTTTTACCTAAAATTCATATCTAGGATGGTAAAGGTGATCCCACATAACATATTAATTCATTTCATGTGGCTCAGATAGATTATGACTCGTTTGACATCTTTCTTACCAAGTTGTTCCCTAAAAGCCTTAAGGAATTTGTATTGCAATGGTTTTATTATATCCCGAGACGTTTTGTGTATTATTTCAAGTACATTGGAAAATGAATTTTTGGAATAATTTTCTATCAAAATTATGGATATGGTTTCTTATGCACAAATTTATAAGCTATGAAAAGTCTGTGATTAACATATTAATGATTATGTCTTGCATTATCAGACCATGCTTACTAAGATGAATAACATTCTAGATGATAAAGTGACTTGCAAGAACTTTATACGCAAAGCTTACTTCCTTATTTTCAAGATTCACTCATTTTTGAAAAATTTAGATCATTTGACCATCTATTTCATACACTAAAAGAGCATAAAGATAAGTTATTACATATGAATAAAATCACATATATTGCTACCCCTCTTTATTCACCGAATACCAAATTCCAAAGAAAATCTACATTTAAGGGAAAGACTAATGATGCTAAATATTCTTCTATAAACACAGCTTAATCAGATATATATATATATATAAAATCCTAATAAGCTAAAGTTACAACCCACATGATAAAAATTCACACATTTACCGTATGCTACTCATATTTTCTTAACAAAATTACTTGAGTGAAATCTTGTGTCTCTCCCTCCATTGATGAGGTTAATGAAAAAATCCTTAATCTAATATTTTTATGCCAAATCCTATTGTAGTTATCATTGGTGTATTGGTCATTCTATGTAAAGATGTGTAAATATTCATCATGTTATTCACAACCTTATTGACTCTAATTCCATTGAGTGGGATGATCCCATTGAATCTTATAAGAAAACAAATAAAAATTCATAACTGAAAATATTTAATGATCCACTCCCTAACCATGAAAATGATATATATATATATATATATATATATATAATTTTGAAATGCATAATGCTCATCATGTGGTACCACCACCAACCTCTTATGATCATCCCTTAGATGCTATGATTGGTACTATTACTCGCCTATTGAATTCTACACATGCATTACTATTGATGACTCTAATATTGCTAGCACATTTATTTATGATACATTTTCTTCATGTATTGGTTGATCCACACAATAAATATTACATGTGTTCCTTGTCATTTCTTTAATCTCTTGGCATCTCTTCATAAAATATTATATACGATTCCAATCCTCGCTATTTTCATATAATATTACCTATCATTGTTGGTCCTATTACCAAATATGTTTCATTTTAGTTATGGTACCTTATGTCTTGGTCTCCATTGGTTACATGATCTTAAATCTATCCCTTTAGTTACTCACTAGTGTATGAAATGCATCATAACCAACATGTTGTTACTATTAGAGGTATCCACTTTCAGGATCCTTAGCCTAACATACCTAGTGTTTATCTCATATCCTTTACCCTACTCCATGTAAAATTATGGGTAGGTCCTTAGATTCACACACTAATTTTCATTATCTTCATAGGTCTTCTAATAGGTCCCTAAATTCACACACTCATTCACATAGCTCTAAAAATTCTACTCGGATTTTGGTAATATATAATTATTTTCATATATTTAGTATTCCTTTACCTATTACTAGATATTGCTCCACATATATTTCCTCTAGTGGCCTACATTCTCGTAAGATTCCCCATTGATCATTTAGTGCACAATGTCACCTTACATATCTTCCCAATTGTAGAAACCACTTGTTCACCCCTATATGAGCTGACACACATTAATCACACCATCATTATTCACCTTATTATACCTTTCCAAATTAATTAATAATTTACCATCATAAAAAATATTTACTATCGTAAAATCTTATTTACCCTCCCCTAACAATGTATAAACAACCTAACCTAATTTATCCAACCCATCCCAACCCCATGATCAATTCCTACCTTAATTTATAACCTCACACCATTCATCAACTAAACTTAATCCTTGGATGGCATGTGGTTCTAAACATTTTCCATCTTTTCATTACGTGATTTGTAACATCTCTAGTCAAATCGAAGGTCATACATGATCACCAACAATTGTTACAAACATTGTTGATTCTATTTAGCCTCCTTCTTCATCCATTTCCTAGTTAGTAAGAGATTTGATTTGGGAATGAATTTCCACACCTCCGAATTACATCACTATGCTTCAAATATCAATACTCTACTACTAGTGCTTCAAGAAATCTTATCAAACAATCTATTTTCCTTTTGGAGCCTTGTCATCCTCAAAAGCATTCAACAAGGTTAATATGTTTTCCTTTATCATTTTTAGTTAAACTTGCATTAATTATTTTATACAATCCATCATATAAATCATCCACCATAGCCACTCCATGTTTATTTCTTTGTTTAATCATTTAGTTAATGTTTAGGATACCTAGAATACTAACAATGATCACTATTCAGTGTCGATCGATGTCCTAATGAACTTTTCCCTTAATTAGCCCCTCAAACACATTTAAATCTCAGTTTTGTGAACCTCACATGTTAATGAAATCCTCCTTGTCCATTTTAATTTTTTCAAACTTTCAATTTTCATCAATTACAACCTGTTTTATCAACTTCTATGAAAATAATCCTTTTTAACCCAATCACTGTAAATTATTCATCATTGTCGATGCCTATTAATTTATTCATTTTTATCATTGATCATATTTTTGTCACTTTTATTGGCTTGAAATATTGTCTTGCAAGATAAATTCTTTGTAGATTAATGTTTTAGGTCCATCACACCCCATCACCAACATATATAATCTCTCGATTTTGTAACAAACTTTAGTGTGGTAAAACCTCTATATCTCACACAAATTCAACCTGTGTGCCATCACACTCACACTAGAAATTGAAGACATCAAAGATCAACTAGAAGAGGTACATGAAATACAAGATGCAACAAAATAATCTTGGTTTGACTATTTCCTGTACATGGAGCTCACCACACCCATAGATTAGAAAATCTACAAAGCATAGGAGGATCTCTCCATTCCTCTTCAATTCTAAATTACATTTTCATTATCTTATTATCATTAGCAAATAAATTAATTGTATAAAATGAGATGATAACATTCAAAGAATCATTTCAGGGTCTTGGGATCAACCTTTACTGAGCAACTCGTTAAATCATTATCTAATATTTTTCTTTTGTAGTTGTCATTATATGCATCTCTTATCACTTGGAGAAATGATAATTTTAAATTGTTCGTATCTAATCATCCCGACATTGCATTTTTCGGTGTAAGTATTACTAAACCCTTATTTATTTAAAAAAATTGTATTTCAGCAAAATATCAACTAACTGAAAATAACCAAAAACATCCTAGCATACCCAAAGGGACCTTTAGTCCCTTTTTGATTTTGATTTCATTACATCTATTTCTTTTCTTGTCAATATTATCTAACCTTTCAGATTGTAGCACCTCATTGTTGTTGTTTCAAAATATGGATGAAATATTTATAAAAAAGCAATAGCGATCAAGAGTACACTCTTTTCCTTTGTTTTTCCATTAAAAATTGCATTTGGTGTGATTTATTAACATTAAAGTAAACATTTTCTTTTTGTTCTTAAAATGAGCCTTCATTTCCACTTTCTCATCTAGTCTAAATAGGAGTCGAATGGATTACAATCATGAAACTCCCCTCACACAAATAAACCACATATTACATAAAATTCACATTTAAACAATCCTTCCTAGGTGGATCTAAAATTATTTCATCACCAAGAGGATAAACTAGATCAGTGTTCTTGCGAGTATAAACAATTTTTAGGTGGTATATCAATAAAGCACTCAATACCCTCATGACTTCGGGACCATGAAGTGAGGTGGTAGGCCCAAATATCACTCCTTTTACCCAAACCAACACATATTTGGGACTCTTGTGCCTTTTCATATGTCAATGAATCCATCCTTAAGCTATCCTAAATTAAGCCTTATATGACCTTATCTTATTTCCCTTAATTAATTTTTAATTTTGCACTTTTTTATGATAATCAAGATAACTAAAAATTCTCTCGATCGTGTGGTTTTTGCTTTTCTAAAAAAACTATCTTTGATTTATTTATTGACCATTTGTTTATTTCATGCTTAGTAGCTAGGCTACTTTCTAATTTTTAGAATCTTTCGAATATGGAACTCCCTTTAGTCCCATATCCAAATCATCACAAACTCAATAAATCCACTATTAGAAATAGACCTAGAACCCCCACATTCTCCTAGCACTCAGTCGGACACATAAGAGATCCATGATCCACCTAGCCCATAGTTATTTAACATCGTAATCCATTCTTCATATAAATTCTAGATTCTATCCCGATGACCCTTAATGCTTACCTCTCTTCATGAGTTTTATTCTTCCAAAACCAAAACCCGTACATCAACCTCTAATTACTATTTTTATCTTCAATCATTCCCGACTCATCAACCCCAAAAATGATCCTATAATCTAAAAAAATTCATCCCTAACCCATTCTTGGTGGATCATTAACATCAGTCCCTATTTCATCGGCCTTTGTGATTAGATTTTACCTTAAAGTTGTCTCATCTCAACACATGTCCAATTAACAACCCTCTTTATCAATGGCTCCTTCTTCAAGGTCATTTAGCAAAAAAAACCAAAAATAACACGTCTCTTTACATATCCAATCTCATTGCCTCCATACTTCTTCTCCACCTATTATAAGCTTGGTTGTCATTCCCCTTACTATGACCCCTCCTATTTCATCTCTACATATCCCATAATGACATCCTACATCCTTATTCTAGAATTTATTCATGTCTATCCCTACATTTATACCCCTCATGAACATGCGTGGAATTACCATTACTCACCCTTTTTCACAATAGGAATCCAATACCCTTGTCTCATATTACAACACCATCCCTTCTAGTACATACTTAGTCATCCAAACCTATTATCAAAAATTGCATCCCTTTTCAGATGCACGTACCACGAGCATCCTAACCTTTTCTCCATAATTCCATTCATATTCCTTATCATTACATTCAACCCTCACAACACTTATTCTCTCAACATTAACACAAGTACTCCTCTTCATTATAATTTCCCATTATTATATCGCTTATACCAAAAATCAAACCCGCATATCTCCAATCAACCTAGCTCATCATCTTCAAACATACAACATCAACCTCAAAAAATCCCTTGTAAACACTCATGAATAGGATTTCAGGCCTTGGTCGCTAGCATGGGTCCTAAAAGCACCCTTTCTTACGAAAATATCTGTAATAAACCAATTAAGACATTATTACATTTTAAATCTTAACCATGACAATAAGAACTCCTCGTATTAATAAGAACCATCAAAAAAACATCATATCTTTTCTACATGCATGTAATTTCATTTCTCATGATCATGATATCATGTTGAGAAAATTTCCCATGTTATTAATAGGACCCTCCATTGACTAGTATAAAAAATTCTACAATATTCACTATTCTCTTTTCACAAATCATGCAGTTGTTCTAGAGAATTTCTCCACTAACATTTACCTTAAAATATCTATCACCTATATCTACGTTATTAACTTATTCAAAGATAGTTATATTTTATATTTCATTTCTTGATTGTGTTAGAATCACAATAGACTAAGAGGGGGTACATTGGTCATATAGTGATTTTTAATTTAATTCACCAAGCCATATATTCATAAATTAAGATGTACATACATAATTCATAACCATGTGTTCTTCTTATGATATTGAACATTCAAGAACATAAAAAAGAGTAAGATGCACAACACATAACACCATGTGTAAGTGGTAATCAATAACAATGAAGAAAAAACACAAAAACTCTACTTATATTACAAAAATCAAATATATTTAGTGAAGCACCAACTTTACAAAGAGAAGCAATCCCTATTTTAGTAGTGAACCAACTATAAATGAAGCACCAACCCATAATTTAGTGAAGCACCCACTCCACAAGGAAAATACCCTCCCTTGAGATGACTAAGCACCAACTCAGCCACTGATGATGATGATCTCTATTTTTTTTCCATTACTAATTGAGATAACAATGTCAACTCACACAAACTTCTTCAAACCCTCATTCCTCTATCTCTTTCTTTCTTCTTCTTTCTCAAATTATATTGGCTCTAATAATCTACACACATGCCTTCAATGAGTCTTCAAGATGTCATAGTCACTATCATCTCTAAAATCATATAATATAATCTCCTTTCACATCCTTAGGAAAGTCACACTTTTCCCTCTCAGAAGACTCATTCAAATTTGAACTCAAACCCTTTCTTTATATTAATTTCATCTCACTAAAATGAAGGAGGTAGGTCCTAATAATTTAAAACAACTAAAAATCTAAAAAGACTTAAAAATTCCAGTACATTCATTAAAATTGTCACATATGACCCATATAGGCCGAGAAATGCTCAAAACCACTCATAATGCACCAAAAGTGCTCAAAGCGCATCACTAGGATGAGTAAAATCCACCGACACCAAAATAATGCTTATTAAAGCTCTAAAATTTAGCAAAAATGTGTAATATAACATTTAAACATCAATCACCATGGCACATTTACTTGTAAAAATAAAATAAATCATTAAATGGGCCTACATGCTTCTAACCTTAACCAAATAGTTGTTTCTAGCACTTTGTCTTCATCTTAGGGACTCAAGATTAACCATAAACAAATCGACTATGGAATGTGACCACTATATGGAATCCTCGAGACCTTTACATCATATATATGCATGATATATCTAGTGAAAAAATCATATGTTCACACCACAACAACTTTCCACTTCACTAAATCATCCTTCCCATAAACCTCTTTTTCAAACTCAACTATTTTTCACCTGTGCTGCCACTTTCAAGATATAAAAATTACTTCAACATGAAAAAATTCATCACTCTTCACTCTCCGGGTGATATAAATTATGAAATCAGTCATCTCGTGCTTCAACCAACTCAATCTTCTAGCATGAGAAAACCTGTCCTAAAAATGCAGCTACCTTCTTCTTCTTAACAAATCAACCTAAAACATCCATAAAATAAACCCAAAAATAAAATATATATACCATTGTAAATATATCTAAATCACCTTTCTATAACATATTAATAATTCTTCCAACTCCTTATGTCGTCTAGGTCTCAAGAACTTGACATGTGCTAAACATACTCCATCACATCAAAACACATTTCCAAACTCAAAAAAATATTTAATACAATTATAAATAATCCCTAAGCACTCAAAAACCTTCATCAAGCTTGAAAAACTTAGAATCATCACTTTAACTTATGTTGCCACTTATCACCCTACTAGATGAAGCATCCTTCAAACTCATCCCACAAAGAATAGTTCATTAATTTTACATAAATTATATAATCATAAATTTTTATATAGAAGTGAAAATATCTATGAATTATCTTCACAAAACACTTGAATCATGTACTTGCCCACTTCCCTTTGGCACTTTTTAGTACCAATAATGATATCTGTAGACTATATGATAAACATTTTAATATTTTTGATTTAGTATAGTGTTAGATGTCAGATCCTAGATTATTGTTGAATCTGATTATATATAATGCATGGTGATTATTAGAGACACTGATATGTGGATGATGATATAGCATTGACATGGATGTTTAATGGAAGTTATTTGGATAAGTGATTTTTGGAGATTATGAGTAAACCTAGAAAAGGGAAATTATTTGATGATGATATAATTGCTGAATAAATTTACAAATGATATAGTTGTTACTTTGATGTTGCTGATACATATTGTGAGTGATTTTGTTAAATTTCCTTGATGTTGTTGTGATTCACATACTTAGATGATTTTGTGATTATTTTATATATTCATTTTGGACGTTCTGATATGGCCACGAGGCCAAAGGAGGTATTTGTATTTTGCAGGTTAAATATATCACAACAAAACATCGGGGGATCGGAGACCAACCAAAATGGAATTCTAGGTGAATTCAACATGGTCACCATGGCAATGTGTTTTGTGTGTGTTGTTTTGTTAGGGATTTCCATGGGGGGAATCACCTTTAAATGTGACCATGGGTTTGTATATTTTATTAATTTTGTTACTTTTTATTATTGTTGTATGTGTTTTATTAGTCATGTGTTTCCTTTTCTTTATTTAATTATGTTGTGGAAAATTAATGTGAGAAAACATATGGTTAAAAGATAAATAAATCAAATTGGGATATGGGAAAATAATTATAGAAGTTGTTGTCTTTGTAATAAATTTTTAAGTGATTTGTAAGTTGTGTAAGAGCTTGTGTAAGTCTTATTTTGGAGTATCAAACACTCCACCTCCATGGAAATTCTAATTTGTCCTTGGGAGCTGTTTTTGGAGGCTTGTAGGACAAGTAAAACTTGTCCCATACCTCTCAATTTAATTTACCAACTATTCCTATGGTTGGAGGACTGATTTTAGACATTTTTAATGTATTTTATTAATCATGTTGCATTGTTTTGATTCCACCCTCTTACATTTTATTTAATTTTATGTCCTTTGGAGTGTGGGATTTTGGAGTGTGCAAGTAGATTGTCATATTTTGACCCACCTCTTTATTGTGCATTGGAGTTTGGAATTTGAATTTAGTGTTGGAATTGAGGATGTGTGATGTGGCATCCTACATGGATCCACATCATCCCCTTCTCTTCTCTTTTCTATATAATGAAAACTCTTGGCTTGTTTTTGGGGGTTGAAGCATTTTGTATGTAAGCTTGGGGCACATTTTTTTCTTGTGTTTGGAGCTCTTACCTTGGAGCAGCTTGGGTGAAGTTTTTGCTTGGTTGTTGAACCTTTTTTCATTCTTCCTTGGGGGTGCATTTTCTTGTTGGAGCTCTTATTTTTGGAGGAAGTTTTGGAGAAATATTTGCATGCTTGTGAGTTGTTTTTTGGACTGTATTTTTGACATTCAAATCTTGTTGTGTGGAGAAAATCTTTCCATGGGGAGGTAGGATTTTATTCCTTCTTTTATTCATGTGATTTTCCTGTTGTGTTGTGTGTATGGAGAATGTGTTATTACTATTGTGGGTTGTTTGGGTAGACTACCATAGAAATGGTGTAGGAGAAGGCTATGGGGAATCCATGGGGGAGAATAAGGGAATGCCAGTGGCATAAAAATTTGTGGAGGGAGGTTTGGGTTTGGGATCCACCATGCAAAAGAAATATCTTACATTTCTTACTTGTGGGGGTGGGAGGCATAAGGAAATGTTGTGGGGTGCATAAGGAAAATTTTTGGGGGCCATAAGGAGGGGTTGGGAGGCATAAGGTTTATGGGATATGATATATATATATATATATATATATATATATATATATATATATATATATATATTAGGTATGTTATAGGTGGATGCCCAATTCCCAATTGGGAGGCATAAGTAGCTTCCCCACTATTCCGTGCTCCTTTGGATTGCAAGATCAAGCCTAAGTTTTGTTTTGAAATGATTTTAAATGTAGTTATGAACTGTTGTTTTTGTGTTGAATTGTGTGTTTTTTAAACAGGAAATGTGTATGTGAAAGAATGTTGTGTGTGGGAGACAAGTTTGTTTCCATGGTTAAATTGCACTTTCTATTGTATCTTGGTTGGGGCTCGGGGGCCAATGATGAAGGAAGGCTTCTCCTTTCATTGGATATCTTAGTTGGGTGGAGAGCGTTGCATTTCCCCTTCTTTTGTTGTGATCAAATTGGAAGAAAATGGAAGTTACATGCTGCTATTTTTGCACAAGAGAAATGTACAGTTTGACAATCCCTTGTGGAAACCCATTCCTTTGTAATCCTTTCCCACATGATGTGGATGAAATTGTAATAGTTATGTTATGGAGAAATGATGTTGTAATTGATTATGAAGTTATATATTTGAAATGTGAAAGACACTTACATTTTGTTCTGTACATTGAGAAAGAAAGAATTTTTTTATTGTTTTCGAACATTGAAAGATGTAAGTTGTATAATCGAAGTCAAAAGAGGATTGAAAATTCATCTGTCATTGCATTGTTGTTATTGTATTGGAACATCAAAGCTGTAAAGAAATCGAGTATCAAATTGTGATGGGAATCCTTGTTGTTTGGAAAATGGAAAATGGATAAACACTTAAGTCTACCATGGATTGAATTCAATGTTTATTTGTATGGAAAAATGAGATAATTAAATCTCTGGTTGAAAGGAAGAAATGACAATTAAATCCCTCAAGAAATTGACCTCTGCCTTAAATTTAAAACTGGCAATAATTCATTTAAAATGCATAGTTTGGACCTGCACTTGATAATCCACTAGAAAATGATATAATCTAGCATGCTAAGACATCAAGGAACTCAATCCGATAAAGGAAACACTTAGGGAAACAATTAAAACATTGCAGAATTGAGCTCAATCTCTTCCTCAACCGTTTTCTATCTTTTGTTGAGCAATTCAATTTTGAATCAATTGAACAAATCAACTTCTCTAAAACACTTTAAACCCTCCCTAGATCAATTATCCATGTATTTTGGCATGTTGAGTGATGGAGGAGATCTAATTTAGTCAAATTGAAAATTTGAAAATTGCTAGTTTGCTAATTAAAAGCTTGCAGATCATTTTTGTAAAATTGACCCTTTAAAACTTATCAAAAAGTAAAATTTATGGTTTCTGTGTAAAGAGGGCATCAAGATATTTGTAAAAAGTCCTTGTTTTCCAAAAAAATAGCTTTCTAGCTCGAGTTATGGCACTTTGAAGCTTTTGTTCCTTAGTAGGAAAATTTAGGAAAATTTTCCCTGGCGGGCCCACAACCAAAAATTCCCGTTGAATTGCCATAGAAAATATTTTGAAAATTTTGACTTGGGAAATTTTCATCTTTTCCTCCACTGGCCCACAGCCAATCAGAGGTTGCCACATGTCCTCTAGGGGCTGAGGTGGAGGCACGGATTTTTCTTCACCCTTAAACCTTTTGAAAATTTTCATTTTTACCTTCGTCATCCTGCACCAACCGAGAGCGCCACATGTACCCTTGTGGCTATGGTGAGGGTGCGCATTTCCTTTTGGACTTAACTTTTTTTAAAAATTGGGAAAATTTCCCATTTTGACCCCGGCCCGCGGCCAATGAAAGCGTGCCATGTGGCACTCTAGGGTGGCGGCGGGTAGGGTGGAAGACCCTTGACTTTTTTTTTTTTTTTTTTTTGGCCTTTGGGGAAAAATTCTCAATTTTATCCCATGGCCCACTTCTCGCCTTCCTCTCAAACTCTGTCCCTTAGCGAGGCACATGGACCCACACACTTCTTTCTCCCTTTTTCCCTTCATGGCGCAAAGCGCTAAATCCACCCACCGCCCCACCCTTCCCTTCTCCCTTCTCCACTCGGTGCTAGGACTCGACACATGTCCCCTAGGGACCTATGGGGGCACGGAGTGTTTTGTGCCTTTGAGCCATGCATTGGGAAAATTTCCCAATGCCACCCCGCGACCCACCAACCCACCCTAGGCACATTCCCCCTCCTCTTGCCACGTGTCCCTCTAGGGAAAATTTTCCCTAGAAACTCGTGCACTCATAACTTGAGTTCTATAAGGATTTAGAAGGGCTTTTTTATATCACGAGAAAAAGTGAGAAAATTTCATATCCACTGGGAATGGTTTAGGGAAAGTTTGGGAGCGTTATGTAGGAGAAAAATCTAGTTGAATCTCTAAGCCTGTTTGAGAGCAGGCATGGGGGTAAGATTACTCCTTGAACCTAACTAAAACATGTAACCCTAAAATTTGAACCTTGTAAACTTTTTATAAGTTATGAAAGGAAACTTGTGTTTTGCTAAATAGGATTTGTTTGAGAACCTATTAGTGCGATGTCTTTGCAACTTAGTTGTTGACACTTAGAATAAAAAAATCCCATAATTTTCTAGCTAACCCTAGGTTGTTTATTTGGTCTCAATTGGTTGTTTAAACAGCACTACAAATCAGATCTAAAATCCTTATGTAGCTCTTGAATCACCACTTTTAATGTAGACTACTTCAAACTGCCCCAAATACTAGTCCTCATAAATATGGAACACTTTGCACTTTTTCTTCGAAACATTACCTAAAATATTGATGAATATTTAAAATAACACTAGGGATAAAAAATAATATCAATTTGATATTTACCTTCCTTGGGATATTTTTCGTCAAATTGCACTTCTTTACAAACAAGCACTTTCAAGTGGGGACAAAAAATCACCACATACTCTAATATACCTTTCTGGAAATATATAAGAGTCCTCTATAATATAAAATCATAATTTTTGCAAAAATAATAAAAAATGCGCTAGTACACTCAATCTTTTCCAAGATTCTCCTAGCGAGGGTTGTGTTAGGGTTTTAAATGACTTTACCTTCTTAAAATTGTTCATAAAAAAGTGACAATCAAACCACCTAATTATTTTTTTGAAAGATTCATAAATAACCTAATAATCTATATACTAAAGATATCAAGTACCCATAAAGAGCATAAAATCCAAAATAAACATAAAAAGGTTCACTTTTCCTCAAAAACATGCGATTACTTACTGGGTTTGCCAAAACTTGTAGATCTTACAAACTATTATTGAAAATGACATGTAACTTTTCATAAAGCATCATGAAAACATCATCTACCTTCCATATTCACCACATGACGAGATAGCTCTAAAAAATCCATTCAATCTCATTTACCCATGTTTTCTAGCATGTTCTCACCCATTTTCTTCCCAAAGACCTTGAAACACTATAAAACCTTTGATTTCTAACCTGAAACTCACCATATACCTTAGGTACACTGTCAATTTTTTCCCATGCTTAGAAAAAACTAATCATCTCAAAATCTCACATCGTAGCTCATTCTCGCATGCTCCAATGCTAGAAATAGGCCTAGAATGACCTTACTCAACCATGTAACCTCATGACCTAACCATGAAAACCTTATGAAAAATCATGTACACCACTAATACACGTTATTTAACATGAATGACCTCATAATAATATTCACTCAACTTAGGAGGCCTCAAACCATGACTAGGCACACTCAACCATACATAAGGACACCAAACCACTCATTCTTCATACTTGACACCTAAATAACACATCATGGAGACTCACAAGACAACATAACACCATTTTAAAACAATGTATTTTAAATTAATGAAAAAAACAAACACACAATGGCCATGAACCTCCTCATTTTTCATTGATAACAACAACCTTTGAAACATTGATGGCAACCATTGGAAAAACACACCTACAACTACATGACCTATTTTCAATGTTTATGATGCATCTCTCCCCTTTACCATCTATTAAAAATATTGAAATGATAAAAATACATGGTAAATTAAAACTCAAAACTAAAAAAATTATAATAATTTAAAACACAACTTACTTGACCAAATAACTCCCCCGGGACTATAGTCTATTTTCCTTGTCTTCTATAGAAGAAAAATTGATCTTATGGACCTGTTACAATCCTCAAACCAACTCCCCTAAATTGATATCCTCTTATTTTTACTTCACCCTTGTTATACAACTCTTTCTAGGTTTGTTTAAAGCTCAATATCACTTATTCTATCTTCAAGACTAGCAGAAACACCATCATGAGCAATGTCAGTAAATATCTCCTTTAGTGTAATTTTTACAAAATTATGAAAGAGATAAGATAAATATAATAAATAAACCCAATATACAAATGATACCCTTGGGTTTTAAACATCCTAATCTATTAGAACATACAAATTCTAGCCCACATACCTTACAAATGAGTCGTGAAGATTTCTTGATCAATTTATCACATCTCTAAAAGACTCTCTCGAGTCGTTTACACATTCTTTGCATACCATTTCAACTTCCTTGATTATATAGTTTACTTTTCTTGTCAAAGTACATCTAATTTTACCTCTATAGCCTTCTTTATCACATTACATTCTTCATAGTTTACTTTAAGGTCCAAGAGAACTCTCCTTGCTTTGATAACTTTCCTTGAACCTATAGGCTATAATCTTTACCTTCTTGGAGAAAATTAGGTTCCCCATGTCAGAACATCATCTTTTAACTTCAAAATTGTCTTATAGATCACTAATTTATTGTTTCAATACTCATGATAGTTCAAGGACATAAAATATTATCTTTATAAACCCTTTAACATGCTCAATTAAACACTCTCAAATATATTGAGAGCATTTTCACTTTATCATGTGTTTTTCTAGCATTATCAATCCTTCAACTATGTACTTCACTACTAAAGGCATCCTTCTAGGCTCAACTGATCATGTACAAACCTGTAGCATTGTCATATACCTGTACGGAATATTTTAGAACCCCGTAACACCAAGCATGTTCCTTAAAATAACTTGAATCATACCTTTACACTATTTTTCACCTCGATCACATACTATTTAGCCTCTAATTCTAAGCGTGAAATACTTCCATCATGCGAGACACCTCATACCACTATCTAAAACATAAAAACCATTATCACTTTAATTAACTTCTTAGAAAATTTTTATAAATTTAGGTTGTTCTTACAAACCTTACACAACCTTTTCATACTTTATACCTTCAAGACTTCATGGAGCTCATCCACGCTTAGAAAAAAATATAATGTTCCTCAACATATCATCATGATATTTAAAAATCCTTCATCCTTGCCATAATATCCTCCTTTACACCCAATTCATGACTCAACTAAGAATTTACAACCTTGAAATTACTTGACAAGCCTGAAGATGCCAAAAATTAGAGCATAAACTTGTCACGAGTCTTTGTAGTCATCCATAAACATGGTTAATTTAATATCACCACAAATTTTCCCTTTGTGAATACTTATTACACCCTTCAATATTCCGTATAGGTCTTAACCTTAATTCTATGACTAAAAAAATTTACAAAGAAACTCTCGGTCGATATATATTACATACAAACTCTTTGAAATGAGCACAAACCTATAGTTGACGGTAAACTTATTTATGATAGTACATTCTAGACATTCATAACCTTTAGCTCAAAAAATTATTGATTTCCTATAACATAACACCTGATGAGCCTCTTTACACTTTTTATTTTGGGTCAAGATCACATTTTAGGCCTATAACATACTAACTTCACACTTCACAATCAAAAATCTTGAACTTTGAGCCCTTGGTTGTATTGTACCCTGACATTATATGAGAATTTTCACATTTTGAAGAATACCAAGATATATCCTTTACATTTTTCTCTTTAATGATCTGACATTAGACCAAAATCATTGATACTAACTAGGTATAACACATCTCAAGCATAACCATACATAAATCCCTCTTTTAGAGAAAAGAACCTATCACAGTCACATCTGTCTATCATTTTATATTTCCTTAACCTCTTCACCCCTTCTCAAACATTTAGGTGCATATTCTCATATGACTGAGACCTAAGGATTACTCTTCCTCCTCTGATAGCTCATCATTTTATGCATATATAATGTTTTTTCCATGAAAAAGCTTCACATTTTACCAATAATATTTTATATCCTTCACGCTTATAACATACATTTCAACTTCTCAAAATTTTGATAAAACTTTAATTCAAATAATACACTCTAAGAAATATTCACATATCTTGTAATTTTTTTACCATACTGATTCTTGACTCTAAGACACACAACCACAATCTAGACACATGGAGACATAGACTCAACTTTACACTATGAACCCTTCTAGACTTCTTGTCTCTTGAACAATATTTTAACAACTTACTAAATAAATTTAATATAGAGAAATCTGATTAAGATTAATATGGAACCACACTTCCATGAAAATAAATACTTGAAAACTCAATTGCACACACATAGTTATTGTTATCCAAATTTTTCCCCACGAAAAAATTGATCAAACACAACCCCCATGTGAGAAGAAAACCTAAGGGCTGGATCTATCCCTGCGAGCTCACATTCAAATCCAAAATCAAGGGTTATGTGGGATCAAATAAGGGAAGAGCATGGTCATGAAAGGGGGTAAACAATGTGAAATAAACCAGAGGCTCAAAGGAGAAAAATAAGGAAAGGATCAAATTTTTCAGATTTAGCCACATAAGAGTCAACTTGGGGCCGAACAACAAACTCACGGAAGGCACCACATGTCAGCTTGGTGTAATTCCAAAAGGGATCTTCAAAATAGAGACATCAAATATGCATGGAGCTTCCACATGTCCCAGTCTAAAGAGGGACACAGTCAACCGTTTAAAAGTCCAAATGAGTGGAAAGAACCATGTGTCAGCTCAGCGCAATTTCAAAAGTAAGATCCCAAGGGTGGAGACTCAAACAAGTGCCAAGCCTCCACATGTCCCAAGACCGGAAAAAGGGACAAAGCTAGAAATTTAGTAAGTATAAAATTGAAAATGTGTGTGAAAACCCAAAGTGTGACCCAAAGCGAAGACACAAATGAGTGCGAGGCTTCCACATGTCTAGGGTAAGAGAAAGGCATCAAACTGAATCGGCTAAGTATTGTAGACTCGCAAAAGGTTCCATGTTTTATCTCTGTGCATTTTCAAATTTAAATCTAAAAGTGGGTCTCCCAAACTAGCATTGGCCTTCCACGTGTCCCATTTCCAAAAAGGGAGAAATTTGACAATTGAAAATTCAAGATGGGGAAAATTTAGCAAGAGGGTGCCACGTGCCTCAATGATGTAAATTCAAAAGGGGTAGCCCAAGGGCTAGTCTCAAGCAAGTGCGAGCTTCCACGTGTCCAAAATTCAAAAAGGGGGACAAAGCCAGCTGCTTAAATTGACTAAGTATGCAACGGACGGCAGAGGCCTCCACGTGTCATCTCCACATAAATTCAAAAGGTAAAGTCTAGAAGCAAGTCCCAAATGTGCGCCACCCTCCATGTGTCTTGGGTAAGAGATATGGCCCCAAAAAAAAAAGGGACTTAGCCAAAACAAAAAGAAATAGAGAAAATCCATGGAAGGAGCCACGTGTCTCTTCGGTGTAACTTCAAAATCAAAATCAAAAAGTTGTCCCCAAACGTGCACCAGCTCCACACATGCCCATGTTTCAAGTCAAAGCGGGAATGTGGGTCTCCAGAGGTAGTTTGAACCTTTTGGATTTTTTTTCGAAAAGGCATAAAGTTTAAAAGTAATCCACACCTCGTCGTCACCCGGAGAGGCCACATGTTAGGCCTAAATTACAAGCGGGCCGGCGGGCCTAGGGGAGATTTTTCACCCAAATGGAAAATGTGGACTCGGGGCTAAAGATGACTTTTTGGAAAAATAGGATTGCAGGATTGTAGGGAGTTTTTTGCACTTTTGTAATTTTTGTGCAAAAGGTGCAAAGTGAATTTTGGGCCTGTGGACCCATTTTGTAAAACAAGTTTTTTCCATTTTTGTATGGATCCGATTCAAGTATTCAAATGGGCATATCTTTCGATCTAGTGCTCAAAATTCAACAAATTTGGTACCATTGGAAACATATGAACCTCTTCTATGCCATAGAAACTTGAAACTTTAATTTCGATAAGATTAGGTTGGTGAAAAATAGTAAAACATATTCATGCCATTAATATACGATCCAATTTATTCAACAACCAAATCATATTTGATTTGATCCACCATTCTTCCTTCTTCAACACCCGAGCAGGACATAGAGAGGTAGACTTGATAGATTTTAGGTGGATTTGTAGGGGGCATTCATGGTGGCGAGATGAGCTCCAAATCGGGCTTCTGTCTCTTTTCTTCTCCTCTCTTCCCTGCATCTATAAAGGTAAGATCTTGGCTCATTGTAAAGAGTTGGACATTTTGCGTTTTGCGCCCTCCTTTCTTCTTTGGTTTGCAGAAAAATTTGTGGAGTCTGAACCATCTATTAATATTGTAATGTAAGTTTTTTACCTTGTGCACCTAAATAGAGGAATAGGAACCAACCTTCATATGGAGAGCTCTCTCAATTTCAAATTCCCACACTTTGAGATATGCTCCATGTTATGCAATCACACTGAGAGTCTCAACCCATCTAATTGTAAACATTCAGGGGTTCTTTGATTTTGCACTTATAGTTTTAGCACACCCGGTGGGATAAGTCTGAAGCACCTTACCACTTTATCTTAGCAGGATGGTGTGTTCCTTTTAAGATTTAGCATTTTTAGTTATATGCAAGCACATCTGGAGACTCCATTTGGTCAACAACCCATCTAAAGTTTCAGACCTTATCCCATCCATTTTCATCCATTTCCATCAAGTTGTGTAATCATGACTTCATTTCCATCTTGGAACTCACATTTTTAGCGATAGCATGTAGTCTTCCTCCAATGTATTTCTTGACTCCTCCAGATTGGCACTATGATCAGATTCAGAATCACTATGCTTACCCATATGAGCAAGGTCAAAACCAGTTTGGCCATGGAGCTTATCAAGAATAAGGGGACGTATATAATGGTAAAAATTATGTGGAGAACATTGATCCGTCGGAGAAGATTCAAAGAATGAAGGCACACATACTACAATCAAGGGACATAACTCGGATGAAAGCATTTAAAATTAGCTATAGGGCACCTTGTCCATAGGCCGAACTATGCTAAGATATTACAACCCTCGGTAAAGGTTGACTTCATGGCTTAAATGCTACCTCAACTTGCACAATGGATTGAGGATATTGAGGTATATGAGCAAAGTGCAAGACAACCTTGTCAATGGGTAAGTCAGTCACCAGCTCCTTGTCCTTCATTTTCTCTTTCTCAAAATTTATCATTTCAGCATGGTCAAGAGTCAAGCCCCTCACTTGCTACCCCAAGTGTTGATTTCCCTTCTCCATCTCCTAGTCTTCCATCTCATCTCAACTCCTCTGCCCTTTTCCCTCCCAAGCATTCATTCCCTCTAAACAAACAAGAGATTCCACTTCCCTCTCCACTAAAAACAATTGCAAAGCTGGTTGAAACCCCATTCACTTCTCCTCTTTCTTTCCAATTCCATGTTGGGAATATATTCAAGAATCCAGTCAAGGAGAAAAGCAATTAGAGAGAACCCAACAAAGAAAAATAATATAAAATTTGAAGAGTTGGGCTGCCAGATTTGGGTTTACAAAGATCCCCTTGATGGTTAAGCCAACAAAGGAGGTCAAGGTTCAAGAAAAATTGGTGGCTAAGGCTAAGTTTGCAGCAGAAGAAGAACAAGATCAAGAAGGAGAATATCAACAAACTTTTACTTTGAATGTAGTGTCCATAATGGCACTTTTTTTGAAGAGGATGTTGATCTAATCCAAGTTTCATAACTAGTTAAGGAGGAAGAACAACCAGCTCCAAGTCCCATTGAAGAGGATAAGATGGGAGAGATCAAATCAGAGTTGAGGCCACTTAGTGAAGAAAGCATTATTTAATATATTTTGCTTTCATTTGAAGGAATTTTTTTGATTGATGAACCCATGATGGAGGAGGACCACACAGTTTCAGAGACTCCAAGTGTGGATCAGGCCATAGAATAACCTTCAATTCTTCCTCCCACTTCATCCCCTTCAAGCTTTAATGTTGAAGAAGAGTTTGATCTTTCAAACTTCATGTTTGAGGATGAAGAGAACCATGGTGAGCAAGTTTCAGATCATGAGGACACCATGGAGGAGGTCGAGCACATGCAACAGGACAACAATGAGGCAGACTGTCTATCAGACCTAGAAGATTGCTTTGATGGAGAGGATCCTAAGGAGATAACATCATTTTCTCCTCCATCATCCACCTTCCAAGCACATGAGCATGTTGTCATGAAGGATAACATTTAATAACAATAGCCTACACTTCATAATAGACCTTTGGAACCAAGGTTGGAAGATATGAATATTCCATGTTCTTCAAATGAGGGGAAGGGAAAAGGCAAGAGGATGTCATCATCTCTCTCATGCCATACACCCAAGAAGGTCAGCAGGATGAATCCATTCTTGGAGTTGAAATTCAGAGCAAGGTGTGCATTCAAAGGACCATACCTTTCCCAATCAGATACTTTACCTTATAAAAGCCAAGGGAGAAGTCACAACTAGTCATGCTTGCTTCTAAGCATGAGGATGAGTTTCAAAATACCAAGGATCAGCTGCAATGCCTCTTCAACCCAAATATAGAGCAACTAAAAGAGGTATTTGTTTTGTTTCTAGTTGATACCTTGATGATTTGGGTGGAGGATTGGCCTATTGTCAGTTTTTCACTCATACCAACAGTAACCAGATTCAGTGCCAAATCATCTTCATGGCTGCAAATTGTAAGAAGGGGCAGCTACTTTGCATTTCTAGTATCAGGTTTTGTTTGAAATTGCTTGTCTCTTTCATTAGTGTAGGGTAGCAGTAGGTTTTATTCCTCTAAGTGTGTATGCACATTGTCTTGTTATAGTTTAGATTTGTTTTCAGCAGAAGAAGTGCTTTTGCACACTCTACATGTTCCAATTGGGGCATGTATGATTTTCAATTTTGTGCATATTGTGTGTTGTGGTGTTTTGTTGCTCGTGTGCAGTCCATTTTCAGGGATAGGTGAAAGCCCTAGGTCATTACAATTCTCTACTCTCATAAATCAAGGTTTTCTTATGGAAATTGAGAGTGCGGACAATGGGGCAAGCTCAGGGTCACCAAGTGTAAGTGGTCAGGCTCACATTTAAGGTACAAGATCAGATTTTTGTTTACCAGGAAGAATCCATGCCCAATGGATGCTTCAAGGCCACTGATCATTTCATCTAGTAAGCATGATTTCCCGTGAGTCACCAAACTATTATCTTAATTTTGCCCCTAGTAAAATTGATCAAACACGACCCCGCACGTGAAGAAAATTGAAGGGTCGGCTCTATCTTGTGAGCTCAAATTCAAATCAAACAATCAAGGGTCGAGCGAGGCTTGAATAAGGGAATAGCAGGGTTGGCAAAGGGGCAAAAAAAGTCAAAGAAACTAGAGGCTCAAAGGAGAAAAATAGGAAAGCGATCAAAGTTTTTGGACTTAGCCGCATACGAGTTGACTTGGGGGAAGAACAGACTCACAGAAGATGCCATGCATCAGCTTGGTGTAATTCCAAAAGGGCACTTCAACATGGAGACTGCAAACATGAACATATCTTCCACGTGTCCCATGCCCGAAAAGGGACATATTCGGCCATTGAAAATTCCAAATGAGTGGAAAGAACTATTTGTCATCTCGGTGCAATTTCAAAATTAAGAGCCCAAGGGTAGAGACTCAAACAAGCACCAAGTGTTCAAGTCCCGGATCCAAAAAAAGGGATAAAGCCGGTTGTTTAATCAACTAAGTATAAAGAACCGGTGGAAGTATCTATGTGTCTCATCAACACAAATTCAAAGGCATGACCCAAAGCAGAGACTCAAAGGATTCCATGTGTCTAGGGTTCAACAAAGGCATCGGCTAGAATTGGCTAAGTATCACGAGACTTGCGAGAAGGTGCCATGTATAAGCTCAGCACATCTTCAAAGGTAAATTTAAAAGCAGGTCTCCCAAACTAGCATTGGCCTTCCACGTGTCCCAGGTCCGAAAAGGGACAGAGTCGACTGTTGAAAATTCAAGATGGGGGAGAGTCCGCAAAGGATGGCACATGCCTCAATGATGAAAATTCAAAAGGGATGGCCCAAGGGCCGTCTTAAGCAAGCATGGAGCTTCAACATGTCGAATAGTCAAAAAGGGTGACGAAGTTGGCCACTTAAATCAACTAATTATGTAAGGGATAAAGGAAGCCTCCATGTGTCATCTCTTTACAAATTCAAAAGGTAAAGTCTAGAAGTAGGTCCTAAATGCATGTCATCGCTCCATGTGTCCCGAATCAAACTTATAGCCCCCAAAAAAAAAAGGGACTTAGCCAAAATACAAAGAAAAATAGAAAATATGTGGAAGGAGCCATGTGTCTCTTCAAAGTGCAACATCAAAAGAAAAATCCAAAAATGCTCCCCAAATGCGCCTGACTCTACGGGTGGCCATGTTTCAATTCAAAGTGGGAAGGAAGGTCATTGGAGGTAGTTTTAACCTTTTGTCTTTTGTTTCAAAAATGCATAAAGTTTAAAATTAATCCAAACCATCGGTGATGCCCAGAGAGGCCACATGTCATACCTAAATTACAAGCGAGCTAGTGGGCATTGGGAGACTTTTCACCAAAATGGAAAATCTAGACCGGCGGGCCCGAAGATGACTTTTTGGAAAAAGAGGATTGCTGGCTTACAAGGGTCATGCGGCATTTTTTGCACTTTTGTAATTTTTTTGCAAAAGGTGAAAAGTGAATTTCGTGCCTTACGGACCCGTTTTGAAAAATAGATTTTTTCCAATTTTGTACGGATATGATTCAAGTTTTCAAATTGGAATATCTTTCGATCCAATGCTTGAAATTCAAAAAAATTTGCACCATTGGAAAGGTCTTGACCTCATCTACACCATGGAAACCTAAAACTTTTATTTTGATGAGGTTTTATAGGTGAAAAAATTAAAACATATTCATGCCATTAATATACTATCTAATTGCTTCAACAACCAAATCAGATTTGATTTGATTGGCGTTCTTCCTCCTTCAACATGCCGAGCACAAACATAGAGAGGCAAAATTGACAGATTGTGGGTGGATTTGCATGGGGAATTGATGGCTGGTAGCTAAGCTACAAATTAGGTTTCCCACCTCTTTTCTTCTCCTATCTTCGTTACATCTATAAAGGTTAGAGTTTGGCTCATTGTAAAGGGTTGGACATTTTGGTTTTGTGCCCTCTCTTCTTCTCTCGGTATGTAGACAAATTCATGGATTGAACCTTCTATTAATACCGTGTAATGTAAGTTTTTCATCTTTTGGCCCTTTGTAATGTTCTATATCAGTTTGTGAAGCAATAATACATGTATTTGGATGATTTCAACCTTATTGTTTGTTCATTACCTTTATTTGATCTTTCACTACAATATTGGTTATATATGTGTAGTGGTTTAACTACATTTTAATGGTTTTTTTATAGCAAAGTGGTTGTTGTACATTCCTTTAGTGCATCACCTCTGTTAGTTTAGGTTTAATTTCTTAGATCTTCTTAATCATGTCTCCTTGGAAAGTTAGAATAAGTTTCAGAATAGATCCTCTGCAAATTTTTCATGTGTGCACCTAAATAGAGAAATAGGAAATGGCCTTCATCCAAAGATATCTCTCAATTTCAAATTCCCACACTTTGAGATATGCTCCATGTTATGCAATCACACTAAGAGTCTCAACCCATCTAGTTGTAGACATTCATGGGTGCTATGATTTTTCACTAACAGATTACTTAAACTACTATCAAAACTAGTTATCAACCATAAGATATTTGATCGGGATATGATGAGGATTATAGAAGATGAAACTCCTGAAGACTATGTATCCTCATGATAGACATGGATGCATTTTAGGGTATAACTATTTTTAACAATACTCGAGACTAGGTCACATGTAGAAATCATGAAACATACTCCCTTTGAAACTCTTGAGGCATCCTTCGATACTTGTAATTTGTGCTAATGTTAAAACCAAATTATACCTTGTCATTCATCATAGAGTTAACCTCTTGAAACATACTTACTTTTAGCTTCTTTGAGTAGACTTCACTAACACAAAACACTAATGATTTAAAATCCTTCATACTTTAACAACTTATGAAGGAACTTCAACATGAATAAGATTGTGACTTAACTTGTTACACAATTTCCCTTACTTGGTGACTACACTATAACTTAAGCACATGTCTTGGATTCCATTGACAATTCCATTTTTCTTGAATGATCATCTTGATATATAATAGGTACATAAAGATAGAGACAACCCTGTTTGATATATAAACCTTTGACTAAATATGAGGTATAAATTACATCTTAAGACATGACATAGTTCAGAGATTCTTATAACTTGTAATGACAAGATCACTACATACAGACTTAGAACTATGACTACGCACTACTTCAATCCACAAGACCATATGTTTATATGAAACCTTTTTAGACATTTGTGGTAGCTGCTAATACATTCCTAATAATCTCTTGAAGTGTATACACTTTGAGACACATGATATTAACACCATTCATGACAACAAGTACATACTTCTTCTTGAATTCAAATTATATTTGTGTAATACTTCAATCATCTAGGTATTCTTTACTCCTCGAAGATGATATTCACTTTCTCATGGAGTATACCAAAGTCTATTGAAGGAACACACATACAAATATACCTATACATACTCATGACATGACCTAAAACACTTTTTCTCAACTGTAAAATGCTTAAAATACTTTCAAAACAAACTCATATATTTATTGATCACATTTTACATGACCTTAGAATTTTATGTCTAATACATAGATATAGATTGACCCAACATACCTTCATAATCACTATTATAACCATCAAATTTTAAATAGAGACTATATGAAAATTCACACCTATAAAAAATAATGACTCAAAAACTCATAGATAGTTTAATTCACATACCTAGTCACTCTTGAAGTTTTGTTAACTCCTAACCTTCTCAATGTATCATGTGTAGAAGATTGGATGGAAGATAGACACATGTGATGTTCTTCATTCTTTTCTCCTTCAACAAAAAAACATACTTCATTGGCTTGTATTAGGCTTGAGAAACTTGTTTTCCATCTTGATTGGGATAGAATCTTCCTTGGAAATTTTCATATGATTTTTCTTCTTCTTGAGTTCCATTGATGTTGCGGTATCCTTCTTAGCTTGACCTCCATGATTAGGTCTTTTGACTGCTCCTTTATAATCATACCTTTGAATTAATATCCTCTTCTTTTGACATAGGCGTACTATGTGACATGGTCTTTGAAAATTGAAACAAACAACACCCCTTTTCCTTCTTAGATCATAAACAATAAGGTTCCATCCATAATCCTTGGTCCTATGAGCATACTTACAACATGGAAAATATTCACCATTGAAGAGACGTACATCATTCCTAGGAGACCTCCTCTTGTAATCTCTAGCTCTATGACAAAAATCATGACATATATAGAAATAACCATTAAATGAAGAACCATACCTCATAGCATTAGGTTATATAACATGGCTAGACCTTCTCAAATCAACCTTCTTAGTCACCTTCTCCTTTGATTTATTACTTGTTCTAGCACCACCATAACTCCTCACATGTTTTCCTTCAAATCCTTGTTATGTTTTATCACTAGTAACCCTTTGTCCTTCTAAAATCCCATCAAGAGTTTTAGAGATCTTCTAAATTATCTCATACATTTTCAACCTACTGAATACATTCTCCAAATCTGATTCTATGGATTTCATTTTTTGTTCATGCCTGGAAATTTTTCTTCATTCTCCTTTATGGATTTGGAGAAACTTTCCATTTGATATTTCAAACCCATGATGGCTTGATCATGCTCTATCTCCATATCCTTGATTTCAAATTTTAAGAAATCAACCACTGACTGAGCTACTTCATTCTTATTCCTTAAGGATCCTTCAACATCTGAAGACTTACCCATTGCTTATGCTGTAAATGATCTCCTTCTAGTTGTTAAACTTGCTTTAAAAGGACCTACTACGATACCAATTGTTGTAAAAACAATGGACTAAGAGGGGGTTAAATCAGTGCTTCAATGATTTTTATTTTATTTACCAAACCATACATTCATCAATAAATTTTTCCACACATAATTCATAACCATGTGTAATTATTAATATATGCATAACACATAACAATATATGTAAGTGTGAAACCCTCGTGGGGAATAAAAACCACTAAAACTATTCTTATATTAGACAAATAAAATATATTTAGTGAATAAACAAATTCGAATGGAGAACCAACCACTTTGTTTTAGCGAGAGCACCAACCATACAAGGATCACAAACCCCTAATTTAGTGGGAACCCACTCTAGAATGAGGCTACAACCCCTAAAATGGATAAGCACAAACTCAGAACTTGATCATGATGATCTCTGAAATTTTTTTCTACCAAAATCGATGGATATCCCAAATTAAGCTCACACAATCTTCTCCAAACACGCATTCCTCTAGCTCGATCTTTCTTATTCTTTATAAACTTGTCTTGGATCTACAAATTTACACACATGCCTCCAATTATTATTCAACACATCCAACACACACTATTACCTCCTAAATAATGCAATAAAATCCCCTTCTAATCCTTAGGCAAGTCAAATTTTTCCCTCTCACAAGACTAATTCAAATTTAAACTGAAACCCTTGATTTATATGCATTTATGTAATCAAAATGAAGGAGGTTGTTACTAATAATTTATTAAGAAAAATAAAAAATAAATAAAATTCCTTTACATTCATTAAAATTGTCACATATGACCCATATAGGTCAGTCATGCCCAAAACCACTCATCTTGCACCAAAAATGCTCAAAACCCCATCACTAGGATGAGTAAAATCCACTAACACCAAAAACATGATTAGGAAATCTCTAAAATTCACCAAAAAGTGTAATATAACATTTCAACATCAACCATGGTCAAAAATTTATTTTAATAAATCAAATAAATCATTAAATGGTCCCACATGATCATATCCTTTACAAAATAGTTGTTTCCCGCACCCTATCGTCACCATTTGGCCTCAATATCTCTCGAGAAAAAATCAACTATGGAATGTGACCATTCTATGGAATATGTATGACTTTTACATCACACATATGTACTCTAGAGATATTGAAACAATCATATGTTAAAACCACATAAAATTTTGTCTTTATCAAATCATTTTACCCTAAACGTATTTTTCAAACTGACTATTTTTCACTCTTAATTCCACTTTCAAGATCTCCAAATTTATTCAATCTGAAAAACCTTCATCCTTCTTCACTCTCTATGTGATATGAATCATCAAATACATCATCGCCTACTTTAACCAAGTCAATCTTCTAGCTTTGAGCAAACCTACCTTGAAAACGTAGCTACTTTATTATTTGTGATCCAACCGAAAGATACATTAAATCAAATCACCAAGAAACAAAACATATACCAATGTAAATATATTTGAATCACGTTTCTAAAACATATTATAACACCTTTCAACTCCAAGTGGAAGACCATTAACCAATCTAATCTCTACAAGTTGCTCCTTATGCCTTCTAGGTCTCAAGAAATGGACATGGGATCAACATACTCCATCACATAAAAACACATTTCAAAAATAAAGAAACGAATGGAAAAAACTCAGAAATGATGCCTATGCACTCAAAAACCTTCATCAATCTTAAGAAACTAAGAATCATCACTTTACCTTATGTAGCCACTTAAAACCCCACTTAATCAAGCATCCTTCAAACTTTTCCCTAAAATAACAAATAAAAAGTTTTGCATAGTGTATCGAATCATAAATTTTGATATACTAATGGAAATATCTTTGAAAAACTTCACAATAGAACTTGAATAAACTCCTAACTGCTCTTGTAGATCCTAAAATTTCTCTTTTAGTGTAGACTACTTCAAACTACCCCCAAAAAAGGTATTCATAAATAGGGAACTATTTGAAATTTTAATTCTTAGAAATGACTTGAAATCTTGATGATGATATGGAAAATCACTAGGGATTAAAATGACATAAATTTAATCTTTACCTTGTTTAGTAAATTTCTCCTCAAACTGGACTTCTTCAGAAATAAACATTTTCAGGAGGGGCCGACATAGCACCGAGATGCTCTAATATACCTTTCTGGAGATCTGTAAGTTTCCCCTACAACATAGAAACATTATTTTTTCAAAACCAATCAAAACTAGGTTGCTTTAATGAATCTTATCCAAGTTTCTCTTAGCTAGGGTTTTACTAGGGTTTCAAACCACTTTACCTTCTTAAGGATTGTTCATAAAAATGTGAATATAAAACCACCTTTTTATTTTTTTGAAATATTCACAATGGACATAATAATATATCAAATATATCTTAGGTCCCCATGAAAATAATAAAATCCACAATGAGCATCAGAAGGTTCACTTACGCCTTAAAAACACATTGTTACTTACCCAATTTTGCCAAAACTTGCATATCTTGCAAACTATTAATCATAATGTCTTCAAAATTGTCATGAAGAATAATTACAACACATTATACTTTTAAATAATCACGTCATGGCTCAAATAGTTCTGAAAATCTCTATCCAATCTCATTTTCCCATGTTTTCTAGCCTTTTCTCACATGTTTCCTTCCCAAGGACCCTAAAACACTATCAAACCACAATGTTTGAAAGATTCACAATGGACATAATAATATATGAAAAATATCTCAGGTCCCCATGAAAATAATAAAATCCACAATGAGCATCGAAGGTTCACTTACGCCTTAAAAACACATTGTTACTTACCCAATTTTTCCAAAACTTGCATATCTTGCAAAACTATTAATCATAATGTCTTCAAACTTGTCATGAAGAATAATTACAACACAATATACTTTTAAATAATCACGTCATGGCTCAAATAGTTCTGAAAATATCTATCCAATCTCATTTTCCCATGTTTTCTAGCCTTTTCTCACATGTTTCCTTCCTAAAGACCCTAAAACACTTCATCAAACCTTTGCATTATGACCTAAAAGTCACCATATACCTCATGTAAATTGTTAAAAAATTCATCCCATAATTGGAAAATACTTATTAGCTCCAAAACACAATCCTCTACCTCATTTTGTATGCTCCATCTCGCTAGGAATAAGCATCAAATGACCTGACTCAACCATGTAACTTAATGACCTAGCCATGCTGACCTCATGAAGACTTATGTACACTAATAACACACATTATTTACGATGAATGACCTCATAAAAAAATTTACTCATCTTTGTATACCTCAAACCATGACCAAACATACTCAACCATACACCAAGACACCATAGAACACACCAAACCACTCGTTCTTAATGCTTGATTCAAAAATAACAAATCATGGAGACTCACATGACCACATAAAACCCTTTCCCATCAATGGAGTTGACATAAATGAAAACAAAAACACACAATTTCTAACATGTGCGGGGATTATCAATCAACTATCCTTCTCTTTCTCAAAAACTAAGTTGATTGAATTATTTTCTCAATAATGCGTTAAGCATATATCAAGAACTCGACAAATCCGATCCTTCCAAAATTTTGATGAATCCTTTACCATGGCTTGTAAATTACATATGCATACTCATGAAGATGGTAGAGTTTAACTTAAATATAAGAAACCCAAACCCGATTATTCATTCGAAATTCTTCTAGCAATGATGAATCAAAAAGATCTACAAATGTGGTCATTGTAAAAGTTGCACCCAAAGGTCATTCAAAATATAAATTAACTAGACCTCAACATAACTACATAACCACCGGAGAATCTTATAGTGTATTCTTTGAAAAACTCCTATCCGCGTTCATGATTAAACTTCCTCCTATCTCGCTATATCGATAGGATTATTTCTAAACCCTCGTGGTATTGAGAAAAAAACTATTGTAAATACCATCAAGTCTAAGACCATGACATTGAAAATTTTCATTCATTTATAAACGTACACCATGATCTTATTGAATAACTTGTCCTACAACTTGATAATATGAATCTAGCTTTGAATCAAAACTTATATGTATTTAAAACACCTTTCCCAAATCATTCCCTATCCTCAATTCAACAAAAATCCAATGCAATCGATTCTCATCATATGATCAAAACCGTTAAATACCTATCACTTCAACCTTTAACACCTAGTGCCTCTACCACATAAGTACTAGCCAAATAATCTTACTCTTCTAGTATCATCACTAAAAACATCATGTACCCTCATACGTCTATCACATCCTCTTTCAACCCATCTTTTTCCTCTTCAAAAGTCCGAGATAGTAAAATCATCTTAGCAATCAAAAATATATCCTTGAAAACCTTGTCACTTGACACCACACCCACATTCTAAATAAGTCCACTAAAAACCCGAAGCCTTTCATCCGAATATAAATAGCACCTAAAACTCATCAAACAACTTTATCACTAAATGTGCAGTCTTTTCCTTGCATCTTAGTGCCTCATGCATCGTATAAGTTCATAGTAACTATTACAAAATATAGGGTCATTCCTTGACTGATACCTAAACATGTAGCAAAAATATTACCTCTTCATCTCTAACCTCCAAATCATCTAATGATCTATAGATCCCTTCATCCTCATCATCATCCGAATAGCTATGATAGGGTGTTATGCTATAATCGTTGAAAAGATCATTTAATCATCTACCATAGAATTACATCCTTATCGACTCTTGAGGGTGTAAACCATCTTCGTACAATTTCAAAGAATTTTTTCCATACCATAGGACACCGGGAAACTCCAATGAGGATTGTAAATCCCTCCATGCTATGATCTAAAGCCTTACCGAAAAAGAACCTATTCTCACATATCCAAGTCATCCAATCATAATCAAACATAGCCATAAAATCAAACCAACTCATCAAATCCTTAAAAATTATTCTTGTAAACCATCAGTCAACACCACATCCACATTCAATAGAATGGGGTTTCTTGTATTAAAATACCAATCCCTTAGATTTGTGCTATCCATATAGCCATAAGGGCATGCACGCAAGACCCCAATGCCTCAGATTAAAAAATTCCCAAATTATCTATCTCCTTTGCTCCCAAATCACCTAAGCCATCATATTCTAAGGCTAATATATCCATCCTCTCCGCTCCACACACCCAATCTACCACATCTATATAGAACACCATCATCAAACAACTACAAAAAGATCCTACTAAAATGTCTTTCTACAAGCTTGTTCAAACCTCTTTTCAACAACAACAAATAATGATTGATTCTCTCTAATCCATTTCAGTACCATTAGATGAACCTTAGTCACTCACTAACCTTTCGGAACCTTCAAAATATGTACTAATCTTGCCTTTGACAAATTTGAAATTCCATCATAACAACATGAATACCATTATCTCCCACTCTTCATCGTCACCTAGATCAACGATAATATCATCAAGAGGGTTATGATTAATGACATTGCTAGTATTAACATAATATCTTCTCATGCCTTCAAACAAATTCAATTACTAGATACCATCGTCATCTAGTCATCTTTTGTGCTACACGTCATTAATTACACCGTCACCTCTATTTTAGGAATGGCCATTTTACACATCAAGGTAGGATTTAAAATACTTCATCAAATATTCCATCTCATATAAGGAGACTTTCAATAAAAATGTTTTTAAGTGAACCCTATATACATGTTATGCGATGTATCTCATCAACATTGCATCATTACCTAAAGTATGATCGTCAAGGTAAAACCTTTACCATCCCCTCTAACTTGTATCCTTTCAAAGCATGTCACATGACCTACTAACCTAATGATGCACTCATTTCTATGACGAACTCTCCTTTAAAAGTATTCTACAATATCTTCCATCTCCACATGTAATCTACCGGAAGAAAAAACATTTGAAGATGTTATTCAATGTCTCCCACTAAGCGAGTATCACCTACTAGATTTCAACTCACCCCTACACTAAAAACATATGGTAGACCCAACAAGAAACCCATGAATGAGCTGAACGTTAGAGATATTATCCCCATTTATCCTCCCCATCTTAAAAATATTCTCTTCTATGGAGGCATCGATAATCCTTCTACTCCGATAATGACAATAAACATCATGTTAAACCATTGATATCTAATATTTCTTTCCTATACAACAAATCCTTTACAGAAATGTATCTTCATCATTGTTCCTAGAAAGGTTTTGGTTTACTAATTTACAAACAAGGCATTCATGAATTGGTCTCTAACCATTATTGCAAGCCTCATGGGAGGTTTATATTAGGTTTCAAAAACCTTACTTGAACACCTCCATGATCACTGCATTTAAACCCATGACAGAAATAGAGCCATCATTTTCACAGGATAATCTACCGACACAAAGGATACTATTTCCATTCTTCCTAAAAAATTAAATCAACATGGTTAGCTTAGGATTAGTCACTTATAAGACTAATAATTGTATTAAGACCCTTCCTCTTATACTAACCAAATTGGTAGAGGAGTCCCTTACCATCAACATTCTTCAATGCCACAATGATGAATCCATCCTATCATACATGGGGGAAGATGAACATTATCTTCAAAATACACTATTTCCTAACATGTTAGCACTCATTAATGAATCCATTGTCGATGTCAAATTATGGATTTCATAAGAAACTCACAAAGTCAAGTTTTTCCAATCTTTAGATTAAGAAGAATTAAAGGATTTCACCGCCTTACTTTCCAAACATAGTCATACCTTCACATGGTCATAAAATGACATTCTAGGTATTGAAGCTAACATTGTCATCCACAACATCGTCATAATCTATAACGCAAAATTTTTCAAACGAAATCTTCGTAGTATGCTCATGTATCCCTACTTATAAAAGATGAGTTACAACATCTTCTCTTTACTGATTTCATATTACCCATTGATTATCCACAATGGGTTTCTAATATTTTACCCGTAACCAAATATTATGGAAAGTTATGTATCTACATAGAATCCTAATCTCATTTGTCCTAAAGATAATTGCACCCTTCCTAACATCGATTAGCTTGTCAACCTTAGTGTAGGCCATGGAATGCTATCTTTCATGGATGGTTTTTATGGATACAATTAAATAATAAATATTTCATTTCCCCTTGGTGGAAATTTTTCTCTTTGTGGCATGCCATTCTGATTCAATAATGCGGTGGCCACTTATCAATGATCTATGATTTATATCTTCAATGAACTCATTCATAATACCATGGAATAAGATGTCAATGACCTCTTAGGTGAGTCTAAGAACTAAATATACCTTATTGTTGTGCTTGATGTCATATTTTCCTATCCCATTCAATAATTTATATTCCTTAACTTGGCTAAGTGTGTATTATGTGTTACCACTGAGAAAATTATAGTGTTTCTCATCTTTATTAGGTTTATTAAAGTAAACCCTAGAAAAATCAAATCCATCATCGATATTCGCCCTCCTAATATCAAACAACTTCGTAGTCCTTAATGTATACTTTAATCACTATGTCACTTCATTTCTTATCTTTCATATCGATTTCAAACCTTTACATCATCTCAATCAAAAGGATGTCCATTTCAAATGGCCTTAAAATGACCTCAAATAATATCTATTATCACCACATGAACTCATGTGAGTGGAAGCCATTTTATCTGTATATCCATTAGCAATCATGCATTGGATATTATGACAGCAAATTGAGATGAGCATGGTTGAGATCAAGTTGTTTATTACGTTAACCAAACTCTTCACAACTGTGAAAATTATTACACCAAAGAAAAAAATTGTGTTCTACTTTTATACTTCACCACTATCTCCTTAGTCATAAGAATTTTTTCATCACTAGTTTCAATCCCCTCAAATATATGCATTATAAACCGTATCACATTGATCTCGTCACATGATGTCTCATGCTTATGACCAAATTTGAGTTAGAGTTCATGTTGCAAAAATCTATCAATGTGTAAGCCATCACCGATTAACTACCTCATGATAAAATTTCTGAAAAATACATCAAAACTATCGATCAATAATACACTTCCCAAAAATGAAACTCTTCTTTGATGGTTCAAAGTGTCGAAAAAGGGGAGGTTCAAGATTATCATCATCACCCCCTCGGGGGACAACTATTCCTATCTCTTTCAAATTAAATTTTAAACGTAGTAATAACATGGATGAGTAGAAAACCCTCATCATGGGTCTCTAAAATATAATCATGCCTGATGTTTAACTCCTTGGCATCTATGGGGACTCCCAAATTATCATAAATTAAATTAAAGGAACTTATCAATGAAAGAATGAAATTTTACAAAAATATAAAAACATTGTTGAATTCCTCATAGAGAGCATCGATTAGTATACAATCCAAATAGTACCTCATTCATCCAACAAATTTGCATAAATTTTTGCTTCTCTTGTTTCACTTATCTCCTTATCAACCAAAAATTCCAAGTTGTTCGTTATTGTTCATAGACTCGATTAACCATCTTATACCAAAAAAATCCCCTCTATTAAGCTTATTGAAAAGAGTCAATTAGACCTTTGGTACACTCAATTTTATGAATATCATTCTTAATATTTTCCTCTTATCTTAAAATGCTTAAATATATTTTTTATAACATGCTAACCGATATATCATCAAAGGTGATGTCCTCTACAAACGCGGGTATGATGGACTCCTACTTCGTTTCCTCAAATCTCATGAATCTTCCAAAGTTATCCTATAAGTCCATGACGACACATGTTCTAGATAGTTAAATAGTTTGGTTTCTTGCTAAACACATCCAATGGATGGGTTATTATTGTCCTACTCTTAACTAGTATTTTTATGCATACATCAAAAAAATCATTAAATTTCAACAACACTCAATCTTACTCACATTTGAATTTAGGCCCTACAACCCAATCAATATTTATGGATTTTTTCACAATGGCAACTTGACCTCATCATCCGATCGAACCTCATTCAACACAATGACATAATTCTATCATCACTATTACCGATTACTTTACAAAGAGGGTGGAATACATTCCTGTCATCTCTTACTAACTATGATAAGATTGTTAACTTCATCCACCATCACATTATCTATCATTTTATAATTCCTCACAAAATTATCATAGATAATGGAAAATATTTCAAAAAAAAAATATTCAAAAAATTTACAACACCTATAACATCAAGTTATGTTTTTCATCTCCTTACTACCCACACAAACAAGGTGAAGAAAAATATTCTAACATAAAACGAAAAAAAAACCACCGATGAAAACCATTGATCAAGCAAAAAAAAATTGTAATCTCCAAAAACAATTTCCCTTTAGGCCTATCTGACTAAAATCCATACTCCTACAAGTTCTACTCCTTTTTCTTTAGTCTACGCCTCCGAGGAGGTTCTACCCCTTGAAGTTCAAATTCCATCCCTCTATGTATCACTTATAGACTTCATCTCTAATCGGGATTATCATCAAGAAATCTTAGCACAACTTGAATTGTTAGAAGAACAAAAACTAGACCCTCGAATATCATCATGTATATCAAGAACGCATCAAAAGAGCATACAATAAACATGTCAAAATCCCGAGAGGAAAAAATATTTTGGATTGATCCTAAAAATATAGAGTGATCCTTTGAGGGATTAGTCGATCTGACCTTGTACTTAAAGAGAATCAAAATGTTACTACTCTAGAAAGGAGTAAACATGGAAAGTTCTATTCAAACTAGCTTGGTCCATATATCATCACTCAAAAATATGGGCCAAGGGCCTATAAATTAGCCTCCTTGGTGGTAAACATAAAAAGGAACCTTTAAATTCCTTGCATTAATTTCCTCTATGTTATTAACACATCTACTTTCATGACATTACTCACATAAAATATCTCATCCCAACACCAACATATCATACATTGTTGTAATGATATGGAATTATGTAGTATTTTTTTAGTATTCTTTATTTTACAACATTAAACATGACCACCATGACTCTGTTCATCGCATTTTTCAAATAGATAAGTTCCCCTTCATAATTAGGAACCACATAGTCATTACTTCCATCTTTACCTTATCTAATAAATAAAGATATGCTAAGGGTACACATGTGTAGATTTTACACAAGTCATTTCACCTCCCCAAATTATCTATTAGGCATGCCCTCATCTCAAGTAAAATTTAAAAAATTATGTATGAAAGCACACTATAAAAATATAGATTGATCCCTCAAAGGAAATATTTTAAATCACATCAAAATATAGATCGATTGCTCGAAGGATGGATACCTAAGATCAAAATTAAAAATTGTAGACCACATTCTCAAAGGATGGCTACCCCATACTATAATCATTAAAAAAATGATTTCCACATCGATTAAAATTCATATCAAAGTAAAAATAATCAAAAAATCATAGGAAATATTCCTCCATCAATCAAATTTCTCATCACAAGAAAACATCCCGCATTTATTAGTTTACACGGTAAAAATATAAATTGGGTATAATCTGTAAGCCATCAAAAAGAACCTACTCCCCCATGCTAACTACATATCATTCCTTTCAATGTTACAATAAGGCATATGAGTTCCCTCCATCTATATCCACGATCCTACATATAACTAATTAGTGTAAGTTAAATTCTAACATTTATTACAAGGACTCAAGTGTATTTTCATACATATTAGTTTTACCATCATATCATATATATACCAAATATAGTTCAAAAAGTAAACATTTCACATTTATTATTAACCATGATTAAGTACATTAAACCATAAATCAAGATCACTACATTTGAGTCACATCACAATCAACATCAAACAACTTATCAACATCTAACATCATATCAATATAATTAATGTATGCAACCGTCTATCCATATATATTAAACACACACATATATAAAATCAAATTATATATATTACACCACATGAATCAAAAATCATAATCATATACTATCTCATCGAAATTTTAGAAAAAATCATATACAAAATCTGTTATCTATGTAGTAAAATAAAAATTTAACACCCTATCTCGGCCTTGGCCTCTTTCCACTCCTCCTCCATCAGGTCATGGATCTCTCAAAAGCTATCAAACCTATCAATTTTTTTAGGTATCGTCTTAATACAATCTATGATCACTTGTTTTATGCTCTAGGTAACATAGTATAATAGATAAGCACTCCATCACAAGTCGATGATAGTAACACATCTCCTCCACCACCATGTAATACTAATCCACAAAAAAAAATTAAATCTCCCATTTTTCCTCCACTGATGCTCACATTGTAGAGTGAGTTTCTCTTAATGAGAGACATCTTGATCCACTATCAACTGATCCCTCTCCAAATATAGTACATCAAAAGATTCCTGTAACCTCACCAAGTCCTCACCACCATCACCCTCCTCTTCCACCTCCCTACCCCTCTGTCTACTTTCTACCAAATCTCTCCGAGATTCTCACTATATTTCCACCACTCACTAAATACCTCTATGATATCAACATCATCAACATATTTTCCCTTTGGTGTTCCTCCTCATAATCAACTTCATCTTCTCTTGGTACTAGGAACTCCCTCTCGAATCATATTTCCGATATACAATTGGCTCACATGGTATATGTTGTGGGAGTCTAAACTACCTCCACACCCTAGGGAACTACACAACCTCAATCATATTTTTTCCCCTACTCCAAATCCACCACAGCTTCTTCAACCCTATCAATTACACATCCATACCAAACCACGAATGAAATCTCACATATGGCCTCCATACTACATCATCCACAAATAAACCGCATAGATTATTATTATAATATGTATGATCCTTATCTACACCATCGTCCCTCATCCATTCAAACCTCCATCCCATAAAACCCAATACATACTCTAATGGGTCTCTAGCTATCCAAGGTAGGCCCAATGGCATCACAATAACTATCTTCTCATATGCCCAATAGTGTAAAGAAAACAACACATCAAAACCAAACCTCCACTCAATCACAAAAATCAAAAGTTCATGGTCCACTTGAGCTATTAAATCTCATCCCTAGGTATACACTATCTAGTGCTCCATAATATTAACTAAGACAGCCAGGTGTCCATGGAAATATACCTCCTCTTGATTCTAACAATAAATAACAAGAAATTACCAACATGACCATAGACATAAGATGGTTCCCTGAAACCTTTGCATCATAATATCTATCAATATGTAAACCCCTTGTGTATCTACGATATCAAGGGAATTATCTCCATACTGGCTGTATCATAGTATCTAGACAGGCCTCATGGATGATAAGAAATATCCTCTCACCGAAAAAGGTAGTCACCGAATATCATATACATCCTCTAAAGTAACAATCATCTCAAAAGTGTAGAAGCGAGAATGTAGCTATACTCGGCTCTCACCAGTCCAACAATGTAAAAATCAATAAAATATCTCAATGAATCCATTGATCGTGGCGAAATCCTCCCAAACAAATGACAATCAAATGCAACCAATTAGAATCAATCACATCCCCTCCTACGGTCTCTATCATCTCTAGGATCAAATCTCAAATGTATATGGTGTCTCTCCTACAAAAATAAACAAAAATCATATCATTTATCATGTATTATCTAAATTAAACCAATCTTCACCGATAACTAATCAATGACGTTTTCATTACATAGATAGAATATGATCCACCAAATTAGTGTTGATCGTATGATTGGGAACCGATAGTGCATTCCCACCTAAACCATGTCAAAAATCACAAATGAAAAAACAAAAAAAAAAAAAAATCAATTTAAACCTACTTACCCCTCTCCACGTCTCTGCTACCTCTTTTGACCACTTCTTCTCACCTCCATCTCTCAAAAAAACAACTAAATCAAAAAATCAAAGATCTTGAATCACAAGTTAACACATCACAAATGAGCTAGGCTTTTAAAATATCTACCATTGTGATTGTCGGTGATCATAAATTGCTTCCAATCGCTTAACCTAACCTCCAAAGATCTATAATCACTACCGCTCGAACCCTATTTCTACACCTTATCAATTTCGGTCACCTTGTAACACCATTAAGATATTATATGAATTTTCTTTGATTACCAAAACTTTTTCAAAACATTGTTTTGGACAATACATCAAATATCGCACACATTTTGGATGTCTTCCTTTAAGTATTTGGTCTCATGGCTTCACACATCGTCACGAGAGTGCTCCCATTGAAACCTCTCCATGTAGTGATCTTCTTGAATCACATATATTTAGCATTTCCACATTATATTTTCCCTCCCAAGGACAATTAATTTTCCCTACCAAGGGTTTCCAAGATTACCACCATCTTTATATACTCCCCTAACATGGACATTTTAGACTAAAGTCAAGCGTTGAAGCATCTTTTAAAGAAAACCTATCCAATCAATCTAACTCTCTTTAATCCAATGAACAACATATCTGATCACTAGCTAGAGGGGGAACAATATCCTTATCAAAAAATCGAGGCCTCTTCACACTAGTATTTCTCTCACAACCTTTTTGTACAGAACAACTCAACAAAAGGGAAAATGTAGACACTACTTTTTCACTCATAGGTGTCCTGGAACACATTAACCACACCATCATTACTCAAATTATTATCTCTACCCTAAGTACATTATAATTTACCATCATAAACACTCATTTACCATCATAAAATCTTATTTACCCTCCCCTAACCACCTAAAAATGATTTAATTTACTTTAGATTAATTAAATTTTATTTTAGATTAACTACTATATCTAATGTTAGACAAATGATAATATATAGTGAGATCAAACAATAAGAAAGAAATGATGTAAATCTCTAAGAAATAAGGAGATATAAGAATACTTAGTTGATTTTTGAGTAAAAATGAAGTGATTTGGGCTTATAAAATACAATAATAGGATAAGAAGAGTGTTGTAGAGGCTCGATGGAGATTCTTAACTCTAAATTTTTTACAGAAAGGAGCACCGAGAAAGGACATGAGTGCTCAAGCACTAGTTTCTAGATCTAGGCATTGGTGTTAGTGCGGGTGCTTTGGATCTCATCTTTTCTATGTGGAAAGAGGTTAGGAGTTTATTACTACTTATCAAACTAGTTTCTCTCTTTGATCACTGAGTATACCTCTAACTTGCAATAAATAATGTTCACTTGCACATACACACAAACCACATTAAACCTAAAAGGAAAAATGCAGAATAGGGCGTTGGAATGACCCCAATATTTACCTAAAGAGTGAACTTACATCTGAGCATTGTACTATATCTAAAAATTTGTGTAACTCTTTCACACGCGTGTGTGTAGAAATGATGCCCTAGGATTCCCTTGTATATGTTACACAAATGATAACAAGATAGATCTATAATGTAGCAATTGAATAGTATATGTGGATGGAATAGAATATATTTCCCCTTCCTATGATGTTTATAGAGAAATATGCATCCCTTATTCCTTCAAAGTGCATGGTAGATGGATTCCTTTGGAGTGCTTTAGTGTTTTTATAATGCAAGCTTAAGTTATGGTTATAATTCTTAGTACTTGGTCCCCCATTTTTAAAACATAACTATGTATTTATATGATTCACTTATTTTAATTCCATAATTGGTAATTGAAACACCGACCCATAAGTGAAAAATACTTCCAAAATAGAAAAGATACCTAAAAGAGTGAGTAAAGTAACAAAGGGTTAGGCGCAGCAAGAGGGACATGAGGACTTTGGCACTATTTTGTTGGATGGGAGGTGGTGTATGAAGACATAAAATATAAATAAGTTTAGTTCGAATGGGTGTAGGGTGTGTAAGACCAAATAGAAAATAAGGGACAAATAAAAGAGGCCAAATATAGTATTCAACCTCTATTTTTCTTGTTTAGGTATCATGTAAATGCTAGCATGATTTTAGGACCTATAAATGTACCCAAGTGAGTGATTGTTTGATTACATTTTACCCCAATTTATATTATTGAGTGAATACTCATTAACATAGAGTATATAAAATATGTGTACTTTATGATCTTATAGATCTGTGTGAAAAATATTGTGCCAAGTGGACAAGTGAAGCATGGAATCACTACAAAGTGGAGCATGGAGACTAGGGAAGTGAAGTCAACCCTAACGGTGAAACATTTGTATTGTAGCATATTGCTATAAATTGTGTGGTGTTTCTTATAAGGATGGACATGTAAAATAAGAGCGGTAAAATGGTCAAATTTTTGTATATGATAGAAAAAAGAAACATGTGTATAAGTATGTAAAGAGTGTGAAAGTGTGTAAAATGAAAGAAGATAGAAATTTGTCCTATTTCTTTGAGATTGTTGATTTGAATGCTTTGAAGGTGAGGTTTTGGGAGATCTCACGTCAAGAGAGAGTTTTTGGGGGATCTTATGCCAAAAGTGATTTTTAAGGTGATCTCATGCCAAGTGTGAGTTTTTGGGCGATCTCATGCCAAACAACAAGTTTTGGGGAGAGAGGTCTTATTTTAATCTCCTTCCATGACTCGGCCAATAATAACCATTGTAAATGGTATGTCTTGAATTATCTTGTTTCTCCGATTTATTCTAATTAGTTACGAATTATTCCAATTGTAATCATTTTAGGAGATAAAATGTGTTATATGAATGAAGGCCAGATCATGTTACTATAGAAATACTTTGTAAATTTTTGAAGGCTTTGTTTAACTAAGAAATTAATTATTTATGCCACTATGATATTAACATCTAGGGGAGACACAAGTGCTTAGGACCTACTATCTAATAGTTGGCATTGGTGTCTACTTTTCATTTTAAAAATGTGTTCTTATGTTGTTTCTATACACCGATCATCTAAAATATAGCTCGAGTTGTTGTAGGAGTGATATTTCACGCAATGTATGCCCCTAGTTTGGGGTGCATGTGACAATAGTAGGATAATTTGGCCCAAAAAAGAGGACTCGATGTTGATATGAAGTGGATTCATGCAGGGGGTAGGGAATGTGTATGGTATAATCCAAGGAACATGCTAACAAAATAGGCAAGCAAAAAGTGTTAGTGGTAAAATCTATCATGCAATAGGAGGCCGGTAACAAAAAAATTTGAAAACAAGATGGACCAAAAAGTGGGATTCACACATGGGACATCAGTCATAATTTCACAAGACAATCGAGGTTGAAGCGGTCAAAAGCATGAAATTATCATACAAGATATAGTGTATAGCCCATGAATAATAACATACAATACGAAACATGATAAATAAAAAATGTATTGGATAACCATGGTGGCATATAATCTTGCAAAGATAATGCTACAAGTTAAGCACTCATTAGCATGTTAGAAAGATAAACAATATTTTTATGTGTGTATATATTAGTGAAGGTTAAAGTAACTAGAATTATTAGTAGTTAATAATTTAGCAATATAAAATCTATAGTATGTGATAGCGGTGAAAGGTAGATTCACCATGAGCCTCGGTGGGATTTGGTGAAGGTTACAGTGCTAAGTATAAGTAAAGTATGTAAAAACTTTTAAGAGATATACATTCACCTCAAAAGACTAAGTACACATGCATGTGTATATATATAGAAATATAATGACATAATAAGAATCATTCTAGAATGGAAAAAAGTGTAGCATGTAGATAGAATAAGCTATAAAGACTAGATGCAACCAAGATATGAAAATTTAATGTATGAGTGTGATGGGATGATATGAAAAATGTGGTGATGGTCGGAGCAACATGACCCAAGTGAATGTGTATGAGATTAGGTTCATTTATAGGAAACCTTAATAGTTAAGAATGAATCATAGAAAAACAATGTGTCATCGGGTAATGTGTGGTATGAAAATAAATGCTATAGATATATATTGTGAAGCACCGAGTGTTAAATGTGTAGTGTATGTGAGGTTTATTTCATTTATATAACCTCAATAGTCGATTATGAACCATGGAAGTAGAGTGCGTCATTGGTTCATGATAGTATAATGTAATAGAGAAATGTGTGAATACTTGAGAACATTAGGTGTAAATCATAGAGCATGAGAGAGTGATAATATATACTAGAGATAATGGATAGTGATGAAAAGGGGAATTGGAGAAAGTGTGATGCCCCTTAAATTTTTATATCAAGATTTTATGTTGAATACATGTGATCATTGTAAGTAATAATAGCCAGAGTATGTATAGTGCATGAAAGGATGTATATCATATATATGAAGTAGTATCTGTACCATGAATAGAAGGATCCATAAGTAATCATGAGTAGAAAAGTGCATATGGAGTAGCATATGAGTGTAGAGAGATGTAGCAAGGTGTGCCCATAGTGTAGATATGAGAAAGTGTTGCTAGAAATATTGACATGAAGTGCAAAGAAAGAGTAATGTATAGATGTGAATGTGAATAATATGGATAGAAAACTACTGATTAGAATATGTGACTATGAGGGGGAGAGTTTGATGCCCCCAAGTTTGTGAGTGATGGAGATCTATGGCAGAGTTTGAAATGTGTCATAAGAAAATATATGGTTTCCAAAATGGTAGGTAGGAGCAAGGGTATGACCAGTATCAGATTGTGGATTGATAGGGGAAGTTTAAAGAGGTTAGCTATGACAAGGTGAATTGGTTGGTCATGCTTATTTTGATTGGGTAACAATGCGAGAGAACTTGATAGGAGGAGGTGACGGGAAATTTTTTTAAGAGTGGTTGTTTAGCTGGAATTGGTAATGTTGTAGAATAGTTTACATGAGAAGAGGGTGGAGAAATTTTTTTACAGGTGGCATGACATTGGGTTTGATACGCAGCTCTTGAAATACCTTAGAAGGAACATTTTTTTATGATATAATGCTTATCGGATATATATGGATAAAATTTGTGGGCCTATGGGATTTAACAATTGGAGATGAACATGTAGCAAAATGGTGTATAAAAATTAAATAAAACCTTGACACTTAAGGTGTGTAATTATTTGTTTTAAAGCATATAAATCATTTTCACAATGTTCATTAATTCTATGATAATTAAAAATTGGGATTTCTATGTATTTGGAAATCCGATAAGGAGGGTAATAATAAGTAGTTTGAAAAATTATCAATTGGTGATTTAGGATCTCAAGAAGAATATCATGTTTCCTAGAATTTATATCAAAATTAAGAGGCACGGGTAGTGTGATAAAAGCGGGTTTTCATTTATACGAGAACATGTAGTAGACATTGGATTAGAATGAACTGGAAAAGAATAACTAAGATGGGCTTGAGAAACATCCTTGAGATGTTGGATTTTAGTTTTGAGATATGTAATCCTCGTTTTGATAGATTGAATTTTATCTTGAAATAGACAATGTAAAACTTGAATTGACTTGCAAATGGATTGATTGGCTAGGGTGTAAGGACCAATAGAGTCATCGAGAGATGATACAATATGCACTTACTTTTGTAGGTGGCATATTGTGAGGGAGATATATAGTATCTAAGGATTTTTGGAGAACATCATCGGAAGGTGGGAGCATTTTAAGTAATTTATGGAAGGAGACTTGAAGAATCATGAAATAATATTAGGTAGAATAGGAAAAATAAGGATCCAAATGTTTGATCATGAGTGGGGTTCACAAAATTATTTAATTTAATTTAGATGAATTAAATCTTATTGAAGAGTATTTATTTCTTGTAACAATGTTCAAATGTGAGATCTAAGAAATAAGAAAGAAATGATGTAAAATCCTAAGCAAGAAGGAGAGATAAGAAGAATTATCTTATTTCTGAGTGAACAAGAAGTGATATTAGCTAATGAAATATAGGGAAAGGCTAAGAAAAGTGTTGTAAAGGCTCACCTTTGGAGTTTGAGAAATCTGTAATTGTGCACGAGAGGAGCACCGGACACAAGTGTACGTGTAGGTGCTCTAGAAATAGTAGTTTGTTCGGAAAAAGGTTCACTATTTATTGTTAGATATGTTCCAAAAAATTAAATTTTTATCCCTTTATAAGGCATTTTGTACCTAACTTCAAAATTGGGGTGTAGGGGGCATTTCCCCCCTACTCATTTCACATGGAGGTCCGGAGGGTGGCAAAAATCCCTCATTTATAGAAAAATGAATTCAACCGAATTCTATTTTTAGAAAGGAAAATCCTAATGTCATTTTACACTCTATTTTTAAGAGGAGGAATCCTAATTTTAATTTTCCAATTTGGTTTATATATGTTTTAGAGATCTAATGTTGCTCATAGTGAATTCTCATGTAATATGTTCACCTTGAGTTAATAAAATCTTGATATCTTGCACCATGGATGTTTCTCTAAGCACTCAAATGATTTTTTACTACATAAATATGGTGTTTGTCTCTTTCATGTTTATAATTTTGAATATTTCATTCATTTATATATCTATAAAATGTTATTTTGTTATTAAAATTTTGTGTATTCATAGTTATAAAGTCTATGATTTCCAAACATTGATCTTTTCTTTTTCGCACTTGGTTTCAGTCTTTGACCACCGAGTATACTTGTAACATGCAAGAAAGAATGTTAACCTACACATACCCACAAACCAAATGAAACCTAAAAAGTATAATTCAGAATGGGGAGTCATATTGACCACTGATAGTCACCTAAAGAGTGAAATTATGACAAAGGGTTGAACTACATATAGGACTCTATGTAGTTCTTATGTGTGTACACAAATGATGATCTATCATACCCTTTTGAAAATTGCACAAATGATAGCAGGATAGATCTAGAATGTAGCAATGTAATAGTATGTGTGGATGGAATAGAATAGATTTCTCCTTCCTATGATGTTTATAGAGAAATATTCAGCCCTTATCACTTGAATGGATGCTAGATGCATTCCTTTGGAGTGCTTTAGTGTCTTTGGAATGCAAGCTTAGGTGATGGTACTAATTTTTAGTGCTTGGTCCCCCTTTTTGAAAACATATCTATGTATTTATATGATTCACTCATTTGAATTTCATATTTGATAATTGAAAGACCGACCCATAATTGAAAAAGATTCCAAAAGATAAAAGAGACATAAAAAGAGTGAGTAAGGTATGAAAGGGTCGGGGGCTCCCAAGAGGGATATGAGCACTTGAGAATTGTTTTCTTCATTGGGTGATGATGTATGTAGCCATAAAAGATAAATAAGTTAAGTTTTGACAAGGCTTTAGGGCATGTAAGACATAATAGAAATCACGAGACAAAGAAAAGAGGCTAAAGATAGTTACCACTAGTTTTATTTCTTAGGAATCATGTAAATGTTAGCATGCTTTTTAGACCTAGAAATGTACCCAAGTGTGTTATTTTGTTTCTACAAAAACCATTGTATCATAATTTATCCTACCCTTCCTAACCAACAATATTTTCCTACCAGAATTAATAACCTCCCACCATTCATCAAACAACCTTATTCCTCGGATGGAATGTGATTTTAACCATGTGCCATATTTTCATTACTTGATTTGTAACATCTCTAGATAGATCGAAAACAATTTGTCATCATTTTTATTGTTGTGGACATTTTCGATTCTATTTATCAACATTCTTCCTCCATTTACAACCTAGTTAGTCAGAGATTGGATTTGGAAACTAATTTCCATATCTCTAGATACGACATCACTACACTAGGAAATGTCAATACTTTGCTTCTAGTCCTTGAGGAAATATTTTAAAATAATCTATTGGCCTTTTGGAACTCTATCATCCTCATAAGTATTCAACAAGATTAGCATGTTTTTATTGATCCTTTTAGTTGAATTTTTCATTAATTATATTTTATAATCATTCATATACATCAAATTCAATAGAAACTCCACATTCAATCCTTTGTTTAATCATTTGATCAAGTTTTAGAATATATTCCATTTTAACAAAGTGATCACTTTGTCAATTCTCTATCACCATCAATCGATGTACTAATAACCAATTTATCCTCTAAAATGATTTTTTTTTTTTTTTTTTTTCGAAACTCACATATTTCTAGAATCCCCTATTCAATTTTATCATTTTCAAACTTTTATTTTGCATCAATTATAGCCTATTTTATCATATTTTATCAAAATAAGCCTTTTTATCCCCAAATTTTATCTATTGTTGATCACCATTGATCCTTATTAATTTAGAAATTTTTAACAATAACTATAGTTTCATCAATCTATTTTACCCCGATCTGTTGTCTTGCAAGATTTATTATTTATAGATGACTATTCCAGGTTCAACACACCCCATCACAACATATATGATCTTCTAATTGTGCAACAACCTTTCATATGGGAACAATTTGATATCTCACACAAGCTTAACCTATGTCCCTTCGTACTCATGCAATAAAATTAAGACATCTAATATGAACTCAAAGTGAAACGTGAAATACAAGACATAACATAACAAGCTTGGTTCAACTATTTCATGGACTTAGAAATCACCATAGCCCTATTCTAGGCCCCCTAAAATATAGATCAGGATTTATTTATCACTCTCAAATTATAAATTACATTTTCATTTTCTTAGTATCATTATAAAATCACTTATTTTTACAACAAGAGTTGACACTTTTGAAGGAAGCCTTTTGGGGTCCTGGTATCGGACTTTGCAAAGATACTCATTAAATCATTATCTAATGATTTTTTTGTGTATTTTTATTTATATGTGAGCCTTTTCACTTGGATAAAGGAGGATTATTTTACAATTTTTTGTATTCAATCATACCGACATTGCATTTTTCAACACGGTATTGGTAATTACTACTTTATTTAGAATTTATGGTATTTCATCATAATAACAACTAATCGAAAATCACTATAAAGACCAGTATTCAAGGATTTATTGGTCTCATATTCCAACATACATATCTCATACATCACATACTGGTCATTTCACTAATATGCATGTATCATCTCCTAGGTTCTCTTTTCAACATATTACAACCACCATTCAATTGAAATTTTCGTCACATTATTTTTAATATCTAAAGCTTGGCCTTCATCATCTCTAGCAGTTTATTCACCTCTTAAGGATGTTCTAATTGGATATATTTCATGTTATCCCCTTTCTTTTATACAACTATGCACTAGAAAATATAAAAAGCCCTGATCTAATCATGAAACTAAAAAGCAAATATTTTTAAAAACAAAAATCATTACTTATTTCTCTAACATACATTGTTAGCACTTTTCATCATAAATATTGTTTATCCTTCCTATTTGATAGATAACATTTGTATTTTATAGACACATGAATTCACCTAGTATATTAAGCATAATGTATGACATACATACCAACACATGATTATGGTAACTATCATGGTTCCTTACATACTTCATCTAGGGACATCCATCCACACAATCTAGGCGATCTTATTTCATTATAGTGCTTTATATTGTCTCTATAGGTTAAAAATATAGAATAGGGGTAGGAATGTGCATATGTTCCTAACCCTATTGTATAATTTTTCCCTTTCTCACTTTAATCCCAAAACTTTAGTTGCAAATTATTCTTTGGGTCATTTACTCCTTCCAAGTTAACCTTTACAACTTAAATCACCTTTGGATGCATACATAAACAAGTGAAGCTAACATTATATGTAACCTAACACTCGTATGGAATCCTACTAAAAATAAATATGTTGAGAAAAGTAACCCAAGGCTCCCTACCCTCCACAAATACCTCTACACATTAGTTAGGAAGCACCATATATAATTTTAAATATTCTTAGCGGGTATAGTGGACTACTTCCCATATTTACAAGCACCGAGAGTCACTCACTCAAGTAGATATGAAAGAGAGAAACTCAAGTCACAATTTGTCAAAGGAAGTGTCAATTTTGATTTCACTACAAATAGATATCACATGCTAGGTGGGAATGACGTGTGGTTTGAAGAATTTTCAAATTAATTCCAATGTTAGTGGTGTATAGGGGTTACTTGAAAACTAACTAATATTTATTTTGAAGGACATACTATCCATGGTTAGGATTTTAATAATTGAGTATAGAATTAAGGAGACCCACATTATGACCAAAGTGACTAATAGAGAGATATGCATATATTCATACTAGTGATGAAGCTAGAAATAATTATAGAACATAGTCTTGAATAGGCTCAAGATTGTAAAAATAGGTCAAAATTGCATGGACATTTCTACCTCTATTATATGGTCTTCCCAAAAGAATATTTAGGTCATAGTTTCAATATCGAGGCATTCTCATGCCAATATTTATTTGTTCCATCATTCATATTACGTAGATTATCCCAAGATTATCCGTAATCACAAATGTACACTAAATCCCTTGTGTTTGTGAACTTTTCTTATATAATGTACATTTGTTGCAAATATTAATGTGTTTTTCTATTTAATGATTCTTGTTGGAAGATAATTAATAAGAATAACCTAATTTATATTATATTCAATACCTTTTTGGTTATTTTTAATCCTTAATCAAATCTAAAATGGGTGAAAATAATAACTCATGCCAAAATGGGAGATTTATAACATGATATGGACTTCAATTAAACTATAATCACAAGTGTGTTTCAATTGAATGTTCTAATTCCTAATGTTCTATAGGTCAATGTATAAAACATGTTAAAGTATACATAAAGCACATGAAGTTTTTGAAAATTTTACATTTGGAAATATGATATCATAGAATGAATTTGTTTCATTTATTTAAACAAAATCAAAATGAAATCATAAACTAACTTTGATTTAAAAACCCTTTTAGTGTATCTTACAATTTCTTGTAATATAGAGAATATCAGAAAAATTCCCCTGAAACTTGTTATTATTTGAAATAATGACCAAGTATGATGGATATTATTATGGATATAAGCTAGGAATTAATTTCTTTCAGCAAAACTTGACAATCATTTTCTCGCAGAAAAACTAGGAGATCTTTGAAAGAAAAGACCCTACAACTTTATATTCTTCCCTCTATTGGGTATGTAAACGGTGAAAACCCTTTTTAGTGAATGGAAGTCATAAAATATTTTTAGCATGGAAATTGTAAAGGACATAGAGCACCTATAGATCAAATTCGAACATGCAAAGGGATGAATAAAATATGTCTCTATTCTAGATCATATGGTGTGGATTTGCAAACAATAAAATATATTGATGTCCTGAGACTTTTAATTCTTGATATGCCAAGCATGGGATATATTTTTAAATAGATTCCTAGAAAATTAATTTCTCACTATAGAAAAATATGATATATTTATTAGTAAAAAATTTATTCTTTGTATGCTCTTATCACTATTAGAGACATGCATTTGTAATAAAGAAAAATATTAGATTCCAAAAACTATTAAAAATTAAAAAAAAAAATTAAAATAGGTGACACATTTGTATGTGAATGTGATTCTTACCTTCTAACAAGAATTATTTTATTGAAAATGTAGTTGAACATCATCCTCTTTAAATGTGCAAAAGTAAGTGGTTTGGAACATGATTTTGAAATTGATGGAATCATTACGAATATCCAACAACTCAAGATGTGTGAATCATTTGAAATAAGATACACTAAATTTATTTGATGACCATTTTAAGAATTGATTGTATATTTGATTTCATCCTATCTTATCTTATAAGGTACATTATATAATAAAATATATAATTAATATTAAAAATGTACAAAGATAACATAAGAAATATTTTCTGCTAGTTTTTTTGCAAGTCATCTATTCTTGTTGTATATTTTATACCTATTCCTCACAGATACTACCATTGTGGAAATGTTAACACTTTAATACATTAACTTATACATTAATACCACCTTTTATGTGGGTTAAGTTTATAAGTATGGAGATCATCCTTGAAGTTATAGATTTAGTTAAAGAAAGTAGAAATAATTCCACCTAAGTGAACAAGAATGATTTCTTCTTAAAGTGTATAAGGTAAAGAGTTAGTAACTACTTAATTTACTTAATCTTTTACTAATATTATTTATGTTAAACCAACAATCAAAATGTAGTAAAATTAATTATATATTTTCTTATAATTTTGACCACATCGACTCATGGAACTAATTCTAGGCTAGATTAAGCACCGTGTGAAGCATAATGAAATTTACTTGTTGTGAGTTAGAAACCTCACTAAGGTTTTGTTGTGTTTCATTTAAGTAACCCTTACAAGACTAATATTATATTTTGAATTTGGGATACTAGTTCCTTTAGGTTACCCCGATGGAACTTTCTCCTTGGAATAAGGAGTTGATAGCCAAAATAATTGTCCCTCAAACTCACTATGTGGTTTAAGCTTCCTATCATCCCACTTAATTTATGGTACTTTTTAATGGATGTTTTTAATCCTATTAGACATGTTATATGTTAGAAAATGATAACGTTTACTTGTAGTGACCAAACCAACAAGCTTGTCTTAACATTGATCTCAAAAATAACTTAAAAGAGTGTATGAATAACAATTTAGCTCTAAATGTTTACAAAAAAATTATGCATATAAATATACCTAACACATGTTCCCAACCCTTGATAAAAGGATTTATGATTTTCCCTCACGGCTTTCTCCAATTTATTTCTCAATCCTTCGCCCTAGTAATCAAGTGTGATAGATAAGGTTTTGATGGTTGGACCATTGCAACTACCAAATTTCTTGAGCTAGATGTCAAATAACCCCCAAAAATTGATCTATAAATTTTCTAATTGAAAAATAATCCTAACACACGAAAATAAAATAACGTTATATCCACTCCTATGTCAATTTTCACTCCAAACCCTTTGATCCATCTCTTAGAACCATTTTATCAACCTAACTCTATATAATTGACCAATTCCAATATTGGGATTTCTATAATGAATTATTAATTCTCTCATTAGTCTAATTGTGTACCTCATGGTGGTAAACACTCAACTCAAGGATATTATGGAACTAGATGCTACACCATTTTCATCGAGAAGTACATTTTTCCAAACCCACACCCTATTCTAACTAATAGTTTTGCTTCCTAGAATTCGACATAGGGTTCAAATATGGAAATGGGGAAATTAGTATCTAACATTGTATTTAATGAATACTATATCACTGAATGTAAAATATCTCATTGATTCTTCAAAAAATCTTCGTGTATTCAACGTGTTTTTGGATTTGAATTTTATATTTAATTTATTTTACAAAAGAAATGTTTCAAATTCCTTTCTTCATCTAATATTTTCAAACGTATTTTTAGGTGCTAATCAATTCCAAACTTGATGGTCATGGTTGTGCAAATATTTCAGTCTCCCCAATATTTTTATGCCTGGTTACTAATTATGGAGAACATATTCCATATCAAGAAGTATGGGTCACTGGTGACAATGACCGACACTACATTAACAGTCATTATGTTTATGAAACTAATGATAGCCTGAAAATATTAACCGTATTACAGTGATAGTTCTATATAATTATTGTTTACTATCTTACTAGTTTTTCTACAATGAGAGCTTCTCGAGGAAAAAGGGTTTGTTAACGATTTGTCGGTTCCTTTGATAAAATGAATCATTGTTTCACTGTAAAATATATTGCGCTTTTCATACCCTCTCTTTTGATTTTATATATTTAATTTTCAACCTTACTTTACATATTGCATTTTTCAAGTTAGAGATGGTATGGTTCTAAAAATACTTGACTCCATTATGTTTTCTAAGTAAGATGTAAATTTAAAATTAATAGTTTTTGATTGATATATATTTATGTAAATATATTTTACTTTTTTTTTTACAATCCCATCACCTTTAAAACGGGATGGAGAATTTTTCAATTCAAAGTTCCATGTCTGCATTTTCCCTTAACACAACTTATCTAGAGCACAAGTGAATTGTCCACCTATTTATCATGGCATGAAACCTAGCCTAATGACCTACCTATGTTGTCTAAAAGATCGATTGATTTATTTATTTGATCGAAAAAACTACTATATTCCTCATCCATTTTGGAATATATGTAGTGTAGGTTTTAAAGAAGGTTTATTGTGAGTTATAAAAAAACATAGTTAATGCTTGATTTCAATATTTTCAATCCATGGTAGTTGTACTTAAATAGAGGATTAACTTGGTGGAAACTTTTAAATCCCATGAGAGCTCATGTTCATGTTCATCTATAGTGGATCAATGTCACAAATTGTCCCTCCAAAGAGTTTATCAAATATCTCTTAGCGAAATAAGATAACGAGAAAATTAGAATTATCTATTCTACAAAATAAATCAACTTGGAAGAATGTCACAAATTCTATTTTCAATCTTAGATCACTAGGATATTTTAGAGGAATGTAATAATGATCAATAAGAATGTGTTGATGTACTTATGTTAAAAATAAAATCAACATCCAAGAAAACGTTCGAATCCTTGCTCACTCTAGAAATTATTATTAGGTTTGTGCAATGTATGGATGATGATAAAGCACCTTACATAATTGATTTACTGGAAATTATTTAGAGGAACTTGTTAGATCATTGTTCTTGATTTGTTACATGTCAATAGGAAAGTGTGAAGAAAAAAGTCCCTTGCTAATTTAAGTGACAAAGGTAATATAAAATTAATAAATAAGGTTGATGATCTTAAGCTTATAAAAATTATGGTCCACTCACGTTATTAAACGTACTTGATAACATAATAGGAAAGGATTTAACACTTAGACTCAATCATATTCTTTCCATAGTTATTAAAATTGAGGGATGACGTTAAATGGGCTTGCATTTATTTCAAGCAAACTATTTTTTATGTATGGAATTAAATAATCATAATATATTGTTATGGTTGTGAAATTAAATAAAGATGTAATTAATTAAGAATATAAATTTTAATCCATGCTCATTTTGGAAGAAATGTTAGGTTTGTGAAATTTATGGATGATGATAAGGCACCATGCATAGATGGTTTATGTATATACATTATTTATATCCACTTGGTAGTTCATTGGTCTTGGTTTGTTACATGTATATAGGAAAGTATTAAGTAAAACTTACTTAGGTAATGTAATTAAATAAATACTATAAAATGCATAGCTAAGGTTTATGATCCTAACCTTAAAGAGATTACAGTGCCAACATCATATATAATGTATCCTATAACATAATAGCAAAGGTTTGAACAATTACACTCAACCATATTCTTCCCATAGCGATTGGAATTGAGTAAAAATGGTTATTAAAAATGATATATTCTTGATAATATCATAGATTTACGGGATGGGATAGTATGGGGTAGTCTTTCTTTCTAGAATAATTTTTCTATAAAATATAATCAAACAAGTCTATGATAATTTTAAATGGACCTTTATTCTTGCCATGCTAAAAATTATTTGTTTTTTTATATTTATTCATCTTGGTTTTATAAAATCACAATTCATAGACCTCATCTTGCATAATTATCAATGGCTAAAGATTTAAATTTTTATGTATCTTTTACTCTATGATAGGGTTGTTTGTTATCTCCTACTCTCTATGTTCTTATGAAAAGCAAATTTGTGTATCAATGAACATATTGAGTTGAATGTGCATTGATTCAAGGCATTGCATTGTGTAATAAAAATATCAACATTAATTTATTTATTTTTTAGAAGATTATTTTCTTGAAATTGTTTAAAATGAAGTTTAATTTAAACAAAAACAATAGAGTGTCTCAATATATTGTGTAAATATTTAGGATCCATTTGAAAGGATGAAATCATAATGTTTAGATAGAGTATGATGCATATGTCATATTTGATGAAAGATTATACCTTTAATTTTATTTAACCTAGAGAGGAGTTAAAAAAATGGATTTTTTTATAGGAATATTTATTGGTTATGGTAGTATGTTATTGATAGAGATGGGAAAATTATCTCCTTCTAGATTACCAAGCCTCGCTCTTTATCCTTGAAGCTTTAGGTGTGCACAAAAAGTCGTTTTGCAACTCACGCAAACTACTCATAATGTCGAGATACCTTCAAGGAATATTGTGGAAAAAAATTCAATCTTCTCAAAATTTATTTTGTGTTAATACTAAAAAAGAAATATGATTTCACAAATTTATTTGGATTTTAATTTATTTCTTAAAGTTTAAGGTATGGTTATCAATGATGTATTTTATTAGAATACTTAATTGATCATGTAAAAATTTATAGTAGATACACATATAAACTAATATCATTATTATTTACAAGTGTAAATATATGGTCTTTGAAAGAGCCATAATCCTTTTACATGATACCGAATAATTTAAGCAATTCAACCAAACAAGGACGAAAATAAATATACAAAATAAGCCACACTGACTTAAGTTGAAATGTTATAAACAATAATAACAAAACTTCATCAAAACACACTAAAAAGGATCAACATCCATTCACATGGATCAATTAATGAGATTGAAAGTTCCCTCAACTATAAAAATCGAGACAACCATTATGGATGTTGGTCCTCCCATTTAAACTCATTGCTAACCTATATCCTTTCCACTTCATACCATTTTTAGAGATAGGGTTTTCCTATATCCCATCACTATAATTTATAAATGAATACTTATACAAGGTTCCTCCTAGAAATCTAGAAATTGTAGATTCTTTTTCTGGAACTTATCATATTTCTAATCATCTTTTCCGCTTCCTTTTAGTTATTCTCTTGGTTAGGATTTATCCTAAATTCATTATATTTGGAATCCAAATCATCTATCTCCATACCGACATTCCTACCTTGGTGTTCATCCATAAGGGGGTTAATAAAAATTTCAATATCACAACGTAAACTCTTATTCAAAAGGAGATACAAACTGAAGGCTATGTAATTATTCTATAACCTTATTCTTTTCAATAAATGGGTGTTTAATTGTCATTTCCTTTCATAGAACCAAGGCCTCATTGCACATTTATAGTTCCTTTGACCCTTCCATGGTGTGGAAATTATTATGTGCAAGGTTGGATCATTTCTCAATGAAAGCAATATCCCTATGCTTTGCCTCTTGACATGTGAGTAGTGGAAAAACAACTATCCTACTTTACATGCAAATAAAACTATATATATGTCCATAGAAACATCTATACATTCCTCCTATTACTCTACCTTATATTCGTTTCTCTTTTCCTGTTGTTACATCCATTCCATTTCATAGTTCCCACCCATTTTAGCTAGTGTATTATTTATTTCTACTTTTCTATCCTTCATCTAGTCATGCTTCAAAAAATCCTTAAGAAGATGTTTTATTAGTATACACGTAATGAAAATATAGGGGAATATTCAATCTTAATCTTCTAATTCCATTCCGCAAACATTAAATTAAATTGAATACACGAAGGGAGGAATTTTTTTAGTAGTATTAAGACACATTTTTTCATATATTAGTTTAATTATATCTCTTTTAATGGTGTCAATGACAAGAAAATTCCCTAGCTAGTGTCACAATTAATAATTTCCTTTAAAAATAGGTAATTGAATGTTTTTTTAAAGGTATAAATTAGACTCGTTTAGTTTCTAACTGGTGTCCTTAGAAATATGTTAGATACCTCCCAATCATTTTTGGGAGAAATTATAAACAAAGGAAACATAAAATTCAATCCTAAGATGGGTGAATTGAATATCATTACAAAATAGAGGATTATTATATTCCTCAATGTTTTATATAAAATTCTTCTTTGAAGATCTCACACTTTGGCTCCACCACCTTCTCCTAGTGATTTTTAGACCCCAGTAGACTAGCTTCATCAAAGGTAAGTATATCTTTAACACTATTAGTTTAGTTTGGCATGGTATGGAATGGATTGGATTTTGTTTCCATAAATATATTATTCTCAAGATGCACTTTGATAAGGCCTATGATATAATTCTAACTCATATTCAAAAATTCCTATCATTCTCTTCCAATAATAGTTTTCAATAGGGCAAGTGCTCTACAAATTTCCCACTCAAATATTTTTTAATTTGCTAGTATGCCCTCCCTACAACCATTCCAGAACCCTCTTATCTATCCTTTCATCCTCCACTTGACCCTTCACGTGGCTCATCAAAACATCTTCCTATTTATCCATGGAAGATGGTGGTCATGGGGCCCCTACAAAGTCGCACTCTATTAAGCTTTAGTCAACACTCCTAGATGGAACCTTGTCTCTCTAGATTCCCTCTCGATCATTGTTTCTTCTCTAGATTCAAGATATTTGGCCATGATTGGAAAAATTATGGAACCTAGACCCTCCTCTGGAGGACATAACAAAATGGGCACACATTAAGTGGACCCCCTGTGGCTCCCTTGATATTGCACCTATGCCAAATGGATTCATCTTGTTCACCTTCATCCTTAAGAAGGATTTTTCTCATACTCTCCTTGGGGTATCTGTTGTTCTTTAGAAGACGTGCTTTCTATCTTTGAAAATGAAATTTGAGTTTCAATCTTCATACAAAACTATGACCCAAGCTCTGGTCTAGGTTCACCTCCCTGTCTCCCTCTCGAATTTTAGGATCATGATATTATATAAGGTGTTTCTCATTCCCTATGTACTCTCATTTCCATTGATTAGGATACAAAGGATAAATCTAGACTCATTCACACATTCTTTTGTTTGAATGATGATGTTAGTGGCCCTCTACCCAAAGATATTGACCTCCTACGGATTTTTGCGTATAGATTTAACCTATTGAATATGGATATATTCCTCAATATTGATCTATCTATAATAATATTGCATATAGGGCCTCGACCTTTTCATCAAAGCAATCCCTAAGAAAAAAACCATTGTCATCTCCCCAAATAAAAAAGGAAAATTAATTCCTAATATTATTATCGAAGTTGGTACCTCCAATCCCTTTACAATTCTTGAGTATCATGAAATATCCTGTTCTAAGCCCCCTTTCGAGGTAAGAACCCTCAACCCACCTTCTATTACCCCAATTTCTTTTACTTCCCCTCTAGACTCTATGCTCTCCCTTTGACCCTCATTTCCTTCTATCTAAGATATCACTTCTTTTCCCTCTTCTCCTTCCCCAATCGTTTCCTTAGAGGAGAAGTCTTCCCTTCCCTCACCTTCTTCATTCGCCTTATATGAATTTCATCAACCTAGAATCATAGAATCATTTATAAGAAGAATAATTATGGTGTATTCAATACACAAAAAGATGGCTCATTACTCATACAAACCTTCAACAAGAGTCACCAAAAATATTGCACAAGGAATTTGGGGTACCCTCATAATGGAAGGTGGGGCGTGAACCCGGATCTAAAAAATGAAGATAATTTCATGGAATATTAGATGAATAAATGCTCCCCAAAAGAAAAGTGTCCTTAAGGATACTATCTTAAATCATTCTCGAACATCATCATGCTTCAAGAAACTAAACTAAACAATGATTTCAACCTCTCTAGGCTATGACATGACACCTCTTTCACCTCTCAAGAATCTTCGGAATTTTTTAGGCCTTTGAATTTTGTGAATCTATATGTCCTTTTTCAGAATCGCATTAACAAACTCCCCATTTCATGGGTATGTTCTTCTCGGAGATAGGGGATGATCTTTGGGTAGATTTTTATCAATATCTATACGCCTATTGTTCAAGCAAAGAGAGAAATCATTTGGCGATATATTTTAGAATTAAAAAATAGTTGTATGCATTTACCCCGAATTATATAGGGTGATTTCAATACCACCCTCTTTCCCATAGAGAAGTAGGGTGATTCTCTAATGAAATTCAACAGTATGGAATCTTTAGCTAACTTCATTAGATAAGGTGATTTTTTTTTATTTTGATCTACACTATAAGTCTTTTATCTGGTCAAACCATACACTAGGTCATTAGCAAATTCAAATTAGTCTTGATAGATTCCTTGGTTCTATGGATTAGATTCTACACTTCTCTAACTTCTACTTGAGTTATCTTCCCAAAGTTTCTTCCAATCATAACCCTTTATTATTAAGTGCAACAACATCTCAAAAAAGTAAGAATCATTCTTTTAGGTTTGAGTTGGCATTACTCTATAATAATAATCTTGATAAAATCATTGAAGGCTGGTGGATGGTGGATATACAAGGAACTACCATGTATAGATTTGAAAAGAAACCTAGTTCTATCAAGAAGCAACTAAAATCTTGGAAAGTCAAAAATTTTGGAGATATTTGTGATAGAAAACAAATCTCCCAGAGGATTTTTGAAGTATCTACTGATATTGAAAAATTTGGTAGAATTACTTCTCTCCATCAACAAGAATCCATATTGTTCGGATAATACCATAATACTCTGGCTAAAGAGTAGGTCTATTTGAGGAAAATATTTAGGGCTCTTTGGCTTCAACAAGGGTTTTGAATAATTTTTGTTTCCATGCTAAAACTTCAAAGCACAAAAATAGGGACAAAATAAAGGAGTTTTTTTCTATAAATGGTAAGCACATGAATTTTGAAGCTGATATTTATAAGGAGCTTATTATTTTATAATCCGGCCATATCCAAGAAGAGGGAACCTCTGTTGAGATTACAATGTCGAAATCTTGCAACAAATTCCCAAGTTGATCTTAGTTGAAATAAATGAAAAGATCACGCAACCTTTCTCCATTGAGGAAATCCATAAAGCAATTTTCACTATGAAAGGAGATAAATCTATAGGTCTAAATGGTTTCCCTGCTACTTTCTTTCAAATTTATTAGGAAATCATTAAGGAGGATCTATTAGAGGTTGTTAATTAACTTCAAAGGAATGATCCCCTTCTGAAAGAATGTAATAACACCTTCATATCTTTGGCCCCTAAATATTTAGGCTCCAAATCTGTCACCAATTTTAGGCCTATCCATCTATGTAAAAATTCATACAAAGTAATGACGAAAATGGTGTCTTATAGGTTAAAGGCATTTATCAATAAGCTTAATTCTTAGCAACATAATGGTTTTATTTGAGGTTGTTTGATACAAGGAGTCATATCTATTCATGAAGCCATACATTTAGTCCAACACTCTAAAATATTAGGAATGAATCTCAAATTGGACATGCAAAAAAATTTCAACCGTTCAGTTGCCCTTCCTACTCGAGTTCTCAAAAATATTGTATTTTATGAATAAAGGTGAACTTAGATCTTTATCTTTATTTCTACCCCACATTTCTTGATTATGGTCAATGGTATTCTGTAGGATTCTTTAATAGAACTTAGGGTATCAAGAAAGGTGATCCTTTTTTCCTTTCCTCTTCATTCGATGGTGATACTTTAAGTCGGGCCCTAGAGGATGCTACGTAAACTTTTGGTATCTTGGGTATAAATATCGTAACTAGAACCCCTTCTTGGTATGCATAGCCAATATTCTAATGATATAATTCTCTTCGGTGCTACTTTTGTTTGTGGAATCTAGGGATTTGAAGAATATCCTCGATTGTTACGAATCTTCTTTGCAATAACTTATCAATTATACTAAAACTTGCATTTCTTTTCTTAATACACCGCCTAGTCAACAAAGAAAGAAAGAAGCAAATATATTTTTCTCAGCATTTTGGACCTCCCATATAACTACTTAAGTCTCCCTCTCTTTAAAGGAAGAAAACTCAAAACTTATGATTTCCAATTTTTGAATGTTTCTAAAATAAAATTGCGGGATGGAAGGGCTCTCTTCTCATTCAGAAAGTAAGCTATAAGCTGGTAAAAACCACTCTTCAAATCCTTCCTATCTATTTAATGTCCTAACTTACAATTTTCTCTTCGGTTGTTACTTAGAAATAAAAAAACAAAAACACTTTATTTGGTCTTGATCTGAAGAATGGAAAAGGTTTCATTTAGTTTCTTGGAATATTGCTTGTAAACCTATACACATTGGTGGTATGGGGCTTTGAAGAGTGGTAAATATGAATAATCCCATGTTGGCCAAGCTAGGATGGGCTATTGTGAATAAGAATCAAGCTACTTGGGTTTAACTCATATATAAATATCTCTATACATCATGAGATTTTATTTTTATAGAGGCACCGAGGGGTTCCTCAATTTGGAACTCTATTGTTAGCTCTCTGCCACTACTAAAAGATGGAATCACATGCCGCCTAGGTAATGGTATGCTCATTTATTTCTTAAAGTATTGGTGGTTTGGTGACAAGGCACCTTCTCATGACTCATTGCGGGAACCGATAAAAATGTAACTCTCTCAAATTTGTTGCAATAAGGTTAATGGTTATATTAGCAATTTTAATAACAAACCTTGTTGGCATATTCCTTCTTGGACAAGTTGCAAAGTATCTAGTTACAATGTATAAAAAGTATTAGAACTTATCTCTCCTATCAATACATTCACTTTGTGCAGCCCCAAGATGATCTCATTTGGCCACTTTCTTCCTCTGCGCAGGTTACGTGTCAAAGTGGCCTATCTTTCCAAATATCACTTTCTGTGTGGTCCTCTCTTTGAGACAATTTTTTCTTCCATTGGTCACCCCTTAGATTGGATTCTTCTCTTGGCTCTCCTTCAGAGATGCCAATATTTTTGGAAAAAATAATAAAAGAAGGGAATTTTATCTTCCCCCGCTACATCCTTTTCTCATCAACTTTGGAAATTTTGGTCCATATTCTACTTCATTATCTCTTTTCACACTCTCTTTGAATTATCTTTTTAATCACTTTGGGGTTTCTGGGTTTTTCCTCCTCTCTAGATGAGGCCTTCTCTTAATGGTTCTCTCCTTTGAAGCACCCCATCTTATCCCTATCTTGGAAACTTCTTCTCCCACATGAACTTTGGGGAATATGGAAAGAAAGAAAGAAATGTATTTTAAAGGATAAATCAAGATATCTGGAATAGGTTTTTAGTGGGATAGTGACCATTCTTTAAGAGAACATAAGCTGTTGGTACACTTGGGGAAGCATAAACAGATAGTTAATTTTAGTGGAACTGATGATTGGCCTAAGTAGTTAGACATACCTATTACTTCTCATGCATATGCTTCAAGGGCTAATGCTACTTGGTCTCTCCTCCACATGGTTGGTTGAAACTCAATACTGATAGTGCTACAAAGGAGAACTTGATTGTTTCGTGGGGTGGAGCTATCATGAGAGATCATCCTAGTCTCCCTTTGGATACTACTCAAGTAAACATTGGTATAGGCACCAATCATAGAGCCAAATATCCGGCTATCCTCAAATATTTGTAACTAGCTCTTATTATTAGCCAAGGAAAACTTATAGTAAAGAGTGAATCCTTAAATATTATTTGAATTATGAATTCCAAGGATCCTATTGAATGCAATATTTAGAATATTATTGATGATATTTGGGTCCTTTAATCCAAATTTCAGGAGATCAAATTTCAACACATATATAGAGAAGGAAACAATGTTGTAAAATCTCTTATGAACATGGAGGTTCTTTAGGATGAGAAAAATACTTGGATCAGAAAATTTTGTAGTAACCTCCTTACCATTGTAACTAATGAATATATTCCAACGAATTTGTATTTATATGAGGAAAATTTATATCTTAATCTTCACTAGTAATCCTTCTATCATCATAGCTAGATTAATAATTGATCCCCCTCCTTTTGTGGTGGCGGAAGTAATAATTATCCTCGAAGGGATCTTAATGGTATTTATGACCCGAGTGTGCACGCTTCTGTCATAAAAATAATTATTTAATTATGAACAATTGGGGCGAGATATTTATTTACAAACAATACTCAATTATTTTTTTGGTGACACATGTATGGGATATCGAATATTAGGCATTCAAAGTTCATAGTTAATTAGTTTCCACATCGATCAATTTTCAGTATTTTTCACTATCTAAAAATGGGAGGGGCATATCACAAGGATTGATCCTGTGTCCTATGATAAAGATAAGAATGGCCAAGAGGTCTTGAACATTTTGGAGGAGATGAGAATAACCTTTTTTATGGAAATACTCTTGGGCACTCAACCGAGTCTCTAGTAGTGTTTTGGCTTCTTGGCGAAAAGGAAAAGTATAGGTTGGGAAGAAAAAAATTCACAATCTCGAAAAAACTCCATTCTATGAGACAATGACCTCCCAACTATTTGTGACATCTACTTCAAACAATTTCTTAGAGAAAAATGGGGAACTTTATTTTCCATCGGGAAAAATTACGAAATAGTATTCGGGATATGAATGTTCATCCCTTCCTTCGCCCTCAAAAAGAGTTAAAGAGCTTCTCATGTACTATTTCACTCTAGATGGATTATAAATTAGTCTATGGTCCAAAGATATTTCTACTCTCTCATTTACACCATGATAAAAGGAAAATTTAGCTTCCTTTTTTCTTCCAATATCTTTAATTATCTCTTAATTTGGCCAGGGAGGGAGAAGGTCCCCTTCTTCATCATGGCCTTCTTTACCTTCTTTTCAAAACTAAGTCTTCCCGACAAATATTTTCTTTTTCCTCCCAAAGTGGGTAAAATTTACATTCCTCTACCTTCCCTTTCCTCCTCTTCATCGCAGCACCAACTCCTCCACCGCTCCCAAATCCTCTTTGAATTTTACTTTAACATGCTAATCACTTGTAATTCTAGTGATTTTTCTGATTCCCCTTCTCTACCCCTAGTTTTTCCCCTTTGTTGTCACCTCATGGATCTCACATCACCTTACCGGGACTTCCATCTGTGTCCCTTGGTACTACTTTCATTTTTGTTGTTCCCTAGCCCAAGGAGTGTTTGGGGATATTAACCAAGCAAGAAATTTTTGAGGTTCTTATGGGTCTATCTTCTATTTATCTAGACTCTCCCATCCTTGATGTCGAGGTTTCCCCAAATGTGGATACAAAAGATTCTCACATGGCTACTACAGAGGAGAAAAATCTAGACAATTCCTCCACCTGGAGTGGATGATAATGAAATAGTGGTGATCATTCTTGGAAATCTTAAGAGGAATTTTTTAGTCATTAAATCTTGGAAGGATTACACTTGATAAAACTTAGGATAGAATCAACAAAGACTACATCAAACTTCTCAAGTTGTATGACGGTGACAGCGAGACATAAATGCTTTGGTTGCTACTAAGAAAGCTATTGAGGACCTTAATAATACCTATGCTATGTAATTTTGTGTACTACTACTATTATCATTTTGATATGCCTTTTTTATTCTTCACTTTATTCTAAACTGATATATCTCACCTAAATGGATTTTTGTAAAAAAGGATGCGGGTCGTTTCAAAACCCCCAATTGTAACCTATTCCAAAAAGTCCTATAATCACATATAATGGTGGTTTATTTTAGCCATGTTGTAGGATCTTAGGTTTGGGTTTTTTTCCTCTTAGATTTCTAAACTCTCTTCTTTGATTCTTCCACCCACCTCACTATCAATGGGAAAAAATACCCTATATTTTGACTTTATCATTTAGTTAGACATAATATCCTTATTTCTTCGAGCCTTTTTGTGCTTACTACTAAGTTCTTCATATATTTTCTTACACATAATTCCTTTAGTGGATTGGTTAAAGGAAATTAAATTCCCATGCATTCCACTCAACTTATCATTGAGAACTTTGTAGAATAATCCTTTTTACGTTTTCGAAAATGAAATATCCTTTATATAAGTGCTTTACGAGGACATATTATACTTGGCCTTTTTCTTGTCTCTTTAATATATAAATACCATTTAATACAAGTGGAGCGTATTCTTCCCATTATGAATTTGTTGAATAAGTAATCTTGTAAATGGATGGTGAAAAATTCAACTTTCTAAGTATTAGCTTAACTTTTGATTTGTACCCCTTTTATTTTATGGAAAATTTTCTTTACTTGGGTGGGAAAAAATATCATACTTCACCTTCAAACATATTTCCCTAGAAGATTAATCTCAAGTTCACACCAAGGTTCTAGATACCACTCATGTTTATTATTCTTCATATTGGGCACCTTTTAAGGTCTCATATAACTAGCTAGCCAATATGCTTTAGTATTTCTTATGAGTCAATGCCAATCACATAATGGTTTTTCATCATGTGGCCTAAGATTTTGTTACACCCTCATGAGAAAGGTGATATGGGTGCTATATATTTATTTAAAAAAGTTATCATACGGTGCATGAAAAATATTTTTAATACCACTAAAGGTAAGGAAGCATGGAAAGTTCTCTTATTTCATTGTATTTAAGAATGTTCTCCTATGGTAAAAATTGTTAGAATAGTATAGCTCTCAACTAAAATTTATTACTTTGACTTCTCTCTGATTGATGATAATTTTAAATGTTAAATCTTGCGGTGGGAATTCTAGGTTCTCAAACCCTACTTGAAGTGGGTTTGGGATGAATTTTTGGACAATATTGTATTTTAGTAACCAAAACACATGGTGCTCCACTATTATGACTATAAATTGCATTCATTTAGTGGAAAATCCTAGAATTAAATCCCCTTTAATTTTTAGGAAAGAAATTAATACCATTTATAGTTTGGGTCACTCCAAAGACTAAATCCCTTGTTGGGATCTCAGATTTATGTACAAATTGAACATTATTAACCTCCCTTGTTTTCTCAAAGTATAAGATCTCTTTGTTAGATGTGATGCTCAACATGTTGTGGTTGGATAATCCTTTTCATTGGTGGAAGGACTAATAGTGGAACTTGGACACTACTTTTTATAATTACATGCACTGATTTCTCTCTTGGATTATGAATCCATCACTCTCCTGAGCTTAATTCTATATGGAACATAAAATTCCCTCTAAACATGGATTTTCCATATCAATTATATTTTTCAATCTGTATGCACCTAATTTTTAACTTTTCATCTTTCATACCTATTACTAACAATTTTACTTTTGCAGATACGGGTTATTGATGCATCAATTTCTAGAGCATGTGATTTAAGGGGTCCATTAAGAATGGGGAATGGTTATTCACATTACCATTATGGGTTAGAGACAATAAAAATAGAGAGTGTTTCTATTTTTTCTTAGCCTTAGTTTTCCATATTCCTTAGGTCTCACACACATTGCATTCATGACACTTTGCTTGCATATAATAATCTTGGTACCTTATTAATTCACCTATTTTATCCAATCATCCTATTTTTAATTTATCATCGATATCTAACACAATATTGATATCAATATTTTATTTTTCCATGGTTGACACAATCATCCATGAGAAATTATGTTGGGTATATACATATACTAAAATAATTGAAATTTAGAGAGAGGAAGTGAGAATCATTCAAACTGCCATTTTCTCTAATATTTAATGCCATCTTGGAACATGCCCACTTATCTCTTGGCTCATCTTGCATATTTATTCGATTGGATTAGATACTCTTCCTCTTTAATGGTTGATTGCTCTCTTAGGTCACCTATAGTGAGTCTTGGACATGAATAAAGAACCTTTCTCCACCTAATAGAATTTTTCTCTCATTGTGTTGCACCTCTTCGAGAGATAGATGCATCGGTGACCACCCTATAGGTAGAAGGTGAGTTCTCTAACAAAAATTTTTCCTTCGACAACAATAATTTCATTTCTTTCTCTAGTTTTGTTATGTTAGAGTAATATTACATATATTTGGATCCTCTTTTTTATTATTATTGATTAATTAAAATTGGAAGAGGCTCCAAAATCTGATATATTTGGATCCACTTTAACATAGTACTCTAAATAATAATGAAATACTTAGCTATAATACCTTTTATTTATGTTATATTCATTTTTATTTATACCTTTCCACAACTAACTATAAATATCTCAGTAGAGTTCCTTCCTCTTTCTTTCTTGTGATCCTTGGAAACCGTAGGTTTACCTAGTTCAAGAATTACCACCTCTAGATATGTGACCTGGCACGCACTCGCTATAGCCCCTTTAAATCAATCCTTTTATGCAAATACATATGTGTTTCCCATTCATTGCCTCGATACCCTTTTAGAAACAAATATTTAGGAGTACAAGTTTTGAGAAATATATTTGGCTCGTATACACTTTTTGATTAAACTTATCAGAATCCTATAGAACTTATGAATGAGAAAAACTTATAATCATCCATCTCCAGTTTTAACCTCATATAAGTGTTCAAAAATACCCAAAACCCTAAAAACCTATCCATTTAGACACCATCGCCCTAGGAAATCTTGTTTATTTCCGTTTTCTCACATCTCGAAGGCCTTTATCCTCTTTGCAAACTTGTTTCCACAACCGATCTTGTTTGTCTTCCTAGATCTACGTCTATATGCCTTTGTCCTCTATGTAAAATTTTTTTACACAATTGATTTTTGTAGGCTTCCTTTTCAAACCTTTTTCATCAATATTATCACTTCTTCATGGAGTATATGGGTCTTTGGTCCTCTATCTTTTTGTGTAGGAATTTCGTAATCATATCGTCATAAAGCTAATTTTATCTATTGTATGGTGTTTTGCATTATAGGATTAACCTATAAAGAATCCTTCTACCCATCACAATTAACCACTTGAATATGAATAAGAATCAAATAAGAATGATGATACTTTTGACCAGCATCCTAAAACTCATAAGTTTTTATATTTATTTCCTTAATACAAAAACAAATCCAATGAAACACTCAAAATGCATCTTCTTGATTTCATTTCTAAACAAATATACCATAGGGAAGAAATGTGAAAATATGATTAACTCCAATTCTAACCCTACTAACCTCAATCTCTAACTCATTGAAAAATTAGAAAACAACAATTTGGTGCTACAAATCAATTCCTCCAAATGCAATCTAACATGGCTCACATAGTCAAGTGTGCTCTCCAATGGGCTCTTAGGGAACCATGACCCCTTCTTTACCAAATGGTCTAAATGGGATTCCCATCACATAATCCCCTATCCAAAACAAAGTCTTTTGATGATTTGAACAATAATATTTAGCATCCTATAATGCTAGAATGAATATTGGTGCTATTGCTCCTTTTATCTCTTCTACAATGGGTATATTGATCCCATTCTTCACATTAAGGCCTTGGGAAATATTTACAAACATTGGATTAGAACCTAGTCATCCATTTCCACAAAAATCTTAGAAAATAATCTCACAAAAGAAGCTTTGGATTGGTATCATGATTTTCCTCCCAACTCCATATTTGAGCTAGAGTCCTAGTGACAACCCTAGTGAATGAATTACAATATCATTATCTACCTAAAATAATGTCAATGCTTTCATCAATGTAATATTTTATTAAATTTTTGAATACTTTATCTATAAGAGAAGAACATAACATGCCCAATGATAGCCTCTTTTACAAGCCCTTGAACCCCACATTCAATAGAAGGTGAGATCATTTTTTCCTATTTCTCTAGAATAATCCTTTGAAAAAGCAAAAATATAGGAATATTTCATGAGGAAGTTTGAAAAATTTCCTCCTAATGCACAAGCTAACAAAGAAGTCCAAATCCTTTAATTCTCTAAAAAATGGGGAAAGATGACAGAGTCTCATGTACTCTTCCTCTTATTACTTCTTCAAATACGAACATTTTTAACATTGACCAACAACCTAATAAAAATAAGAGTCATCTTAACTATCATCAAACCTTTAGTAAGGAATATTTGAGATGTCATTTTCCTAAGCCATTTACTACGATATTGCATCCTTCTACACCTATTCCTCATTGGCATGATTAATATAAGTTTTTTTGGTGCCACAAAAATTGCGATAACTCACATAAGAATTTTTGCACTCTAAATTGATACCATCAACTTCTTCTTAGCACACAACTTTGACTATGATGCTATAAATCATTAGCCCTTGACCAAAGCGGTCAAAGCCCATGATGCGGCCTAAAAGGATCATCATGAAATGGTCAACTAGGCTTATGAAAAGATAAAAATATTCTCTAATCCTATGCCCAATCATGATGTAGTTGAAATTTATACGAAGTATGAAAATACTTCAACAAATTTAGTTTACAATGATTATCCTCTTCAAAATATAGTTACAATCAATGATGTAAAGCATGTCATAACATATGTATAGCCTGACTACCCTATATCATTCCATCCTTAGACTCACACGATCATATATCCTTATATACCCAAAAATAAATATCCTCAAAGAAAGAATATACCTCCTTCGAATTCCATCATTCCCAATGGAAATTCTCCTACACGGCTAATCGTGTGTCTAGATCTCGCATCCTTACCTGCTGCACACCATCAACCGCTATGAAAACCAAACATGTAGGAAGTGAGAAAAAACCAGTTTTAGAAGTCTCCTTAATCACTCCTACTCCTTCTAGATCATTTTAAGGACTTCTAGCACTCTCAACCTATTGCAAAGTCGAGTCACGATGAGTGGGATCCTCTCGAATAACTTTTCCAAAATCCTAGTCCAATTCCCTTATTGGAGCTCATGTGTACATGACATCACCATCATCATCATCTCATCATCACACTATTTATTATGAAAATTATTATCCCTCCCTCTTTGTGGAAAAATCCTACATTTCATGGCTCAGGATGGAATCATTTAATGAAAATGTAAGGAGGTATCTATTAATACCGATCTCACTACAGATTCTCATTATTCAAATCGTTTTATTATATCCTTTATGATCCTAAATAAGATATTTCATGAAGAACATGATTTAAATATTTTCATTTCAATCCATATCAGTCAAACAAGAGTGAAGTATGATCTCATTGATGAAGGAGCATCGTGTGTGTGTGGTGTCATTAGGTTTCTTTAAGGATATTTTCTATTCTATCGATAATCTAAAATCCATGTGAACATCTTGTCAAGGATACAAATGCGATAGATGCCACATATGGGATGTATTTGGTTACCCATCATCATTTCCGCTAGGAAAATCCATGTCAAAGTCATGATCTAAATTTTCTTTTATCTTATAATATTATCCTATGATAGACTCTACCTCATTATATACATTTCATTTATTCTTTTGCATGAAAATGTGTGAAGTTATCTCACCAATGAGCTATTTATAAGATTCAGGGGGACACTAACCCTTAGAAGTATGATACATTTTAACAAAATGGGACATACATGCTCCCCAAACTTGACGAAGTATCACCTATCCCATTTCAGGAGAATCAATGCTTTAACTACCCTATAGATTATCTCCGTAGTAATGTCGGTCATCTTGAGTAGGTTGGGCACATGCCTACCCATCTATTAGAGTCGATGATGAAAATACCGATGAAGTCACACTTATAATGAATACTTATGACCTTCATGAACTAATTGTTTCTCAACTTCCTCCATCCTTGTAGCCTCATAAGAAGAAGCCTTTAATTCCCAAAATCATTTCATGTACCCCACAAACTTGACTCGAGGATATGTTACGATTTGAGACCATAGTTGATTCTTGCATGGTGGATTCTTCCATATCAAATTATGATTTTGGTTATGTTTTAGAATACCCTTGCTTAGCTAGCTACTCGAAATTCATGATTGTGAAGTCTTTCATTATCAAGAAACCATTCACTCAAAATTCACTAATGATGTAAATGTCTTCCTTATATATGAGGAATATTCCAACATAGTTGAAAATTAATCCATGTTGGTGCATGATCGTTAGATACTTCCACTAGACAAAACTCCATAAAATACCTTTGACTTAGTTGATCCATTTTCCCTAGAAAAAGTGGATGATCAAGTTCTTGGTTTTGATTACAATGTCGATGATCTCATGGGTGATGATTGTGTTAATTGTGCCTCGATGATCGAGAAACATACTACCACATCGGTGCCATATTAACCCATCACATCAGAGAACTTATCGGATACTCTTATTATCCCTCTATAACCTACGTGATCTCTCCCCTACCTCTTTCCATTATAGATACTCATCCTTCTACAACTCCGCCATATTGAACATGACACAAGGCTCCAAGGAATGATTCTCATCATTAAAGAACATATCAATTTCACTCCAAGAAGCTTCAAGTTGAGGTCGAACATGACCAAAACAAAAAGGATACACAACATTTTGCTTAATCTCCTTTCCTTTCTATCATAAAGGGTATTGCAAACACATCGACGCTTTCTGTTGGATTCTATGTAACAAGCATCCCATTGGACTAAAAATTTATCTTGCAATCTAAAGTGTGGAGCTAATTCCTCTCCAGAACTAACCACCTTCCCCTCGACCATCTAGACCATAACCTACCTATGGACTAGAACCTCACCCCGATCCTCGTCTCTCCATGAGTGACACACATAAAGCTAATTTTTCACCTTCCATCTTTCAAATTTTTACTAACAATTACTTGTGCGAGATAAGGGTCACTAATGCATCAATTTTTAAAGCGTTTTACTTAAGGGTCTGTCATGAATGGGGAAATTTTATTCATGTAATCAAGTAACCAAAATAATCTCACACTTATTTTTTGTCAACTAACACCAATTTCCCCCTTTTGGTGCTTCAATGTGAATTTTTATATATTTTAAGCACTTAAGATCCCTTGAAAGCATTCGCATCATTTATGAAATTTCTTCCCCTTTCTAGAAATATAGAGAAGTCTTTTTAACTCCTCATATTTTGTAAATGGCAGGTCAGCGAGCTGGGCTGGCCTAGGGAAGACTTTTCACCAAATGGGAAAATTTTGGACCGAAGGGGTGGTGGGAGATATTTTTTCATTTTTATACTTTTCGCAAAAGGCACAAGTTATAATAGTAGGCCGCGGGCCCGAGAAGGTTTTATTTCGCTAAAGTGAATATGTGGGGCTGTGGAGGAAATTTTTCCCAAGTGTAAATATGGGATGGTAGGTCTACGGGACATTTTGGAACTTTTTCACTTTTCAAAAAATGGCACAATTTTCAAGTGTGGGCCCATAAGCCCACAAATTTTTTTTCGGCAAGTGCATTGTCGCAAAGTTCAGCAGAGCCACGGGCATGGGGAATTCTTTTCACCATATGTAAATTCATAGACCTGCAAAGGTGTCACATGCCTCAATGGCACAACTCCAAAGGTTAAGCCCAAGGGGCAATCTCTAAACAAGCATAGGCTCACCATGTGTTCGAGTCAAAACGAAGATAGAGTCATCCGTAGAAGAGTCTAGGACCAGCGGAAGGAGCCCCACATCAAATTGGCGCAACTTTAAGGTTAAAATCTAGAGTGGGTTCCCAAATGTGCACGAAGCTTCCACACCTCCCAGGTCTGAAAAAGGGACAGATCCAACTATTTAATTGACTAATTTTAAGAGGGTCGGCAAAAGCCTCCACATGTCTCATCATCGCAACTTCGGATGTGAGACCTAAGGGACGATCTCTAAATGAGTGCGAGGATTCCATGTGTCTAAGGCCCGAAAAGGGACTGAGCTAGTTGTTTAATTAGCTAAGTATAAAAGAAATAGTAGATACCTCCACTGTCTCAATAGTGCACCTTCAAGGGTCAAAGAAAAAGGTAGTCCCCAGAGATAAGCACCATCTTTCCACATGTCCCGAGTTTCGAAAATGAAATAGAATCCTCCATTGAAAAGTCTAAACAAGGAAGAGCAGTGGAAGGTTCCATGTGCCTCGTCCATGCAACTTTAAAGATCAAATTTGAGGAAGTTCCCAAAGGAGCAATAATCCTCCACGTGTCTAGCATAGGACATGTGGCCCCACCGAACATAGGGACTTAATGAAACACAAAGAAACAAAACAAAGGACCGGTAGTAGGAGCCACGTTTCTCTTGGCTCTCTTTCAAGAGGTGAATCAAGGAAGTACCCAAACATCTTCCACCTCGCCACATGCCTCATCCATGCATTTTGAAAGGTAAAATATGGGGAGGTTTATAAATGAGTGCAAAGTCTCCACATGTCTTGGGTCAGGCACAATGTCTCCACCAACAAGATGGGACTTAGGAAAACGCAAAAGAAATAGAGAAGGCCAAAAAGGTTCCATGCGTCATTTCGGTGCTACTTCAAGAGTGTTGAGGAGGGGGTGAAATCTCAAGGCTCGCGAGGCTACCACATGGGTCTTGCACGGATGGACTCTTTTAAATATTGTGATCCCGTGACCTTGATCTTTAGACAGCCATATCTTTCGATTGGAAGCTCAGATTCGAGCGGGAAAGGATGTTTTGGAAAACTCCCAAACATCTGCTACTCACCTTCCATCATTTATGTTTGCCCACCATTCTTGAGGCCATCAAGTCTCCCACCTGCCGCCATGATGAGGAATGGGCCTCCTTCCTTGCCCAACAAGGAACAACACATGGAGGCATGGGTCTTGCAGTGAAGCCCATCATTGTTATAGGTGGATTTCAATGCTTTCTGGATTGGTTGGAGTAGGTGAATTAAATTTATATCTTAGGGTGGTCAAGTAGGATTCAAATTCTTCCCTCACTCCTCCTCTCTTTCTTCTATATATTGTAAAGGAAGGGCATATTTCAAAAGGTTGGTCATTGTTTCTCTCTCGCCCCTATCTCTCTTTCTTCCTTAGGGTAAAATGTGGAGTCTAAGCCTCCTCTCATGGCTTGGTAATGGCATTTTTCTTGCCTCTTTCCCATTGATGATGTAATGTGTGACCTCATGCAATAATAAAATCTATTTTGTGATGCATTTTTTCCATCCTTTTCTTATTTCATTATCTCTTCTTTCCCCTCATCATTGCAGGGTCTACTATGCATATATATGATGTCTATTACAAGTTCTGGGAGCTATTTTTAATGGGTTGAATTGGTGTTCTATGTGACATTCATCTCTGGTCTATGGTACATCTTCTCCACCCTCTCCTTTTCTCACCTCTCTCAACTTCGAGGAAGTTAGATTTATGATCAGCCACTTCCTTTTCTGGTGTATCACCACTTAGTGTATAGTTTTTTTTTATGTATTTCTCTCTCTCCTTGTCTCCTTGGAAGGTTAGATTAGGATTAGATAGTTTTCCTACGCTGGAGTATCTTGTGATAGGTAGTTTAGGAAGAAGAAGTTAGATTTCTCCAAAGGGCCATCTCAAGTTCGCAAGTCCCACATCTTGAGAGATTGTCTCATGTTGTGCAGTCATATACCGAGATGCCCCACTCGGATCCAATACCATTAGGGGGTGCTTTGATTTTACTACAAGAATTTTTTCATTCCGGTGGGACACTAAGGTTATATTTTTCTCACCTTTCCAAGGTGTCTCATTATCAAACAAAAATCTTAATCCTTTGCATGACCACACAATAGTTTTGGCACACTCGGTGGGAGAGGTTTGAAGCACCTTACCACTTCATTTCATCAAGATTGATGTGTTCTTGGTGAGATTCAGCCTTTTTAGGCACATGCAAAGCACATCTAGTGATTCCATCCGGTCAACAACCCTTTCTCTAAGTTCTGGACCTTCTTCCCATCCATTTCCACCATTATTCCTTCCACATCTCCCATTTTTTCCATCCCATGAAGTTTTGCGATCATGACTTCATTTCCATTTTGGAATTCACACTTACAGTAGTAGTTTTATTCAAATCCATCTCTAGGTTACTTCAACACACCTCCAGAAAGGTTTCACAATGAAAATTAGCACTATGGATATCCAGGTAAGCCACATTCAAATCAGTTTTGTCATTTGCCAAACTATACAGTTGCTACAGAGCATGGATATACATATTTTTGAGGTAGTTCCACACCTGAAGAAGCTAATTTATAGATGGAAACTCTGATAATGGAGGCTCACATGGTACAATCAAGGGCCACATCTCAGATGAAAGTGTTCAAAATTGGCTATAGGGCACCTTATTAATGGGCCGCCCTATTCCAAGACATTACAACCCTCAAGAGAAGGTTTAATTCATGGTTGAAATAGCTGCATCAACTTGCATAGTGGATTGAGGATATTGAGGCATATGAGAAAATTATGAGACAACCTTGTCAATGGGTGAGTCGAGTGACTAGCTCATTGTCCTTCATTTTCTTTTTCTCAAGATTTATCATTTTAGCAGTGCAAGAGTCAAGCCCCTCGCATCGCCCCCAAATGTTGTTTTCCTTATCCATCTCTTAGTATTTGATCCCACCTCAATTCCTCTATGTTATTCTCTTCCCAATATTCATTCCCTCGTAACAAACAAGAAATTCCACTTCCCTCTCCACCACAAACTATAGACACCAAATTTTTGTCTTACGACACCCTCGTGCCCCGCATCTCATTTTGTAACCTAAACTCACCACCTAAACCTTACAAAATTATTTATTAATTACCTTATAATTAATAAATCCACATCTCCAAACCTCCACCTACCACCTCATCATGACCTAGGCCTAACCCTTAACTAACCTAATTAAGACCTATAACTTGGTCTACATCCACACCCATGACTAATTACTCCTCACCCACACCAAAACCAACCTAATAATGACTTGACCAAGCCCACAACTAATCCCTCGGGAGAAAAGGAGGGAAAGTTGGCTATTTTACTAAAAATAGCCCACTTTGACTTAACCGACATCGGTTCCTACTCGACCACCATCGGTTATGTAACCGCCATCGGTTCCCTGTAAATGACCTTCCCCAACCAAAAACAAGGGATCGGAATTCATTTGAAAGATCCAGAATTCACTTGGCAAGACAGAGACAAGTGAAGAAAAGAGAAGTTTTTGCGGAGAAGGACATCGAGCCCAAGACTGCAACTGAGTAACCAGAGCACAACGACACTCATCCAAGCATTGGGAGAGAAGATAGCTCACTTTTGATTGTCAGATCATCCCACCTGAGCCTTGCCTTTGTCATCACAATCCTTGGACCTGTATCTTCATCAGGAACTAGTAAGTAGTGTCTTGTACATTCTTAAATACCATTTCTGGAACTTCTGATTCATAGTAATTATAAGCTCACTCCTAGATCTACTACCCGATAGCACCCTGCATCTAACCTTCATTCCTCTACCCCTACATTGCCCCAAGAACAACTCCCACACTCTCTGAGTCTTCTCCATCACCCTATTGCCTACCCCTGATCATTTACCAACCTTATAAACACCATAACCACCTTACAACCAACCTTCATTGAAAGCCCCTAAATCACTACCCCTACCGATATCGGTTATCAGCCACCAGTACCGGTGTTATAACCGCAATCGGTTATGCGGTGCAGGCGGCAGTGGTCATCGTGACTCAAACCAAAACCAACCTTTCCTCTATTGCTTTTTAACAAGGTAACTAAATCGTAATTTCACAATAACTTCTTTGTTATCATTTGTGTTAATTCGTATTAAAAGGGGAACTGACCACCTTTGAAAGGAAGTCTAATATTTCTTGGGCCCAAGGCAGTTCCCTCATTTATTGTCTAACTATAATCTGGTGGTCTTGCATTCTTATTCACAGGTAGTCCTTCCCAGACAAAAAGGAGTTCTTCACAATCGGTCTGATCTCTCTCTACGGTATGCGCACACCCTCCCAACACTCAACATGTATTCCTCCTAGCCCTAACCTTTATCTATTTCTCAAGAGAATGAAAGGATAGAAGCAACTCTATTCTAAGAATGGAAACATTCTGCGCGAAACATTTTGGCACGCCCGGTGGGACCCTTTCTCAGGTTTCTTTCTTTCTTGCTTGCTTTCATATAGGGAGCATACTTGCTATTTTATTCTTCTAAATACTCACAAGATATTTTGTCATTTTGGTAAAAGAATTTGTCTTTCTTCCTCATCTTTGCATTAGTGAAAGTCATCTTCTTTGCTTCATTGAATATCATTTTTTATTTGGGTTTAATACATGTGCATCACATTCTTGCTTGTTGTTTTCTAATCTAGTGAACGTAGATTAAGTAAATGTGTCGTACATGTGGGGGTGATATCCACGGTATTGACAAGAAATTAATCTTACTTTCACCGCACAACACATACCAAATCACATCATAATCAACACAACAGCTCAAACATCCCCCTTTTCCATGGTATTCCTCCCGATTGAGGTAACCTTATAAGCCAAAAAAACTTGACATCTCCCTTAGGTCTTTGTTTAGGATTGACATCATCTTGCGTCTAAGGCATAAGCCCAAAATAATTAAAACTAATCCTAGGGATAGTCTCTTGATTTGCTTGTGCATCTTTCTTGTTTTTAGTTTTGTTTTCTCATACATCTTTGTTTGATGATCACTTCAGAACAGTTTGGTGGGTATACTAAGCATTGTTAACCCCAAATCAGCAGCTTCTTACATCTTCTCTTTGCTTTCACAGTGACCGATACCGGTCCTATTATACCGACATCGTTTAGCTGACCGATGCCAGCTACATCTGACCGACATCGGTTATCGACCGATATCGGTTACTATCTTTCACAGTTCCTGACAAACCAGCAACCTACCAATTCCAACATTTTGTTGTTGTTTCTGTTCCGGATTGATTGAATCACTGTTGTGTACTCTTTTCCATGGTTGTTATCACTCGGAAACAAGCCACAACCATGGTTTCACATGCATGTTCCATGCCTTTGCCTGAATCACCCCCTTCACATCCTATGGGGAATCCTACAAACACCAGTGATGTTCCCAAGATCCCTGTAGGAGATAAGGACTTTGCCAAATTTTTCGATGCTAATCCTAGCGCCGTGCAATACTATTTGTCTCATACCCCTGACCGTACACCCGACGGTCACTTATCATTGGTATGCCCATTATTATAGCTGCTCACTTGGCTTCTTCCCCACCTAATAACTCCGCCTTACTATCTTCATCCTTAGCCCCATCTCCCAACTTAGAGGCTTCGGGGGTTCATACTACACTGATTGGCTTTCCTTTGGTTAATCTAGGGCCCCACATATCACTACCATCCACTGCCCCTTTCATAACTTGCTCTCTGCCACCTATCCACACGAGCTTTCCTTCTCAAGCTCCACCCACCTTTTCATTTCCACAAACGTATCAAAGTGACCTCAACATCTTATATAGGACACCCTTATTCGATCACCTCAACACATTCATCATAAATACCTTATCAATATTTAACCCCACCTTTGTCTAGTAGCAGCTTTTATCCTCCTCCGTTTACAACAATGGCACCATCATCTAACCCAACCAATGATCTAATCAAATAGATGATGGACAAGATGCAAAATCTTGAGGCTTCTGTTTCAGGAAGCCATAACACCCTGACATACGAGCAAGTTTGTTGGGAGCCTATTCATCCTTTTGTCCCCCTTCATTCATATCCTCCTCAATGGGAATTACTGAAATTCACTCACTTTAATAGTAAGGAGGACCCTCAACAACACTTGCGATTGTTTAGACATGCCTGCTACCTGATTGCCCACGATGATGCCTTACTACTTTGTACCTTCCCCATGTCCTTATCAGGACCCGCCTTGGAGTGGTACAGTGCTTTAACCCAGCACTCAATCTTCTCCTTTAACCAATTAGCCCAATCTTTCTTGGATCATTTCTCCATCAATATTTCCAAGAAAGTATCCATCACCGACCTCTATGCCATCTCGACAATTTGAAGATGAATCTATCGCAGATTTCGTTGGACGATGGCGGGGCCTCATCAACCAACTTACTTATGCATTACCTCAGGCTGAAATCATCAAACTCTTTATGTGGGCCTGCACTAAGCACATTTCTCCCACCCTCCAAATTCAAACTTTCCGCACCTTTGATGAGGCCTTTACTATGGCTCGAAAACTAGAAATTCGAGCCTTAGAGGAGGAGAAATTGAGGTTGCGCAACAAAAACCCCAATTTCGAACCCAAGACTCCACCAACAAACCCAACACCACCAATTCTCACGCATCGTTCGCTTTGAAATGAAAGGAGATGTACACGCGGTGATGGTCAAATCCCAAGCACCGTCTGTTATCCAAAATTCACCCCTCAAGGTAATTTTGATAACATGCATCAAATTCTTTAGTCCCAAGCAATTATATTGAGTCCGGAAAAAATTCATGTTTCTAGGGACCCCTCATATTTTTTCTAACTCCCCTATCCATAAAGAAGAGAGCAAGTTCTAAGAAAATGTAAAAAATTGCAAAAACAAGCTCGGGCCAAGAAAAATCATGAAAAATGGCTAAGTCCTAGTCCAAGCGGTCCTTGGGACAGTTGGGACAAAAGGGCGCGAACCGGCCGAAAGGCCACCAGGCAGTCTGCACAACATTTGGGACATCCAGGCCAAAGGGATGCGCGGGACGCGAAAATCTGAACTGGCCGAAAAGTTGAAAAAATTGACTAACTATTAAAACAAGAAGTCCGGGACGCGCGGGCCAGAAGGACGCGAACCGGCCGGATCGGCCGAAATGAGTCAAGGCAGCCTAGAACAGTTGGGCAAAGGTACGCGCGAAACGCTGAACCGGCCGGATCGGCCAAAATTAGAACTTTCAGTCAGGGACACGTGGGACAAAAGGACGTGAACCGGCCGAACCGGGCGAATCGGGAAAATTTGTCCCAAACAGTCCGAAAGCAAATGGGACATCTGGGCCGCGAGTACGCGAACCGGCCGGTTCGGCCGAAATGGGAAATTTCAGCACTGTGCCAAGTGGGACAAAGGGACGCGCGGGACATGGATAGCCGAAGGAGCTGAAAGCCAATCAGATCACACCACGTGTCACCGGCAGAAAAGGGACATGGAAGCCCATTTCGGGCGGTTCGGAAGAATTTGTCCCGTTCAACATTGGGACATTTGGGACAAAAGGACGCGAAGGGCGCGAAAAGCCGAAGTGGCCGAAGGCAGAGAAGAAAAGTCAACATTTGACCCGTGGAACTTCAAACGGCCATAACTTTTGACTCCGAGCTCCGATTTTCATAAAATTGGACTTTCTGGAACGAGCACGACAAATGACAGAAAATGCTGCTAGGCCCAAAATAGTCTGCACTCGCACTAAAAGGCCATAACTTTTGCATTTCTCAACAAAATTGCACAAAATTGGTACCTTTGGAATTATGGTTCTGAGCCCGATGCACAAAAATCAAGAAATTATAGATTTGATTAGAAATTGATTGATTTTTTAAGAAAATGTGGCCGGGTTCGAACAGTGTTTTATTTGGTATCTGGGAGTGAATTTAAGAGGCATGGTCATCATTCTTTCTCTACTACAGCACATGGGACAGTATAGGAGCCTTTTGCAAGTAATGTACAATCATTTCACTCAATTTAATGCCTCTTACAGGTGGTTGAAGGACAGATTTTGGGATTTCCATTTTCCCTTCTCTTTTCCTTCTCATTTTTCTATAAATTGGAGTGTTGGGCTCATTGTAAAGGGAGAGTTTTTGGGTAGCAAAGCTCTGCCAAAATTGCTTTGTGAAGCCAGTGTGTTGTAGGCCCTTGTAGTGGACTCCTTGCATGGTGATCCAGGCCCTTATCTTGTAATAGACTGAACTGTGCATACCAGGAAGCAATAAAATACAAGTTTGTGGATGTATCTTCCCCTGCTGTGTTTTCTTGCATTCTTCTTGCCCCTTTTATCTTTCTACAAGAATATTGTGTCTATTATTATGTTCTTGCAGGAATTCATTATCATTGTGTGTGCTTGGAATATTGTTGTGAATGCATTTTGCTAGATTATGGAGAACTGTCATCACCTCTTCTAGTGTGCACTTTGCCTCTATATTTCACACATTTGGAGACTACTCTCACATCCTCCTTTTCTGGTGTATCACCGCTTTAGTGTAGGCTTTCATTTTATGCATTCTCTTTCCCTAGTCCCTTGGAAATTTAGATTAGAACAGTTAGCTTATCCTGCATTAGAGTAGATTGTGGCAGGTAGTTTAGGAGCAAGAACCAACTTTCTCTGGAGGTCTATCTCAAGTAGCAAGTCCCACAACTTGAAGATAGTACCCATGTTATCCAATCACACTCGGATGCTTAGAGTGATCAAACTAGAAATCGATCAACATCCGGGGTCTTTGTGATTCGGTGATAACACCATCTAGTACCCCCAAAACCACCTATAAGTATAAAGCGAGCCCATCAATTACACTCCTTGGGAGAAACTTATGGTGTGATCTTGGAAAAATTTCTCAAAGTAGGAGCTATCACCTTGCCTCTGTTAAAACTCATTCGGATTTGATTCCACCCATGCTATACCTTCTTGGTACAAAGAAAATAACTTATGTAACTTCCACCGCGTGAAGGGACACAAATAATCCGCAGCGCAAGATGTTGAAAAACATAGTGCAGGAAATGGTTGATGCAAGGGATATAACCTCGATAATCCTAATGCCCCGCTAATCTGAAATTTGAAAATATTCAACAAATCATTCCCAAACCACTCATCTAATAATAACGTAAACTAAGATATCTTAGCGAGGAGAGTGTTCATGAAATCCATGCGTTTTTGACTCCCAACCAAAAGCTTCTATTGAGAAAATTTTGAATCAAGCCTCGTCACTAATGGGGATCCGTACCCGCTTCACCACCATCAAGACAAGATGATAACCTTGCCATTTCTTTACCCATAAAGGAATTAACCTCCCAGAGTTCTCTTATCACAAATGAGTCTTCTTACACCACATCCCTGCAAGATTGTGAGTGGATGTTATCTAACTTATCTATTTCCCAAACATCTCCTTTCACTCACTTCTTTGTAAAAGAAGAAGGCTCGCCACTTTCTGTCATCCTTAGAAGAGAAACCTCTTGAACGGACATCATCAAACTCGTTAATCATGACGGATTCTCACAAACATGCTCTCCTACCTATTAGTTCTTCATCACCTAAATCATTTCAGTGACCGATTGACCTCTTAACACCCATTAATACAGTGCCTCATTTACCCCCTGTATCACACCCATAGTGGACTAGAATCACAACCCACCTCTCTTCCATATCAAAGTTCCTATTCACACGTGAAGAGTGTCATCCCTCAGAAGATAGACGAGTCCTATGGGAGAATTTGAGTACACCATGCTCTACTCAAATGCAGATGACCAATCCGGACACCTCTACCATATACCCGAGGTGTTTACAAAAGCTCAAAATACCTATGTCCTCATCTTCACCCCTCCGATCTCTACCGAATACCTCATCCACCTCTATTAACCTAACCAAACCTTCCACTATGCTTGGGACTTCACCAATACCTAGCCTAACACACCCACCTAAACGGTTAGATTTATCCAAAAATAAAGCCATCCATCCACCTAGGAGACAAAGCAAATCCCCTCAAGTCCAATCTATGCCCTGTCACAAATAAAAACCTCGTCATCACAACTACCTTCTATATTGGGACCTCTCCCCTCCACCTTACCTCAATACATCATACCTCCTATGTTTTCTTTAAAATGACCCGCACTCTTCGCACCCATAGAGAGATCCATGGGTGTATCAACACCGTCACCCCAAGTATCCTGTCCACCTATCAACCCTAAACAAACTCCATCATCAAAGGATTTGTTTGCTATCACTCCTCTTTCTCCATGGTTGTTTCCTGCCACCACGTCATCTGTGGCCTCATCATCTAACCAGCTAAACATAACTTCTGCACCGAAGAAGCCACATTTAGTTAAATCCAATTATCAAAACCCCTTGTCTAAACCACCACCCATACGAACCAACCATACCCAACCATTACCAAAACCCACCCAATCAATAGCCTCATCTTCCTCTGACTTTGACCCACTCAAAGGATCTTACGCTAAGATCCTTGATATGTTGGTGGAGAATGCGACCATTTACCTACCCCCACTTAGACCCTATGATCCATCTAAACCTTGACCTATAGGTTATGATGAGTCTAAAATATGCGCTTACCACCACACACCAGGACATGATGTAGAGGGATGCAAAGATTTGAAATCCATCCTTCGTCAGTCTTTTATCTCAGATAGAAAGGTTAAGAAAGACAACTTACAAAGGGAGAAACCTTTAGCTTCAATCCCTCTCCTATACAACTGTCCCCACCTCACCAATATCTATCATTATTGCAACCCCACCTCCCGAAAACAATGACTTATCCCTACCATCTTCCTCCTCTCGTTTTCACGAGATCACGGGATTAGTATTGCTACTCGAGGGCGAGAAAAACAATGGGAAAGCTAAAGAAAGCACTCTGTGGCCTCTCTTTCTCTGTCTACCATCTCGATCGCACCACCACCTAAAGCGGTTATTGTGGACCTACCTACCTCGTCTCTTATGGAGTTTCCCACTGTACCATGATCAAATAGCTTCACCAATCACCTGTAAAAATGACATTGTATGATCTCATTCAAACCTCTGAATCTCGTCGACAAGCTCTCATTGAGATCCTCCAAGGGATAAAGGTCCTACCTAACAAAACCTTTCCATTGCCTCCATCTTAACATCCAACCACGTTGCTTCTCTCACTAAACAATCTACTACTTATGTCCCCGTGCACATGCAAGCCGCCATTTGTCAGTTTCTCCGAAGATGAAATTGTCGACTTTGGTGCAGAAGATCCTGACCCCGCTCTTTTCATCTCGGCTTATGTCTCGAGACATCTGAGTACATCATGTTATGATTGACAGGGCGCTAGACTAAACATCATCTCTTCCAAAGCCTTCCAACAAATGAATATCCCTTCTAGCTACATGTGTGCCAACCCCACCATGTTGCGTTCATTCAATGATGCTATTACTTCTACTTTAGGCACCGTGATCCTTAACATTCGTGTAGGGCCATGTACCTTACCTGAAATCTTCTATTTCCTTTAGGGATAATTCCAATACAACATGTTGTTAGGCTGCCCTTAGATCCGGGCTATGGGATGCGTTCCCTCCACCTTACATAGATGCATAAAATTCGAGTATGAGGGGAATTCCTACACCGTAAAAGCTGACACTCCCCCTTCAAAACCTGCAATATGTTATATCACCCCTAATGATGTGCTTGTGCGGTCAAGGCACCCATTCATCCAACCCAACCATCTACTTTGATCACACCTCAACCATCCACCTCAACTGCACCTACACATTCAACCAATGAAACTGCCGCCGCAAATACAAACTTCCTTCTCAATGGACAACATCCCAACCTCGAGATCCCTTGGTAGATTTTTTTCAATGCCTTACGCCGAGGGAGTATCGCCTATATAACGTTAGCACTTTCCATACCCCACAGAGTCTGAGGCTGCATAATTACATGCGCATCCTACCTACGACCATCATGTGGGGGAAGTAATCTCCTATGGACCACCTAATTTGCTGCACCAACCTAGCGTATGGGGGTGTCGACACATCCTCTGTCACCCCTGAACCTCCCCTTGGTGTGGTTCCCTTCCAATCTGATTTTCAATATCTAACTAATCGTTGTTTCGCCCTCACCTTCCTGACGTGTTGTGCTTGGAAGGGCTTCGGTTTCGGTCTTTATGAACAAGGCTGACATACGATCATTCCCATGACTACACGCAAACACAAAGATCGTCATGGTCTTGGATTCTTTGAACCACCTACACCGAATAAACCACATATCCGTTGTATCCAGGAAGACGACAAAGTCACCCTTTCTAAACCATCATCACCCATTTTTCCATCATCACCCACAGAGTCGATAGACCTGGAATCTATCCCTCCTAACTTTTTTTTTTCATAAACGCTATCTTCCTGGGTCCTCTCACTTATCAACGTGATAATGAAGACCCATCTTCTTTTCCCCTTTTGTATCCAGACATGATTGAAGAAGACTCACCTTCAATTAATGTTGTTGAGTGCCAGGATGACGACTCCATCCTCACTTATCTTGGTGCGGACGACTCTTATATTCAACGCGCCTTACCATCTGAAACTCAAACCATGTTGAATGAGTTGACTATAGAAATCAACATCCACACAAAGGATGATCCTCACATTGTGAAGATCGGACAATCTCTTAACGCATCAGAACAAACTACCTTCACTACCTTCCTCTGTGCCCGCAACCAAGCTTTCGCTTGGTCCTACGCTGACATGCCAGGAATTGATCCTGACATCATTGTCCATAACATTACTCTGAAACCTGACTCCAAACCAGTTAATCGAAAGCGAGAAAAATACATCCACGCATTACTCTCTTGGTCAAAGAAGAGCTTCAACGACTCCTTTATGTTTCCTTCATCTTACCTATTGACTATCCTCAATGGATTTCTAACATTCTAACATCATACCTATCACTAAAGAAACCCGGGGACTTCGGATATGTGGATTTCCGAGACCTTAACCTCGCTTGCCTAAAGGATGACTTCCCCCTACCTAGTATTGATCAACTTGTTGATCTCACTGTGGGCCATGAGATGTTTTCTCTCATGGATGGCTTCTCGGGATACAATCAAAGTTTGGTAGCCCCGACCGATCAAAATAAAACCACCTTCATAACTCCTTGGGAACCTTCTCGCTATCATGTCATTCTGTTTGGCCTTAAGAATGCTGGCGCAACCTATCGTTGGGATATGACTTACATTTTTCATGACATTATGCACACTATCCTTGAGGATTATGTCGATGATCTTCTTGGCAAATCTAAACATCGCAGTGAACATCTCGATGTTTTAACCATTATTTTCAATCACCTGTTACAATACTATGTTCGTATTCAACCAAAGAAATGTGTCTTTGGTGTCCTTTCGGGAAAACTCCTTGGTTTTATTGTCTCTTTGTGTGGCATCAAGGTCAATCCAGCTAAAGTCAAAGCTATCCTAGAAATGCCCCCACCCACTAACCTCAAACAATTGCGTAGTTTGCAAGGAAAACTCCAATCTATCTCGGTGTTTCATTTCACAACTCTCGGATCGATGTCAACCTTTTCATCATCTCCTTAAAAAGGACATTGTCTTTCAATGGAGCGACGAGTGCCACCAAGCCTTTAAGGCTCTTAAAGCCTATCTCTTGCAGCCACCCGTGCTTATCCCACCTCAAGACGATCGCCCTTTCTACCTTTACCTTTCTACCACCAACCATGTTGTAGGAGCCATGCTCACACATCGTGACTCGAGCATCGAGAACAAGCCATTTATTACATAATTCGTACTCTTGTGGATTACGAGACTAGGTATACACATGTAGAAAAGTTATGCCTAGCCCTATCATTCATGGCCACCAAACTCTCGCCATTACCTCCGAATCACAAAACTTTTTCATCACCAACGTGAACCCCATCCATTATATGTACGCCAAACCTCATCTAGACCAACGCATCACCCAATGGCTTATGCTCCTTGCCGACATCAACCTTGAGTTTGTACACTAGAAATCAGTCAAAGGAAAAACTATCGCAAACCAACTCACGGAAGCCCCTTACCCGGGTAACAATTTACCAATTTTACTTTCCCCGATGAACTCATCACCACTCTTTCACTGAGGAGTCGTATCAATGACCCTCTTCTTCGATGGATCCAAATGTCGGTAGCGGCGGAGGGGCCGGTGTTGTTCTCATTCCTCTCAATGCTGAACCTATGCCTCTCTCATTCCAGCTCGATTTCCCCTGCAATAATAATACAACAGAATATGAGGCCCTTGTTTTGGGTCTCCAAGTTGCATTACACTTAGGTGTAAAGTCTATTAACATTTTCGGCGACTCTCAACTGGAAGTCAATCAAGTTACCGGACATCTACCAATGTAAAAATGAAGAACTTCAAAAGTACAAACATTACGTGGACTCACTATTGACCTTATTTACTCATTATTCTATCCAAACCATTCCCCGTTCAACTAATAAATTTGCGGATACTATGGCTTTCTTGGCCTCGCAAATTCTGCCTCACCAACTGACTTTGACATATTTGTCTTGGTCCAACAACTCTTTGCCCCATCTTACTCGGTCCGGATGTTTGTATGGTAAATAATGTGTCTACTAATTTGCAGGATACCTAGTATCACCAATTTCACGACTACCTTACAACCTCTGTTCTCCCACCTGACCTTACTAGTAACAAAACGTGATTTTTTAAAAGTGTTTCTCTTTATGTCATCATGGGGGACTCCTCTATAAACGTTGCTTTGATGGCATCCTCCTTCGATGTCTAACCAGCGCTTGAGAGGTCACCTATGCCATCCAACAAGTCCATGACAACATTTGTGGTGGACATTTTAGTGGCCTTACCGTGGCCAAATGGATCCTTCGCCTAGGCTATTATTGGCCTACTCTTAATAACGACTACTACGAATATGTTAAGTGTTGTGTTATGTGTCAACAACATGCCAACCTTCAACATACTCCTAGCCATCCACTACAGGTCGCACAAGATCTTTGGCCTTTCTCACAATGGGGTTTAGACCTTATTGGTGAGATTCACCAGCCTTTTCACAAAGTCACCCTTGGATAATCACAAAGAACCGAATATTACACTAAATGGGTGGAGGCCATTCCACTCATTTCAACCAAAAAAAAAATCATAGAGTTCATCAACCATCACATTATCTCGGCTGCTTTGGTGTTCCTCATTGCACGATATGAGATAATGGAAAATCTTTCAAAAATAAGTTGTTACAAGACCTTTGTGATAACTTTGGTATGAAACTTAGCTTCTCATCTCCTTACTATCCACAAGCAAATGGTCGAGGTTGAATCTTCTAAGAAAACCACGACCAAAATTCTCATGAAAGTCATTAACAATTACCTGGGAAAAATTGGCTGATCACATCCCCTTTGCCCTTTGGGCTTATCGGACCAGCATTTGTACCTCCACTCATGCCACCCCATTTTTGTTGGTATATGGTACCGAGGTTGTCTTGCCTCTCGAAATACAAATACCCTCCCTAAGAATATCTCTCTAGGATATTCTCACCAATGATGATTTCCACCAAGAGCGGTTAGCCCAATTGGAGCTTCTTGACGAGCGTCATCTTACAGCTCTTGACCACCTTCAAATCTATCAAAAGCGCATCAAGCGTGCTTATGATAAGTGAACTCATGAGCATACCTTTAAGATTGGTGATCTTGTCCTCAAAGAGAATCAACATGTAACCAAACTAGAAAAGAGCAAGCATGGAAAATTTGCTCCAAATTGGATTGGGCCTTACATTATCACTCACACTTACGGATCAGGCACTTACCATTTAGCTTCACTCAATGGTAAACCTGAGCCTGAACCCCTTAATGCCTTGCATCTTTGACCATTCTACTGTTGAATTTAGTATTATATCACTTCTTATCTACCTTGCGCTCGTCCCTTGAGCTCATTTACCACCTCATACACCTTGCTTCATGCATCTCAAAATAGAATCACGCTCACATGGTTTGGTCATCATCTCCTCTTAAAGATGCCTTCCCCTTTTTAGTCTAGTCCATGACTTAAAAGTATCAAAATAACATGTTCTCAATTATACAATTATGGGATATTCTTGAGTCAAACTTCCTACAAAACTAGATGCTTCATGCCAAATGGACATCTAGACCTCAAAGTTATACATAGACTGCTCCCTCGAAGGACAGCTATACACAAAAGCCACATCTACTACTATAAATAGACTGCTCCCTTGAAGGACAGCTATACAAAGTCAGCCTCTATTAGAAGCTTCTCACATTGATCAACTTCGTGAAGAGCTCAAGAACAATAAAATGCATATCCCATATAGACTTCCCGCATCGATCAGTCTATATTCAAAAATAAAAAAATAAAAGCAGCATTCAAAAGCACTTTTGAGTCATGGACTTGTCTATTTAGGTTTGGTTCTCTTTCGTCAGAATAATCACCTTATAACAAGTTTGATCGCGCCCCAGCTATACCATCTACCTCATCTCACCATTCTTCAAAACAACAAAACTCAAGGGACGTGACGTATATCTGATATATTGTGATTATACAACTCTTTTCACCTATCGACTTCTTGCCTATGCAAGGTACCTAGGGATTCAAGTTCATCCTCCGATAATACGTGGTTTGTTCAGCTCTTTCCAACTATGGGACACTTTTCCCTCTTTTACCCGAATCTAGGATTATGTGTTGACCTTAATCAGGACACGTTTCCCTAATACTTGGGTAAGCTAACCTTCGCTTCACCTATACCTACACCAATACCGCCAATACCTTACCAACACCAACAACATTACCCTACCAATATCAATATTTTTACCAACCAACAAATTGCCTAACCACAACCAAATTTCCTGAATTCACCTCTCCCTGGTCCTAAGGGAGAACTACATCGGTCTGAGGCCCCTCCTTGCTTTGTGCAATGGGCTATGTACGCAGCACTTAGGATACATGGGGTCTCCAGAAGGTTAGCTCGACCATCCCCTACCATAACCTATCATGTGTTGTTAAAATATAAATGATTTCACATATTTATATTGATAACACTCACCTTGGTCCTTTATCAATTCAAAACATTCAAAACACAAACATTCTTATTATTATCATAACTCAAATCAACATACATATTCAGTTTTATTTAGATGTTAAACAAATACATCTTCTCTATCATCGATCTATGTGTCGGAATCCTTATTTATTCTTCTACCCCTATGAAATTCACTTAGACCCTTGCGCCTCATCCCGAACCAGGTGATGATCGTGATCATCGACGCTACTCACCTGGCCTCTCCATCCTCAAAGGTGCCACTGCTATTGGTTCCTCCCACTGATCCACCAATCTCTCCTATAACATATGAATACGCCCTCTCGTGTGGAGTAATCTTGCCTCTAGTCTCTCCACTCGTGACTGCGCAACCGCTAACAATCCTATTGTCTCATTCACCTGCGTTTGAAGCTAGTGAACTAAACCCTACAGGTGATCTCTCTCCACTGTAATCATAGCTATGTCAGGATGATTGGCCCTCTCACATGAACCTCGCAGCTCTGCTACCCACCATAATCTATAAGCCTCTGTCGCTCCTGCATCCATTACCCTGTGATCAGCTGCTGTCTCTTCTGGTCCTTCTGGAGGTGTCGGCCGGGGAGGTGAGAATGATGCCTCAGCATCAATCCTCATGTATGGTCTATAAGCCATGGGTATATCCTGAACAAATCCAAATTTTTGCCACACGCGATCTAGAGGAATCCTCTCATACTCACCTGGCCTATGTCCCGCGATCCACCTTAATCACTCTACACCCCTCAAATCCTCAGCTATGTTCTCCGTCACCATATAGTTCCCGTAAGGCCTCCAACAGATATCCGCAATCATCACCATCTCCCACATCTGCCTATAATACTCAACATCATATGTCACGGCCTCGAATCTCACCTCTTGCTCTGTCTGGACCCATCACCTGAATCCCAACCTCTGCACTCCTGTCTCTCCTGACTGGATGGGTCGGCCTATTGGTCACACACAAACAATGTGCTCATAGGCCCAACAATGTAATAAGTACGCACAATCTAGTGTAGTCTTGTGATTTCACCTGCAGGCCCATAAACCCCTGTATAGCTCCACCAGATATGCGGGTGCCCATGCGAAAGTCACGCTCCTTTCTATCATTTCCCAAATAATACACATCAATGATTTTGGAAACCTTCCCCCATCCACCCTCGCTAATGCATAATACCCGACCGCTATCATTAATATCACTGCCAACCTTATTTCCTCAAGGTGTGCGGAAAACATGATACCATAAGTGAATGTCAAACCTCGTTGTGTCAACTCTCATGCAGCTGGACCAAATCTTGTTGTTATCGCTCCCTGTGCCGAGCTAGGCCCTACGCCTAATATATACCTGGTCTTCCTGTAATTGAGAGTCTCAAAATTCGGAACACATCTTCCAACATCACTGTCATCTCCCCTGTTGGCAAATAGAAGGTATTCTTTTCTGGATTCCATCTCTCAATCAACGCCTGCAACATAGCATGATTGCATGCGATTCGTGAATAATAGCAGATTCCACTTAACCCCACATGGTTTATCAATGCCCACTCAATTGGTGTTACATCCGCTCGGACTTGTGACAACAAAGATGGCACCCTATCATTCATCCTCAACCCTACCTCTACTGCATACATCAAATCAACAAACAACAATTCAATAAATCAAATCCCCATGTGTTTTTTTATCACATTCTAGAATTTCATACAGTAACCGATATCAGTTATAGATAACCGATACCGGTTATCTAACCGATACCGGTTATCTCTCAACGATATCGGTCCATCATCAATTCTATACAAATGACCTACTTAAAAACAGCACCTACGATAATTATTTGCTTGTTTACCCCTCTCTGTACCTACAAACATACCTGAAACCCCTGCTTACCTACCCCATAACAATCACCCCATCCCAAACCCTTGCCTATCACCTTTTCTTTTTCATCTCTACCCACTTACCTTCTCTCATCCTATTCGTAAAACATGCAAGAGTTGAATTCCAACCAAAAATTCTACCTCTTGGGATGTAGCAGCTTGAGGTGGAACCTGTCTTCCCTCTCATCTCTACCCACTAGATGCTTCTCCTTGTTCAACCATGTTCACCACCCTCTTCAATATAACTTGCCTTTCTGCCTTCTTAATCTCAGCCCACAATCACTTTACCTGTCTCTTTCCTCCTTATCACTCAATTCTCCCATGCAATTACCTGTATAAGTCGTCAACAGCGTCGCATTCTCGTATTTAACTTGTTGCATGACTCTAAAAATATGAACTTAAGTTACCTCCCAAGCTTTTCTATTTTTAGAAAAACTTGTTTTGGCATAACCGATATCGGTTACCTAACCAGTATCGGTCATATAGCTACTGACAATGGTTAGCTAATCTGGTATCAGATCATATAGTTACCGACATTGGTTAGCTAACCGATATCGGTAACATGTCTCCTTTTACTTAAACCTAGGCCTTTTCTTTGTTTTTTTGTAAATTTTTGGTGGCACCCGCATCTTTTCCCTGCATAACGACATCATTATCAATATTTATCATCATAATACCATCAACACATATACATATCATCAAAATTTGATCAACATCATCTATATACATTAAATTTCAATACCATCGACAAAAAACATGAGACATTCTAATATATGCATCAAATCAAAAAAAAATTTACACACCATGTGGATCAAACTCATATATATATATCATCATCAAATCAATGTCAAAATCTACAAACTACCCTGTATGGGGCCTCTGTGATCTAAAAATACAAAGCCGGCACGCAGGCCGTTGTCTCTGTCAAAATCTCGACTCATCTCACAGGCTGGTCTCTCATGTCAAAAATATACTTGGCTCGCAAGCGGGTATCAACTACACAAAATGTACTCAGCTTGTCAGGCCAGTATATACAACAAAAATGAATAAATAAATCCTATGTGGGCAAGCAGGCCTCTATATTTATACTTGGTTCGCAGACCGGTGGCTATATCCAATAACAAAAACCCATATCCACTCCTAGGATGTCTCAGCTCTCTCCACCACCCTCTGCACATCCCCCCGCTGGCCCGTGTGCTAGCTCTCGCCTCCTACCCGTCACGGAGCCACCACTGTGTGGTTGCGGTCCCCCTGTGACCTATGACTCGGGACGTCTTAGCTATGTGCCTCTGAATATGGCTGATAGTCAGCCCCTTTACCATCTAGCATGTCCGGATAATACCGGGCCTCCACTCTCGCCTCCATATAGTGGGTCCGTGCCACCATGGCTAGTGGGGCTGGTCCCCGGCTCCTAATAGAAGTGGCCCCTGACCCGCCGGTACACCCTGTGCCTGTGGCGGTGCCTGTACCACCACTTGTGCCTGAGGTGGTGCATGTGCCTATACTCGTGCTCGTGGCTGTGCGGTGCTTTCGTGGTTGTGCCTATGCTTGTACTTGTGCCTGGGCTAACTGCCCCTGTAGCACCCCAATCTGTGCCTGTGTAGCAGCAAGCTGCCCCTGTAATAGCTGCACCTGGCCCAAGAGATGGTCCTCTCTGCTATCACAGCCACCAAATCTGGCTGTGTGGGTTGTGCTCTCATGGCTGCCCTCTGCCTTGCCCACCACACCAAAAAAGCACCTGTCACTCTGGCATCATCCATTGTATCATCAGCCGGTCTCTCGCTACCTGATCGGGTCAAATGGTCGTAGAGTAGGAAATGGTGCCTCTACATCCTCCCTCCGATACTGTGAGAAGCGAGGTGGCTCATCCTGTCATAAGCCCAACTGACGTTGTACCCTCTCTAGGGGTATCCGCTCATACTCCCTGGGTCTCGTCCAACTATCCAGAAGATATATTGGATCCATTGTAGTTGCGCTCGGGCTCCTCCTCGGGGCTAATGGCCTCTGTATGCCCTCCATATAATATCTAGTGCTGTCAGGCCCTCTAATATACACTATAAAATGTCACATATCGTCATGCAATCACTGCTCATGGCTGGCCCACGACACCCCAACCACCTTTGAAATCCATATCAGTAAACTACTGTGATCTCAGTTTGCTTTGAGGCAACCTACTTTGGTCATATACTGAGATGATATGCTCATAGGCCCAACAGTGTAACAAAAATGTCAAACATATACCAAATCACCTCATACGGCGATAACCCAAGAGCTCTCTATATAATTACACCAGATACAGTGGTGCCCAGGCATAGGAGATATGCTCCTCCACCATCTCATGCAATACTCCCATCAAAGCCCGTGGGAAGTGGCCTCCCTCTGAGTTCGGGAGGGTGAAGTAGGTGATACCAATCATCATCAACATGGCAAGCCGTGTCTCCTGTCGGTGTGCACGATACATATTGCTGTAGCCAATGCTCGCGCTATGATATGTAATCAATGGGGCTACATCCCCGAATACCTGCAGGATGTTATCCATCATTGTCTCTACATCCACTTGGAACACTGCCTCACCTATGATCAGCAGTCTCAGGATGTGATACACATCCTCTAATGTGATAGCCATCTCTCCAGTAGGGAGATGGAAGACATTGGTTGCGGATCCCATCTCTCGATGAGGGCAACCATCAGGCTGTGGTCCCTATCCATAGCCCTATACCTCTGGACTCCACCGAGTCCAACCTCTCGCATGACGGCCCACTGTGCTGCAGTCACATGTGGCCGCATCCACCCCAATAGAGGTGGCATTCGATCCCGCATCGTCAGCTGCTGGCATGCCTGCAAAAACAACCCACTCCATCAGGCCTACCCTTTACAAAAACAACTACCTTAACCATCTATACCCATTTACCCACCCAACCACAACCCGACTCTATACACACATCTGCACCCACTTATCTTACCTTATACATCTACGATATCCCCTTTAATTATCTCACACCCTACCAACCACCCCGGTCCACTCTAGCCATCTAACCATACCCCTACCAATTTAACACCTCCTACTTCATACACAACACATAATCTATCCTACCCGACCCGGCCCCCAACAACCCAATTCCCCCCCACCCTAATCACCATTCCTATCAACTCTACCTCCTCCCCTTCACCCTAAAAATAAAACTCTATCCCTAATGCCTACAACAAACAAACACCACAAATTTCACAACCCTAACTCCTACCCATGATGACCGGTACCGGTCACCCTCGACCGCCATCGGTCCCCCAATCACATTGTATGTACCGACGCCGGTCGACATATGACCGATGCTAGTCTATAGACATGGTAATTTGTATGCACTATTTTGTGATCTGATGCTGGGTCTCCTAGTGACCGACATCGGTCATTGTTAAATTCTGGAGCCGAACCCAAAACGGCCCCCAAAACCCCTTTTTACCTATTTCTACCCATTTACCCACAAGAAAGACCTAAAAACTTACCCACCCTTCCGTTTTGGCCTACCTAACATACCTACCCACTCCATTTTACAATTTACCTTCATTTTTTCATTATTTTATTAACTTTTGTATTCCTACCCAAAACCCACATCCTAGTTAAATTCATTAACTTCACATAAGTAGGGTTCGAGCCTACCGATACGACTACATGTCGTCGTGGTGGGATAGGTGGCAGTGGTCTAGCTCCTCCAGCACCTCTTGCTCCTCCGGGCTGTGCCATGGCTCCACATCTCCTCCGCAGGGTCCTCCACCAATCAAACTCTACCTCCTGATCGCTGGGGCCTACCAATAACTCACTTCTCCACTCCACTAATGCCAACTCAGCCCACAAACTTAACACAATCACTTCACACCTCAGACAAGATAAAATTGGGCGCTCAAATTCACAAAGTGACAATGACATGCCATATTTTTCTTTTTATAGGTTTTGACCTATAACCGATACTGGTTATTTCGCGCCCTACAATACCGGTATTAGTCTTCAGAACCGACATGGTCACACATAACCGATATCGGTTACCTACTTCCTTAACCTAACTCCCACCCTTATCCACCAATCTCCACTTTTTCCCACATCACCTACCCCCACTTTGCTGACTAGCCTTATTTTAACTTCAATCGGCCCGACCCAAGGCTGCAACCAACCATTTGCCCGACCCAAGGCCAGACCAACCAACCGGCCCGACCCAAGCCCGTAACCAACCAAACAATCAAGCCCGACCAAGGCCGCAACCAACCAATCAAGCTCGACCAATGGTCGAACCAACCAATCGGCCCGACTAACGGCGCACAACCAACCAATCAAAGCCCGACCAACGCCGCGAACCAACCAATCAGGCCCGACCAACGGCCACAACCAACAAATCAGGCTCGACCCAAGGCCGCAACCAACCAACCAGGCCCGACCCAAGCCTACAACCAACCAACCAATCCGACCCGACCCAAGGCGCAACCAACCAATCAGGCCCGACCAATGGTCGCAACCAACCAACCAGGCCCGACCCAAGCCCGCAACCAACCAACCAATCCGGCCCAACCCAAGGCCGCACCCAACCAATCAGGCTGGACCCATGGCCACAACAAACCAACCAGCCCGACCCAAGGCCGCACCCCATCACTTGGCCCGACCCAAGGCCATAACAAACCAACCGGCCCGACCCGAGGTCGCACCCCATCACTTGGCCCGACACAAGGCCACAACCAACCAATCGGCTGAACCCACGGTCACACCAATTAAGTACCTCGACCAAGACCCGCAAATTATGATTTTATCCACCCATCATGTAGCTTTTTGTTCAATCGCGCTCACCTGTTTGTGTTTTTAGCATGATTAGGATACTTGACTTGATCAGCCAACCAAATTTGCCTAGACCAAGACCGTGACATTTATCTCAACCAAACCAACCATTTGGTACTGTCGAACATGCCTAAACGTTCTTGTACCTTACCCGTTATATCCCCTGGAGCTACTTCCTATGCCTTGGATACCAGGATTATATCACCCTTGTTTGGATAAACTATCGACCTTTGCCTATGAATTGCTTGTTTGCTCTTCACATCATGTACCCTGGTCGCACTACTGCATTTCAACATGCGTTTGCTTCCTTGAACTTACCCCACCATCTTACCATCATCTCAACACCATTCACCCTTTATCAACCCTATCCCTGATTTCACGTCACCTCAATCTGTGATAGATTTGAGGGGGATTACCTATACCCTTAACGGGAGTAACCACTTCTTATTATTGTCAGTGCAGCTTCACAAGACAAGCTACACGACAACAAGGGGCTAATGTAGACACCAAATTTGTGTCTTACGACACCCTGTGCCCCGCATCTCATTTCGTAACCTAACCTCACCACCTAAACCTTACACAATTATTTATTAATTACCTTATAATTAATAAATCCACATCTCCAAACCTGCCACCTCATTTTTCCACCTCATCATGACCTAGCCCTAACCCTAAACTAACCTAATTAAGACCTATAACTTGGTCTACATCCACACCCATGACTAATTACTCCTCACCCGCACCAAAACCAACCTAATAATGACTTGACCAAGCCCACAACTAATCCCTCGGGAGAAAAGGAGGGAAAGTTGGCTATTTTACTAAAAATAGCCCACTTTGACTTAACCGACATCGGTTCCTACTCGACCGCTATCGGTTACATAACCGCCATCGGTTCCCTATAAATGACCTTCCCCAACCAAAAACAAGGGATCGGAATTCATTTGAAAGATCCAGAATTCACTTGGCAAGACAGAGACAAGTGAAGAAAAGAGAAGTTTTTGCGGAGAAGGACATCAAGCCCAAGACTGCAACTGAGTAACCAGAGCATAGTGACACTCATCTAAGCATTGGGAGAGAAGATAGCTCACTTTTGATTGTCAGATCATCCCACCTGAGCCTTGCCTTCATCATCACAATCCTTGGACCTGTATCTTCATCAGGAACTAGTAAGTAGTGTCTTGTACGTTCTTAAATACCATTTCTGGAACTTCTGATTCATAGTAATTATAAGCTCACTCCTAGATCTACTACCCGATAGCACCCTGCATCTAACCTTCATTCCTCTACCCCTACATTGCCCCAAGAATAGCTCCCACACTCTCTAAGTCTTCTCCATCACCCTATTGCCTACCCTTGATCATTTATTAACCTTATAAACACCATAACCGCCTTACAAACAAACCTTCATTGAAAGCCCTAAATCATCGCCCCTACCGATATCGGTTATCACCACTGCACGGTGTTATAACCGTAATCGTTTATGCAAAGTTGACCGGCATCGGTCACTGTGACTCAAACCAAAACTAGCCTTTCCTCTATTGCTTTTTAACGAGGTAACTAAATCGTAATTTCACAATAACTTCTTTGTTATCATTTGTGTTAATTCGTATTAAAAGGGGAACTGACCACCTTCGAAAGGAAGTCTAATATTTCCTGGGCCCAAGGCAGTTCCCTCATTTATTGTCTAACTATAATCTGGTGGTCTTGCATTCTTATTCACAGGTAGTCCTTCCCAGACAAAAAGGAGTTCTTCGCAATCAGTCTGATCTCTCTCTATGGTATGCGCACACCCTCCCAACACTCAACAGGTATTCCTCCTAGCCCTAACCTTTATCTGTTTCTCAAGAGAATGAAAGGATAGAAGCAACTCTATTCTAAGAACGGAAACATTCTGTGCGAAACACAAACAATAGAAAAACTTGTTGAATCCCAACCTACCACTCCTCTTGGTTTCCCAAGTCCATGTTGGGAAGAGACTAAAGAATCAAGTCAAGGAGAACAACAAAAGAAGGAGGAACCCAACAGAGAAGAAATGATAGAAAATATGAAGAGTTAGGTTGCCATATTTTTTATTACAAATATCCCCTTAATGGTTAAGCCAACAGAGGAGGTCAAGGTTAAGGAGCTAGTGTTGGCTAAGGCTGCGTTTACAGCAGAAGAAGAACAAGAACAAGAAGGAGAAGATCAATAATCTATTTTCTCTGAATGCAGTGTCCATAATGGCACTTTTTCTAAAGATGATGTTGATCTAATCCAAGTTGCACAATCAATCAAGAAGGAAGAACAATCAGCTCCAATTCCTATTGAAGAGGAGAAACTAGAGGAGATCAAATCAGAGTTGAGGCCACTTAATGAAGAAAGCATTATTGAATATTTTTTTCTTTCATTTAAAGGTACTGATTTGATTGATGAACCCATGATGGAGGAGGACCATACGGTTCCAGAAGCTTCAGGTGTAGAGCAAGCCATAAAAGAACCTTCAATTCTTCCTCCCACTTCATCCCCTTCGAGCTCTGATGTTGAAGAAGAGTTTGATATTTCAAACTTCATGTTTGAGGATGAAGGGAACCATAGTGAGTAAGTTGCAGATTAGGAGAGCACCATGGAGGAAGTTGAGCACATGCAAAGCAAAGCTAACAAGGAGGTAGACTGTTTGTTAGACTTGGAAGATTTCTTTGATGGAGAGGAGCCTGTGGAGATCACATCACTTGCTCCTCTGTCATCTGCCTTCCAAGCATATGATTCTTCTTCCATGGAGGAGAGTATTCAAGGAAAACATCTTGCATCCCATAGTGGTCCTCTAGAACTAAGTTTGGAGGATCATAATCTTCCATGTTCTTCTAAGGAGGAAGGGAAAGAGCATGAGGATCTCATCTCTCTCACAAAGATCCATCCAAGAAGGTCAACAAGAATACTCCACTATTGGAGATGAAATTCAAAGTAATGGGCACATCCATCGGATCAAACCATGCCCAATGAGGTACATGGCTTCGTTAGATCTAAGGGAGAATCCAAACCCGTCATACCAACTTCAAGGCATGAGGATGAGCTCCAAAGTAGCAAGGATTAGCTGCAATGCCTCTTTAATCCAAAAGCGGAGCAACTAAAAGAGGCATTTTTCTTGTTTCCAGATTGACACCTTGATGATTCGGGTGGAGGATCAGCTTATAGTACATTTTTCACTCATACAAGAATCCATATTCAGTTTCATATCATTTACATGGATGCCCTTTTTTAGAAAGAGAAGCTACTTCTCCCTACTAGTTGTAGGATTTTTTGAGTTCCCTTTTGCTCGGTTAGTTTAGGGTAGTTTACGTTTGCTTTCAGTAAAACAAGTGCTTATGCACACTCTACATATCCCACTTAAGGTGTGTATGGTTTCCGCTTTGTGTATATTGTGTTGTGGTGTTTTGTTGCTCGTGCATAATACATTGGAAGTAGCATTTGGTGAGATCAGCCCCAGTTCCAGTGGTGTTCCAAGTGGCTCAAGGATCAGATTTTAAAGATTATGATCAGATTCATGTTTATCAGACTATCATTCATGACTCCATGCCCAATAGATGCTTCAAGGCAATTGATCATTTCACCTAGTAGGCTAGGTGATCCCCATGAGTCACCAAATTGTTAACCAAAATAAGCTCACACTTATTTTTGTCAACTAACACCATTTTCCCCCTTTTGGTGCTTCAATATAAATTTTTATATATTTTAAGCACTTAACATCCCCAAAGCATTTCCATCGATAGGAAATTTCTTCCCTTTCCAAAAATATAAAGAAGTCCTTGTAACTCCTCATATTTTGCAAATGGTGGGCCGATGGGCCTGGGAAGGATATTTTTCCAAAAGCGGGCTGGCGGGCCTGGGGAAGACTTTTTACCAAATGGGAAGATTGTGGACCAGCGGGGTGGCGGGAGATATTTTGGCATTTTTACACTTTTCACAAAAGGCACAAGTTATAATTGCAGGCTTATAGGCTTGGGAAGGTTTTCTTTTGCTAAAGTGAATATGCGGGGCAGCAGAGGAAATTTTTCCCAAGTGTAAATGTGGGCCGACGGGTTTGTGGACATTTTGGAACTTTTGCACTTTTTCACAAAATGGCATAGTTTTCAAGTGTGGGCCCGCGAGCCTCTGAGTTTTTTTAGTAAGTGAAAAGTTTTGAAGTTTGAGCCATAGGCTCGGGAAGTCTTTTTGCCAAATGTAAAGTCACAGACCCGCGAAGGTGCCACATGCCTCAATGGCGCAACTCCAAAGGTTAAGCCCAAGGGGCAGTCTCCAAACAAGCGCAAGCTCACCATGTGGTCAGAGTAAAAAAGAAGATAGAGTCGGATGTTGAAGAGTCCAGGACCAGCGAAAGGAGCCATGTGTCAACTTGATGCAACTTTAAGGTTAAAATCTAGAGCGGGTTCCCAAATGTGCGCGGAGCTTCGACATGTCCCAAGTCCGAAAAAGGGATAGAGCTTGCCATTTAATTAACTAAGTATAAGAGGGTTGGCGAAAGCCTCCACGTGCCTCATTGGTGCAACTTGACTGAGACCAAGGGACGGCCTTCCTAAATGAGTGCGAGGCTTAAACGTGTCTAAGGTCTAAAAAAGGGACTGAAATGGTTGTTTAATCGACTAAGTATAAAAGAACTAGTAGAAGCCTCCACGTGTCTCAACGACACACCTTCAAGGGTCAAAAATAAAAGGTAGTCCACGAATAAGTGCCACTTTCCATTTGTCCCAGTGTCCGAAAAGGAAATAGAACTAGTCGTTTAAAATTCTAAACACGGCAGAGCAGGTGGAAGGTGCCACATGCCTCATTCAATCAACTTCAAAGATCAACTTTAAGGGTAGTTCCCAAATGATCTCTAAGCCTCCACGTGTCTCAGGGTCGGACATATGGCCCCACTTGAAAAAAGGGACTTAGTTGAAACACAAAGAAACAAAACAAAGTATAGGCGGAAGGAGCCACATGTCTCTTCAGCACTCTTTCAAGAGGTGAATCCAAAGGTGGTCCCTAAACATGCGCCGGCTCGCCACATGCCTCATCTGTGTGTAAATTTGAAGGTAAGATATGGGTGCGGTTTCTAAATGAGCATGAATTACGCACGTGTCTCGGGTCGGGCGTAGTGTCTCTACACACAATATGTGACTTAGGCAAACATAAAAGAAACAAAACATGCCATGAAAGGTGTCACTTGTCGGTTTGGTGCTACTTCAAGAGTGTTGAGGTGGGGGAAAATATCTAGCCGCGCGGAGGCTACCACATAGGTCTTTCACGAGATGGAATATTTTAAATATTTGAATCCCATGATCCCGATCTTCAGACAACCATTTTTTTCAATTACAAGCTCAGTTCAATCAGAAAGGCTTTGTTGGAAAACTCTCAGCCTACTACTTAGCTACCGCCATTAATGTTTCAGCCCACCAATTTTAATGCCATCAAGTCTCCCACCTTCTGCCATGATCTCGGAATGGGCCTCCTTCCTTTCCCAGCAAGGAACAACACATAGAGGCATGGGTCTTACAGTAAAGGCCATCATTGTTAAAGGTGGATATCATTGCCTTCTGGAGTGGTTGGAGTAGGTGAATTCAATGCATATCTTAGGGTGGTTGAAGCAAGATTTGAATTCTTCCCTCTCTCCTCCTCTCTTTCTTCTATATATTGTAAAGGAGAGGCGTACTTCAAAAGGTTGGTCATTGTTTATCTCTTTCCCCCCTCTCTCTTTCTTCCTTAGGGTATAATGCGGAGTCTAAGCCTCCTCTCATGGCTCTGTAATGGAATTTTTATTTTCCACTTTCCCACTGATGATGTACTTTGTGAACTCATGGAGCAATAAAATCTATTTTGTGATGCATTTTTTCCATCCTTTTCTTATTTTGTTGTATCGTCTTTCTGTCATCATTGCGGGGTCTCTTTGTGCATATCTATGATGTCTATTACAAGTTCGGGAGTTGTGTTTAATGTGTTGAAATAGTGTTCGTGTGACATTCCTCTCTCATCTGTGGTACATCTTGTTCACCCTCTCCTTTTCTTACCTCTCTCCACTTTAGGCAGTTATATTTTTGATCATCCACATCCTTTTATAGTGTATCACCACTTAGTGTAGGCTCTAAGGTTAGATTAGGATTAGATAGTTTTCCTACACTGGAGTAGCTTGTGATAGGTATTTTAGGAAGAATAAGCAAGATTTCTACGGAGGGCCATTTCAAGTCCGCAATTCCCACAACTTGAGAGATGTTCCCATTTTGTGTGGTCACACCGAATGCCCCACTCAGATCCATGGCCATTTAGGGGTGCTATGATTTTTCTACAACAAAGTAACCATTATGGGTTAGAGATAGTACAAAAAGAGAGTGTCACTATGTGGTCTTATCCTTAGTTGTCCTTACATTAGTTTTACGTGTCCCTAGTGTCTCACACACAATAAATTCATGAAATTTTTCTTACATCTCATCATCTTGGAACCTTGTTCAGTCACCTATTTGATCCATGAAACCTATTTTTAATATTTGATCATCCATGTACAAGAGAAACACCATTGGGATATTATGTTAGTATTTTATTTTTCCCTAGCCGACACAATCTCCAACATGCAATTATGTCAAGTATATACATATACACCACTCATTGACATATATAGAAAAGAAGCAAAAATAGCTTGAACTACCATTTGTTATGTTATTTTGCACCATATTCATATCTTCTCTCGTAGCTCTTGGTTCATCATGCATCTCACCTAAATTGGATTGGATACTCTTATTATTAGATTGTTCCTTGAACTATTAGGTAATCTATAGTAACTTTAAAATAGGAATAGTGTTCCCTTTCTCAACCTAATAAGTATTATCTCTGTGTGCTACTTCTCTAGAGAGATCGATGCATTAGTCACCACCTTACAGGTACAAGGTGAGTTTGTTAACCATATTTTCTTAATTTTCATAGATAATTTTAGTTCTTGTTATACAATTTTGCCTCCAAGAAATATTGGACAACAGGGACCTAATAGGACCTACACACTAAACAAGGCTTCTAAGAATGATACTAGGTTTAAGATAGTTTCGAGGTCTCAAGGGAGCACATTCCTAGAATTCCAAAGTGAAAATCATATTGAGGAGTTTTTTCCTCTTCTAGGTTTTGATCCATCAGATCAACATAAAAAATGATGAAATGTGGGCCCCTAAGAAGAAATGGAAGCAAATAAATTTGATCCTTAGAGCCTCCTTACATATGATCCTTATAAGGCTTCGACACTAAAAATTTGAAAAAATCCTAAATTGAGAGCTCTAGGTTAAAAATTTTGTATCTCGGCCAATAGAGGCCATTGAGCTAAAAAGTAGCTCGGTGAGCTTCTCGGCGACCTAAAAATATGCATCAGAGTGGTCAAGATCAGAAGGGCTCACTGAGTAACTTAGAAAGCTAGGTTGTGTTGTTGGTCAGGTGAGTGGTAGGTGATATCAATTGAGCTTAACACCGGGATAATGGCTCCGTGATCAAGGCCGAGCCATGAGTAACTAAGAGGGGCCAATGCCAGATTGACTTAGGTGACATCAGGGGGGAGGTGGGGGGAGGGTTAAGGGATGAGCTCCCTAAGCTTGGCCATTTGAATGCATCGATGGGCAAAGCATTATGACACAGAATGGCGTGACGGTTCAAGTGAACTTTCCATGACGAGTTATGTATATTTCCTAGGGAGGAAAACAACATTGACTTAGTGAGTCTAGAGTCGGGTTAATGGATGAGGTCACGTCATAGGATGAGGATGAGTTCGTAGAAGGTCACGGTCTTGTGATCGAATAATCTCACATCGATGAGTTATAGGTTTATCAAAGCCAATCCAAAATCTCGTGCGATGTATAAATGAAATGAGCTCAGTTCACGAGCTATACAACAGAAGCAGAGAGGAGCCATTATAGTGGAAATGACCCTGGTTCATGAATCATAGTAATTTGATGAGAAATTTTGGCTAGAGAAAGAGAAATGGAAGCAGTGAGGTCTAAAGGGGAGTCGATGTTGGGGCACTTCAGAGAAACCCACTTTAGAGTTTCAGAGAAACACAATTCAAGAAAACTTGAGTAAAAACTCCAAAAAACGAGTCAGAAATATGCAAATATCAAAAATCCAAAAATCTAAAAAATAATGGTTACATGGAATTTTTGGGGGTGGGTTAACTCGTCCTTCGGAAGTCAATGACACTCAAGTTTGGGGATTAATGAGAAAAAAACTTTGAAATGCTCGAGGATACTTCTTCAAAAGCAAAAACCTCCAAGTCAAAAAAGTGACATCGATGACAATGGGGGTGTTTTCGAAGATCATTGAAAGTATTTTTATATATTTTTGGGTGGAAAAAACCTGAAACTATGGGCTCGCATTTTATGAAAGCGTTAAAAATGAAATCCCATAGGGAGAGGGGTCGATAATGGTACACCCTAAGTTAGGGGTCCACAAAATCAATTGTTTATGATATGGGATTGTGATTTTTTCACTAATATGTAGTTTAGATTTCGTTAACTTATATTTTTGTTTGGAATGTTCAATTCGAGGGAAAACCATATTTTGAATTTTTTTAAAATACTATATGTGAAAATGCTACAACCATGGTGGAAACCAATACTTGAATATAGGTGAAATTGCTTGAACATTGACTTTTTTGTACTTGTACATGGGTGAAAGGTCTTACATGTCATGATGTGATTGGCTACTCTACATAATTATTATGTCAAAAATAAATTACTACTACATAGTACTATGACAACTATTGGGTATTGTGTAATCAATAGTCATATCAACTATTGGACCTTGTTCACCTATTGGCCCCTCTCCCCTAACAACCCCGTCAAGTTACATTGGCCACCAAGGCATTTGGGGAGGTGTGCGGTGGGTAGGTGAGGGAATGATGTCGTAAACACACCGACATGTGGAGAATTGAGTTTCAATGAATATGGGGATTGGTAGGTGAGTTTTTGAGCTCGATTGAGGGAGATTAATTAAAAGAAGAAACCCACAAGTAAAACATAAATAACTTCTACATTTTTAGCCAATTTTTATGAAATTAAAGTCATTAGAAATAATTTTTATTTCATAATTTAATGCGTGAGACAAATTTTAGTGTATAGGTGGGTAGGTGGAGATAGAATCTAGACAAGCAACCTGTGAAAAATGATGCAAACCTCTTGTGTAGTCCCCATTTTTGACAAATTTATAGTTAATTGAAAGCTAATTTCAGGATGTACAAGTATGGCATGATCTAAGATGAAAATTTAGTGTGTTTAGCAAACAAATTTTCATGATGTTGCAAGAGTAAAGGTCATATCCACGTGTAATCGTGAACCCATTTCTTCTTACTTAAGGCACAATACCATGATGGAGTTGTAGGTCTTCCTAGCAGCCACGGTAGGAGAATGATGATGAATTTTTGTGGGTTTTGAGGATTTCAAAAATCTATCTCTCTCTCTCTCTCTCTCTCTCTCTCTCTCTCTCTCTCTCTCTCTCTCTCTCTTCTCTATATTATATTCCTCTATAAATTGTAGGGATGGGCTCATTAAAAAGGTTATTGGATACCTTGTAATTTCTCGTACCTTCTTTCTTGTTTGTGAGAAAATATTCGAGCTCATGCCTCCCATTGAACATTGTAATACAAATTTATGAATTTTTCCCCATGTAATGCATTGTATAAATTTTTGGATAAATAAAAAAATTGGTTGATTCTCATCCCTCTTTTGTTTTTATTGTGTCTTATTTGATCTTTCAATAGAGTTATATTTTATTGTGCATTTCATATTTATATTGCAGGTTTTACATTGGGTTGTGTTCATTGGTAATGGATTTGACATAGGATGTTTTGATGTGTGGTGCTAAACACCCTCTTCAAATTTTCTTTTTCACTTCCATGTAGTGCAAGTTATTCAACACTCCTTGGTGCATTACCTTCCCTTAGAGTAGGTTTATTTTCATGCAATCCTTCTATCCTTGTCCCCTTATAAAATCATAGACTAGGGTTTGAATTGTAACTCTTTAAACTTTGGAGTAGTTAACACTCGGTTAGAATAGGAAGCCAACCTTATCCGAGATCTATCTGTATTTCACAAAGTACCACACTTTGGAATAACTCTATGCTTGACAAATCAAACCGATCGCCCAATCAATCACTGTGAAGCATTCAAGGGTGTTGTAATTTTGAAAAAAAAATTTGGCATGCCTGATCGGATAAGAAGTCATTTTAAAAGCATTGGAGACATTTTCAAGAATTTTAGACATCAAAATCATGGATTTTATATTTCGTACTTTTCATTTTAGGGACAGAGTTCGAAAATCAATTTTTAAAGGTTTTTCATGTAAAGAACAAGCATAAATTTCACCAAAATATAGATCTCGAGGCCAAAGATATAAAGGGTATTCTTATATTTCCAAATTTTTGATTTTTAGAATTTCAGAGGTTTTTGCACTTTGAGATTTCAAGTTTTAGAATTTCAGATCTTTTGAGTTTTTTTCCATTTTGGAATTTAAGACACTACACAATTTTGGGTTTCATAATTTAATACTTTTCTAAATTTTGGAATTTGGAAATTTAAGACTTGAATATTTTTCATTTTTCAGAATTTGAACTATTGCATTTTTGGATTTTCATGTTTTCATGTTTTAGAAATTTAGAGGTTCAACGATGCACTATTTTTAGAGTTTCAAGTTTTTAGAACTTTTGTGTTTCCAAGTTTTTCAATTTTAGGGATCTCTGCATTTCAGGATTTTAGAGACTGGTAGTTGTGAGCAAGGTTTGACTTCTGAAAATCAACATTCAGGCCCTTGAAAGTTGATTTCTTCAGTTTATCAAGATCGGGTGTGTGTCTTGGTAAAATCCTATCATTTAGAGGGTCATTTCCCAACACATTTGGTGACTTCTAGGGTTAGAACTCAACATTGTTGCAACACAAGTTTCTCAAGTACATGAGAATAATTCAAACCAGGTATGAGACAAGAGAAGAAGGAATATTTGTTTACCTACAATTATCTCCAGGAAGAGGAAGAAGACCATAAAGATCACCATCTCCACCTAATAGGACTTTGTCTATACCTCCACTTGGTATACCCTTCCTTCAATCAACCATGGTTCTAAGACCAATCATAATGGCACATCAACAACTACCACAAGGACCACCAAATCCTTTTGTCAATTTCATGGGAAGTAGTCCACTTTCCCTCAATGCTCAAAATCCTATTTTAGTTGTAGCATTAAAAAGCATTCCCTACTTCACAAGAAAAAACCATATAACCCCTATTGACCACATCCAAGATATTACAAATGTCTATGTAATCCACAAGATCAATGAAATGGATGTTACGGTCAAACAATTGGCTTCTCTCTTCAAGGGTAAGGATTTGCAATATTTTACGAGCTTAACGGAGGAAGCTGTTATAACCTTGAATCAATTGTTTTCAGCTCTCGAAACCAATTCGGAGAAAGTGCTGGAGACAATTTTTATTTATTAAAACCATTGACCATAATTAAGAGAGCTAGTAATGAGAAGATGGAAGATATTAACTTCTATTTCCAAAGAACTTGGGAGAGGATTACATTATACATCAGACCATCTCTAGAAGGAGAATTATTCTACTTCTTAAAGTCTCTAAAATATGACATATCTATGATTATCCATTCAATAGGAGGAACAACACCTGCAAGGGGCCTATGACATAGCCATCACAGAAGAGAACTATTTAATTCAAGCTTGCAAGCTTGTAACAAGGCAAGGTATGCCTTTATATCTTGAAATGAGAACTCCCACAACTATTCAAACACACAATTTGAATCCCATTCAAAATCCTACAAATCAGAGCAATAACAAAGCCACTTCTTCTAGTACTTCCAAATAACTTCAGGAGGTCATGAACAAAATGCAAGACGTATTGAATTGGTAGAAAGCCTTAGGGAATGAAGTAGTGACCATCAATAAATAATATGCTCAAAACATCATACTCTATCATCCTTGAGCTCAATCAAATAGGCATCTTTTTCAATTAAACAAACCTCTGCAAGCTACTAGAAAATTTCACTCATATAATCTAAATTTAGTTTCAACATACAAGGCATTAGTTCTAACCAAAAATAACCTTTCCTACAAGTATGAATATTTTTACCCATGATGTAATATACTTCATAGTCAATCAACGTGCTTCAATGGTGTAATGAATTAGGCCTTAATGGTTCAAACCATTGGTGTATCGCAAGAGCTAGCTGAAGAGGAAAATCAAAAACAAAAAAGTACACACAAGGCAACTACAACTGAAACCACATTGGTCAATTATAAAACAAAATATTTTCTTGGGGTCAATCAACCTCCTTTCAAGGGTGTAAATGTTAATACACGGTCAAAGAAGAGGAATGTAGAATAAGGGAAGCCATCTAGTCGATTGTTTCTCAACCTACTCTCACCCCTCAAGGAGCTAGTAATTTAAAAAACAGCTCCAAACCCGCAAAACCAATATAAGGCCCCTATTGTAGTAGCAAATGCACCCATTCAAGGGTAGTAAAAGGATAACAAATCCCGATTCAACATCCTTGACCAAATGAAGAAGAAAATTTTCAACATTTCTATTTGGGAGTCAATGGAAATCCCAGGATGGCAAGACACATTGCAAGTACCAATGGCCAATTGGTCCACCTAGAATGGGTCATCTAAGAATTAGGAAAGGGTTTTCACTAATGTCGTCTAGCTAGAAGGAGGTCAAGCAAGAAAAACTTGAAGCCTACACCATTCTATGTATCACTAATTGTTAGGAACCACTTGGCACACAACTATATGATTGATTCAGGAGGAAAATCACTCGGTAATGTTGAAGCGAGATATGATCAATCGGGGTAAAGTTTGACCTGGTCTCTAAATGAGTGGTGCAACTAGACGAAATAACAATGGGAAAATTTGGAATCATCAAAGGATTAAGTCGTACACTATATGCTTTCCCCAATGTTATATTTTTACAAGATGTTTCAGTAATTGACTTCCCACCACTCTTCGTATTGTGTCTATCAAGGGACTTCAATGCTAAAATTAGAGGATACTTATCTTCAGATTGGTCCCACATGCTTTTATGAAAGATATATGGGGCTAGTGTGACCATCAGATAAGAACAAATTAGCAAATTTCACATTGAGCCTCATGTGCCAAGTCCCATATATGCAAAATTCTCAACCTTTGACCAAGAAGAGTGTTCAAATGTTCTTGAAATAGGTACTCTAATTGAGGGCATTCCATATTTGACATTGGATGAATGGGCTAACAAAAGATATGCTTTTGATTCATGCATGGAGATGGAGGAAGCTGAATTGAAAATATATTACTTAATTACAGAGAATCCTCCTCTCCCTCGCATCACGAAGCTAGAGGATAAGGATGAAAATGAATTATGGAAAGTTTTATTCGATGGCTTGAGGAACAGTAAGGTTCTAGAGGAGGTGCAATGTTAGTTTCCCCACAAAACGTTAAGTACTATTCATCTTTCCATTTTAAGTTTTCTTGTTCAAATAACACAACTAAGGATGAAGCCTTAATTCATGGACTTCATTGGGATAGGAAAAGAGGTATAAGGAACTTGCAGGTGTTTGGGGATAGTGAATAGATAGAAAACTAGGTTAGAGGGCAGAATTCCATAAATAATAATCTCCTTAAGAGCTATAAAAATAGGGTATGGGATCTCATTGAAGACTTTGAATAATTGAACATTAGTTCCATACCGAGGAAGAAGAATGAATCCGGAGAAAGAGTTGCAAGTAATTGGAGAAAATTTTGATGTGGTGGAAAGTATCAAAATGCATAAAACATAAACCCAAATCAAGGTAGTTGTGAGGCCAACAGTTCAAGATAACAACACAAGATGGTAGTTTGAGAATGATCAATAGATCATCTATTTCCTACAAGAAGAGGCTCAATTCTCAGCTAGGAATCAAGATAAATTAAAGAAATAGTATGGGGATCAAGCGGTACACCTATGGATGAACAAATTTAGAAAGGAGAAGGTAAACATCCAAGTCAAAGGGGAGGATTCATAACCCATTTATTATGGAGAGGGTAAAGTACTCCAAATTGGAAAAGTGAGCACTCAATAAGAAAAATATGATTTCATACAACTTTACCAAGAGTTCCCAAATGTCTTTGTTTGGAGTTATAAAGACTTGAGAGGTTTTAATACAAAGTTTGCGAGAGCATACCATTGAAGCTGGATTGGGATGCTAATCCTATCAGGTAGAAAAAAAGACCAATCAACCCTTATATCAAGCCTCTCGTGAGGAAAGAGTTGAATAAGCTCATTGAGGAAAATATAATATTTCCATTCAAGCACTCAAGTTGGGTTACAAACTTATTTTTGTTCAAGAAAATAAATGGAGAAATAAGGTTTTGTGTGGACTGTTGGGACTTGAATAGGCCATCTCTCAAAGACCGTTATCTCGCTTCCTTCTATAGAGTAGATCTTGTAGGTGGTAGCTGGTTCAGAAATATTATCTCTCCTAGACGAAAAATTAGAATATAATCAAATTATGGTGAAAGAAGAGGACCAATTCAAAACAACTCTCACCATAAAATGGGGCACCTATTCCTATAAGAAAAATCCATTGAGGTTGTCAAACGCTAGAGCAACATTTCAATAAGCAATAGACATGGGATTCAAGGGGTTGATAAACAAGATAGTTCTTGGGTATTTATATGACATCAATGTGTTTTCTAGGAATGCGAGGTCACCTCCTCCATCTCAAACAAGTGTTCCAAGTGTGTAGGAGATTCAAAGTGTCCCTAAACCCAAAAAAATGCATATTCCTAGCTCACAAAAGTAGGATCCTAGGCCACATTGTGCCTAATGAGGGACTGATTATTGATCCAAAAAGACTTGAAGCCATTCGAGAATCACCCTCTCTAATTCATAAGAAATATCTCCAGAGTTTCTTGGGGAAGAACCATTTTTTTTAGCAGGATTGTACCATAGTTTTCCGCTCTCATCAAGCCAATAATCTTGATGATGAAGAAAAGAATGGATTTTCAATGAACATTGGAGGGTGAGGTAAGTTTTGAGGCTATCAATAATGTTAAAACTCAAGATATGACTCTCATCAATCCATGCTTTTCTAAAGACTTCATGCTCCATGCTTTTGGTAGTTTAGACACCATTTCTGCAATCTTGATAAAACAAAATAAAGAGGGATCCAAACAACCGAGTTTCCTTCTTTAGTAAAAGCTTGGACAGCTATATAGTGAGGTACTCCATCAAGAAGCATGTCCTCATAATTATTAGGAGTTCCAAAAATTCAAAAATTTGGTCTCAAACAACATGATCCAATTACTAGTGTATTATGCAGAAGTCAAGGACTTTCTTCTAAACAAGGATTTGAATGAGAAATGGGTAGGATGGATAACCCATGTCATGGAATATGAAATTGAAATTAAAGTCACTAAATTGGTCCATGGAAAGAGATTGTGTCAACAACTAGCTTCTAGTCAACAAGTTGAGGCAAGTGATTAAAAAGTTGTTGTTTTAGCATTACAAGATAATCAAGGACAAAAAGATGATAGTGTGCCCACTCCTTGTTGGACTTGGGATAAGGTAGAGTTTATAAAAATAGGTCTATGCCCTCAAGGTATGAGAAAAATAAAGATAATATACTTTGAACTCGAAGTCATCCCGTATGTGATTATTGAAGGCATTTTGTTCAAGAATGACATCAATGGAGTCATATTGAGGTGCATTGGAACATGTCAAATTGAAAAGGTGTTACATGCGTTTCATAATGGAGAGGTCGGAGGAAATTTTTCTCCATGGGTAAAAATCTTAGAAGAATGAAGGCGGGTTATTATTGTCCCACAATGTTCAATAATTGCTACAGGGATCAAGAAATGTAAAAATTGTGCACTCTTCACAAGAAAGGAGAGGCTAGCAACACTTTCATTGCATCTAATTTCAATTGAACAACTGTTCATGCAATGGAGACTACACTTCATTGGGGAAATCAATCTAAATTCAAGCCAAGGTCACAAGTGGATTCACAACGGATTATTTCACCTAGTGGACCAAGGCGGTGGCACTCAAGGAAGCAAATGATTCTAGCATACTAGACTTCTACGAAGGAGTAGTGACCAGATTCTGAGCCTTAACCACCATCATATCAATAAATTCTATAGCATTATTAGGTTCTAATAATTGATGGGCTGTTAGGAATGGAATTTATTTGAGCACCTCTTAAAACTATTGCCTCGAGGGTAACGAGAAAGTAGATTGCATGAACAATAATAGTTTGAGAATCATCAGGAGGAATCTAGATGAAAATGAAAAGATGTGGTATACTAATCTTGAATAAGCCTTTTGGGATGATAGGAAAACGTCAAATATATACACATGAAACACTACCTATAAATTGTTCTACGAGAAAGAAGTAGTGCTACACATATCATTGAAGTTGTTTGTGTTGGAGCTCATGAAACAACTAGAGTTGTTTGATTTCATGCCCATGGAATCTAGGTATGGGGAGATGCTTTGGAATTTGAGGAAATTGGAGAGAACGTAATGCAAACTATGGAAAAGATTAGGATTTTCTCAAGAAGTATTTTGACAAGAAAGCTAAATCAAGGAAATTTCAGGAGGGGGACCTAGTTCTAAAACAAGATGTAGATCGAGGCCAAGACATGTAGGAATTCCAAGTTTGATTCCATTTAGAGTGGCCCCTACATGGTCACAAGATGTAATAGTATCAATTCCTTCCAATTATATATTTCGGATAGAGAGGGACTTACGATTCCAGTTAACGAAATCTATCTTAAACATTTCTACTGAAAGGAAAATTCTCACCCTTGTACATATTAGTTTAGGAATTTAAATTCATCTAAGTGCATATGCACATTGTCTTGTTTTAGATTATGTTTTAATTTCCTAAGTTTCTTTGACATGGGTTTGATTACTCCTAGTTGTATCATTGCATAGATTTAGTGTATTTCCCATGGAGAAATGTTGTAAACAATAAGTTCAATCTTAAGCGAAACGATTCTGAGTTTCAAGAGAAAAAATGTAGACAAACTAAAATCAGCATAAAGGAAAAGTTTAAATAGGTTTTCATTCTTTGAGTCCTCCAAGATCAATCACATGTGAAATTCTAACACCCCTTGCAGGCGATAAGGTCAGCAATTGGAGCATCCTTTAGATTGGAAGAAGAAGGTCAACATCAAATTTCTCTTGCTCTCTTTCAGTTTGTTTGAGTTTAGAATCAAATGAGAATAAAAATATATGGCCTTCAAATGATGTTATAAGAATTTATTCAAAAGAAAGATAAAAATAAAAATTTATTATAGTTTCATGATGTCTTAACTTAGAGAATGTCTTATTTGAAACTTTATAGCATGTTATGCCTGCCAAGCAATCATCGGTTTTGGTGTGGTTCATACTTGTCGAATAAGGTTTCCACATAGGTTTAGAAGTTCGGTTTCAATCGTGCGAGATCGGGGTTGCAGAGAGAGGAATAGGTGAAAATATCAAGTTTGGATAATTTTCCACTCGTCAAATTTTAACTTTAAGATATTGTTAGAAATATTGAGCATGCAAACAACATAATGAGATCCAAAGTTGGCGGTTTGGGGAAAATTTGAAGTCTATATCAATTACATGTAATCACTTATGTCTTTGTGCCCGATGGAGATATAAAGGCTGCTAGTACATAACATCTAGCAAGAATATGTCCCTTCGAGTCGCCAAATTGTTATCCAATTTTTCCCCAGGAAAAATTGGACAATAGGACCTAACATAACCTAGACAACAAACAAGGCACCTAAGAATGAAGCTAGGTTACAAAGCTGTTTCTAGGGTCTTAGGAGCACATTCAGGGAATTCTAGAATGAAAATCATATTGAGGAATTTTTTCCTCTTCTGGGTTTTGACCCTCAAGATCAACTTAAAAAATTAGGAAATGTGGGCCTCGTATGCCCATACCCAACAAAAATGAGCAAAACGAGAAGCAAAGCAAGATGAGCCTTAGAGCCTCCTTGCATGCAGTCCTAATCAGGTCTTCGACACTAGAAAATTGAAAAATTCCTAAATTGAGAGCTCCGGGGTCAAAATTTTGAATTTGGGCTAATAAATGCCGCTGAGCAAAAAGTAGCTCAGTGAGCTAGAAATGAGCATTAGAGGGTCAAGGTCAAGAGGGATCACTGAGTAGCTCAGTGAGCCGGGTTTTATTGGTAGCCGAGCAAACCGTAAGAGAGCTCACTTGAGATTAGCACCGGGAGAATGGCTTGGTGATCAAGGTCGAGCCACGAGCGAATTAGAGGGTCCAATGTAAGATAAGCTTAGGCAACGTAAGCGGCAATGGTAAATGGTTGAGCTCCCCAAGATCGGCCATTTGAATGCATTGATGTGTGAATAATTTCGACACAGATTGGCTTGGTGGATCGAGAAAAATTGTCACGGTGAGTTATGGAGATGGCCGGAGGAAGAAAACAACACCAACTCGACATGTCTGAGGTTGGGATAATCGACAAGGTAACGTCAAAGGATGAGGATGATCTTGCAGAAGGTCGCAGTCAAGGAATGGAAGGAGCTTGCCCCAGCAATCTATAGATTGGTCGGGCTTATCTAAAATCTCATGTGATGTGCAAAGTAAAGGAGCTCGGTTCACGGGCTACGCAACGAGTTTCGAGGCAACTTGGCGAGTGGAGAGGAGCCATCAGATGTGAAATGATCCTAGTTCATGAATCGTGATGGGCCAGGTCAGCCGAGCGCAGAAGAAATAGAAGCGGTGAGGTCCGAAGGGGAGTCGATGTTGGGGCGCATTCGAGAAACCCACTTCAGAGCTTCAGAGATACACACTTTGGGAAAAGTCAAGAAAAACTCTGAATTTACGAGTCGAAAATATCTGAAGATAAAAAATCTAAAAATACAAAAAACATTGGTCACATGGCAACTTCGGCAGTGGGTCACCTCGCCCTTCAGAAGTCAAAGACGCTCAAGTTTGGGTATTCACAAGAAAAAAATCTCTGAAATGGTGGGGGATGTATCTGAAAGTTAAAAACGTTGAATTCTGAAAAGTGAGGTTGATGTGGCGGGTTGGCGTGTTTTCATAGTTCGGTGCAATTTTTTTTAGGATTTTGGGTTGGAAAAAAACCTGAAATGATGGGATTGCGTTTCCGAAGTGTTAAAACTAGAAATCCTGAAACAACCTCGTCGAGTTGCATTGGTCGTCAAGTTATTTGGGGAGGTTTGTAATGGGTAGGTGAGGGAATGATGTGGCGAGCTTTTGATGTGTGGAGTACCGAGTTGCATTCAATATGGGACTCGGTAGGTGAGTTTTAAGCTTGATGGAGGGGATGAATTCAAAGACACAACCCATATTAAAACATGAATAACTTTGAAATATTTTAACCAATTTTTATGAAATTACACTCATTGGAAATATTTTTTAGAGGAGAATTTTATGGGGGACAAATTTCAATGGTCGGTGGATAGGTGGATATTCTACCCACTAAACAACTTTGTGAAAATGCTGACATCTTCTAGTGTACTCCAACATTTTTGACAAATTTACATCAATGGAAAGATAATTTCATGCTCTATAAGCATGGGGTGATCTGAGATGAGAAATTAATGTGTTTGGTGGAAAAATTTTCATGATGAAGTTGCAAGAACTAAGGGCATACCGGGTTGAATCATGAACCCATTTATTCTTACTCAAGGCACGCAGTACCATGATGGAGTTGTAGGTCTTCCCGTAGCTATGGTAGGAGAACGATGATAAATTTTGATGGGTTTTGGAGGATTTCATAATTCTCTTCTCTCTCTCTCTTCTTTGCATTATCTTCCTCTATAAATTGTAAGGAGGGACTTGATAAAAAGGTTGTTGGATACCTTGGAATTACCCTTCCCTTATTTCTTGTTTAGGAGAAAGTTATGGAGCTTAGGCCTTCCCATTGCACATTGTAATACAAATTTATGCCTTTGGCCCCCATATAATGTATTGTATCAACTTTTGGAGCAATAATTTTTTTAATGATTCACAACCCTCTTACGTGCTTATTATGTCTTATCGAATCTTTCAATCTGTTAGAGTTTATTGTGCATTTCATATTCATATTGCAGGGGTTTGAAATGGGTTGTGTTCATTGGTAACTAGGTTTAGAATAGGTTGTTTTGATCTATGGTGATGGACACCCTCTTCAAATTTGCTTGTTTTACTTACATGCAGAGAAAGTTATTATTGATGAAGAATCACAACACCTCTGAATTTATGCAACTCGATGGGTTGAGAATTTCAGTGTGATTGCATAACATGGAGCATCTCTCAAAGTGTGGGACTTTGCAAATCGAGAGAGATCTCCAGATGAAGGCCAGTTCCTATTCCTTTGTTCAGTGCACATGTTCATATTGTAGAGGATCTACTCTAAAACCTACTCTAACTTGCCAAGGAGACAAGGTTAAGGAGATGCAAGAAATAAAACCTAGACTAACAAGGGTGATGCACCAAAGGAATGATAAAACACCTACTTTGCAATAAACACAATAATAAAAATATAATACAATCACCATGCAAAAATAACCATGATTGCAATGAGAGATCAGAAAGGAGACAATGAACACAAGAGAGGGTTGAAAATTATCCACAGACATGCATTATTGCTCCAAAAGTTGATACAAGTACATTACAATGGCCAAGAAGCACAAACTTGAATTACAATTTGAATGGGAGGCTTGGACTCCACAAATCCACTTATGAGCAAGTGAAGAAAGGAGGGTATAGAGCAAAAATTTCCAACTATTAGAAAATTGCCCCCTTAAAATATATAGGAAGAATAGAGAGAAGGGGAGAAGAATTCCCATCATACTTCAACCACCTCGTAGGTGAGAAACCTAACAACCTCCAAAAATGGTGGACTGTATTTATTCTAGTCATAGTTGAGATCATCTGAAGGTCAGAATCTAGTACCCAACGTAGGCTCTCACAATATTTTAAGATCCAAGCATTTAAAAATCCTGGTGGGCTTTATGATTCGCCAAATCTTTTCCAAACATACTTTGGGTTTGGAGTCTACCCCTACAAGATCTTCATGGACCCTCATGCATTATTAAGATTTTCACTACCTTCTTTCACTCCGAGAAATTGTGTCGAACTTGCATGTGGCATTTTCTACGGGATTTCTATGTTTCCTTTGTATTCTACCTCATCCCCTCTTATTGGGGAGAAACTACGCCTAACTTGAGACACATGGAGGCTCAACACACATTTGGGACTGCTTTTGGATTCGCCCCCTGAAAGAGTGCCGAAGGGACACATGGGGCTTTCCACTTGTTCTTCTTTCCTTAGCTGATTCAATGGCCAATTTTGCCCCCTTTTGACTTCTGGCCACGTGGCAAGCTTGCACTTGTTTAGGGACCGCCTCTATATTTTAACTCTAAAGTTGCACTCAATTGACACGTGGAGGCTTCCTTCACCTCTCTTGAGCATGGACTTTTCAACAGCCAGTGTCCCCCTTTTCGTACTTGGGACACATGGAGGGTTGGTGCTCATTTGGGAACCCGCTCGAGATTTTTCCTTTGAAGTTACGCTAAATAGACACGTGGAGCCGTCTGCTGGTCCTTCACGAGTTTAGAATTTTCAACGGCTGATTCTACCTTTTCCGGATCTAAAAACATAGAGGACCTGCACTGCTTGGAGGGTACCTCTATAATTTACCTTTGAAGAAGAGTCAAGAGACACATGGAGGCCTCCGCCGGTCTCGTGACTTTCACTATGGTCATTTGTAACTTTTCGGACTATGACCACGTGGAGGGTGGCGCTTGTTTGGAGACTCACTTTTAGGTCTTATTCTTGAAGTAATGCCGAACTTACAGGTGACACCTTCTATAGTTAGTCATCTAAATGGCCAGCTTTGCCCTTTTTGGACTACGACCACATGGAGGGCTTGCACTTGTTTGGGGACTCCTCTTCTATCGCACCCTTAACGTTGCATTGTTGAGACACATGGAGGATTCTATTGACCCCTTTTATACCTAGCCAATTTAGGCCTCAAGTGAACAAATTATATGCCCTTCCTTAGTGGGTCCCTCATTGTTGACTCCACATGGAAGTCCACAGGGGTTTTGAGTTTCATTGTTCCCTCTCACTCTTGGAATTGCACTGAGATGACATGTATTGCCTTTTACGAATCGACTGCTTAGCTTAGGGTTGAATCGTTCTAGATTTCCATTGTCGAGCCTATTTGAAACCTAATTACTAGTTTTGAAATGTGGCCTTGCATGACTAAACCGAAAAATTCAATTTTCTTCTTTGCGCAAGGTCATTTTTGATTAATTTTTCCTAAGGGGAAAAATTGGCCAACAATTTGGTGACTCACGGGGTCACCTGCCTGCTAGGTGAAAAGATCACTTGCCCTGAATTATCCATTGGTTGCAAAGTCATGAATTGATAGTCAGTGCACTGATCCTATTCGTGAAAGCTCGAGCCCGATTTTTTGTGACATGTTGGCCTTTAACCTGCTTTGTCACTTGAAATCTCAATTTTCATAAGAAAATATTGAAGGTGAGATTTTTGAGAGTAGAAAATTGTCTTGACCTGGAGCGTTCACTTGCTTATGGAAATGGATTATAGGCACACATTCACCTTTAGAGGCACAATGTACTACATAATGATTCAACCTAGGAGCAATGAGAATTGTGCCGAAGAACTTAGGGAAATTGAAACCTACACTACAACAAGACAATGTACATACACACTTAGAGGAATTAAAATCCTAGGCTAATATTTACAATGGTGAAACCTTTTCCTTTCAATAACAACGTTTAAGATAGATTATGTTAACCATAATCGAAGTTCATCTTCATCCAACATAGACAATTAGAAGGCATTTCTACTCTTACATCCCGTGACCATGTAGGGGCCACTCCAAATAGCATCGAATTTAGAATGCCTCCCTATCTTTGCCCGATCTGCATCCCACTTCAGGACTAGGTCCCCTTCTTGGAAGTTCCTTGCTCTTTATCTCTTGTCAAACCACCTCTTGACTAAGGCTTGATATTTTTCTATCATTTGAACTGAATGTTCTCTGATTTCTTCTAATTCTATCATCTATGCATACCTATCCTCCATTGGTTCAAACTCGAGATAATTCCAACTACTTCATGAACTCTAATTTTGGAAGCTCTAATGATATAGGCAACACTGCCTCCTTCCCATAGACCAGCTTGTAATGGGAATCACTAGATCTCTTTGGTGTGATCCTCTCGGACCATAATGATGATTTTAGCTTTGTATGCCATATCCTTTGATTTTCATCTAGAGTCCTTCTTCGATGATTCTTAATAAATTCTTGTTCATGGACAATTTGAAGAGGTGCTCAAGTAGATCCCATTATTAACAACCCATTTTGTGATCTTGGAGCCTAGGGTTGCCAAGTCATTGTTTGATATGATAGTGGCAGTACTCGAATCTAGTCACTATCCCTTAATAAAAGTCTAGTATGCTAGACTCGTTTGCTTCTTTGAGTGCTACCGCCTTGGTCCACTTGGTGAAATAGTTTGTTGCTGTGAGAATCCATTTGTGGCCTTGGCTTGAGTTTGGATTGATGAACCCAATGAATTCCAATCCCCATTACATGAATGGCTGGTCAACTGAAATTGGGTGCAATGGGAGTGTTGTTAATCATTCCTGTATGCGTGAAGAATGTACATTTTTACACTTCTTGATCCAAGTGTAACAGTCACTGAACACCGTGGGCCAATAATATCCTACCTTCATTATCTTGAGAGCTGTTACTCATGGAGAAAAATGACCTCTGGCTTCTCCATCGTGAAACTCCTGTAACACCTTCTCGATTTGACCTATTCCGATGCATCTCAAGTAGAACACTATTGATGTCCCTTTTGAACAAAACACCATCAACAAGCACATATGGAATGGCTTGTAATCTAAAGTATCTCCTCTTTGCTTTGCTCATTTCTAGAGGGCATAGGCCTGTTTGTAGGAAGTGCATCATATTTTGAGTCCAACAAGGAATAGACACATTATCATTTTCTTGTTCTTGACCATCTTGTAGTACCAAGACAACTCCATTTCCATTTCTTGCATCAACTTGTTGACTCGAGGCTAGTTGCTCACATAGTTCCTTTCCACGAACTAGCTTAGTGACCTTAATTTCAATGTCATATTCCATGACACGAGTGATCCATCCTGCATGTTTCTCATTCACATCCTTGTTCAAAAGGAAGTCCCGACTCCCGAATGAGAAACTAATGACTAGATCCTATTGTTCGAGAATATTTGAACTTCTTTAAGCTCGTGATTACTACAAGGACATGTTTCCCAATGAAAGAATACCTTACTTCGTAGTCCTCCAATCCTTGACTTAAGAAGGTAACTAGTTGTTCGGAACCCCATTTGTTTTTGTTGCACTAGGATTGCAGAAAATGTGTCCCCACCACCAAAGGCATAAAACACGAAGTCCTTGGAGAAATCTGGATTGATAAGAGTTGGAGCATGGAATATGGCTTCTTTGATGGCTTCAAATCTTTATTTTCCCTCAGCCTATCCACCTAAATTGTGTGCTCTTCTATAACATCGGTGTTATTGGCTTTTACAAGAGTAGAAAAATTTAGCACAAACCTACAAAAAAATTGATTCTTCCTAGAAATCTCTCAAGATCCTTCTTATGACTTTCGCAAGAGCAATGCTCAAATTACTTCAAATATTTTGGGTCGATCATCAATCCTTCCTTTGACACATTATGGCCTAGGAGCTTTCCTTCGTGAGACCTGGAATACGCATTTTTGGGATTCAATGATACCCCTGAATCTTCTACATCTTTGAAATACTTTTCTCACATGAAAGAGGTGGTCGGCAACGTTTTTGGAGAACATAATGATATCGTCAAGATATATCGATACTTATTATTTGATCGAATCATTGAATTTCATGTCCATTCCCCTCTGGAAGGTTTCCCAGCATTAAAAAATCCAAACGACATCTTCTTGTAGGCATAGGTGCCCCACTTAGTGGTGAAATCCGTTTTGAACTAGTCATCTTCTTTCACCATTATCTAATTATAGCCTGAGTATCCATCAAGAAGAGAAAATATTTCTGAACCAAATACTACCGTAAGATTTGTTCCATTGAAGGGAGTGGGTGGTTGTCTTTGAGAGATGCTTTGTTCAAGTCTTGAAAGTCCATACACAACCTAATTTCTCCATTCTTCTTCTGATTGGTACCAAGTTTGCAACCCATTTTGAATACTTGATTGGGAATATAGTTCTTACCTCTATCATCATTTTTTTCATCTCTTTCTTCATTAGAGGCTCAATGTGTGTGGGTTCTTTGGTCTTTGCTTATGCACGATAGGCCTAGCCTCTAGATCCGAGTTCTATTGTATGTTGTGCCAACTTTGGATTGAATCCTCACAGGTCCTCATAGCTCTGGAGAAAACGTCGGAAATTTTTGGCAAAGTTGTATGAATTCATATCTCTCTTATTCAGTGGTCACCTTGCCAATTTGGAGTGTCTTTCCTTCCCCAATAAAAATAGGTTCTGAATCATCTCCCTTGACCTTAATGTTTTCTTTCTCTTTACGAAACTGGTCATTAGGATTGAATATTGACTCCAGTGTCACCAAACCTCTGGGAAGCTTATTGGTCCGCAGCTGCACTACTTGATCCTGTACTGCTACTCTAATTTATCTTGATTCCTAGCTGAGAATTCAGCCTCTTCTTATAGGAAATTTATGATCTGTTGATCATTTTCAAACACCTTCCAGCTTGTGTTATTGTTTGGAACTACTAGCCTTATAATCACATGGATATGTGGTTTTGTTTTTCCTCTTTTGATACTATCAACCACATCAAATGTTTCTCCAACTATTGCAAGCCTATCTATAGCTTCATTCTTTTTCCTGGGTATGGACATAATGTTGAAAGCTTCAAAGTATTCAATTAGGTCCCATACCTTGTTTTTGTAGCTCTTGAGTAGGTCATTCTTTGCAGCGTGTTGCCCTCTGACTTGATTCACAATTAACTCACTATCACCAAATATTTGTAAGTTTTTAATGCCCCTCTTTCTTTCCCAATGCAATCCATTAATTAAGGCTTCATATTGAGCCATTTTATTTGAGAAAAAAAAACTAGAAATGAAAAAGTTGAGTAGTATTTCATACCTTGTGGTGAAATGAGCATAGCTCCTCCTCATGCACCTTGTCTACTCTTTGAACCATCAAAGAAAAATTGTCATGCTTTGTTATCATCTTTGTGATATGGCTTGGTGATGATAGGGAGAGGATGATTCTCTTCATGTAAACAATAGAATCCTAGCTCAGATTCTTCCATTTCTTTGTAAGGGTAAAAACCTTGCCTTTTGTTTTCCCATTCATCGAGAGTCAAGTCTAGAATACTTTCGACCTTGGTATCTGTTTCATAGGTGCTGGGTAATCTTCTTGATACAATGTTGAATAATTTGCATTAATTGGAATCGAGTACATGAGGCTCTATTTGAAATTTTGTAATGGGCTCGGATATGATTATGGTCTTAGCCCTATACCTCATTTAGAATAACATGTGTGACCAATCAATAGACAAATAGCCCCCAATTTTAGCGGTGAAGTCTCCAGACAAAGAAAATACAAAGAGCATGTTGTTTCAGAATCACAACACCCCTAGAATCTGCAACTTGATGGGTTGAGATCCTCAGTGTGACTGCACAACATGGAGCATCTCTCAAAGTGTGGGACTTTGTGAGTTGAGAGAGCTCTCCGGATGAAGGCCGACTCCTATTCCTCTGTTTAGGTGCACACGTTTAGATTGTAGAGGGTCGTTCTAACTCCTACTCTAACTTACCAAGGAGACAGGGTTAAGGGAATGCAAGAAATGAAACCTAATCTAACTAGAGGTGATGCACCAAAGGAATGCTGAACATTTGCATTGCTTTTAAACACAAACCATTAAAATGTAAAATAATATCCATGCAAAGCTAAAAAATATTGCAATGAGGGATTAAGAAGAAGTAATAAAACATAAGAGGGGGTTAAAATCATCCACAGACTTATTCTATTACTCCCAGAATTGATACAGTGCATTAAAACAACCAAGAGGTAGAAATTGCATTACAATTTGGATGGAGGGGTTCGAGACTCCAGAATTCACTTGTAGAGTAGAGGAAAGGGAGGGTGCAAAGAAATAATGTCCAACCTCTTGAAATTGTCCCTCCTATAAAATATATAGGAAGAATGAGAGAGAGAGAAAGGAGGGAAAATCCAACCCTATTCCAACCACCCCTGAAGGGGAATTGAATTCCCTACCACAATGATGGGTCTCGCTGCAACACCCATGCCCCCATCACTATTCCTTGTTAGACAAGAAGGGAAACCCATTCTTCATCATGGTGGCGGTAGGAGAATTGATGGCCTCAGTAATGGTGGGTTGAAATATTAATGGTGGTAGGTGGGTAGCTAGGTGTTGAGAGCTCTCTAAAATGTCCCTCTCACTCGATTTGGAGCTTCTAATCGAAATATATGGCTTCCTGAAGGAAATTCAGATATGGAATCCATTCACGCATGTCCACGTGGCAGCCTCGCGTGTCTCAAAGTTTTCCCCCTCCTCTACACTTTTGAAGTCATGCCGAAGAGACACGTGGCAGCTTCCACGGGCCTGCTCTATTTCCTTTATATTCTGCCAAGCTCCCCTGTTGGTAGAGACACTATACTTGGATCGAAGACAATTGGAGAGCTGGCACATGTTTGATTCTTCACTTTTTATTGCCCCTTTGAAGTTGTGTGGACGTGACATGTGGAGGCCTCCATGCAAGCCTCTCTCGAGCTTGGAATTTTTAATGGTGGGTGCTCCTTTTTTTTACACTGGAAAAATGGAGGGCCTGTGCTTGTTTGGGATTGGCCTTTGGTAGTGCACCATTTGAATTTGTGTCATTGAGGCATGTGGTACCTTCTGTTTTCCTATTTTGTTTCATTTTGTTTTGGCTAAGTATATTTTTCTTAGCGGGGCCATATACATGACCGTAGACACTTGGAGGCTCGATGCATATTTGGGAACCCACTCTAGATTTTACTTTTGAAGCTACATCATGTTGACATGTGGTAGATTCTTCTTACCTTTTGTACTTAGCTTATTCGATCCTGCTTATCTTTTCCGGTCCTTTACTATGTGGCGGGTGGTGAACATTTGAGTGTTCGCTTTGGGCTGCCTCTTTAAAATTTCACAGAGCTTAAACATGGCTCTTTCCATTGCCTAGAGACTTTTCAACTACCAACTCTACCTCCTTTTCGGACTGGGACATGTGGAGGCTTGGCGCTTGTTTGAGTCTCCACCTTTGTATCCTTCCTTTGAAGTTGTGTGAACGAGACACGTGGGAGCTTCCGCCGACCCTCTTATACTTAGTCGATTTTGGGCCCGCCTATCCCTTTTCCACCCATTTAGGAGCCACTCGTCGGACCTTAGACATGTGGAAGCTTTGTGCTCATTTAGGGATTGTCTCTTGGGTCTCACTTCTGAATATTTTCCAATTGGATGCGTGGCACTCTCCATGGGTTTGTTCTTTACTTAGCCAATTTTGGCCAATGAGACCCCCTTTTTAGACCCTGACTACATGGCGGGTTGGCACTCGTTTGGGACCACCTTTTAGGCTTGACCTTTGAAGATGTGTTGTTGAGGCACGTGGAGGCCTCCACTGACCTTGTTACACTTAGTCATTTCGGGCCTGCTCCTCCTTCTTCATTTTTGGTTGGGTCCCTTCTGCTTGTTTAGGAGTGACTTTGTTGGTTTCTGGGCACGTGGAGAGTTGGCACTTATTTGGGGTTCCCAATTTCTATTCTCCCCTTACGATTGTGTCGATGATGAACATGGATCCTTCGCGTTCATTTGGGGACTACCTTTTGGTCTTGTCCTTTGGAGGTGCACCATTGAGGCACGTGGCAGCTTCCGCTGATTTTCTTATACTTAGCCAATTTTGGGCCCACCTGAATGTTTCCTTTCCCTATTATTCTCTTATGCACCTCTGGTCTCTTTGGACTCTTTGCTCCTTTTCGATCCTATCCCTTCATTAACGAATCCACCCACCTCTTGATTTGGGATCGATTATGAGCTCGCAGGACTGGACCGACCCTTCGATTTTCTCTTGTGTAGGGGCATGTTTGATTAATTTTTACTAAGGGGAAAAATTGGTCAAAAATTTGGTAACTCATGAGATCACCTACCTGCTAGGTGAAAGGATCAGTTTCCTTGTTGTATCCTTTGGGTACAAAGTCATGGGTGGTAGCCTAATATTTTTCTAGTCTTGTTCTTCAAGCTTTAATCTGACACTTGCACTTGACAACCTTGATCCTACCATGCTATTCTAGAAATGAAATCCTTCGAGACCCGACTTGGTTGCTTTGTATTTTTCTATTTTAAAGTTAGAAACTATTATGGTAACTATGGGTCTCCCTATTGTAAATGTTGGAGGGCTTGGCACATTCACCTAGAGGCACATTAAACTATATAATGACAAAAACCTAGAGCAACAAAACCTATGCTAGAGAACTTAGGGAAATAAAACCTAAGCTATAACAAGACAATGTGCACATGCACTTAGAGAAATTAAAAAACTTATGCTTATATTTACAAGGGTGGAACCTTCCTTTTCAGTAGCAATGTTTAAGATGGATCTTGTTGACAGAATCAGAATTTCCTCTCTATCCAATGTAGATAATTGGAAGGCATTGCTACTTTTACATCCTGTGACCATGTAGGGACCACTCCAAATGGCATCAAACTTGGAATGACTTCCGTGTTTTTCTGATCTGCATCCCATTTTGGAACTAAGTCCCCTTCATGAAAGGTCATTTCTCTTACTTTCTTATCAAACCATCTCTTAGTCAAGGCTCTATCCTTTTCCATTGTTTGAGCTGCATGTTCCCTTATTTCTTCTAGTTCAAACAACTCTACATACCTATCCTCCATTGGTTCAAACTCAGGAAACTCCAACTGCTTCATGAGTTCTAATGTGGGAAATTATAAATATATTGGAAACACTACTTCTTTCCCATAGACTAATTTATATGGAGAATTACTTAGGTTGACCTTTTAGGGGTGGCTCTATATTCCCAAAGATCGATTTGAGTTTTATGTGATAATTTCTCGATTCACATCAAGAATCCCGATGATTCTCAAAGAAGTTCTTGTTCATGGACTCGCTTGGCCCTTACCTCAGAGGGTAATAGTTTCAAGAGGTTCTCGAGAAATACCACATTCTTGACAGCCCATTAAGTAATTTTTACACCAAGGAATTCCAATGTATTGTCTGATATAATACTAGCAGGGGCACCAAACCATGTTATAATCCCTTCATAGAAATCCAAGATGTTGGATTCATTTTCCTCCTTAAGTGCCACTACTTCACTCCACTTGCTGAAGTATTCAGTCACTTTGAGTATTCACTTGTGGCCCTGGCTTGAATTTGGGTTGATCACTCCAATGAAGTCCATTTTCCATTACATGAACGACTGATTTACCAAAATTGGGCGAAGAGGTAGGGATGCTAACCTTTCCTTCCCTGTGAAGAATGCACACTTCTTGCACTTCTTGATCCATGAGTAACAATCCCTAAACATCATAGGCCAATAGTAACTAGCCCTCATAATAGCTTCTCCATTATGGAACTCATCTAACACTTTCTCAATTTGGACTATCCTAATGCACCTTAATAGGATACCATTGATGTCCCTTTTGAAAAAAATGTCGTCAACAAGCACATATGGGATGGCTTGTAATCTAAAGTACCTTCTCTTTGTTTTGCTCATTTCTGGAGGACATGAACCCATTTGGAGATAATGCACCAAATATTGAGTCCAACATGGAATGGGTGCATCATTAGATGGATGCTCTGGCTCATTCTGCGTTAATAAGAGAGCCTATTCTCCATATGTTGACTCAATTTGTTTCTTGGAAAGTAATTTGTTCACATAGAACCTTGTCATGAACCATCTTGGTCACTTTCATTTCAATATCATACTCCATTACAGTTGATCCAAATTTCTCTCTTCTCATTCAAGTCCTTGTTTAAGAGAAAATCCTTGAGACTAACATGAGACAGTAGTAGTTGAATCTTTGTGTTCGAGACCAAGTGTCTAGACTTCTTTAAACTCTTAATGGCAGAAAGGACATGATTTTCAATGAAAGAACAATTTATCTTGTAATCTTCCAATCCCTAGCTGAAGAAGGCTATGGGCTGCTCTGAACCTTCCTTGTTAGGCTGAACCAAGACAGCTAAGATTTTGTCTAACCCTCTAAAAGCATACATCGTAAAGTCCTTTGAAAATTTTGAGTTAATGAGAGTTGGGGCCTCTCATATTGCAAGTTTGATGGCCTCAAAAATCTCTTTGTGTTATGCTATCCATTTGAATGGAAGACTCTTCTTCAGCATCATCATCAAAGAATTTAAAAGGGTGGAAAAATTAGGTACAAACCTCCAGACAAACATTATCCTTCCTAAGAAGCTTTGGAGGGACTTCCTGTGATGTGGTAGTGGCAGTGTTCTAATGGCTTCAACTCTTTCAAGGTCAGTAGTCAACCCTTCTTTTGAGACAATGTGTCCCAAAAACTTGCCCTCGTGTGCCAGAAATACACACTTCTTTGGATTCAATGACTACCCGAATATTTTACACCATTGAAGTAATTTCCTAAGGTGAAAGAGGTGGTCTACTACATTCTTTGATAAGATAGTGATATCATCTAGATACACCAATACCATCTTATTGATCAATCCTTTGAATGTCACATCCATAGATCGTTGAAATGTTGCTCCGAGATTGGACAATCCAAATGGCATTTTCTTGTAAGCATATGTGCCCCATTTTTTGGTGAATGCCATCTTGTACTGATCTTCCTCTTTCACCATTATCTGATTATAGCCTAAGTATCCATCTAGCAATGAAAACCTTTGGAGCCAGATATAACCTGTAAGATCTATTCCATTAATGGAATTGGATAATGATCCTTGAGTGATGCTCTGTTCAAATCATGAAAGTCTACACACAGTCTAATTTCTAAATTTATTTCCCTTATAGGAACCAAGTTTGCAACCCAATTTGAATGTTTGATAGGAAAGATGATGCTGGCCTTAATCACCTTGCTCAATACTTTCCTCCGAGGGGTTCAATGTGAGGTTTTACTAGCCTTTGCTTATTTCTGCAAGGATTAGATCTCGAATCTAGCTTGATAGTGTGTTGTGCCAATCTTGGGTTAAAACCTCTTAAATCCACGTAAGTCCTATTATCATTAAATCACAAAGACACCCCTATTGTTCATACAAGTGCATGTACTTAAACTCACGGTGTGATTAGATAACGTGGGTACTATATCCAAGTTGTGGGACTTGCTACTTGAGATAGATCTCTAGAGAAAGCTAGTTCTTGCTCCTAAACCACTTGCTGACAATCTACCTGTAATGTAGGGAAAGTAACTATTCTAATTTAAATTTTCAAGGGACTAGGGAGAGAGAATGCATAAAATGAAATCCTACACTAAAGTGGTGATACACCAGAAAAGGATGGTGTGAGAGTAGTCTTGAATGCGTGAGATACAGGAGCAAAGTGCACACTAGAAGGGGTGATGAAAGTTCTCCATAATCTAGCAAAATGCATTCACAACAATATCTCAAACATACAAAATGATAATGGATCCTTGCAAGAACATAATAATAGACACAATATTCTTGTAATCAAGGTTGAAGGGGCAAGAAGAATGCAAGAAAACATAGCGGGGAAGATGCAGAAACTTATATTTTATGCTTGCTTCCGATATGAACAGTTTAATCGATTCAAGAAAAGGGCCTAGATCACCATACAGAGAGTCCAAAAAAGGGCTGCAACACATCAGCTTCACAAAGCAATTTTGGTAGAGCTTCACTACAAAACTACCTCCCTTTACAATGAGCCCAACACTCCAATTTATAGAAAAATGAGAAGAGAGAGAGAAGGGAAAAAGTAAATCCCGAAATATGTCCTTTAACCACATGTAAGAGGCATTAAATGGAGTAAAATGATTGTATATTACTTAAAAAGGCTCCCATACTATCCGTGTGCTTCAATGAGAGAAAGAATGGTGACCATTCCTCTTTATTGTACTCCCAAGCTGCGAGATAAAAGACTATTATTAACCCGGCCACGTTTTATAAAAATATCCACATATTTCTCATCAAATCTGGAATTTCTTGATTTATGTGCATCAATCTCAGAGCCATAATTCCAACGGTACCATTTTTGTGTGATTTTTGAGAAATACAAAAGTTATGGCCTTTTGAGTGCGGGGCTATTTTGGGTGCAGCGGGCATTTTTCATCATTTAACGGGAATGAACACTAACTAAGCTGCCCGAGCCGAATATGCTTATTTTATTTAAATATATCTACCCTCATTAAAAATAATAAATCTAGTTTTTGTGGTGTAGAGGACATCGTGCTCATTCCAGAAAGTCCAATTTTGTGAATATCGAGCTGAGTCAAAACTTATGTCCGTTTGAAGTTCACGAGTCAAACGTTGACTTTCCTTCTTTGTTGTAGCTATTTCAGAAAAATCATGCCCCATGCATACTTTTGTCCCAAAGCTTTCGGACAAATTCTCCCGCATCAACCGGTTCGGGCTTCCTAGTCCCCTTTTGTGGCCTTTTCACATTTCGCGTCCCGCGCGCACTTTTGTCCCGGCTCTCCCGGATGAAAATCTCTGCACCGCTTGCAATCACTTGATCTTGCGGCTTTTCGGCCGATTCATGTCCCACGCGTACTTTTTCCCGGTTGTCCCAAAAAGTATGAAACATAAAAACTTGATGATTTTTATTGCTGCGGCCGTTTCACCTTTTCGCATACCGAGCGTTCCAATCGTCCCTGGATTGCCTTGGACAAAAATGTTTGACTTAGCTTATTTTCTTTATATTTCGGCCGCAAACTTGGTACGATGAACCTTGGTATGATCCACACCCTTCAGACCTAAAATGCTTTAAAACAATCCTGCAACCTTGTTTTTTGCATTTTTTCCATTTTTCCTAACTCATTGGTATTTTTTCTTGGATGGGAGAGTTAGAGAGAAGCCGAGTGGGCCCCAAAACATGATTTCAGACCTTGAATCAATCTACTTGCTTGGGACTGAATAATTTAATTCATGTTATCAAAATTACCATGAGGGGTGGATTTTGGATAACAAGTCCAAGCAAAGGCATCTAGGAATTCTGAAAATTTTGAATGAATTCAGATTTTTCTTGTTGAGTACTTACCTTTCTAATTCACAACGTTTTTCCTTCTTCTATAGAAATGGGCTTTGAATCTTCACCCTTTATCTGAATATTCACTTTCTCCCTCTAAAATTTATCATTTGGGTTGAATATTGACTCTAAAGTTATAAGACCCTTTGGTAATTTTTTGGTTCTCAACTACACCACTTGGTCACCATACCGTTGTTCCAACTTGTCTTGGTTTCTGGCAGAGAACTCAGCTTCTTCTTGTAAAAAATTGACAATTTGTTAATCATTCTCAAAGACTTGCCAACTTGTATTGTTATCTAGAACAACTGGTCTCACAACCACTTTAATATGGGGCTGATATTTCTCACTCTTGATACTCTCTACTACATCAAATGTCACCCCAATTGTTGCCAATCTGTCCACTGCTTCATTTTTCTTCCTTGGGATGGAATTGATGCTAAAAGCTTCAAAATATTTGATGAGATCCCATACTCAATTCTTGTAGTTTTTAACAGATCATTTTTAGCAACATTTTGTCCTCGGACTTGATTTGTAACCAGCTTTCTATCGCCACACCCTTGTAATTTTGTAATCCCCCTCTTTCTTGCCCAATGCAGTCCATGGATCAAGGCTTCATACTCTACTTTTTTGTTCAAGAAAGAAAATATGAAATGGAAGGCTGAGTAATATTTTATACCTTGAGGTGAAATGAGCATAGCTTCTCTCTCGGCTCCTTGTCTACTTCTTGAGTCATCAAAGAATAACTGCCATACCTCATTATCATCTTTGTGGCCTGGCTTAGTGATGCTAGGAAGAGGATGATTCTCCTCATCCAAAAAATAAACTCCTAGCTTAGATTCCTCAATTTCCTTGTAAGGGTCAAAAAAATGCCTCTTTCTTTCCCATTTGTTGAGAGTCAAGTCAGAATGCAACCAACCTTGGTATCTACTTCATAAGTGCTTGGGAGGCCTTCTTGATCAAAGGCTAAACAATTCTTATTGATTGGAACATTTGGGTACATGAGGCTCAATATGGAAATCCACATTGGGCTCAAATCTGATTGTAACCTTAGCTCCATTCCTTGTTCTAAAAGCATGTGTGACCAATCAAAAAATAAATAGCCTCCAATTTTAGTCGTGAAGTTTCTTGAAAAACACAATGCAAAGTGTTATGGCAAGTCTATAACTAATACCTTTTTCAATATGATCACATTAGGGCATGCATGCAATGTGAGACACAAATCCTTGATGATTCCAACCATTGTTACCATTGTCCCATCCAACGCACTACTACCCTTGGACATGAATTCGTATTAAAGACCCAAGTGATCGGCTATTTGCTTTGGCATGACCGAGCTACTTGCTCTGAATCAATCATGCAATTATGTACTAGTTTTTCCCAAATGATCAATGAAACATAGAACGAGAGGGGACTTCATATTCTTACCTTGTTGGCCTCCATGATTTCCTTCAAGTTGAGCTGCATTGGTAATCCTTTTCTCTTATTGGTTGGGGGGATGATTTGAGGATGACCAATTGGCCATAACATCCTGCAACAGATCTCTCTAACTAGGGATAGCCAATGAATCCCACATTAAGATTTTTACATTTGTTTTCTTCATTTTTTCAATGATATTAAATGGGGATGAGCTATCTTTTTTTTCCCCTTTCCTTACACATTCTTCTTTTGCACATGGGTCGTTACAATCGGTACCTAAGTGGGTCTAGAAGGTGGCATGGGCGGACTCTGCACATTGGGAGTTGTACTTTGTGGGAAAATAGAGAGTTGTGGACCATTTGAATAAGAGTATTTCCCCTCTCCAATATTCCTCTTCTTGGACCGTATATTTTCTGCCACACTATGAGGAGGTGCTCGGTTCATACCACAAAAATATTCACTTGCCAATTGACAAGCATGGTCTCTCTTAGATGTGCCTCTTTCTGGGATTCTTACTACTGATTTTCCTCTTGATTGGGCTCTTGGGGAACACCAATGGTCTATACCATCAAGGCCTAGTTTAGTGCACCATTGAAACATGTCGACTAGTTATGGGGCTGATTGCATGGGAAACACCAATCATATTCTTAAGCCATGTTGTTTTGTGTTGGAACCAGGGCCCTCGATGTCAAAGTTATGTTTGGATCATATGGTCAAAAATGCCTAGCAGCACAGGTTGTCCTTGGTTTTGGTTTTTATTTGGAGCCTGAGTGGTAGTCTATTTTGCTGATATGGGGTCTAACTTGATATTGGGTTTGAGGTTGATACGGTCTAGAAATCGAGCTTACTTTCTCTTTATGGTCACTAACTCATTCCCTAGGTTCTACGCATTTGTTTAAAAACCTCTTGTAGCTCTTTTGAAGTGCTAGAAGATGGGTTGAATGTTTCATTTGAACTCTTATTCCTTGAAGTGAGTATGGGAGCTAATTTGGGCATTTGACTAGTGCTTGGAGCTCCTAGTTACGGATATAGAGGCATGGGTTGCCTAGGTGCTAGTTTACCATCTGAATTAAGCATTTTTTCAGCTCTAATAGCAATGTTATATGTGGTGGGTAAAGTTATACCTCTCATTGATTGAATAATCATGGCAATATCAGAATTTGAAGCTCTAAGGAAGTATAGAAAAGTACCTTTGTCCATTGGTCACATGGCCACTGGAACCTTTTGTCCCACATACGCTGGAATCTAAAGTTAAAATCATTCAACTGCTCATTAGGGGCCCTCATGATGGATGTTAAATGTTCCAAAAAGGATAGATTGTACACCTTTTATCCAAATTGGTTATGAAGGGCTATGCACAGATGATCCCAATTCTAGATAGACCTTGTTGTTAGACTCTCAGTAATTTCAAAGCTTTACCTTTAAAGGAGGATGCCAATAACTTAACATCAATGTCCATTTCAACAATCTCATTAAATGCACAGACATTTGTGATGTATTAAACATGATCACTAGGAGTAGATTGGTTCTCTCCACTGAAATATGGAATGCTCTTCAATGCTACAATCGGAACAAGATTTTGTGCGTTGAGAGCCCGAGTCTTCTCTTAATGAAATTGACACGGGGTTAGGCTGTGCCATCCTTATAGGTCGAAGGACTCTAGTCGATTGAATAAAAGTCCTACTAGGTGGAGGTGTTGACAAAGTCCTGTTTGGCGGAGATGGAGACCTTTGGGATCTTCTTCCTCTCTTTACTCTTTCTGGATATAAATGTAGATAGACAAATAGTCCCTCCTCTCTAGTTCTTGACCTTATTTGTATTCTTCTCATGAACTTGGCAAGGTTGGACTAATGAAACCAGTGGGGTTTACCTTTTTTAGAGTTGTCAAATGTGAAATTTCAGAGCTTCTTACAAGCTAGGAACTCACAACAAGTGCACATCAATCTTGCTATAGTAAAATGAAGACTTCTTCTCCCACCTTTGGGCCTATGAAAACTATTGTTCCAGAATCACAACGCCCTTGGAATCTGTAACTTAATAGGTTGAGATCCTCAGTGTGACTGCACAACATGGAGCATCTTTCAAAGTCTCGTACTTTGTGAGTTGAGAGAGCTCTATGGATGAAGATTAGATCTTATTCCTCTATTTAGGTGCATGTGTTCGATTGCAAAGGGTCGTTCTAACTCCTACTCTAACTTACCAAGGAGACAAGTTTAATGGAATACAAGAAATGTAACCTAATCTAATAGAGGTGATGCACCAAAGGAATGCTAAACATTTTCATTTCTTTTAAACACAAACCATTAAAATGTAAAACAATATCCATGCACAGATGACCAAGATTGCAATGAGGGATTAGGAAGAAGCAATAAAACATAAGAGGGGGTTGAAATCATCCATAAACTTATTCTATTACTCCAAGAATTGATATAGTGCATTACAATAGCCAAGAGGCAGAAATTGCATTACAATTTGGATGGAGGGGTTTGAGACTCCACGAATTCACTTATAGAGCACAAGAAAGGGAGGTTCAAAGAAAGAAACTCTGTCCTCATGAAATTGTCCCTCCTGTACAATATATAGGAAGAATGAAAGAAAGAATGGAGGAAAATCCAACCCTATTCCAATCACCCATGAAGGGGCATTGAATTCCTTACCACAATCATGGGTCTCGCTACAACACCCATGCCCCCGTCGTTGTTCCTTGCTGGAAAAGAAGGGAAACCCATTATTCATCATGGTGGCAGGTAGGAGACTTGACAACCTCAGTAATGGCAGTCAATATATTAATGGTGGCAAGTGATTAGAAGGTGTAGAGAGCTCTCTGAAACATCCCCTCTCACTCAATTTATATCTTGATCAAAATATATGGCCACCTGAAGGCATTTTGGATCTGGAGTTCATTCATGCATGTCCACGTGGCGGCCTCGCACGTCTCAATTTTTTCCCCCTCCTCTACACTTTCAAATTTGTGTGAAAGAGTCACATGGCAACTTCCATGGGCCTGCTCTATTTCCTTTATATTCTTCCCAAGCTCCCCTATTGGCGAAGACACTATACCTGACCCAAGACATATGGAGAACTGACACATGTTTGAGTCTTCACTTTTGATCACCCCTTTGAAGTTGCGCAGCTGTGACATGTGGAGGTATCCCCAAGCCTGTCTTGAGCTTGGAATTTTAACACCGAGTGTTCCCTTTTTCAGACCTTGGACATGTGGAGGGCATGCATTTGTTTGGGATTGGACTTTGGTGGTGCGCCGTTTGAATTTGCGTCATTGAGGCATGTGGCACCTTCTGTTGGCCTATTCTGTTTCATTATGTTTTGGCTAAGTCTCTTTTTCTTGGCGGGGCCATATGTCTGACCCTGGACACGTGGAGGATTGGCACACATTTAGGAACACGCTTTGTATTTTACTTTTGAAGTTACACCGTGCTAGCTCGTGAAGTCTTCCACTTACCTTTTGTACTTATCCCATTCGAGCCTACTCCCTTTTCCAGCCCCTAACTACGTGGTTTGGATGGTGCATGTTTGAGTCTCCTCTTTGGGCTGCCTCTTTAAAATTGCGCTGAATTAATATGTAGCTCTTTCTCGCTTAGGAGACTTATCAACTACCGAATTTTCCTCCTTATGGGACCTAGGACACGTGGAGGCTTGACGCTTATTTGATTCTTTGCCTTTGTATCTTTCCTTTGAAGTTGTAGGGATGACACACACGGGGATTCCACGAAGACCCTCTTATCCTTAGATGATTTTGGGCCCGCCTATCCCTTTTCTACCCATTTAGGAGCCACTCGTTGGACCTTAAACATGTGGAAGCTCCGCACTCATTTAGGGGTTGTCTCTTGGGTCTCACTTTTAAAGATGCGCTGATTGGATGCGTGGCACTCTCCGAGGGTTTGTTCTTTACTTAGCCGATTCTGGCCGATGAGACACCCCTTTTAGACCCTGACTACGTGGAGAGATGGCACACGTCTGGGACCGCCTTTTGGGCTTGACCTTTGAATATGCACCGTTGAGGCATGTGGAGGCCTCTCTAACATTGTTGCACTTAGTTGTTTTAGACCTTCTCCTCAATTTTTGGCTGGGTCCCTTTTGCTTGTTTAGGAGTGACTTTGTTAGTTTTTGGGCACATGGAGAGCTGGCGCTTATTTGAGGTTCGCTTTATATTCTCCCCTTGGGATTAGGCTAATGAGGCACATGCCTCTTTCGCACTTGTTTGGGACCGCCTTTTGGTCTTGGCCTTTGGAGGTGCACTGTTGAGGCATGTGAAAGCTTTTGTTGATTTTCTCATACTTAGCTAATTTTGGGCCCACCTAGATGTTGCCTTTCCCTATTGTTCTCCTGTGTGCCTTTGGTCTCTTTAGACTATTTACTAATTTACTGATCCTACCCCTTCATTGGAAAATATTCCTTCCTCTTGATTTGGGATCGATTATGAGCTCACAAGACTGGACCGACCCTTTGATTTTCTCTTGTGCAGGGGCATGTTTGATTAATTTTACCTAAGGGGAAAAATTGGTCAACATAGTGTTAGAAAGTCTATGACTAATACATCTTGCACTACCATTACATTGGGACATGAATGTAATATGAGGGTCAAAATTTTTATTACTCCTACCGTTATTCTGTTGTTGTTCCATCCAATCGCACCACACCTTTGGAGATGAATTCATATTAAAGACCTAACTTGTTGGCTATTTGTTTCGGATGATGGTGAGCTACTTGCTCCCAAATCAATATTGTAATTATGTATCAACTTATCTCCTATGATCAATGATATATATAATGCTAGTGGATTCAAATTTTTACCTTGATGGCCTCCTCAATCTGATGCTCCTTACTGATCTCGCATTGAGAAGTACCTTGTCTTATTTATTAGGTGGTTGATTTGATCTTGACCGGTTTGGCATAACAACTTGCAATAGGTCTCTTTGTCTTGGGATAGCTAATGACTCCCACATTGAGATGTTTACATTTGTTTTCTTCATCTGCTCAATGATGTTGAATGGAGATGAGTTATCTCTGCTGCCCCTTTTCTTGCATCACCTTCTCTTGTGCATAAGTTGTTACAATGGGCGCTTGGTATGGTTTAGAGGATGGTTTGGATTGAACTTACACATTAGGAATTGCACTTTGATTACCAATACCTTGTGCAGTAATAGGAGGATGTAGATCATTTGAATTTGATGACTATACTTCTCCAATATTTCTTCTCTTGGACCATGTATTGGTCGTTACACTTTAAGAAAGGGCTTGCTTCACACCACAAAAATCTTCAGCCTACCAATTGACAAGTGTGGTCTCATTCAGAGGTGCTTCTTGTTGAGTTGATTCTTGTTGTTTATTTCCTTCTTAGCTTGTCTCTTGATCTACACCCGTCGTTATTAACATAATGGCTTGATTTAAGGCACCATTAAAACACATTGAGTGATTATGAGGTTGATTGCATGGGAAATACCAATCATATTATTGAGCTATGTTATTTTTATTAGAACCAAGGCCCTCAATGTTGAAGCCACATTTGGATCGGGATGGTGGGAATGGCCTAGCAGTTGAGGTTTCCCTTGGATTTGATTTTTATTTCCATCTTGAGTTGGTGGTGTATTTTGTTGGTATGGGGTCTAGCTTGATACTGATTTGGAGGTTGATACGGTCTAGAACTTTGAGATTGTTGTCTTTTCATTGGTAGTAGCTCATTTCCTAGGTTCGAAGTTGCTTCATAACCTCTTGTAGCTCTTTTGAGGTGCTTGAAGAAGTAGAAGCCTCACTATTTCTTTGATTCCTGGGGCTAGATTGGGATTCAACTCTAAGATTTGGCTAGTTGTAGGAGTTCCTAGTTTTGGTTATAGAGGCATAGGCGGCCTAGGTGCAAGTTTACTAGTCGAATTAAACAATTTTCATATCTAATAGCAATGTTATAGGGTGCGGGTACAGTTATACCTCTCATTGATTGAATCACAATGGTAATAACAGAATTTAAATCTTTGAGGAAGTATAGAAAAGCACCTTCAGTTGTTGGTCTCATGGCCACCGGAATCCTATCCCATGTCCTCTAAAATCTAAAGTTGAAGTCCATCAGCTATTCATTAGGATCTCTCTTGATGGTTGTCAGTTGTTCTAACAAGGATAGATTGTCCCCCTTTTCTCCAAATTGGTTATGAAGGGCTATGCACAAATGATCCCAATTTTGGATAGACCCTACTGTTAGAATCCTAAACCATTGCAAAGCTTTCCCTGTAAAGGAGGATTCCAATAACTTAACAATAATTTTCATTTCAATATCTCATGAATTTATGAGACATTTGCAATTTCTTAGATATGGTCAATCAGATTTTGTCTGGTTCTCTCCGGTGAAATATGGAATATTCTTGATGTTATGCTTTGGAACTAGATTTTGTGCATCAAGAGCTAGTGGGGTGCTATTAGTGAAGTTGACGGAGGGGTTGGATTATGCCATCCTGATTGGTCAAAGAACTCTAGTTGATTGAATGAAAGGCCTTCCGGGTGGAGGTGTTGACAATGTCATGTTTAGTGGAGATGGAGACCTTTGAGCTCTTCTTCCTCTCCTTTCTCTATCTATTGATAAATGTAGATAGACAAATAGCCCCTCTTCTCTAGTTCTTGACCTTGTCTGGATTCTTCTCATGAAATTGATAAAATTGGGCTACTGAAACCACTGGATTTGAGTGATGGAGTCACCATATGTGTTGCTGCTCAAATTAAAGTGTCGAAATGCTAGAACTTTACCAAGACATACACCCAATCTTGATAAAACTAAAATATGAATTTTAGTCCAACCGGGCATGCCAAAAGCTGTTGATCCAGTATCAAAACACCCATGAATGTTAGCACCTCAATGGGTTGAGACTTTGAGTGTGATTCCATAACATGGAGCATCTCTCAAAGTGTGGGACTTTGCAAATCTAGAGAGCTCTGGATGAAGGGCGATTCCTATTCATGCATTCAGTGCACACATTCATATTGCGAGAAGATCTACTCTAAAACCTACTCGACTTTCCAAGGAGAAAGGGTTAAGGAGATGTAAGGAGTAAAACCTAAACTAACAAGGGTGATGAACAAAAGGAATGCTAAAACACCTACTTTGTAATAAACACAAACCATAAAAATACAATACAATCACCATACACAAATAACTAGGACTATAATGAGAGATCGGTTTGGAGATAATGTACATAGGATAGGGTTGAAAATTATCCAAATACATGCATTATTGCTCCAAAATTTGATATAGTGCATTACAATTTGAATGGGAGGCTTGGACTACACAAATCCACTTGCATGCAAGAGAAGAAGGGAGGGTGTAGAGCAGAAATGTCCAACCATTAGAAAATTGTCCCTCCTTACAATATATAGGAAGAATAGAGAGAAGGGGAGAAGAATTCCCATCATACTTCAACCACCCTGGTAGGTGAGAAACCTAACAACCTTGAAAAATGGTAGACTATATTTATTCTAGTCGTAGTTGAGATCATCGAGAAGGTCGAATCCGATTGCCCAACGTGGGCTATCACAATCTTGTAAGATCAAGCATTAAAAATCTGGCAAGTTTTATGATTTGCCAAATATTTTCCAAGCATACTTCATTCGGGTTCAGAGTCTACCCCTACAAGATCTACATGGAGCCCTGTGCATTCTTAAGATTTTCCTACCTCCTTTCACTCCTGAAGTTGTGTTCAACTGACACGTGGCATTATCTCGTGGGATTTCTTTATTTCCTTTGTATTCTGCCTAATCCCCTCTTATTAGTGGAGACATTATGCCTGACTTGAGACATATGGAGGCTCAGTGCACATTTGGGACCTTCTTTTGGATTTGCGCACATTTGGGACCTGAAGGGACACATGGGGCTTTCCGTTGGTTCTCCTTTCCTTAGCTAATTTAATGGACCGTTTTGCCCCCCTTTTGACTTGGCCATGCGGTGATCCTACACTTGCTTGGGAACCACCTCCAAATTTTAACTCGAATTTTTGCTGAACTAACTCGTGGAGGCTTCCTTCGGCTGTCCTGAGCTTGGAATTTTCAATGGTCGGTGTCCCCTTTCAGATCTAGGACACGTGGAGGGTTGGTGCTCATTTGGGAACCTACTTTGGAATTTTCCTTTGAAGTTGCGCTAAACATACACATGGAGCCGTCTCTTGGCCCTTCTCGAGTTTAGACTTTTCAACAGCCGGTTATGCCTTTTCGAGCTCGGGCATGTGGAGGACCTCACGCTTGCTTGGGGGTTGCTTCCTTAATTCACATTTGAAGTTGCATTGAAGAGACACGTGGAGGCCTCCGCTAGTCCTTTGACTTTCACTACGGCTATTTACAACTTTTCAAACTATGACCACGTGGAGGGTTGGCACTTTTTGGAGACTCGCTTTTAGGTCCTACTCCACGAAGTTGTGCCAAACCGACACATGGAAACTTCTATACTTATCTGTTTAAATGAACGAATCTTCCCTTCTTTGGACTCAGACCACATGGAGGGCTTGAAGTTATTTGGGGACTCCTTCTCTATCACACCCCTGACATTGCGTCGTGGAGACATGTGGAGGCTTCCGTTCGCCCCTTTTAAACTTAGCCGATTCGGGCCTCGAGTGAAAAATTATATGCACTTCATTAGTGGTTCCCTCATTATTGAATCCACGTGGAAGTCTCGCATGGTTTTTATTTTCACTTTCATTTCTTGTCACTCTTGGAATTGCACTAAGATGACATGTAGTGCCTTCTGTGAATCCGCTGCTTTGATTAGGGTTGAATCATTCTAGATTGCCATTTCGAGCACTGTTTGTAAGCTTATTGCTAATTTTGAAATGTGGGCTCGTATGGTGAACCGACTCTTCAATTTTCTTCGTGTGTAGGGTCATGTTTGATTAATTTTTCCTAAGGGGTAAAATTGGTCACAGTTAATCAACACTCCTTCGTGGTGCATCATGTTCCTTGAGAGTAGTTTTATTTTCATGCATTATTTCTATCTTTTTCACCTTGGAAAATCATATATTAGGGTTTGAATTGCAATTCTTACCACTTTGGAGTAGTTGGCACATTATTAGGAAAGGAAGTCGGCCTTCATGGAGAGGCATCCCTATTTTTCAAAGTCCCACACTTTGGGATAGCTCCATGTTTGACAAATCAAACTGACTGCCCAATCAATCAATTGCAAGCTTTCATGGGTGCTATTATTCCTTCCCTCATTATGCTATTATATCTTAGTATTATATATGTTTGGATGTTATTTATCATAGTACTCTTATTAATTATCAACTATATAGTTATCATGAATTTCATTAAAATTTGTATTAATTGTTGATCTATACCTTTCCACACCAAACAACGGTTATCTTAGTAGGGTTACTTTGTCTATCTTGATCATGGGCTTTGGAAACTATAGGTTTATCTACCATATGTATTACTTCCCTCTAGATATCCGATCTTAGTGCTTATTGTAGCCCTTTCGAGTCTATCCAATGTATGTCGATACATGTGTTTTTACCACTCATTTCCTCGATACCCTTGTAGAACATATGATTTAGGAATGCAAGTTATTGAGACACATCTTTGGCCCACGTATAAATCCTATCTTGAACCCAAGCCCGCCCATTTAATTTGGTGACTTCTTTATTAGGGGCTTATTCTCGCGAACAAATCTAGTATGATGGTTTTGCAACCCCAAATACATGGCATTCGGTATCCCTAAAACTTTGAGGGATTTTTTTAGTTTTTTCCCATGCTCAAGCTTCCTAGGCCAAGATACACTTATTGTTCAAGGCATGTAGCCTTAGCCTTTGAATGGAGAATGGAACTTCTCGGTACCTCTTATCCATGGCCTACGTACATTGCATTCTTATGGAAATTTTTAGAGATATCATTTTATTTCAATTATTGAAATATAGAAGTGTGGTTAACTTCAATCATGATATTATTTATCTTCGATTTGATTGTAATGATAGAAAATTTTCTCTCTTCTATTTACCTTCATATTGAGGCGCAAGATGAGAAGGTGGCCTTGGTGTTCGATCATTTTTAGAAGCTTCTGCGACACTAGGGGGAGCTCCAGTTACACTATGACCAATATATTATTAGATCCTCACCAATTTGGGTCACCATAACCAATTTCCTAGCATTGGAAAAGCTTCTCTAAAATATATCATCCTTATTTTCTCCATGGCAACTTCTAGACCTCGCCCGACTTATTGGTATGGGGGATGAAGTCCGCTACCACCATGGGGGAAGATAGTGGTTGATCCCATCATTGTTACACTATCTCAAAGTAGCCTTTTCCTATGTACGTAATGCCTACGATGAGCTCCTCACCTCATGGGTGGGAAATTGTGGTTCCACTTACTACCTAATACAAAAATTAAAAATTAATAAGAAATAAAGAATTAAAATTAAATCGATATTAAAATTAATTAAATATAATAGAAATAGAACTACTACAAATATAAAGACAACAACATTTCAAAAATGAAAATTAAAATAAATGCAAATTAAAAACTAATAACAATTGAAAAATTATAAATTAAAATTCCTAAAATTGTAAAATTCATCATTAATATATAGTAAATTTGAAATAAAAAAATTTAAAAATTAAAAAAATTAACACATAATTAAAATTAATAGTAATTTATAATAATTAATGAAAATTAATATTCATTAAAAATTCAAATAATCTAATTTTTTTTTAAAAAAGGTATAAAATATTAAAAAAACTAAATTAAAAAAATTTAAAAATTAATAAATGATAGATTTAAAATATTAAAAAATGAAACATCAAGTAAAAAATTAAAATTTATACAAAATACAAATTAATAGAAATTAATAATTATTGATAAAAAGATAGTATTCTTTAAAAAGTAAAAAAAAACAAAACGATTAATAAAATTTAAAAATGATAAAAATAATAATAATTTAATTGAATTAAAAATTACTTAAAATTGAAAACTAAAAATAAAAAAATGACAATTTTAAATTTTAAATTACTAAAAATTAAAACCTAATAAGAGTTTAAAAAATTAAAAAATTAAAAATATTAAATTAAAAAGAATCCTAATTATTACTTAAATTTAGAAATTAATAATTAATAAAACTAAAAATTAGAACAAATAAAAAATTAAAAAGATCAAATTAATATAATTAAAAATTAAAAATGAAAAAAATTAAAACTTTGAAATTAATCAAAACTCAAAACTAAAATTAAATTAAATTAAAATCAATTATAAAAAATAATAAATTGAAAAATAAAAATTCATAAAAAGTAAACATTAAAAATGAAAAATTAAAAAAATTGAAAAGTTAATAATATTTAATTATTAAATCTATATTAAATTTTAATATTTTTACTTATTGTTAATAATAAAATAATAGTAAATTAACTATAAATATATCAAAAAATTTGGGAAAATCGACTTATTATTTATAGTATATAGTTTATTTATTTTAAATTACTATTAAGATTAATAATAATAAATTCGTTGCACCGATAATAATAATAGGAACCAACTTATAATAATTTTAGATTATGTCGGAGGATAGATGCCCTAACACTAGCGGCGAGATTGTCGGCTTTGCGCTTACTTTGGAAGAGGACACAAATGGAAGAGCTTGGGAGGAAGGGGTTCTTGGCCGTCCGGTTTTAGTGAAAATGATGCTTCTAATTTTTCTTGTGAGGACCTTAGTTGTGCATCTGTTAGAAGGCATGTTGGATGTTTCCTAGGTGGTGTTTATGCCCAATTGTAGTAGGCTCGGGCCATGCTAACTCGGGCGAGTAGAGAAGATCTTCTCTTCTTTGGATAGTTTTGTTGACACGTGGGAGCATCCGAGAGCTCTTATTTGGGGGTTTTGACCCAAGTGCAACTCCAGCAAGGTGGTACAATTAAATCCCTGCTTTCTAAACCGTGACAAGATTCCCCTTATCAAGTCATTGGTGCTTTGATACATGGCTCTATGACAGTTTACAAGCTATTTCTTGTAGCTTGTATGGAGAAGAATAAGACCCTTTCCCAGGGTAGGCAGAGTATGTTAAAGGATAAAACCCTTTTCTAGGTGTCTTTCAATGAGGCATTGCGGGGGATGGACAATATGAATAGGGGCATACCAAATTACAAGCGATATAAGTTGATGGCTTATGTAAAATTGACCCCATCAGTTTGTTTTGGTGAAGACGTGGTTCAATATAAAAATTCTTTCAAGAGAGATAGGATTTATAAATTAGACTACTTTTGTCTAGGTCTTAGTGTGAATCCTGCTAAAAACAACCCACTTGAGACCCAAGAACAACCTAGGATTAGTTAGGAAAATTATGGAATAATATTTTTTTGTTTAAAAGAGTCTTCAACCAGGTTACAAGACAACAGTTGTCACTAGACAAGGTTCTAGATCAATTCTAATCTACTAGAATATACTTTTCTTTTGTTAACATTTATTAGAGGTTACAAGGTCCAAAATCTAGGGTTAGAAGATTCAATTAGGTTAAGAGGGTAATTCCTCACCATACCCACTCTCTAACAGGATTTAAATATTCAACTTGATTTTACCCAAAATTAACACATTCAAAATTTCCCTAAATCATTCCCATTGGATAGGAAATTTCCTCACCTTTCTAGTGATATAAAGAAGTCCTCCTAACTCCTCATATTTTTCAAGTTATGGGTCGGTGGGCCTTGGGGTGAAAATTTTCCCAAGAGCGGGTCTCGGGCCTGGGGAGATAATTTTCCCAAGGGCGGGTGGTGGGCGTGGGGAGGAAAATTTCCCAAGGGGTAGAGGGAGGAAAATTTCCCAAGGGGTAGAAAGCCACGTTTACACCCATGGTCCCGCAAGTCCTTGAGGGACACATGGCATATCCTAAACCAACGCGGGGAAAGATGGGTGGCGGGGAGAATATTTGTTTAACGTCCGGAAGGGAAAAAAGGGTAACATTCACCTGTGCCTCCACCGGCACCTCATGTTGCCACATGGAAGCTCCAGATTGGTTGCAGTGGGGAAAATTTTGTTAATTTTCCCAAAATTTTGTGAAACGCCAAAAGGTAAAAAGGGCCTACTCCTTCACACTGCTGATGCCTCGTGACGCCCATGTGACATGCTCTTGATTAGGCGTGGGGGCGCAGGGTGGTAGGGAAAATTTGGAAAATTTTCCCAAAATTTTCAAGTAGCGCTAAGTTAAAAATGAATCCGCCTCTCCCTTGACATCTCATGGTACCACATGACAGCCTCTGATTGGCTATGGGGCGGTGGGGAATATTTGGAAAAACTTTCCAAGCTCTAAAGGAAAAAACTCGGGCCCACAGCCCACCAAGGAAATTTTTTCCCAATATATATAGAGCTTAGTTTTGGTAAAACAAGGAATTTATGGAAATATCTTGACATCCTCTTTACACAGAATCGTTAAATTTTAATTTTGATAAGATTTAAGGAGTCAATTTCATGAAAACATTTTGTAGGGGTTTTACTTGTATTAACTAATGGTAATTTTAACTTATAAAATTTTGTTCAAATTTTTCATTCTTTCTCCTTCAACATGTCAAATAGACATGGAGGTTTCCATTAGGAAAGTTTTAGGATATATAGCAAGTGTAAAATTGTAGGTTTGATCTATATTTCAAAATTATGAGTTTCTTTTTTTTTTTTAAAAAAAGCCAGCAGATTTGCCTTGGCTCGACTAGAAGATTTTCAAGACATTTCATAAGTATTTTTAGTTTGGTTTGGGATCATTTTTACCTCATTAAGTCCAATTGATTATTTCATTTGCCTCTTATCTATTTGCAGGGTTATTTGAACATTTGATAAAGGAATTTTACAAAGTATACAGTGAATTAAAAGAAGCATATACATTTACAAAGCATAAATTAATTATATCTCTTTTGCCATGAAATAAAACATTAAATTCATTCCATGCTGGTCATAAATAGTTTTCTTTCTTTCAATCAAATATTAAAACAAGAATGTAGTTTTTATTCTTTCCAAAATCATATATTATAAACAAGGCAAAATAATACATTTTCTTCTCACGTGTTTAACTTTTCCACTTTCCAAATAGGGATTTCATAGTGCATGTTAAAAAAAATTCTAATGAAAATAATATCATATGAACAAGGCAAACACTTCCATTAATTCAAATTAAACTCTTACAACTTCTTTTCCATTTGATTTTAAAATATAACATACAAAATACATATCATTCTTTCACATTCTTTCCAAAAACAAAATACGTGGAGTATAACTCTTTTACATTTCGAATTTCAACTTTCATTATCAATACAAAGTATCTTTCTTCAATGAATATATATATCATCCAATTTAAAGTGGGAAAGGGATACAATAAGATTTCATTTCACAAGGGACTATCAAACTGTCTTTTCTCTCAGCTCCATAACAACAACATGTGTATTTCTCATTCTTCCAAATTGTGATCACAATAAGAGTAGGAAATCAAATGCTCTCCACCCAACCAATACATCCAATGAAAAGGAGAATCCATCCTTCTTCATTGGCCTTTGAGCCCCAACCACAATGCAATAAAATATGTGATCTAACTCATGGCAACAATAGGCTTCCACAAACACACAAGCAACATTTTCACAACAAAACACAAGTCCAAAAAAAAATGTAGTTTACAACTACATTAACTCATGAAAAACATTACTGAGGCTTCATCAAAAAGCCAAAGGAGAAAGAAACTATGGGGATGCTTCTTATGCCTCCCAAAGGGGAAATGGGTATCACCACCTGAATTACAAACCGCCAAAATATAGTATATCAAAACCTTGACATTCCTTATGCCTCCCCAAGTACCCCTTATTCCTCACATTTCCTTATGCCTCCCCAACCTCTTATGGCACCCCATAAAAAGTAAATAAATGCAAGTTATTTCTTTGTAAGGTGGAACCCAAATCCCAACTCCCTCCTCCCTTATACCTCCATAAAACACACTTTTTCCTCCCACCAAATAAACCCCATAGTCTTCTCCTACACCATTCCTAGGCCATCTACCAAACAACCAAAAACATAACAAAACATTCACACATCAACATTTTCATAAACAAAAAAGAAGCATTTCAAGAGCCAAGCTCCTACCTCTCCATGATGGAGTTGTTCCAAGTTCAAAAACAATGATTTTTATCCACATGCAACAATATTCCAAAAACTTATTCAAAGCAAGAGCTCCAAAACAACAAAAGAATTTTCCCAAGAATGAAGTCTCCAAAGTGAAGCAACCCAAAACAAGGCAAGGAATTTGAATTTTATAGAAGAGGGAAGGGAAGAGGATGAGGTGGATCCATGTAGGATGCCACATCACACATCCTCAACCCCAACCCCAAAAGTCAACTTCATTCTCCAATGCATAATAAATAGGTGGGTGAATAAAATGACAGTTTACTTACACACTCAAATCCAACCCACACCCCAAAGGACTGAAATTAAATCATGTAAGAAAAGTGCAATTAAAACCTACAAATTGCCTTCTCAAAAAGTATTATAAAAGTCAAAATTTCAACTCTCCAACCATAGGTATGGTTGGTAAATAAATTTAAGAGGTATGGGACAAGTTTAACTTGTCCCACAAGCCTCCAAAATCAGCCTTCAAGGACAAATTGAATTTCCAAGAAGATGAAGTGTTTCACACTCAAAAGTTAACTTACACATCACTTACACATCTCTTACAACACTTTAATTCAAGGCCAACAACTCTATTAATTACTTTCTTATGACATATTTTATTTAATTAATATTAACAACATGCTTACCCACAATATTAATACAACATTTAATAAATAAAGAAAGGGGAAAATGCATCACAAAATAAACACATGCAACATTAAACAAAAGGGTGAAAGAATTAAATACACATAACCCCTTGGTCACATTTAAAGGTGATTCCCCCTTGGAATCCCTAACACACACAAACACACACAAATAAATACTATTTTCCATGGTGACCTTGTTGAATTCATCTATAATTCCAATGTGGTTAGTCTTCAATCCCTTGATGTTTGTTGTGATATTTTAACCTAAAAACACAAATACCTCCTTGGCCTCATGGCCATATAAAAACATCCAAAATAACATAAATAAAATTCTAAGATCATCTAGATATATGAATCACAACAAAATTCAATAACCAATAAGATCATTTGCAATTTTACTCAAACTATATCATCATCAAATAATTTTCATTTCTAGGTCTACTCACAATATCCAAATATCACATGTCCGAACAACATCCATAATATAACCATGTCAAACAATATATCAACATCAATATCAAAATGTCTCTAATAATCATCATGCATCATAACTGAATCAATTCAACAATAATCCATGATCTAACATCTAACATCATACTATAATAAGGTCCATAATCATGTCCATAATATAATCAACAATATCATGATCAGTATAAAAAGGTGTCAAAGGGAAGTGGGCACTACATCCAACTCCCCTTAGACTTGATTTCCTCCTGGAAGTCACTGGAACAAATGTTGAAACTGAACTCGTAGCAAAGCAAAATCCTCCCATGTAGCTGTAGTCTCATCATATATCCCCACCGCACCTCGGACCCAATCAACCTCTCTACCTCAAAGGCCCAAGGTCTGCTATCTATGATGTAAACGGGCACCACCATCACCTACCCCCGATCCCGCACTTGAAATGAGGTCAAATCTAACACATGAGAAGGATCGCAACATATCTCCTAAGAACTGAAACATTAAACACATCATGTACATGAGACAAGCTAGGTGGTAATGTTAGATGGTAGTGCAAAGTACCAATACACTCCAAGATCTCAAAAGGACCCATGAATCTAGGAGCTAATTTAGAACCTTTTCCATAATGGATAGGGCTCTTATGGCCTGACATGAAGGAACACCTTCATGCCCACATCAAAACTATGGTCGGTCCTATGATGATCTATTTACTTCTTCTACCTATCATGTGCCTCCCCGCAATCTCTTTCGATCAAAACCACTGTTGCTCCATGTCCTGCAACAAAGCTGGTCTAAGAGAAACCATGTCCTCTAACTTTTCCCAACTAAGAGGTGTCTTGCACTCTCTGCCATACAAATCCTCAAAAGGATCCATGTCTATAGAACTCTGAAAACTATTATTGTAGTGAAATCCACCAAGTACAGGTACTCCTCCCATCTAGACTATTGATCCATCACATACATCTTGAGCATATCCTCTAAAATCTGATTCACTCTCTCAGTCTATCCATCTATCTGGGGTGATATGTTGTGTTGAAGTTGATTCTCATCCCCGAGGTGTGATGTGCATGGTAGTCCAATAATGGGAAGTATACAAAGGATCGTGGTCACTAATGATCTTTTTTGAATCTGTGTAACCTTGAAAATCTCATAAAGATATACCCATGCCACTATAATTTCCATATAAGTGATCTTTACATGAGAAAAGTGAGCTAATTTTGTCAATTTATCAACCATGACCATGATGGCATTGTGGTGATATCTCAACATCGGTAGCCTAACAATGAAGTCCATGGAAATGGTGTCCCACTTCCATTCTAGGATATAGCATGAGGAAAGAGAAGGCCAGCTAGATTTTGATGCTCGTCCTTAACTTTCTAGAACTCTAAACAACGTGACACAAACCAAGCCACATCTCTGCGAAGTCCTCTCCAGTGATACAACTATCTCAAAATAGAGTGCATCTTGTTCACCCCAGGATGGGCTAAATAGGGTACATGATTTTCCTCTATCAATATGTCCTCCCTCAATCCTCATCTCTACGGGAACATAAATCTGACCTCTATGCCCAGAAAAGGCCATTTTCCTCTAGTGAAAAACCATCAAACTTCCCCTCGAGGAGTCTCTGAGACTCGATCTCTACTCATACTGTAATGTAGAAGTTGTCAAGAGGAATCTATTGAAGAATCCTACTCCACAAATCTGTGCCCACTTAGGTGGCCATAGTCACATGTCTCCATCTGCTGAGAGCATTTACCACCACATTCTCCTTTCCTTTCACATGTTCTATCTCCATATCATACTCACAAAGAAACTCCATCCAACACCATGACGAGCGTTGAGATTGGGCTGCGTGAAGAGGTGGCGAAGACTCAAGTGATCATCCTGAGTGTGAATCTCTGACCAAGAAGAAATTTCCTCCATTAAACCAAAGTGTGCATAACTACTGCAAGCTCAAGATCATGAGTTGGATAATTAAGCTCATAATCTTTGAGTTCTGTGAGCTCAAAAGCCACTACGCATCAACATACCTCTAAGTCATTCTAAAGAAGCATCCGTGCAAATGAAAAACTCACCCTGTGGATCTAGAACTATAAGAATAGGTGTTATAGTGAGACATTCCTTCAGTGTCCTAAAGGCCTACTCACACCTTTCTAACCAAATAAACTTCTTCCCTTTCTATTGAAGGGAAGTGATGGGGTGCATAATTTGAGAGAAGTCTTAAAAAAATCTCCTATAGTAACCTGCTAATCCCATGAAGCTACACACTTCAGTCATAGTAGTGGGTGTTGACCAATCCATGATAGCTCTAATATTGGAAGGATCGATGGTGATACCTTCCCCAGAAATGATATGACCCAAATATTGCACCTCCGTCTAAAAGAATGCACACTTCTCCAAGTTCCCATAAATTTGTTGCTCTCGAAGACACTGAAGAACCTGGAAAAGGTGCCCCTCGTGCTCCTCATGCGTACGTGAGTAAATCAAAATTCATCAAGGAAGATGAGACCGAAGTGATATAAGAAATTCCTGAATACCCCATTCATCAAACTCATAAATACTGTGGGGGCATTAGTCAAACCAAAAGGTACCACTGTGAACTCATAGTGGCCATATCTCATACGGAAGGTGGTCTTATGAATGTCTGCCTCTCGAAATCCTTAGCTAATGGTAGCTTGACTTAAGGTCTATCTTAGAGAAAATTTTGGCTCCCTTCATTTGATCAAATAAATCATCAATGCGTGGAAGGGGATAATGATTCTTGATCATTACCTTATTCAACTAGTGGTAATCAATACACAACCACAAGGATCCATCCTTATTTTCACAAAATCATCGCTGCACCCCAAGGGGATACACTAGGATGGATTTGGCCCTTCTTCAGAAGGCCCTCAAGCTACAACTTGAGCTCGCAGAGCTCTGGGGTGGTCATCCGATAAGGTTCTTGTGAGATAGGCTCTACTCCTAGAACCAGATCTATATGAAAATCAATCTCACATGGGGGTGGTAACCCTGGTAGCTCCCTAGGAAAGACATCTATAAATTCTCTCAAAATGGGATGATCATCTATGATGGTCCACTAGACCCATCCTCTGACCTGTCACTGACTGTGACAACAAACATCTGACAACCTCATCACACACACCACTTAAGCTACATAGCGGAAATGGTGTGAATAGAAATGGGTCTCCTAACCCTTGAAATCACCGACTCAACTCCCAAATCATCTACACAAGATATAATCTTGTGGTAACAATCCATCCTGGCCCTGTGAGACAGATAACCATTCCATGCCCAAGATGACTCCATAAGATCCCAACGGAAGGATACGAAGATCCGAGGTAGTGGTGAAAGGTCCCAAATCCACCACACACTCCTTAACTAAGGAGTCTATAGAGATATTGGCTCCGAAGCCATCTCAACATCCCAACTATGACCCTACCTAACTACCACCAGCCTACATCGCTCTACTAAAGATGGTGCAATAAAAGAATCAAGAAGAACCAAAATCAAACAAAATGGAGGTAGGAATGCCTCCAATGTTACATGTAGTCTCAATAACTATACTTTGATGCTCTGCCTGGTAGTTCTCAACTATTGCATACATCCTATGACTGCACCCCATATCACCAACAATAGGCTCTGAGATCTGTGTCTTACCCTTGTTATTAGGGTTATGGGTAGTCTCTCCAAAATGTCTAGTAACATCACACCCAAAACAACCACCTGATCCTCTCCCTTATGTAGTAGGTCCTGGCCAGTACTCTGGAGGTCTGTGGTGTGGATCCTGATGATCCGGTTGTAGTCTACTGAGGTCTCTGCTGGTGAGCTCCTACTAAGTGAGCTCTCTGGGCACCTTGTGTCCTGATGGGACCCATAGGGAGGAGGCCCCATACTCCAACCTCTCTATGCATCAAACCTCTGTGGAGGTCTATAAGGTGGGCGGGATGCTGCTTATTGTTCTTTGTGGTCTAAAAGATGACTGTGTTGAACCCTGTCCACCACGAGGAAGAGGTACTGACCCCTCGATCTACTATCCTACATCTGTTGTATGTGGCTCTAGACTTGGTCTCTAGCTTGTTGGGTCTTTCCCCGAGTCTCCTCTACTATATAGGCCTTCTCGATGGCCTCAGCTAATGTTTATGGACAATGGATCCACACTGCACCTCCAATGTCTAGATTTAGGCCCCGGATGAACTTGTGGATCCACACCTACTCATCCTGCATGTAATCAACATACTGGAGTAGATCTAAAAATCTACTCTCATACTCAACCACTATAAGAGATGCCTGTCGAAGGTCATGGAACTCATCTATCCACTGCTGTATGAACCTCCATGACAAATATCTACTCTTGAATCGCTCCTCAAAGAGCTCCCAGGTAACTATCTCAGAATCAACATGGAGCTTCTACTCCTTTGTCCGCCACCAGACACCAGCTCCATCCCTTAGTAGATGGATCACAACACGAGCTTTCGTGTTCTATTCAACTGAGACAAGGACATATCTTAAAGCACCCCACTCAAGCTCACTAACTAGGTGTCTCGATTGAAATCCCCATGCATCACCAAAACAATGTGATGGTTGAAGCTTCAGGATCTCCTTGATGTGATTTGTAGATGTGGTGTTACGGCCTTTATGCCTCCCTGCATGCTCATCCCTAAGCCTAGGGCTTCGAGACCTCTCCTATGTCCTAAAACTTGGTCACCCTGTCCCCTCTATGGTGACTCTACTCTGGCTGACTCTGCATGGAAGTTCTCTCCTCCATGCTCCTCGTTGGGTCAAGGAGATACATGACCCTCAATGGAAGTGACTCTATCGTGTCTGGCTACATGCCCTCCTACTGATCCTCCACGTAGAGTGACATTAACATCCTGAAGAGTCTACAAGATATGTGGTAGGATAGCTGCTACGACATGCTCTAGAGGTGGTATGCCTAGGTCTATGTGAAAAGGCTCCTCATCTTGTCTGCACCTCCTACACAGAGCAAGATGAGAGTTAGTTCCTTATTCTAGGTTTTACTTAGTTTCCATGTTTACTAAAATATGTAATTTCTAAACTAAGTTGTCTTCTAGATTTAAAAGTGTGCTAGGTTTAAGGTTCATGTCTCAAGTTTTCTAGTGTGCCCAATGGCCCAAGATTTTGAACCACTACTCTGATACCAAGTGTGATGCCCACTAAAACAACCCACTTGAGACCCAAGAACAACCTAGGATTAGTTAGGAAAATTATGGAATAATTTATTTTTTTTATTTAAAAGAGTCTTCAACCAGGTTACAAGACAACAGTTGTCACAGACAAGGTTCTAGATCAATTCTAATCTACTAGAATATACTTTTATTTTGTTAATATTTATTAGAGGTTACAAGGTCAAAATCTAGGGTTAGAAGATTCAATTAGGTTTAGAGGGTAATTCCTTACCATACCCACTCTCTAACAAGATTTAAAGATTCAAATTGATTTTACCCAAAATTAATGCATTCAAAATTTCCCTAAATCATTCCCATTGGATAGGAAATTTTCTCACCTTTTCAATGATATAAAGAATTCCTCCTAACTCCTCATATTTTTCAAGTTATGGGTCGGTGGGCCTTGGGGTGAAAATTTTCCACAAAAGCGGGTTTGCGAGGCCCGGGGAGAAATTTTTCCCCAAGGGGCCTGGGCATTTGAGAGGAAAAATTGGGTCAAGGGCCAAGGAGGAGGAAAATTTCCCAAGAGGCGAAAGCCACCTTTGCACCCTGCACTCCCACAAGTCTGCAAGGGACATGTGGTGTCTCCTAAGCCAACACAAGGAAAGCGGGGCGGTGGGGAAAAATTGTTTAATGCCCCAAATGGAAAAAAGGCTAACATTAACCTATGCCTCCACTAGCACCTCGCGATGCCACATGGAAACTCCATGATCGGATGTGGCGGGTGGGGAAAATTTGGAAAATTTTCCCAATTTTTTTAGGATTTGCTAAGTTAAAAAGGGATATGCCCCTCCACCGACACCTCGTGGTGCCACGTGGTAGCCTCGATTGGTTACGGGGAGGCAGGATGCGAGGGAAAATTTGGAAAATTTTCCCATAAATTTTTTGAAGCTCTAAGGAAAAATTAAGCCCTGACACCATGGGCCCACCAAGTAATTTTTCCCAATATATATATATATATATATATATATATATATATATATATATATATATATATATATATATATATATATATATATATATGATAAGTTGAAATTTTTTTGTGATGCCAAATGAAGAAAAATTGAGAAGACCATAACTTTTAATAGAGAGCTCGAGTTTTGGGAAAGCGAGGACTTTATGGAAAGATCTCAACGTCCTATTTACATAGGAATCACTAAATTTTAATTTTGATAAAATTTAAGAATTTGATTTTGTGAAAACATTTTATAGGCCTTTTTACAAAGTGTGAATTGGTAATTTTAACTTATAAAATTTTGTTCAAATTTTTCATTCTTTCTCCTTCAACATGTCAAATAGACATGGAGGTTTCCATTAGGAAAGTGTTAGGATATAGCACGTGTAAAATTGTTGGTTTGATCTACATTTCAAAATTACAATTTCTTTTTTACATCAAAAGCTTACAAATTTAACTTGGCTTGATTGGAAGATTTTCAAGACATTTCCTAAGTGTTTTTAGATTAGTTTGGGATCATTTTGTCCTTGTTAAGTCCAATTTATTATTTCATTTGCATCTTATCTATTTGCATGGTTATTTCAACATTTGATAAAGGAATTTTACAAAGTATACGAGTGAATTAAAAGAATCATATACATTTCTGAGAATAGAAATTAACTATCTCTTTTGGCATGAAATAAACGATTAATTTCATTCCATGTTGGTCATAAATAGTTTTCTTTCTTTCAATCAAATATTAAAACAAGAATGCAGTTTCTATTCTTTCCAAAATCATATATTATAAACAAGGTAGAATAATACATTTTCTCCTCACGTGTTTCACTTTTCCACTTTCCAAACAAGGATTTCATAGTGCATGTTAAACACAAATTTCTAATGGAAATAATATCATATGAACAAGAAAAACACTTCCATTAATTCAAATGAAACTCTTACAACTTCCTTTCCATTTGATTTTAAAATACAACATACAAAATACGTATCATTCTTTCACATTCTTTCCAAAAATAGAATACAGAGTATAACTCTTTTACATTTCAAATTTCAACTTTCATTATCAATACAAAGTATCTTTCCATTACAATATATATATATATATATATATATATATATATATATATATATATATATATATATATATATATATATATATATATATATATATTCATTTCCACTTTAAAGTGGGAAATTTCTACAATAATATTTCATTTCACAAGGGACTATAAAACTGTCCTTTTCTCATCTCGAACAACAACATGCATATTTCTCATTCTTCCAAATTGTGATCACAAAAATATTAGGGGAAAGGAAACGCTCTCCACCCAAACAAGACATTCAATGAAGAGGAGAATCCATCCTTCTTCATTGGCCCCGAGCCCCAACCATAATGCAATAAAATATGTGATCCAACTCATGGCAACAACAGACTTCCACAAACACACAAGTAGCATTTTCACAACAAAACATAGTACAAAACATAGTCCAAAACAGAATGTAGTTTACAACTACATTAAAGCATGACAAACATTACTGAGGCTTTATCAACAATCCAAAGGAGAAATAAACTATGGGGATGCTTCTTATGCCTCCCAAAAGGGGAAATGGGTATCACCACCTGAATTACAAACCACCAAAATATAGTATATCAAAACCCGACATTCCTTATGCCTCCCCAAGTACCCCTTATTCCTCACATTTCCTTATGCCTTCCTAACCTCTTATGGCACCTCATAATAAGTAAAGAAATGAAAGCTATTCTTTGTAAGGTGGAACCCAAATCCCCACTCCCTCCTCCCTTAGACGTCCCTAAAACACACTTGTGCCTCCCATCAAAATAAACCCCATACTCTTCTCCTTCACCATTCCTAGGACATCTACCCAACAACCCACAAACATACCAAAACATTCACACATTAACACTTTTTCATAAAAAAAAAAGAAGCATTTCAAGAGCTAAGCTCCTACCTCTCCATGATGGATTTGTTCCAAGTTCCAAAACAACGATTATTATCCTAATGCAAGGAATCCAAAACTAGCCAAGCACAAGCATGCAAAAATCTTCCAAAAACTTCTTCAAAGCAAGAGCTCCAAAAAAAGCAAAAGAATTCACCCAAGAATGAAGTCTCCAAGTGAAGCAACCCAAAACAAGGCAAGGAATTCGAATTTTATAGAAGAGGGAAGGGAAGAGGATGAGGTGGATCCATGTAGGATGCCACATCACACATCCACAACCCCAACCCTAAAAGTCAACTTCATTCTCCAATGCATAATAAATAGGTGGGTGAATAAAATGATAGTTTACTTACACACTCAAATCCAACCCACACCCAAAGGACTGAAATTAAATCATGTAAGAAAAGTGCAATTAAAACCTACAAATTTCCTTCTTAAAAAGCATTATAAAAGTCAAAATTTCAACTCTCAAACCATAGGTATGGTTGGTAAATAAATTTAAGAGGTATGGGACAATTTTAACTTGTCCCACAAGCCTCCAAAATCAGCCTTCAAGGAAAAATTCAAATTTCCAAGAAGATGAAGTGTTTCACACTCAAAAATTAACTTACACATATCTTACAACACTTTAATTCAAGGCCAACAACTATATTACATACTTTCTTATGACATATTTTATTTAATTAATATTAACAACATGCTTACCCACAATATTAATACAACATTTAATAAATAAAGAAAGGGGAAAATGCATCACAAAATAAACAAATGCAACATTAAACAAAAGGGTCAAATAATTAAAAACACATAACCCCTTGGTCACATTTAAAGGTGATCACCCCATGGGAATCCCTAACACACACAAACACACACAAACAAATACTAGTTGCCATGGTGACCTTGTTGAATTCATCTATAATTCCAATGTGGTTGGTCTCCAATCCCCGATGTTTTTTGTGATATTTTAACTTGAAAAACACAAATACATCCTTTAGCCTCGTGGCCATATAAGAACATCCACAATAATATAAATAAAATTCCAAGATCATCTAGATATATGAATCACAACAACATCCAAGCAACCAACAAGATCATTTTCAATTTTATTCAACAATTATATCATCATCAAATAATTTCCATTTCTAGGTCTACTCACAATATCCAAATATCACATGTACGAACAAAATCCATAAGATAACCATGTAAAACAATATTTCAACATCAATATCTGAAATGTCTCTAATAATCATCTTGCATCATATTTGAATCAAGTCAACAATAATCCATGATCGACATCTAACATCATACTATAGTAAGGTCCATAATAATGTCCATAATATAATCGATGTATCATGATAAGTATCGGGGAAGGTCTCAAAGGGAAGTGGGCACTACACTTCCATCACTTCATTTTTAGATTTCGAGGCAATGGGGTCCTTTCTTTAAAGGTAGGGTGGATATATTTCCTAGTGCTCGAGGTTTTTCCATACTAGATTTTGTTGTTGCATTAGATAGCTTATTTTCCTAAATTTTGGGACTTTGAGTCCCATATGTTATTGATGAGACCATGGTTTCCTCTATTTAACTTGGTTTCAAATACCTTCCATGTTAAGTTGGTGTCCATTCTTCTACCGTATCTACGACTCCATTTTTTTGGATAACTACTCAACTGCTATTGGTAACACTTCAGGAAATGTTTGGCTATTGACCCAAAACCTAAAATTTTGAGCACACTACGTATGCTAGAATCTTGTTGTTGACTTCCATGCCACCATTGAACTCAAAGTTGAGGATATAATTTGGATTCAAAATATGGACTATGAAGGTTTTCCATTTAGGTGTAGAACATGTTTTTCTCTTGGCCATTTAGCTTCGATTGTCATTTGGTAAGAAAACATGTTAAAGTAGAATCTCATGGTGGAAGAATTCTAATCCTAGACACTTGGTTGTGAATGATTCATCGATTATTTTTCCGGATCCGATTCTAAAAATCGTGCGAGATCCAAAAAAAGGTGGAAGTGCAACAAGTTGGAAAGAATGATACAGATGCCTTATCATGGTCCCAAAATCTAATGGAGCCGATTGAATTGTTGATTCCAATCCATAATATTGAAAATTAAAATCCAAACATGGATGGGGATTGGAAATTTGTGAGTAGGAAAAAGAAAGGGACTATCTCCCCCCTCAAGATGCAGTTAAGATCCAAAGGGAAGGGGACTCATTTTTGAGATAGTTTGTTGTTTTGTGTTGTTGTTGTTAGTTTGATGTTGTTATTGGTTCGGTTGTTCTATGCAGCTAAAGAGGAAGCTTTTGTTGTTCCTCAATTTCTTATCCTTTATCCACTTTTGTATGGGGTAGGGTCCCCTTAACCCTCTTTTACCTTTAATAATAATAATAAATTTATATTTGCAAAAAAATTAATTCTTATTATGATTACTTATAACGATTGTTATGAATGTTATTATTCACATGAACGTAAATTGTAAGTAAAGCAATAAATAATTTAAATACAAATTAGTATATTACTATGATAGTAAAAATAATGGAAATTTTGAATCTTATTTGTTGCAAATACGTGCAAGTGACAATGAAACATAGAACTTTATATTTGAATACAAGTATCATACTCACCAAAAAGTTCAATCACTATTAAAATATGTTAGCCAAACAATGTATCACATTAGTCAACTATGAATTTCAAGTCTCTAATTAATATGAAAATTCTATTGAATTTGAACTGTCAAAATTTACATGTTTACACAAACACATGTCATAAATGACAAGTAAAAGTACTATTAAAAGGTCAATATTTATGTTAAAAATAAAAATAATTATTACAATTAAGAAAATACAAATTAATATTTATATCATTATTGCTAATAACAATTAAAATTAAAATTAATAAAAAAATTAAAATATTAAAAATCAATAATTTAGAATTAAAATGAATTAAAATATGAAACAAGTACCCAATACCCAATTAGTAAAACAAATACTTCCAACCAATTATATATTATATAGGGAATCAAACAATATATTAAGCAACCAAAACTCGACAAATGATTTTCGAACTAGAAATAGCTTCTCGGAGACAACTATTAAAGTTTCACTCTTGTATTTCAATAGATTTTGAGTGATGGCTACTTGATTCTTAGGAAGTCACGAGTAAGAATTTCTTCGCATTGAAAAATAATTTTAAGTATCTTATTATAAGATAAATGGTGCAATCCCTTATTATAAGGATGAAGAATAACGATTAAATGATCTTCCCACTTACCTTGGGGAAGGTGTCCTTTACTATTAGTATAAACACTAGTTAACAAATATAAAATTTGAGTGGTTAAGAAAGCTATGTTGTATTTGGGTACTCTTTAAAACATGGCCCCAATTGTTGTTACCACTCAACAGGTGTCAAAATTTAATTTTTTTGTGTAAAATGGATTCAACCTCTAGTTATATATATATATATATATATATATATATATATATATATATATATATATATATATATATATATCTTGATTCTAATGGACCTTTTGTGACCGAAATAATTATTGAGTAAATTTTAACATAAATTTCATACTTGAGAAGCGTAAGACTATACCTTCCCTTAACGAGAAAATGTGTGTCGATCTCTTGTACTCTTGATGAAGGTATGGGCGGAAAAGTTTTATTCCATCCAAATTATAATTGCCTAGTATTTTGATAGGTTCGGGAAACATTCACTTCGAATGGATTCTACTTTTCCAAACTCATTCATGTTTTCTCTTGATTATAGTTTTTAAGAAACGATAAAATATAATTAAAACTTTTCATATATCTTATTGAATCTAAATTTTTTTGTTTGTTGTCCCTTTAAGGAGTTATGGCTTGTTTGTTTTGTCATGGTGATATTTTTACAAAACTTTTAAACAATAATCAATTAAACTATCCCTTATGGGATTTCTAAAATTAAATTTGAAACGAGATTAAGATGTTCTAGAAAATGGTACATACCAAAACTTTGGAAACCAACTACAAAATAGATCCTAACGAGGTGGCTGGCTAGATATTTCACCAACAAACTATGCAAATCCTATTGACGAGGATCTCATAGGTTGTGGGTGAATATCTAGCCAGCCACAGAAAAAAATCCTCTTCAATAGGGATAGACAAAACCCTTGTAGCCCCGATAAACCGTCGGCAGGATTTAGAGATCGAAGAATGTTGACAAGGGTGGCATGGGAGGAATCCATTTAATATGAATATTATTCCTGTTCTCGCATATTCCTGTTCTATTTCAAAACCTCCTCAAGAACCTCATCCTCAAGAAAAAAACTAATGGTTTGGACTAATTTCACGAGATTATTTTAGCCCCTAATTTATTGGCCATCGCTACCTTAACGAAAGATGTGTGACCCAGAAAAGGGTTTTCGGAACTGACTGCAACCCATAAAGAAGTGCAATTGATTTTCAGAGGTATTTAACCATTATTATGACTAATCTGATTATTGGCCTCCGTATTTAAAAATTGTATTACTATGAAGTAGATTTTTGAGAAAATCAACAATGAAACACGAGGGCAAAGCTGAAGAATGGAGAAAATAAAATAAATGAGATGCTTATAATTTAATTCATTTTTAGAAGCAAGTGTACGAAATGAGAGGATTAATTAGAATTTTGTTCATTTTCGGCACCACCATCGTTGTGTACTATGCTGCAATTTTTTCCATTTAGTAGGGAAACATAATGTATAAAATTGTCCCCCATCTACATCAATGGGAGATGTTCCAAACAAGGTACTAATATATATAGTGTCCTTGTACGATTTGTATTTTGTACCAGTTACACGACAAGAATCATTTTATCTGTCGCTTCTATGGTTATGGCCTTCATAGTAGAAAGAATGAGATAAAAGTTATGAGGCAGGTGTGGTGCATCATTTGTACTTATAAGAAATGCTAATTTGATGTACTTACCTATTTAATATGACTTTAAAATTATTTTAATTAATGTATGAGGATTACTTGGATATTAGAGTCTTCATTTATGAAGAAGTGCAATTGTCTCATAAAGTTATTAATTTTTGTTTTTGAGATTATGTAAATGATGTAAATTTAATGTCGAATTTATTATTAAATGCTGAATTTAAGTTGCATGTCGTTTATTTGTAACTTTCTAAGATGTGATATTATGATAACTATAGATTACACTTGTTAATATAAAAATTATTTCACATTTTTGTAAGATAACGTAGTGGAAGCGCTATATTCAAGACTAAAAAATCAAACAACACACCAACAAAAAAATAAGGTAAACAAAAGAAATAAGAATAGCTACGAATGTGGGAAGATGGATATAAGGAAAATCAATAGAAAATCCAAAAGGAGGAAGCTACCAAGGAAGCTCTTAGGAATGTAGAAGAATATGAACACACCATGGAGGATGAGGAACATAAATGTAATAAGAAACAAGAATAAGCTAATAAGAAAGTTAGGTAAAAGAAAAAAATTAATAATAATGAGCACTAGTAAAAGCGTAATGAAGAAGAGAAAGACATAAAAATATAAACAATTATGCAATATAGATATTTGAAACTCTTCAAAAAAATTAGTTCAAAGAACAATAGTATAAGGAAAATGAAGAAAAAGGAAAGAATGAAGAAGAAAACAAGCAAAAATAAGTAGAAGTGAAGATAAAGGCACTGCATATTTTATACGAGAGAAAATGGACAAGACAAGAAGCACAAGAAATATCAAAAAGACAAATAGACAATCCAAGACAAAGTGTAATTAGAAGAACATGCCCGAATTGAAAAGGATGTCACATAAGAAAAGGATGAGGATAAACAAAAGAGAAAGAAAACATAAATTCCTAGTGATAATAAAATGCACATAAAATAGTCACCACTTAAATATAACACAATCACTACAAAAGGCTATTAAAAGTTAAATACCAATGCCATGAAGGAAGCAATCTAGCTCAAAGATAACCACGACATTAGAAGCTACAATAGGGACACTAAAACATTTTAGTGGGCAACACAATCAGTATGAAAATAAGAAAATATAAATTTTTCTTTTCCTCCTTCCATGTGCATATGGTAGTTCATGATATTACAAACACTATAGACGTAGATATTGAGAATGTTCTTTTATAGTCATAAATCATTAGTAAGCACACATTCCTATTACGGCAGTCATCTCACTTGGTGAGATCATAGATTTATGTGTCATGTAGGGGTCATCATTGGATTCCCTTATGCGTTAGTGCGTTTGAGAGTTACATTTCAAGAATGAAATGTAACTCCCCCTCTCCACTCAAGTTTTCATTCGCAGCATTGGGGGTCGCACCCCCACCCCATTGGATTTAGGAGATAGGAAGAGAGTTTGCATATTATACTATTCCTGTTTTTCATCTTTTCGTGCACATTTTATGTTGATGCTCACTCCTCTAGAGATCTCGTGATGTTGCTGTTCACATGTCTGTGGATGTTCACATCGTCCCTTGTGATCCTCGCGGTTCATGTTTCCACACACACTCTTTCATGATATCAAAGCTCACTAATTTCGGATCAATGCAACCCCTTGATTTTTCGTGTTTTCCAGATTTTCGGACTGATATACAAATTTGTTGTGTGTGTCATAATGGTGATTCCATCGTGCATTAATTCTAGATTCATACCTCTTTTTGCATTCGTGGCTTCTAGTTTTTAGGTTCATAACCTTGCATGCGTCCTTAGAGGTGCTCTATTGGTTCACAGATTTCAAGTCAGGTTAAAGGTGCAGAGTTTTTGTTTTGAAAAGTTTAAGGGTGTGCTTAGGAACCAACTCGGCCCTAACTTGCCGAACTGGGAACCTAGCTGCCCTAGCTCATTGGTAGCTTGCACTCTTCTTCGGCTGACATCTCGGTAACTCTGCATTCACTGCATTGCATCAAGTCACCGCATGCTCTATTTGATGACTTGGTTTGCTCCATGTATTGTCTAGCCCTGCGCGCCTTGTAATCATCTCCCCATGTATTTCTACTATATTCATCGACTTGCCTGGTTCCATCCACCCGACCCCTGCGCGACCTGATCGGTCTCGCTTCTACTTGCGTACGTTTTATGAATTGAGCCTCTACTCACGAACTTTTCAATGGATTGTTTTTCACCTCGGTCATTGGTTACAACTGAGATTCACATGCGCTTTGTATTCTCCGACTTCTGCATTGGAGACTTATTTTTGGATTGAAATGAGCCCCTATCCTCGTGATTGGTTTGTGCCCTAGTGCTTGGCTTCCGAGCCATCTGCTGTCTCCACAATTTTTTTTTTGCCTTTTTGTGACTTGCACCGTTTTCTCACCTCTATTCACATGGATACTCCCATGCATCTTTGCATCGTCTACTCGTGCCCTTGGTTCCGCTGCTGTTAATTTCATGAACTCTCTGCGTCGAAAGTGCCTCAGATTCTTCCATGCCGGCCACAATCTATTCTGGGCTATCTCCCGTGAATTCTACTGATCGCTACCTGACTCGATGCTTCTCCCAATCGTTACCTAAGTGTGCTTACCATCTCAGAGACATTTTTCTGAGTCAGTCATCTCCTTGCAGTACTTAGTGTTACTCCCATGGCCCTAACTTGATGTTTACCAAGCACCGGCTACTCTTTTCTCGACGTGTTCCTGGCGATCAATCCCTCTCTGGCACCCTAGCTCGCCGACATGTCCACTGAGCATCTCACCACCGACCTGACTCCATCCACCTCGTGTCAGCTTGTTGCACTGCCGTCCAGCTCACTGTTCTGTTCATGGTGCCATGTGGTTTGTCCATAACATGACCCATCGCACATAAGTTGCATGTGCTCACCTACCTTCCACGTCTGACCCCTCCTTTTGAACTCCACATGTTGGCATTTGACTCCCTCGACGACTTCAGCGTGCACTCCCACCTAACCGGCGACCAACCCGACTCGCTCCCACAACCTACTCAGTCCAACTTTGGTGACCCTCTTTCCAAACAAACTAAGTGCCTTTTTTCTAGCTCACCTGAGCCCTTGATCCAGTTTGCCACCTCCCAGATCAGTGAACTACCTCAAATTTAGGATCCATTTTTGCCCCAGTGATCCTCACGACACCAAATATAAAAATTCATTTTGTTTTCATGGGAGGGTTATATTTTTCAGGGCTCCTTTTATAGGGTTATTGGGATTTCCAGCCCATTTTTTTGGGCTCTTTGTTTTTTATTGCTCCTTTTTCCCTACGGTTAGTGTATGCATCCGCCATAGCCTTCTAAAAGAGAGGTTTCTCTTTTCCACGGTGAAACACCTTTTTCACGTTGAAGCAGGTGTTGTACCTTGTTGTTGCTTTGTGCCTTTGTGCTTGATTACATGTATTATTTTTCTTTCGATTAGGACTTCCCGGTGGCCTCCACTCTCCCAGGACTTATCACCTATTGCGAGGTGAGTGGTCAACTATCTAACATCTTATGAATGCACCCTATTGTAGTCATACACTATTTAGTGCCACAAATAGGGAGGGTTACCACTTATTTTCTCAAGTGTTGTATTTCTTGTAGAGACATTATAAGTGGAGTCGACGTCTCTCATTCTTACACCCTTCTTCTTGTGCACCTTGCAATTTTGACTTCCTCTTCCGCTTCATGGAGGGTTCTCTTTCAAGACTTGAGCTTCGCAAGATCACATTACGTCTATGCCACTTCTTCTTGGGAGAGATAAATATTCAACATGAAGTGTTTCTATGGAATTATACTTCACATATGAGGGTCTTAGACACTTATTGCTTGGGCTAGTTCATAACCCACCGATTACAGTCATCTTGAGGACTTTCTTGACACTTGCGACAATGTTGTTAGTCACTTGATGTTGTCCATATCCAAACCTCTCCACATCCATGTGGAAAAATCAAATCCTTGCCATCGTATCTAGAGCATCTTTCGGTCCCTTTTTGGAGACCCTTTATAGTGCCCACTTTCCTTCGACACCTTGTGATATTGATCCGATATCTTGCTAACTATATTATGGACATTTTATAGTTTAATTTAGCATGATGTTATATGTCATATCATGGTTTATTGTGGACATTGATTCATATAAGGTGCATGATGATTATTAGAGACATTTTGGATATTGATGTTGATATATTATTTGACATGGTTACACTATAGATGTTCTTCGAACTTGTAATATTTGAATATTTTGAGCAAACCTAAAAATGAGAATTGAATTAAAATTGCTGATGATATAGTTGTGGATGAAATTGTACGTGATATTGATGATTGTCTTGATGTTTGTCGAGATTCACATATATGTCGATGATCTTGAAATTATATTTATATTTAGTTGGATGGTCTAATATGGCCACAAGGTCGAAGGAGGTATTTGTATTTTGCAGGTTTAAAATATCACAACAAACATCAAGGGATTAGAGACCAACCACATTGGAATTCTAGATGAATTCAACAAGGTCACCATGACAACTTGTATTTGTTTGTGTGTTTGATTGTATTAGGGAGTCCCATGGGGGGATCACCTTTAAACATGACCAAGGGTCATGTGTATTTATTTGGTTCCTTTTTATTGATATTTGTATGTGTTTATTAAGTAATGTGTTTATCCCTTTTATTTAAATAAATTGTGGTATATAATGTAAGTAATCATATTGTTAAAATAAATTAATCAAATTGGGTCATAAGAAAGTAATTATTGGAGTGGTTGAATCTTGTATTAAATATTGTAAGATATGTGTAATCAATGTATAAGTGAAGTGTAAGAGATATGTTAGTAAAATTTAGAGTGTGAAACAATTCATCTTCTTTAGAATTCGAAATTGTCCTTTGAGACTAATTTTGGAGGATTTTGGGACAAGTTAAAATTGTCCCATACCTCTTAAATTTGCATACCAACCTTACCTATGGTTGGAGAGTTTAAGTCTAGCTTTCATTATGCATTTTTGTAAGCCTAGTTGAATGTTTAAATTGCACTTCTTGCTTGAAATTAATTTCAGTCCTTTGGGATATGGGCTTGATTTGAGTGTGTAAGTAAGACTGTCATATTATTCACCTACTTATTTATTGTGTCTTGGAGATTGCAGTTGACTTGTGAATTGGAGTTGAGGATGTGTGATGTGACATCCTAAAAGATCCAACTCATTCTCCTCTCTTCCCCTTCTATATATTTGAATTCACTTAATTGTTTGGGGGTTACACTCTTTTGGTTGCTTTACTTTTGCATACTTCTTTTGGGGCGAATTATTTTACTATTGGGAGCTCTTGCTTTTGGAGAAAGTTGCATACTTTTTATAGACCTGTGTTTCGTTGATCTTGGGCTATTTTGCATTGTAAAGCTTGCGGTTGGGAACTTGAAACAAACTCCATTATGGAGAGGTAAGAGTTTGGCTCTTGAAATGCTCTTCTTTTATTGTGAAAATGTTATTTTTGTGAATTTTTGGCTTGTGTGTGGGTTGTTTGGGTAGATGAACAAAGGATGGTGTAGGAGAAGACTATGGGGTATTTCTGTGGGAGGCATAAGTGTTTTGGGGAGGTATAAGTGTGGAGGGAGTTGAGATTTGGGTTCCACCTTACAAAGAAATAGCTTGCATTTCTTTACTCGTTATGGGGTGCCATGAAAGGTTAGGGAGGCATAAGTCCATGTCGAAATTAGAAATTATATATATATATATATATATATATATATATATATATATATATATATATTGCGGTTGTTTTTAGGTGGTGATACCCATTTCCCCTTGGGAGGCATAAGCAACATCCCCCATAGTTTCTTCCTCCTTTGGCTTGCATGAGGAATCCTGAGTGTTGTTTCTTGTCTTTTATCTGTGGTTGCAAACTGTAGTTTTATTTTGGACTATGTTTTAAATGTGAAATTGTTTCTTGTGTCTTGTGGAAGCCTTTGTTGCCATGAGTTGAATCACATCTTCTATTGCACTATGGTTGGGGCTTGGGGGCAAAACAAGAAGGAATGCTTCCCCTTTTCATTGGATGTCTTTATTGGGAGGAGAGATTTTCCTTTCCCCTACTCTTGTCGTGATCATACTTGGAAAAATGATAAATCTACATGTTGTTGCTCTAAAGCAATGAAGGAAAAAAAAGAAAAAAAAATTTGACAGTCCCTTGTTGAAATGAAAACTTATTGTAACCTTTCTCACTTGAAGTGGATGAACTTGTATATGTTTTGTAATGGAAATATATTGTATTGAATATGAAAGTTGTAATATTGAAATGTGAAGGAGAGATATACTACTGTTTTATGTCTTTAGATGTATTTTGTATATTGTTTTGTGAAAATCAATGAAAAGAGAAGTTGTAAAAGAAGGAAATCTTGTCTTTTGAGTAAAAGTTTCATTCTTTTCCACAATTGGAACTACTGCTATTTAAAATCTAAGTTTGAAATGTATTTGAAATCTTTGTTTGAAAGAAAGAAATGCGTGTGAGGAAAATACAAAAATCTATCTTTCGAAATGTGTAAAATTGGAAATCAGAATTACATTTTTGTTCTGAATAGTTGGATATGAGTCAACTAAATTTATTAGATTAGAATTGGAATGAATTCTACTACTTGGAAGATGAAAATAACAAATAGATTCTTTAAAGTTTGATCTCTATTTTGTATTTTCAAACTGGAAAATACTTTATCCAAAAATGCATAGTTCGAACCTGCAACAATGAAATAACAAATTAAACAATTAAATTGAAGTAGTATGCCCTAAACAAATTCAATTGGACAAAAACACTTAAGGAATTTCTTAGAAAACTTAGCAAAATCGAGGTCAAACCGTTTTGCTATCGTTTTCTTTGTCAAAGTTGTATTTTTTTAAATTGGGAGTCAATAAAACAAAATTACCTTCCAAATCCATCCTAAATCCATCTAAGAACAATTATCCATGTCTAATTGACATGTTGAGAGAGGAAGAAGATAAATTGATTAAAATTTCATAAGTTAAAATTTACCAGCTTGCCTTTTAAAAGCCTGCAGATTGTTTTGTGAAATTGACCCCTTAAACATTATCAAAATAAAAATTAATAATTCATGTGTAAGAGATCATCGAGAGATTTCCAAAAAGTCCTCGTTTTCCCAAAAACAATCTCCCAATCAAAAGTTATGGCCTTCTAAATTTTTTCTTCATTTGGCGTTAACAATAATTCTAACTGTTCGAAAAAAAAATATTTGGAAAAATTCCCCGCGGACCCACTACCCCGCTTTTTCTATTTTGGTTGTTTTTCATGGCCGTACAGTCCGTAATAGTTAACTTAACCTTTAAAATAATTAGGAATTTTTTTAGTTTCCTTCGCCACCCCACTTTTAGGCCCCAGCACTAATCAAGTGCTAGCACATGGCATTACTGAGGCATCGGTGGAGAAGCGAATCCCATTTTTATCTTAGTGCTTTGGAATTTTTTTGGGGAAAATTTCCTAAATACTCCCACCAGCCCTCTGATCCACATCCAATGGATGGTTGAAACATGTCTTCACGATGCGTCCGCAGAGGCACAAAACTTTTTAAGTCTTTAAACCTTTTTCTTGTAAAAGTCAAATTTTGCAAAATTGCTTCGATGGCCCGACAGGATGCAACAAATCATTATTTTACATGTGGCATCATTCAAGGAATTTAGAGGTGTAGGCTATTTTAATTGTTTGCGCTTTTAACCCTAAATTCTTAAATCTCTACGTTTCTCCGCAAGTCCGTTTCTCCGCGACCAATCAACACTTAACACGTGGCACTTTGGGCATCGGTAGAGGCATAGATTTTTGATTCCATAGCAATTTTCGGTCAAAAGGATCATTGTCTTAAAATCCTCTAACGGCCCGATTTTCGCTAGATTTTAGAAATGTCAACATGTGTTCTCTTGAGCTCCTGGGCGCGGAGGCGAGATCACACTTATGTTCCAAAAAGGGAAAATGTGCTAAAACTCTCCCCGCTCCACTAGCCCATGCATGGGAGAAAATTTCTTCCCCACCACTCCACGGGCACATTGAAGTGAAATACGCCTTTAGCCCCAAGGCGCTAAGGGAAAAATTTCTTGACCAGGCTTGTAGGCCCGCCCTTGGGAAATGTTTCTTTCAAGACCCACCGGCCCATAACTTGGGAATTTTAGGGAGTTAGAAAGACTTATTTATATCATTGAAAATGGGAAGAAATTTTCTATCTAATGGTTTGGTTTTCAAAAAAAAATTAGTGCATTAAATATGTGAAAAATCACGTTAAAGTGCAAGGTAAGCCTAAGAGTGGGTAAGTGGGAAATAACTCCCCATTAATTAAAAATGTTAATTCTAAAGTGTGGGATGACCCTTTAAGGGGTCATGGTGTAAGTGAATGTTTTTCTAACACCATGTAAATGAGAACTATTTCTATTTTTAGACCTAGTGGAATTAAATACCTTGGGTATTTAATTGTTTTACCCCTTTAACCATCTTAATTTTATTAGGGAATGTTTAATCTTAATGTTAATCTAATTAATTGATAAATAAGCACCTAAAGGAAATTTAATCTCTACTTGGCTGTTTTCACTCATTAATTGTATTGTGATATTTAATTTTTGTTATAATGGAAACTTTATGTTCTTAACATAATTGACCTTGATATATTTCTTTGTGACAACTCTTACTTCAAGATTTGTTTGTAGTCTCACCTTAATAAAAAAACAAATTATCCCATAATTTTTCTGACTAATCCTAGGTTATTCTTGGGTCTCAAGTGAGTTGTTTTAGTGGGCATTACACCCTTTACATAATTCCACCATTTTTTTTTGTTGATATAGTGGTCTCCTCTTCTTCTTCGTGTGATGACAGTTCCACCGACACGGACTCACTTTGTTCTTCCGATGATTATGATTGTGCACCTAGTTCTAATGCTAAGAGTAATACAAAGGACTTCTCTCCTCCTCTCACAATTCCAAAGATTTTTAACACATCCCACTTCTCATCATGAATTGTGAAGTCTCTTACTCAACCTCATACCATCATTGCACTAGCCTCCTTTCCACTTCTAGTTTGCAAGACCTCTTCCACTCCTTTACCTTCATTAGATGACTTATACATGTCTAACATCGCTCTACTCTTTGTTGAGCCCCCTCATTGGGACGCGTATCTACCTGATTTTGGTCGTTGTTTCATAGAGTCCACTTATGATGCACCGTAGGTTTCTCATCCGTCTACATGTGTTTTGGATGATTCCATCATCTCCTTTGTTGGGAGTTCTTCTAGGACTCTAATCACTTCCATGTTTCTGGAGTTCATCGGTGATCCACCCTTTCTTATGGATACCTTCTTTGTCTTGGGGTTATTGTGTTTCCTTGGCATCACTTCCAAATCCTTTCTACGTGTGTTCCTTCTTCACACTATGATATTTTTGCATGTAGAATTGCCATCAGTTCCTTGGCACTCACTTGTTAGACATATGCAACACTTTCGTGCACAAGACTCTTCATGTTGATTCCTTCAATTTCCTTCGTGGAGTGGGAGGACTTGTAACACTTCATTTAGATCCTTCCTAAGGGAAGGCACATAGTCTGTGTGGGTGGATCTTCTTCGATCCATATGTAATGGACCAAGTCATTGACACTCTTCTAGGAGACTTCCTAAAGTTGCAGAGCTCGAGATCCTTCCATGAAATCTTCTGTGTTTCTCTACTCTCCCTCTTCTTCTATGTTCTTCTTTACGAGAGATTTTCCAATTTGTACATGGGTACCTTATCGGATTGTATGTCGCTAGGACCCATATTCGGCATCTTTCTTAGATTAGGGAGTGTGTTTTATCTTATGGTGGATGTTTGTCACACTATGTTTTCCTCTATTTTTTAGGACCCTTCTTGTTGTGCATGGGTACCTCATCGGGATTTTTTTCCAAGACCCATTTATCCTTTTCGACTTTTTGCCTCATCCTAAGTTTCAATGAAGTGGGGGTGTTAGTTAACTCACCATTCCATATCATCGGGTGTGTCATCTAACTTAACTAAGATCATAGGTGTGCATGTCATGTAGGGGTCATCATTGGATTCCCTTACACATTAGTGCATCGGTTGTGTCATTGAGAGTTACTTTTCTATTCCTCGAATGTAACTCCCCTCTCCACTAGAGTTTTAATGATTGTAGCACTGGGGGTTACTCCACACCTCCTTTATGTAGACACCATTGGTTTCATGAGATAGAGAGAGAGTTTGTGGATTATAGCAAGGTTACGCCCATTTTTCAACTTTGCATTCACATTTTTGGTTGATACTCACTCCCATCGAGATCTCATCACTGCATCACTCACATGTCCGTGAATGTTCACGTAAACTCTCATGATCCTCATGCTTTAGGTTTTCACACACCCTCTTTCAAATCCAAGAAAAAATGGTTCAATAAAAATACAATTGTATTAACCAAAGGAAACAATGGAGAAAACATCTCGTAGCCTAAAAAAAAATTGAAGATAGTTGTCTCAAACTTTTCATATAAGCCATTCCTAACCATGTCATAAGTGAAAATATGTAGCTAACCGCCTTAGTTAGTAAGATTTTGGATTGTTATAAAGATCAAGAGAGTTTGATAAAGATGAGACCAAACATTCTTTAGTCGGTAAAGGAAGTGAAATATGTAGTTATCGTATTGAGTTAATGCATTTGAGATTTTGGACTAGAATGTACAATTGTATGTTACAAAGAGTGAAAACCAAGTTGAAGCAAACATTGAAGAAATAATACATACATATATGATTGTGGATATGGATGATCAAGAGGTATAAAAATATTTAGAAGGATTCTTGCAAGCTCGAGATAATGTTAGTGATAGACTATATGAGAGTTGGATCATAAAACACCATGTAATAATTTTTCCATGGTACAACCACAATTAATGAAATATTGTCTAAAGTGTTGAGAGATGAAATATAAAATACCATTTATACATGACCCAATTACAGAAAAATTCCAAAATAGATGCTTTGTTTGAATTCATGCAAGCACTATCATAATTTTAACTATATTTTGGTAGAGTGAATTAAGCTATCATAGATTGGAATGTATATAAAGTAGATATAAAACTATTCACACCATGTAAAAATTAATTAAGAACATTCTAAAATAAATCACTTCTCATGTCATGATTATAAATTTTGAGACATTGCAAGAGTTACCACCTCAATCTACTCCTCTTTCAATGCAAGTCTAACCTACCCCATATAAGTAACCAAAGCAATATGAATATTTTCATATGCAATACAACACTGTGAAAAGTTAAATTTTTAATAATCAAATGCATGAATATTTCATGTGTATGTGTGTGTGTTCATGTGTGTGCACGTGTAAGTATTTACACAATTATTGAAAACCTGAAATGGAAATTTACTTAGGATTTTTGTAGATTGGAAACCCAAGAGGGCATTGTGTTGGAAAAACTAATTTAATAAAAAACATAAGGGTATTTAAGTAGTGTGAACGTGATGAAAATGTATGTATCCTTTGTGTCTTTGAATAGGAGAATATTATCTTAGTGTGTAAAGTAACAAATAATTAATTTATATGTTCTTTAAGAAAATTTATTTCTCGAGACAACACAACTATTTAAGTTTGTGAAAGGGTTTGGATTGTATAGAGGTTACAAAGATAAAATTAACATGTTTTTCATTTTTAGGTGATTACACAATACCTTTGATCCCTGAAAACAATGTATTTGAAAAATATAGTATATACCACTTTTCCTACATGAAAGTAGAGAATTTGAAGAGCCTATTTTCATAGAAAATTATACAATAAGGTACAAGTAAGCCAACCATATCAATAGACAATGAAGTATTTTAGCATTTAGGAGAATGGGGATAATAGTTTTCATAATGTGGTTGTGAATTCATATAAAAATAATGGAAATGATAGTAGTAGATGAAAGAAGGGGGTGAAAATAAATGATAGATGAATTGATAATGGAGACTAATATGTTGGGGTCAATGACGAAAGAGGGTATCATGAACACAAGTGGTGATGTGATTAGTAAAATGTTTTATAAAAATAAATATAGTATAATTTAACCAATGAAAGGATCAAAACATGGTTAAGATCACAATAAAAGTGTGACAAGTGGAGGAATGAAAATGATTTAACACACAATCAACACAAGTGAAGAAGGGGCTAACAGAGAGTCCAAAGTGATAATACCTAATGGTGTTGAAGGGAAAAATGATGATTTATATGATAATTATGAGGAGAATAACTCCTATAAGTGTGGGATCATGAAACACTTAGTAGTCATGGGATCGGTGGAAGCGAATAAAGGTAGTATGTTGTTATAAGGACCCAACAAAGGAGGAGACAACACAAGAACATTTATTTAGCCATTATCAAAGAGATTGGGAAGATGTTGTGGAATTTGGGACACTAATCTATTAAATGACCATCATTATGATGATATGAACACTATTCATATGTGGCACACAATAATTCTAGGGGAAGAGTGGGAGGAAGGGTTATAAAATCATAGGAGAGAAAAATATGGCTGATGTTATAGAAAGGATTTTTCAAGGGTGTGGTTTTATGAGTGGAGTGGAATAAAATGTAATCCTTTGTATGGCATGGAAAATTTGAGTGTGTGTGGGAGAGATGAGGAGGTGCAACGAGGTTATTTTCATGTAATGTGATGAACCTATAAATTTTCAGCAAGAGGAACCAAACCATTGTGTAAGATGATAATATTCCCAAGATGGACATCTATGACACAATCATCAATGTAAATGACCTCAATAAAAGTGTGAAGCTAATAGATTTGTAAGTGGTACAATATGTTCAAGATGTAACTCCTAAAAATATATCAATTGCATCTATTTGCATAAATAATAAGGAGAGGTTATGGATAATCACAAACTAACATGTTTAAAAACAATGATAAATAAGTGGAAGATTGATGAAGTGTATAGAGGTCATATAAGGTTTCTTTATGAGGAATGTGAATGGAAATATAATTAATGATAATGTTAAGATGTATTAAAAATGTGTGAGTCATATGTTATGGGAGGTAGGAGTATTTATCAATTTCTAGAAAAGTCGGTGAAAGTGGGAAATTATAAAAGAGATTGATTTCGACATGTTAGACGAGGTGAGATGTACAAAAAAATTGTGTAAGTAGTTTTGCGGGTCCTCTTTACTAGTGAATTTTAGAAAAATATGAATTTTTAAGTTTGAGGTATAAATATGGTTTGGAACCATTAGAAGTGAGTATTAATTAAAAAAATTGCTAACAAAAGTGAGATCTACCTCCCTAATGTATTGGGATGCAAGCCGAGAGAGCTAGCATAGTAAGTTCTTAAGGAGACTAATATGGTGTGTTAAAGCGTGGTTATAGGATTATTTAAAATTGGTGAAAGGGTGGATGGAGAGTAGGTATAAGAAAATTTTAGGGACAATGTTAAGTTGATTTTAGGGTAGTTATAGGGTGATAGACATTTCGGTGAAGTGTGGTTGTAATCTTATTTGGGTTGGTTATATGAAATTTTTAGTGTGACATATGTCATATATGGATCCATTTAATGTAGGAGAATTATACTATCTCTAGATGGTATGGCATAGATGAAGGTTGGATAGGATGGGAAGATTAATATTGTATACCGAAACTAGTAACTTAAAAATTAATTAGAAATCATGGTTTTTTCATAGGTGAAACAAATACATTGTATTTTAGTAGAATGATAAAAAATAGTAATAAATTTTTTCATGTGACTAGGGATGTAAGAAAATTTTGTATATCTTGAAATAAATTTAAAATCCAATTTTACATACGACTAGGTTTGGGAAAAAAACAAGTTGGAGAAGATTAAAATCATAAGTTAGTCATGCATGAGACTAGGGGTGGAAAAAAATATATGTGGAACTTGATTGAAAACCATCATCAAATACCATATGAAAATGGATTTTGAAAAATATAGGATTAGAATGTGATAGAAATCATAATCTAGTTACATATTTGATGAGGATTGTGCAACATATGTGTAAAACTTGATGATAAATCATTAGCTAGTCACACATAAAACTGGTTTTTGAATATATAAGTGGAATGTGATCAAATTTGCAAAAAAATCATGCATATGAATAGATTTCAGGGAAATTAGTATGGATTCGGATAAATAAATTGCAAGTCTTGATCACATGCAAATGAGGCTACTGAGAAAATATTGGTAGAACACGATAAGAGTACGAAGATAGTATTCCATGTGATTGGGGATAGTAATATTTATCTTTTTAATTTATATTTACATGATAGTAATTTTTGTGAATGTTTGTAGGATAAAATAGGATATGAAAAGATCATATACTCAAAGGTCAACTAGAGAATATAACTTAGTGCCACATGCATATAGGGCTCAGAATTGTTTTTGATATTTGAGGTTTTAAGGAATTTTAATTTTTTGGGCGGATTTTGGAAATGTTACAAACAAAAAAATAGAAGATCAAAACCTTATTATTATTAATGATGGTGAGTGAATCACTTCACATGAAATAAATATACCTTAAATATATAGGGTGGGTATCTCAGGAATTTTTATTTCATGTACTTTGAGGATAAGGACAAAAAATATAGGCTCATAATATTATGCCAAATAGTTGACTTCTAAAGGAGGCCCCAATACTTTGAAGTATGTAATACACCATTCTATGATAAAATGGTGTTATCCAAGGCATAAGAATTGGTGGTAACATCACCTAGTTCATAGGAGGTAGGGAAAATTGAACTCGATACTTAGCTAAAAGCTGTACACACTAAATCACAAACTTTAGGTATATTTCTAGACCTCGTCACATACTAATATTCATCTCCTTCCTAAGTGATAATTTTACTAATTTCTCACTATCTTTGACCTCTTGGATTGCTTTATGTTTTCTTTCTTGGTCTTACACACCTTCTTGCATTATTATTTCTTTTAATACTTTGGCACTTCTAACTCTAGACACAAGCTCCCACCGGGACAACGGTGCCTAGGTGCCCCTATCCCCTCTTAACGCCCCAAATCATTGATCTGGTCCACATATTTTTCATATTTCCAATCCATTTGGGAATCTTATTTTCTTACTAGCCAAGTATTTTAGTGTCTAATTACAAAATTCAAGCAACAAAATCATATAAATAATAATATGTGCAATAATAATATAGGACCAAACACTAAGCATTATCTCTCACCACCTAAGGTTACATCCAAAGCATTATAAGAGAATTCAAGCATCAATATGGCTCCACACAAGGGACAAGGAGTGCATTATTTTATATACACTTCATAGGAGGGGAAGTTCATTTTCCATACACACATCTATGGACATATTCTACATCTAGCTATTCTTCAGTACTCAAGTGTGACTCAGAAAAGAGTCATCTAGGTCATGGTTACGCACATGGACATGTAGAACTACATGGAGTCTGAAATGCGGTCTGCAACACGTAGATAGTAAGTTCACTCATTCAGTTGCAAAAGTGTAATTATGATTGCCCATTTGCATTTTTTCCTTTTGGGATTTCATGTGTTTTGGGGTTTTGTAGGTGCTTCTTTCTTATTGCAAGTTTCAGGAAAATAACAATGAAGTGCAGTGACATATAGGCGATCAAACGTCATAACTAATGAATATCTTGTTACCCTATGAAATTGGGTTTCACAACTTCTGAGCAATCACAGGTGCCCATAATAGGTCTCTGGCACCCCAAGAGCCCTTGACCCTACATAGGCACCTTGGTCCTTACATTTTTTATGCTTCTAAATTTTAATGGGTTTGGTTGCGACACTCGGACTCCATATTTCATTAGTTTTCCATCTTTTCATAGGGTTGACATCACTGTGAATCAACTAAGTTTTTTATCCCCTCTTTAGCAACTAGGGTTTCAAATTTAAATTGCTTATTTGATTAGATCAAATTTATACTTAATTGTTTATATCATTGTGTTGGTACATATTTAGATTTAACATTTATTTATTTCAATATTTTCTTAATCATTTGGTGAACCTAACGATTCAAACCCTTCCTTTTGAGTATGTCTTAAACTTATCAAGTCATTGATCAATATTCTTATTCTTATTTTCTCCAACTAAGGTTTTGGCATAGTTACTTCTGCAACTAATTTCATGAAATTTCATACTCAACATCCTCCTCGCTTTATTACGGATATGGCTGATCCTACTATCAATGTAGTGACTACTCGTCACACTCATCCTCCTATGATTCCAACTATTTCTATCCCACCGCCTATAACTTCTATGGTTCCCCTTGTTACCTATAAGGGATATGATATAATTGAGAAAATTAAGAATATAATGAACAAAATATCTCTCTATGAATTATTGCTCAATGTTCTTGGCATTCACAAACCTCATTAAATATCTCAAAAATATGCCACATGCTATATAAGTTACAATTGAGGACATATCACCCTATGTTATTTACAATCCATGTTCACCTTTTCTTATCACTGCTATAATTTGCACCATTTGTATCAAGTGTGTAATCATTGAAAATTGATCTTCTGTTAATTTATGTGCTCATTCCATTTTAAAACAACTTGGCATTACAAAAAATATAATTGATAAGAATTCCAATTTTATTCGTGGCTATGATTCAACTACTTACACATGCTTAGGTACTATCATGTTATCCGTACAATTCCGGTCTAAGATTTTCCCTACAATATTCTTTGCTATCGATACCTTGTTTTATTTCAATATTTTGTTGGGTAGACCTTGGATTCATGCAATGTACATAGTCTCATCCACTTTGTATCTAAGCATCAAATTCTTACATGATGGCTATGAACATACCATTTTCGTGGACCTTGATCCATTAAAATTTTGTCAAATAGACCACCGTAGCTACTCTTCCTATTCCTCCCTCACAACCTATTCCATATAACAATATTGATACATATGATATCGGTCAATCTAGAGCTTCAAATTTTCTTTCTTCCACTCCAATCAATCTAGATATTTCCACGCATACTACTATGATATATTTTCACCCATAGTGTTTTCTCTTACGGTCATTGAGGCTACCTTCATTCCTACATCTAGTGTCTACAAATATCTTTGATACTTCTATCTAGCATGACAATGCCAACACTAATGATTTTTATTACGAAGTTGATATCATTGAGCTTACCAACAACAAATTGTAAAATCTTATTTTTACTCCTATTGAGGTAGATGATTCATATTTCAATGATACTTTCATTGTTGGTGGCCCTATTGGGCATTAATTGAAAAAACCCCTCCTTCTACTAATGTTGTGGTAATTTATTGTGGCTATGTACATAACCTAGACATCAGTTCACCCTCTCATGGGAAATTTGCATCTGCACTTCTTCCTTTCATAGGCACGCTTTTTAGTTATAAATCTTATTGAAATTTTATTGATTGGATCTTACCATCTCGATACTATTTTCACATGTGATGGTTTGACTAGACTTGTCTTTACACTAAATGATATCATACCAAAGACCTCATTCACCCCATCTCTGCTATGGATTTTTCATATTATGGCTTCCTATGGTCTTCGTGTCTTCTACCCAAGAGTATTTTTGGCACACGCTTCTCACACTTCTTCACTAACATTGGGGAAATATTGGTATGATTATATTGGGGAAATTTGGACTCTAACCATACTAGTATCACATTCCCTATGCCTTTTGGTCATGTTTCTATCTACAATGATTCATCTCTCAACTATTCATAAAATCTCACTTATTGGTATGCACATGGATGTCCACCAACACCTTTCATTAATGAAGAGTACATAATGCACATGTACAATTTATGCCACAATGGCTCCTTATATGATCCACCACACACTATTTCTTACCAGGTTTCCTATTCATCTCCATTTTGCTTTGATCAGGACAATGATGATCTTTTAGACAATGTCACTTGATCATTCTCATCATTTCATACTTGGGGGAATCATAATTATTTCCCTCCTTTCCTAGCATTAACAGTTGTCTTGCATTTCTACATACACTTCACGTGTAGTCATTTACACACATGCAAAACATTTTGATACAATTGTATCCTCATTACCCCATGATTCATTCTTGTGCTACGGTTTATAATTGACTCTTGAGGGATCACTACATTTATAAACCTCATATAACATCACATGAAAAATTTTAAACTCAGCATACTCATGACATATCTCTCTCGCGCACATTCCACACAACACACTACCCTATGACACACTCTAGTTCTATGGTTCATAATCGACTATTGAGCTTCTAAATCTAAAATGAAGCTCACCACACACACTCACTCTCTACACTCTATTCTTTGATGATTATATCTTTCTAGTGCACTATTAAAACCATTTCCCGATGACACATCTGGTTCTATTATTCATTATTTATTGCTAAGGGGGCATATATAAATGAAACTCATCTCATTCTTACTCCTTAACATTTACTCAAGGTGCACTTGGCTCCTTTCACAATCACTTTACATTCCATTATATCTCACTCATCCACAACATAATTCTAATATTTTTTACTTATTTCTTGCTTGCTTATATTCACATGTACACTTTACTTACTATGTTAGTTAGATATATCATATGTCATTAACATTTCTATAAACACATGTGTGTTAACTTTCCTTATAGTTGTGCTCATGAGACTTTACACATCTTGATACAAGAAGCATGGATTCTTGGTGCATTACTTATTACTAGTCCCACAAAGGTTTATGGGGGCATCCAATTTTGTATGTATATCATAATTTTTTTTTGTAGGAACTCTTTGTTACCATGGTTATATTCTCTTTTGGTTTTCATTTTCTGCTATTTCTTGTTGTTGTTTATCAATATTTTTATTGTTTGTGGGATTTTATCTTTGTGTTTTGTGCACACTTTGACTTCTTTTGGCTATGTCAAACTTGATTATCTTGAAACATCATTAGTGATGTTCCATGTTTAAAACCCACTTTTCATGGTCTACTATGTCTTACTTATTGCTTTTCTACAATGTCTTCTTGCTTGCTAGCTTACATTTTGTCTTCTACGTGCGTTTTTATCTTGCTTAAAGAAACACTTGATTTCTAACCACTTGGTTTTTTGGGTGCCTTGGTTTCTACTAAGCACAATCCCTCACCCTTGTAGAGAATCAATTTTAGTTCAACGGATGGTACTCCTTTGGGTCACATACTCCTTATGACATTACATGCACCCCAAATGAGGTAGGGCATTGTTGGGTGAATCGACCACCCATTAAGAAGTCCATAGTCACATTATTTTATAGTTCAACATAGTCATCAATTTTAACAACCCAAAATCTGAATTCGGTCCACATTGTAGCATAGACACTAACTCCCAACACAACAAAAATAACACTTGGGTACCCTTGACCCTTCCCCTGGGGTTCTTTGTGACAGGGGTAGTTACACAATTTTCTCATATCAGATCAGATAGTTTTTGGCAATTCACACAACAAATTTTATAGGACACAAAGACTTTTGGCCCTCGATATGCATGTAATATACCTTATTTTTAACTTTCATGTTGGATTAGATTGGATCGTATTTTTATGAACTATCTGTAGGGTTTTTAGACTTCGGGAAGAAGTCGGAGGTTAGATAATGACACTAGATTTTTCTCCCTACACTTCTTAGTAATTGGTGTGAAATCACCCAAAAAAATTGTATTGAGTGTAATTGGTATGATATTTCCAAAAAAACCCGTTCTTCTACATCATATACAGGATCCTTTCTATCTCTTTCACTCATCAAATGTTCCTTTTTCACATTTTCACATAATTTCGTACTTATTTTTTACGCATTTTGATCATATACACATATTTGATTACTTGTTCATTCTTCTCTTTTGTAAGTTCTTCCTTATGGTAAGAAATAATCGCATCCATCACACATCATAAAACATCTAGCAACATCAACAATAGGTATAATGTGACATCTACACATATGTTTTCACCCATAGGGTTATAATCATTTTTACTTCCTCTTATATAGCTTCCACACTTCACTTTTTATGGCTCCACGATTTTTCTTATCTCTCTATATGGTTATTAGGTAGGCATATCTTATCTACTTTATATTATTTTTCATTCTCTTAGAAATATAAAGTGGGGAAAATTTCGACACTAAATCATGCAATTTCGGTATTTTCTAGTCTTGATCAAATACTATTATTCATATTATTCCTACGAGAGAAAATTATTATTTGATCATTTTCTTTGGCCTCTTTGTTTTCTTTCTATTTTCCTTCTTAATTTTACACACCTTCTTACCTAGTCTATATTTTTATACATTGGAATTTCTGAATCTAGACATAAGTTCCGTGTACCAAGATGTCGGTCTTAAGTAGCCCTCGTCCGTCTTGGTGTCCCTGAACTCTTTGTATCTTGCTCACATTTTTGGTTATTTTCTAGCCTTTTCGGCATATTATTTTCTTACTAGTATTCATTTAAGTGGGTAATTACAAAATTTAATTAAGGGAATCATATAAATACAAATATATGTGATCATAATAAAGTGTGAATCACTAAGAATTATCTGTCACACCTGAATTTGCATCAATGCCATTACAAGAGCATTCAAGCATCCATCTAGCTCCACACAAGGACGAGAGACTCTATTCTTACGTATACATGTTATAGTAGGGGAAGTTCATTTTTCCATGCACACGTCTATCTACATATTCTACATCTAGCTATTGCTCACTATTCAAGCGCAACTCATGTAACAACCACCCTAGGGAAAAATTCTACTAAAACACATGTAGATCTACATAGAGTCGAAATATAGTGCAATGCTTGGATCGAAAGTTCACTTAGTGGGGTGAACTCGGGGTTAGTTTGACTCTCCATTTTTGCATCTTCTTATTTTTGGTTTTTTGTGTTTTGGAGTTTTGTAGGTGGTTCTTTATTATTTAAGGTTTTTGGAGAATAACGGTTTAAGTGTAGTGAGATACAAGAAATCCAAGGTGAAAACCAATGGACATCTCATAACCCCTGTGGAATTGGCTTTCACTGACTTCGAGAATTCACATGTGCCCAGAATAGGTCTATGACACCCATGACACCCGACCTTGTATAGGCACCCTGTTCGTGGTATTTCGACACTTTTGTATTTTCCTAGGTTTCATTGCGACACTTTGAGTACCTGTTTCATCAGTTTTCTAGCTACGCACATCTTCAACATCACTCAAAACAACTAAGTACTTTATCCCCTCTATGGAAACTAGGGTTTCAAATTTAAATTACTTATTAGCTTAGATGAAATATTTACTTAATTTTTATATCATTGCACTAGTACATATTTAGATTTAGCATTTATTTATTTCAATATTTGGTTAATCGAAATTGACAATTGCCAAAAGATTATTTAAAGTCTCTTTGAGCATGGACTCCAATATAAAATCTATCACTAATGAAATATATGTAAGTATATAAAGACCAAGACATTTTATGATACCCAAAATATCATTTTGGTTTGAAGGAATATTATTCTCTAGTATTATATCTAGGTAAATGATAGAAATAAATATGAGAAAAATAAGTAAATAGATTTCTTCAAAAAGTTATAGTTTTTTTAAACATGACAATCATGCACATGATTTTTTGTTTTATTTTTTTATGATAAAGGTATTTTTAATAGGGACCCTAGCCATGTACAAAAATTCCTAAAGCCTAGATAAAACATTGATACATCTAAAAACAAAAAGAAACAAGTTCCCAACAACAAAGATATAACTAGGTAGGATAAAGAACTTTCTTGAGTTTTTTCTTGTTATGTACGTTTATCCACACATACGCAACCTCCTAAATAAGAATAAACACTTCAATATATTCTATCACTAGATATATGCCTTTTCGAATAGGATTTGCGAGGGGAATGTTTTCCTTAGTTTCTTTACAAGATATTGGTGTAATGGGATAGTTTTTATGATTTACATCATTAACATTTTCCTTGTTTTCCGCATCTTGAATTCAGAAAGAGGGGTCTTGGGGACCTTTTTAGCTTCCCCATTTGAATAATCATTTGAGTCTAGGTCATGTTTAGCATAAAACAACAAATACTCGAGAGAGGGAATTTTTCAAAAGATTATTTCTTGCATGGTTATGCTTTTCCATCCCAACTTCAATGATAGTATGACCTAAGGTGAAACACCTTCTACATTTGAAGGGAAACCCTTCATAGTAAAAGTGTCGAGTTCAAGATCTGTTATGAGCTTTGAGCTCAATGTTTGCGAGGAAGGTTTCTTGAGGCATCGAGCTCCACAAAAATTCTGGCATGATTTTGGTTTAACCATTTTTTTCTATAGGAAACATTTATCCCACTTTACGTAAAAAAAAAAAAGAAATAGAATAAGTGAACACCTTAATAAAAAATGATGTTATATTTAGAAAAGAATCTTAACATAAAATAAACATTCATCCCACTTTTTTCACAAAGATATTATCTACCTTGTAGAGTGTTAGGGATATGGATTATATCAATCCCAAATCACGACACTAGAAATATGATCATAGTATAACCATTGTATGTGTGATGGAAAGTTATTGTTAGAGTAGGTATTTACCTTAGCTCTTGTTCACCTAGGTACATTATTTTATTTATCCTCACCCACTTATGTGTGTGGATATTTCTTTTTATTTATTTAGATATTAGAAGATATTATCTAGTTGTTAGGTATAGTTCTTTCCTTGATCTATGGTATTGACGAGATCCTTGATGTCTAGTTCTCTCATAAATCTATGGACTTGACTAGTTCTTTCCATGATTTATGGCTTGATCTATGACCTTGACTAAGTCTTAGATGTTATTCCTTGCCTATATAAGCAAGGTCCATTCTCATTGTATTTCATTGAGTTCCATAATAATATATGAAATTGTTGCTCATTTGTTTGCAAAGGTTTATGAAAATTTATTCTGGCCAATTGCTTTCATCTTATTGATCATGATGTTTGATTAGCATTTATTTTCTTGGCTTGGCAAAATCTAGTTATCATTCCTTTTATGGTATCAAAGTTGGAGATTGCTATTGACATCCATCTATAAGTTTTATTTTGCAACTAAATTCTTTATATTTTCCTCTATTGAAATTCTTAGCCCCTGGTCATATGAGGGCTTAAAGCTTATGATTCCTACTACTAGGTGCTTAACTTCAACCTCCTTTCATTTTATTTGTGTGGTGAAGGCAAGAGTATTTTATTTTACTATAGTGGCATCTAAAATTAATGGTAGAGCAGAATATTGATAAACTTGTTTCTTTTGATCGGTAACTCAGTTTTGAGTGCCATTTTTACAAAAATGCATAGTTTTTTATGCTCTTTCCATTGGAAATATTTATTTTGAGAATCACACTATAATTATAAAGTGCCAAAATTCTAGGGGCTCTTCTTGCATTGCTTAGGGGTCTCGTTGCATTGCTTGGTTCTTCCATTTATTTTTGTGATTTTTGTTAGGATGGCTTCTAATTCTACATTAGATCATGTTGATTCATTAACAACACATAATTACCACACATGGAAACAATAATTAAGTGGAAAGGATTATGGGCTTTAACTTCTAAAGAACAACTAGTGTTCACTAGAGAATATGAGAAATTTCAGTACTAGTGCAAATTTGATGAGTGTATGGGTTTGATAGGAACTTATGTAAGTGATAGTCTTTTATTTCATTTGGAAAAGTGTGACTCTCCTTTCAAAATATGGGAGAAATTGGAGGATTTATTTGGTAAGGTGGATCATATGAGAGCCATGCAACTTGAAATTGAGATCACCTCTCTTAATCCTGAAGATTTTCCAACAATTATAGACTATCTTACCAAGTTCAAGCATTTGTTGACACAGTTGAAGGGGAGTGGAAGAGATAAGAAAGATGAAGAGTGTGTTTACTTGATTCTATCCAAGTTGAGAGGACCATTCCAATTTTTGCTTCTACCTTTTCTCTAGCATGGATGCCTTAGGTGACACCTTCAAAATGCCTAACTTAGAAACATTTTGTGAAAGACTTACTAGGGAAGAATAAAAATTATCTCACCTTGAGTCTTCCACCTCTCAAAAGGAATTAGTTGCATCTAATCCTAAGGGCAAGGGAAAACCAAACAGTAAAACAAAATCCACACCTTCTCCCTCTTAAAATGCTCCTAAACCCAAAGAAAAAAACTCAAAAACGAAGGATTCCTCTAAATCCAATAATAAGTCTAGCCGTTCATGCTCTTTATGTGGGGGTATTAATCATGAAGAAAATAGGTGTTATAAGAGAATGCAAGCCTTGGAAGATGTAGTCAAGAAACACAAAATTTCTATCTCCACTCCATCTCCTTCTAATCAGCATGGAAAAGTATTTAATATTGTTGGAAGATCTCATTCACCACTTACTTAGAGACAATTGGGTTATAGATTCGAGTTCTTCTCATCACATGACTTCTTCCAAGGAGTCTTTTGTTTCTCTAGGTTTGAGTTCTACTTCCAAAATTGAGGTTGGAGATTCTTCCTTTCTTTCTATTGAGGGAAAAGATGATATACAACTTGATGGTGGCAATATCTAAGATGCACTATATGTTACTAACATCACTACAAATTTGCTTTATGTATATCAAATTTGTCATTCTGGTCAAGGGAAAACAGTGACTTCTACACCACATGGGCCAAGAGTAAGAACTTTGTTGGAGCCTTATTCACTTGTTTCTCAGGGTATTATTGATCATAGTTCTAGACTATATCACTTTGAGGGTTTTGATGAAACTTCTTCTATAGGGAAAGGATTGGTTTCTCATTGATTCGAGAGTAAGCTTTGGCATGAAAGATTTAGACATCTCAATTACAAATATTTGAAGGAGTTGAGCACCGATGGTATGGTAGATGGTTTTCCTAAAGTTTCTTGTCTTGAGGGAGTTTGTCATGGTTGTGCATTAGGGAAACAACACCAAGATCCTTTTCCTAAGAATTTATCTAAGAGAGCTTCTTCACCACTTGAGCTTGTGCATAGTGACTTGATGGTTTTTCCTACCCCATCTTTCAATAGAGCTAAGTATGCACTTACATTTATTTATAATTTCTTGAGGCGTACTTGGGTTTATTTTCTCAAGTACAAAAGTGATGTTTTTGACACTTCAAAGTTTTCAAGGCTTTGGTCGAGAAAAATCTTCTAGTAGCATAAAGAACCTTTCAGACCGATAATGGGGGAGTACTTCAGCAATGATTTTTCTGAATTTTTTCCAACTCAAGGCATTATTCACCAGCATTTTGTTCCTCATACTCCACAAAAAAATGGATTAGGAGGAAGGAAGAATAGAACTTTGAAGGAAATGACTAACTCGTATGATGCATTCTAGAGATATACCTCCTATCTATTGGGAAGAAGTAATTAATTGTGCTAACTATAATAAGAATCACACACCACACGAGTAGTTGAGAATTTGACTCCGGAGGAAGCATGGTCCAACACTAAGCCGGATGTATAATTTTTTCAAGTCTTTGCAAGCCATGCTTGGACATTTGTGCCAAAGAAGAAAAGGAAAGCTTTGGATAAGAAGAGTAAACCCTTGATTTTTATATGGTATTGTGAGGACATGAGAGATTATCATCTTTTAGATCCTGATACACATGATGTTATTTTTCGAACACATGTTTAGTTTGATGAGTGTTTCACTCCTCATGTTTCTTCATCTTCTTCCATTCCTTCTTCTTCTTCATCTCATCTTAAGGATCCTTTCTTTAAGGAGATTGATGAAGAGGTTATAGATGTCATTGAGGATGCTATTCCCACTGATGTTGTCACTATACCTAAAGAGAATCATACTATAGTTTCCGAGAGAGCACCTTTTATAGAGGCTCATGGGATATAGGAGTAGGATGATGTGATGACAACTAAGTATTCTTCTTTGATGAAGAATCATACTTGGGATTTGGTATCTCTTCCTAAAGGAAGAAAGATGGTTAGGTGTAAGTGGGTATACCGAACCAAATATGCAGCTGATGGGTCCATTGACAAGTATAAGGCTCATCTTGTTGCAAAGGGTTTTTCACAAGTCAAAGGTATTGATTACTCTGAGAATTTTTCACCCATTACCAAGATGGATTCTATATGCCTTGTACTTGCTATTGCTGCATCACAGGGGTGGCCCGTATACTAGATGGACATGAAGAGTTCCTTCTTACATGGAGATCTACAAGAGGAAATATATATGGAGCAGCCGGCTAGATTTTTTAGGATTCTTCTCTTGTTTTTCAGCTTTGAAGGTCTTTCTATGGTCTCAAACAAGCCCCTTGGGCTTGGTATGAGAAGATGGATTCTTTTCATCTATCTACTGGTTTTGTTCATTGCCACTCCGATCATACAGTGTATCTCCAGCATGTGGGTGAGGATATCATGATACTTTTCTTGTATGTTGATGATTTGTTACTTACTAGCAGCTCTTTTCCCACATTCAAAGTATTCAGAGGGATCTTTCTACATAGTTTGACATGAAAGATCTTAGGCTATTGTATTATTTCCTTAGTTTGTAGATTTCTCAGACAGATTCAAGGATTCATTTGAGTCAACAAAAGTACACCCATGATCTTCTTAGGTGCTTTGATATGGCTGATTGCAAGCGAAGTCCATCTCCTTTTCAGTCTAGATTTACTCTTACATCCACATGTACCACACCAATTTGTGATCCTACATTGTATAGGTAGTTGGTTGGGAGTCTCATGTACTTGACCCATACTCACCCTAATATTTCATTTGCAGTAGGGCTTGTATCTTGGTTTGCACATTCTCCTCATAGTAGTCACCGATGTGTTTGTTAAAAGGATTTTGCACTATTTGCATGGCACTTCCCACTTCGGCCTACACTAAAATAGGGCTCTACTCGGTTGGTTGGGTATCTGATTTAGATTGGGTGGGTTCTATTGATGATAGGAATTCCACTTCTGGCTATCTTTTTTGTCTTGGTTCTTCTCCAGTTGCTTAGGTGTGTAAAAAGCCACATGCTATTGTAATTTCATCTTGAGAGGCAGAGTATAGGGTAGCAGTTACAACAAGTCAGCAGATTCTTTAGCTTCACCAATTATTGATAGAGTTTAGATTCCCACAGGATTCACAGACTGTACTTTGGTGTGACAACCAAAGTGTAATTCACATTTCTCACAACCCAGTTGAGCACCAGCGGACCAAGCATATCAAGATACACATCCAATTCATTCAGTAGCACATTGAGGATGGAGTTCTTTGCTTGGAGTACCTTCTGACTCATTGCGGGTTGTAAACATCTTTATGAATCCTTTTGCATCACATCGCTACCTTGAGTTGCATGGAATGCTTGAGGTTTCGGAAGTTGTTCTTGGGGGGGTATTCGTTAGAACATCTTCCTTCTTCTTCTTCTTTCTCTTTCCTTCTAGTAGGATTCTTTCATTCTTTTGGTTTGAGATTTCTTCATGGATATATTGTACATGAGTACCTCATCAAGCCTAGTTTTCGAGATTCATACTGTGGACATGCCACTTCTATTTTTTCCCATAGCTTCACTTGAGGGGGGGTGTTAGAGTAGGTATTTACCTTAGCTCATGTTCACCTAGGTACAACATTGTATTTATCCTCACCCACTTATGTGTGTGGATATTTATTTTTATTTATTTAGATATTAGGAGATATTATCTAGTTGTTAGGTATAGTTCTTTGCTTGATCTATGGTATTGACTAAATCCTTGATGTCTAGTTCTCTCATAAATCTATGGACTTGACTAGTTCTTTGATGACTAGTTCTTTCCATGATTTATGGCTTGATCGATGACCTTGACTGGTTCTTAGATTGTTATCCCTTGCTATATAAGCAAGGTCCATTCTCATTGTATTTCATTGAGTTCCATAATAATATATGATATTGTTGCTCATTTGTTTGCAAAGGTTATGTAAATTTATCTTGGTGAATTGATTTCATCTTATTGTTCGTGATGTTTGATTAACATCTATGTTCTTGGCAGCACGATCTGTTTATCATTCCTTTTAGTTATGAGGTTATTTTCATAATAAAGTAGGTTGACTAATAAATTAAAATCTACATTCAAAATATGATGTGAAAATGTTTGTAGTTTTTGTCTACTAGGGACCTATCTCGATCTCATCCAGGCATTTTTAAAGGTTTATAAAGAACATGTAAGATATTTAATACTAAGTGAAATAAATAAAATTAAATTGGAACATATTTGGGCTCCCAAAGGGATCAATGGATGGTTCATTTGTTATTCATAATAGATTGTGTACGCGTCTACAAATTCGATGCTCTAAAACCACATTAATCCTTAAAAAATTATCCAGAGAGTTGTGGTAATTGTTTTTCATGTTTTAAATAGGCTGCAAGTGTGTCAAACCCTAATATATGTTTAATTAATTCTTACCAGCAATGTTACATTTCATAGGCTAGATACAGTCTAGATTATTAATTAAATATTCTTAATCTAGTTCTAAAGTCGATTTAATTACCATCTATAGATAAGTGTTCAATAATTTCATTCACTAGGTTAAATAGTTTCCCACTTAGGAATTAACATTCAGCTCACATTTAATCAACTTTTATCCATAGTTATCTTTTTTCTCTTAAATCATTTGCTTTAGAGTCCATTAAAACAATTACTAAGACATACTAGGAACTAAATAATTAACTTAACACACAAGGGTATTAAATGGACTTATTCACACATTTACACATACCTTTAAATTATCTAAAAACCCATAATATTTATTCTTACCTAACAATTGTAGGGTTGATTCTCAACCCTAGGATCAAATCAATTGTGGCCACTAGATCTTAGGGTTCCATACTAAACCTAAGTATCCTTATGAAATTTTATTAAACCTTTTTCTTTGCCCTAGCCTCCTCATTTGGTCACTTTTCTTTTGTATAATTTTTAGGTTGGAGAAATGGAAGCCATGGGAGCAAGGAAGGAAAAACCATGGAGGAATTCAAAAAATCAAACTTAGTTTAGTTTGGATTATGGATTTATTATTGCATTGTTTTATATTAGTGGATTGTAAATATTATTCCCTAAATCTAGAATGTTTACTTAGTTATTTCTTTGTTTTTGTATTTCACTTGGGGAAAACCATTTTCCATTTAATCGAAGATATTATATAAATTTAAATGCCCATTTCATGATTTTCATGTTTGAAACGTTGAATTTATGCCCTTATGGCTTGCCGGTGATTTCTTCTTAAAATTTATAGGCTTAAATTTTTAATAAAACAAGTTTAAAATTATTGAGACATAGATTTTTAATTTTCCACCATCAGTGATGAAGCCGCTGTCCAAAGCAGGCTGGGTGTCCTAGGACCACCACCGTACCTAGGTGACAATTCACAAACTGCATCCTTACGGGTGGCGGTTCGAGACCGCCAATATGCATAGGGAGATGGTTTTTTTCTTCGAAAATAGAACAATCAGTTCCACAAGTTTTCCATAAAAAAGTTTTACTAGAGTGTTTTACTGCTTATCCAAAGTTGACTTTATGTGCATAAAGTCTCCGGTTCAAGGGTTTAATCATTTATTCATTCTATGCCTAAAATTCCTAACTTTAAATATTTTCTAATTCAATAGTAACAAAAAAACACTATAAGATTATTTTTCCGACAAAATTGTTTTCCACTCAAAGGAAGAAATGAAACTTAATCTATTTTTAACACATCCTTCCATTACTACTACCACCACTTACTCAAGGAAAACATAACAACTGTTATGCATGTAAGATTTGCTAAGGATACATCATTAATGTTTACAACTTCTATGTTCCTCCTTCATTCTTACAATGATATAATTTAAAAAATAATAATGAACTTTTTTTTTCTTCAATAATAGCTCATTTCCTTACAATGCAAAGAGATTTATTTTCCACAACACATTTCAACTTGATAAACAAATATGTAATGTAACTCTTCTTTTAAATACAATACTACTAGTCTTCCACATAAAGAGGGATTACATGAAAGGTTTTCTCACAAAGAAGGATTTATTTTGACTTCACAAAAGCTTCAAATGAAAATTATTCAATAATATCTCCACCATTTCTTCACTTGATCACAATAACAAAAATGGGGGAGAGGTAACACTCTCCACCCAACCAATAATCCAAGGAGAGAAGAAGTTATTCTCCTCATTGGCCCTTGAGCCCCAACCAAAATTCCATAAAGGATGGATCCAACTCATGGAAACTACACTATGCTTTAACATCACAACACAAAATTTCACAACTATATAACACACATTCAACACAAGATACAATCACAAGAATGTAACTTATCAAAATAAACAAGGCTTGAAATGCAAATCCAATGGAGTAAGTATCTATGGGGAGATCAATTATGCATCCCAATGTGATTAGGTTCCCAGCTTAAAACCCTCTAATATACACCTCAAAACCCCTACACAACTCTTATGACAATATCCTCTTATGCTTCATACATTCTCATATGCCTCCCTACAATCTCTTATATCTCCCAAAACAAAACGTAAGAAATGCAAGCATTTTCTTATCCAAGGTGGGGCACCCAACCCAACACCCTCCCAAAACATGAAATAAAATCTTATGCCTCTCTACATATAAAATCCCCATATCCTTCTCCTACACAATTCTTAGGCATTCTACCCAATAACCCAACAAGCATACCAAAACATTCAACAACATACAAATATACACATATAAGAGAAAACAAATAAAACAAGGGTGTAGTTCTTACCTTTCCATGGCAGAAATTGATCAATGCATCACCCTCCAAAGATCCTTCAATCTCAATCAAATTCCAAAAAGCTCCAAAACTCAGCAAGCACTAAAAATTTCTCCAAATCAAAAATACAAGAGCACAAATAAAATGAAGTAAACTCCAAACAAACAATTAAACTTGCATATATAGAAAAAGTAGAGAGGAGGGTGAGGTGGATTGATGGATGATGTCACATCACTTATCCTCAACTCCACATATTAAGTCAAACCTCCACCCCAATGCATAATAAATTTTTGGTTGAGAGCAATGGCAAGCCTCTTACACACACAATCCAAACCCACACCCTCTTAGAACAAAATTAAAACCCATGTAAGAAAAGTGAAACAAATATCACTTTTTGTCTTACAAAACACATAATGGGGTCTATTTTTGATCCCCCAATTCATAGGTAGGGTTGGTATATGAAAGTAAGAGGTGTGGTACAAGCTTATTAGCTTATCCCACAAGCCTCAAAAATTTCCCTTAAGCCCAAATCTGAAATTCTAAGGTAAGGTACGAGTGTACAAGACTCAAATTTACTTATACTCAATCCAAATCACATAGTCCAAAATACCAAAAACTTTAATAAATGACCCCTTTTATGACATCCCCAAATAACTTACTAAAATGATTTATTTACTTAATAAGAGCACATTAATAAAAAATGATTAAATAAAATACATCACAAATAAACCACATACTCTATAGTAAATAAAATAAAAGGGAATAATTGCACACATAGCTCATGGTCACAATTGGAGGTCATTCCCCCCATGTGGACACCCTAAAAATATAAACAAAAGACAAACATTACAAAAGTTTCCATGGTGACCTTTGTTGTATCCATCTAGTATTCTCGCTATGGTTGGTCTCTAATCCCCCTTTTGATTGTTGTGATATAATTACCTAAAAATCACACAAACCCTCCTTCGGTATTGTGGCCACATCAAAACATCAAGGATAAAATATACACACATAAATCAACAACCATTCACATATAGCTAAATCATCATCTCAACTAAACAATGCTATCATTTGTCTAAAATTCCAACAACATCTCAACTCTATCTTTTATCAATATCAACAAGATCACAAGATTAATTCAAAAGCTAAATCCTAGTCAGCACATAGAGAATTCCATATATCAGTAATAGACACACACACACACACACACACACACACACACACACACACACACACACACACATACATATGTCATCAACACATCATCATCATCAACATAAAAATGTCTCTTTATGCCTCTAATAATTCACACAATCATACTATGAATGAAAATCCATCAATAATAAGAATATATCTATCATCTAACATCATGTTAAACCAAAATGATACAATAAGATTCATGTCTATAGTAAATAGTGATTGAAATCAAAATATAAGACGATTAGATAAGGGAGAAATCCGCTCCAGGATATTGAATCTACCCACAAATCTAGGAGACAAATTAGAGCCTTTTTTCGTAATGGATAGGACTCTTATGAGGTCTGACATGAAGAAACACCTTCATGCCCACCTCATAACTATGGTCAACTCTCCTCTGATATGCATTTCTCTTATGCTTATCTTGAGCCTCATGTAACCTCTAATGAATTAAAACAACCTACTCTTGCTCCATGTCCTATAACAAGGCTAGTCCAAAAGATACTCTATCCTCTAATCTGTCCCAACTCAAAGGTGTCCTACACTCTCTTCCATACAATTCCCGAAAAGGTGTCATCCAAATATAACTATGTAATTTTTTATTGTATGTAACCTCAACTAAATATAAGTAATCCTCCCACTTTGAATGATTATACATGACGTACATCCTGAAGCATGTCCTATAAAATATGATTTAGCCTCTCTATATATCATTCGTCTCTCTGGATGATAGGTTGTGGTGAAGTTGATGCTTGTCCAAATGGGTTGATGCATGGTATTCAAGAAGTGTGATGTGTAAAAAGGATCATGGTTGGAAATGATCTTCCACGGAATCCCATGTAGGCTAACAATTTCATCCGGTATACTCTCACTACTACGCTAGTTGTATAGGTTGTCTTCACGAGAGAAGAATGAGAAACTTTCACTAATCTATCCACAAGTGACCATGATGGCATCATGGTGGTATCTCAATGTCGATAGCCCCTACTATGAAATCTATGGAAACGGTATCCCATTTCCACTCTAGAATAACATGTTGGGTCAAGAAGGCCAACTTGATCCCGATGCTCATCCTTTACCCTCTAACACTCTAAATAGCACAATACAAACCTGAGCTACATATCTCCATTGGCCTCTCCAATGATATAGTTGTATCAAGGTTGCATGCATCTTATTCACCTATATATGGGATGAATAAGGTGCACGATGAGCCTCAGTCAAGATATCTTGTCTCAAACCTCCATCCCAAGGCACATAGATCTGACCTCTATGCCTGAGAATTCCATTTGAATATAATGTAAAACAATCAAAATTTCCTTCAATGGCTTTGTGAGACTCAATATTTGATCTATCTGCAAGGTAGAAACTATCATGATGAATATGCTGCAAGATCCTGCTTAGCAAATTTGTATCTATTGAAGTAGCCATAGAAAAATGACTCCATCTACTGAGAGCATCGGAAAAAACATTCTCCTTCCCCTTCACATGCTTTATCTCCATTTCGTACTTGCAAATAAAATCCATCCAATGCCACTATGGAGTGTTGAGATTGGGTTGCATGAAGAGGTGACGTAAGCTCAAATGGTATGTCCTAAGAATAAACCTCCTGCCAAGAAGGAAATGTCTCCATCCAAACTAAAGCATGCACAATTAATTCAAGCTCAAGGTCATGAGTTAGATAATTGAGCTCATTATATTAGATTTTGTGAGACTCAAAAGCAACCACATGACCATCCTCCATCAATACACCTCCTAGTCCTACTAAGGAAGCATCTATATAAATGAAAACTCTCTTTGCAGATCCGCACTGCAAGAAATTGTGTTGATGTAAGGAATCCATTCGGTGAGCATCCTTGATGTAAGGCATCCCTTGGGTGTTGATTTAAATATTTTTTATTTCAATAGTAACTATTGGTGCTCGTTTTGATCTTGCACCATTTGCCCTGATTTTCCTTTGATCTGCATGTTATGAAACATTTTATCTCTTGATGTGGATGTTCTAAAGCTTTTACCTCCATTTGAATGCCTTGAATTGTTTGCAGAATCCATTGTCATGCCCTTTCTTGAAGAAGTTTCCACATTTTCCCTATTTTTTCCCTAATCTCTTCAAAATCCTCGTGCTCTCGCACTTTTTCCTTTTGCCCCAACCATGGAAGCTCTAGAATGATCAATTTATATTTGTATGCATTTGAAAATTCAAATCCATGGTCGAAAGATGCTTGGAACCATGATTCACTTATTTTTGTTTCAATGTTTTTCATCCTTAGCGAAAAATATGATTGTAGGCATGAATGGTATTTTTTTTTTTTTTGACAATCGGCGGGCATCTTTTTCCTATTAAAATTATTCCTCGGCATGCGGTGGTCACATGGATTTTTTTGGTTGGTCGGGGATGATAGGAAAATGTTTTAACTTGTCACTTTTTTCGCCAAAAGGCAATCTTGGTCCCGTATTTCCACTCAATTTAGATTGGTTCTTTTGGTACTTACATGGTTTCTTCTAATTGGATGAGGTGTGGCGGGTTTGTTTTATGAACTTGTTATTATTGGCTACTTTGGAAAAAAATTCAACTCACCCGTGGCCGTGCGTGCTTTGATTAAAGAAAATTTAAGTGGCAGGGAAAAATTATTACTTTGACCCCACAGAAGGACACATGACAAAGTTAAAAGCGGAGATGCAGGCCTTCAGAAATAAGTTGGATATTTTTCCCTTTTGGAAAAATGGAGTAAAGGTTCTAAAATGGAAGTGCGCCCGCCAAATCATATTGAAGCCTTATAAGGTCCTTGAAGTTGCGCCATAAAGACATGTGGAGGTTTCGTAAGGTCTTCCTTCCTTATAATTTTCAGCAACTTCCTAAAGGGCCTAAGACATGTGGTCATCCCGTGCTCATTTAGGGTCTCTATTCTCTGGGACCATCTAAAGATGTACCATTGAGACATGTGGTGGTTTGAAAAGTCAAGAGGCGGGGAGGCGGGCCATCGAGGCAACTTGGATTTTTTGCCCCTTGTTATTCAAAAGATTGAAATCATCAAAATGACCCACGGGCCCGATAGAGAATAGTCAAAAAATTCTCCAGTCAATGGTGGAGGTACGGAATTTTGGGGAAAATTTGAAAAATATTCCTTTTGTGGAGAAAGGATTTAAAAGTGTAAAAAGAAGTGTGGTTCTGCTAGGACCCACATCAGAAACTAGAAGTGGAAGGGTAGAGCTGTGGGGAAAACTTGGAAAATTTTTCCTTTTCCAAAAAAGAGGTGAAATAGCAGAATTTAGCCACGGTTCCTTTGGGACCCACATTGGGACATGTGTCAAGCCCATTTTTAAAAGGCGAATGGATAGAGAAAATTGAAACTTTTGCTTTTTTTCCAAAAAGGTGTAAAAGTTAAAAAAGAACCCTAGGCCCATCTTAACTCGGATCTCCCACATGGACGGTCCAAATTCAAAAGAAAGATCGATGGAAATTGTGTGTCTGTATATGATTTTCCACCATTTTTCTCCAAAGCTCCTTGGGATGCGTATTCTTATGTTTTTTTATCATTTCTTGGAGTCTCCTACACGCCAAATGAAGAGGAACATTAATCTAATATCTGGTTTGGTGGGAAAAAATATGGAAATGTTTTTTTCCATTAAGATGTGATTTGGCCATTGGCTTCGATCTTATTTTCCAATTTTTCCTTCATTGACACGCGAACAAGAGAACAAGATTTGGCAGATGAAGAATGACTTACCAGATGAATAATTGAATGCTAGAAATATTTGGAGATATTTTCCTTCTACACACCTGACAACCTTTTTGCACATCTGATTCTAGGAGTCACGGTCAAGGTCGTAACACTTAATGGTGCTTTGAATGTTTCTATTTTTGGGGGGAAAACTTTGTTGTAAATGAAGTATTATAAATTTCATGAATTTTTGATGCAAATGGTTTAAGTGTTAGAGGTTGGAACAAATTTTTCTAAGAGAAAATCTTGATAGAACCCGTCCTTCTAAGAAACCATCTGAAGAAACCTATTATCTCCTTTGTGTTAAATTTGATCATGTGAAGGTGGTTGCGAGTGTATAACCATTGAAAATCTCTGAGATTGTTCTAGAAACTTTCTCCTGCTGATAAATTTAATCAAACTTGAGTTAATCTACATTATTTTTGGGAAAAATTTGTGTTTGTTTCGTTTTCGAATGTCTTTAAATAGTTTTCTTGTTGTCATTGCAATCTTACATTAAAATCTTTGTGAATCTCACACAATCTTATCCTTTTGATAGTTTGGTGGCATTTACAATTTCATTTATAAGAAGAGATTTCATTTGATTGTGAAATAAAAAAATGACTCCTAGCATGACTATAAGATTATTTCTTAGCCTTTGAGGGTATCTTAGGCATGATGAAACAGAGGTTGATAATGTTTAGTTAAGGTTTCCAATTTGAGCCTTCATTTTAGATCTTTGAAGTTTGCGTGAAAAGTGTTGATACGGGCCTCCATTAAAGCACATATTCTGGTTAAAGGAACATCCTAGCTATCCCGAAGCATTCGTTGTTCAAGATCTCCTTTTTGTGAAATTTCTCAAGGATATGGAGAATCAAGTTCATCTCTGCCTCACCTCCCACGATAAATTCATTTAAAAATAACCAATCATACCCATACTACCCCTATTTTTCATGTGTGTGTACAAATGCATAATCTTTCTTATTAAAACATACGAAGCAATCGGAGTTTTCATTGTATTTAGTAGCTGAACCTTGCTTATAAAATATGTCCATTATCTAGGGTCACAACTCGTGAGAGTTAGATTTTGTTGTATTGATCATCTTTTGTTCAAGGTCTTCTCAATAACTCTGTAATGAAGGAAGTCTCCATATCCTCCACAAATAGTCGGCTACAAAAGGGTCCTCTTTCCTTGGTTGAAAGGCACAACCATAAAGCAATGAGGATAGATCAAATCCTCTTAAAGGTGCTACCCATTTCTCCACATATGAGTGACAAAAAGAAAGTTACATTCCTTCCCCACCTACAAAATGAAACACAACATGCTCTGCTTGCCTCTAAGCTTCCTGTCAAAACCGTGATCTTTGCTCGCCTTTCCGAGGTAGAATCAATTTAGGTACTAACAATAACAATAAAACACTATAAGATTATTTTTCCCACAAAATTGTTTTCCACTCAAAGGAAGAAATGAAACTTAATCTATTTCTAATTATCATTGTTTTCCTTTCCACAAAAAAATGCATTTTTTCCAACAAAATAACTCATTATAATTTGACACATCCTTCCATTACTACTACCACCATTTACTCAAGGAAAACACAACAACTATTATACATTTAAGATTTGCTAAGGATACATCATTAATGTTTACAACTTCTATGTTCCTCCTTCATTCTTACAATGATACAATTTTAACAAATAATAATGAACTTTCCTTTTTTTTGAGCATAGCTCATTTCCTTACAATGCAAAGATTTTTCTTTTCCACAACACATTTCAACTTGATAAACAAATATGCAATGTAACTCTTCTTCTAAATACAATACTACTAGTATTCCACCTAAGGAGGGATTACATGAAAGGTTTTCTCACAAAGAAGGATTTCTTTTGACTTCACAAAATCTCCAAGTTCCAATTCTTCAACAAGAGCTCCACCATTTCTTCATTTGATCACAAAAAAATTGGGGAGAGGCAACACTCTCCACCCAACCAATAATCCAATAAGGAGAAGAAGCTATCCTCCTCATTGGCACAAAACAAAATTTTACAACTATATAACACACATTCAACTTATCAAAATACACAAGGCTTTAAATGCAAAGACAATGGAGCAACAATCTATGGGGAGATCACTTATGCCTCCCAATGGTATTAGGTTCTAACCTTAAAACCCTCCAATATTAATCTCAAAACCCCTAAACAACTCTTATTTCTCCCACAAATTTCCTCTTATGCCTTCCACATTCTCTTATGCCTCCCTACAATCTCTTATGTCTCCCTCAAAAGAACCAAGTAAGAATTGCAAGAATTTTCTTATCCAAGGTAGGGCACCCAGTCTAACTCCCTCAACAAACATGAAGTAAACTCTTTTCCTCCCTACATATAAAACCCCCATATAATTATCCTACACTATACTTAGGCATTCTACCCAAGAACCCAACAAGCATAACAAAACATTCAACAACATACAAATATACACATATAAGAGAACAAATAGAACAAGGGTGTAGTTCCTAAATTTCCATGGTAGACCTTGATAAATGGATCACCCTCCAAGCTCCTTTAAGATCAATCAAGCTCCAACAAGCTCGAAAACACAACAAGCACTCCAAAACTCTCCAACTCGAAAATACAAGAACACAAATGAAATGAAGTAACCCCCAAACAGACGATTAAACTTGCATATATAGAAAAAGGAGAGAGGAGGGTGAGGTGGCTCCATGTAGGATGTCACATCACTTATCTAAACTCCACATCAAAATTCAAACCTCAACCCCAATTCAAAATAAATTGGTGGTTAAGAGGAATGACAAGCCTCTTACAAAAACAATCCAAACCCACACCCTCTAAGCACAAAATTAAAACCCATGTAAGAAAAGTGCAATAAATATCACTTTTTGTCTTACAAAACACATAATGGAGTCTATTTTGACCCCCCAATCCATATCTAGGTTTGGTATATAAAATTAAGATTATGGGACAAGCTTAGCTTGTCCCACAAGCCTCCAAAAATGGCCCTTAAGCCCAAATCCAAAATTCCAAGGTAATGTAGACTATACAATACTCAAAGTCACTTACATCCCCAAATAACTTAATAACATTATTTATTTACTTAATAAAAGCACATTAATCAACAATGATTTAATAAATTACATCACGAATAAACAACATACTTTACAATAAATAAAATAAAAGGGAAGACTTGGACACATAACTCATGGTCACAATTGGAGGTCATTCCCCATGGGGACCCCCTAAAAATCTAAACAATAAACAAACATTACAGAAGTTGCCATGGTGACCTTTGTTGTATCCATCTAGTATTCCGTTGTGGTTGGTCTCCAATCCCCCTTTTGATTGTTGTGATATAATTACTGAAAAATCACACAATATCTCCTTCAGCCTTGTGGCCACATCAAAACATCAAGGATAAAATATAGACACATAAATCAATAACCATTCACATATAGCTAAATAATCATCTCTACTAAACAATGCTATCATTTTTCTAAAATTCCTACAGACATTTGAACTCGTATTTTATCAATATCAACAAGATCATGAGCTTAATTCAAAAGATAAATCCTAGTCAACATGATGATAATTCCATATGTCAGTAATATATATATATATATATATATATATATATATATATGTGTGTGTGTATCTCTGTGTATATATGTATAAATGCATATATATACACACATACACACACACACAGATATATATATATATATATATATATATATATATATATATATATATATATATATATATATATATATATGTCAATAACACATCATCATCATCAATATAAAAAAGTCTCTTTATGCCTCTAATAATTCACAAAATCATACTATGAATCGCAATCTATCAATAATCAAAATATCTCTATCATCTAACTGCTAAACCAAAATGATACAATAACATCCATGTCTATAGTAAAAGTTATCGAAATCAAAATATAATAAGTGTCGAAGAGGAGTGGGCACTCTGACTATTTTTTTGCGGATGGTGTGTTCAATAATTGGATTTTTTTCACCACTCATCTCTTAGTTTCATGTCTAAACGTAAATAAATGAGATAGAATTTGAAATGAATTCATAGTTTTGACTATTCATTATGCTAAAATTTATAAAACTTGTTGTGTAGATAGCATTTAATAATTAGTATAATCATGTTTCTCCATCAACAATAATTTACATTAGAAAATATGCGAGAAAGATTAAATTTTTATCAACATTCCTTAGGGATGAACTTAGGGGTGAGTTTATTTTTATAGGTTTGAGGTGCACATTAAATTTACATGTATTTGGGTACAAAGTGCATAGAGAATTGAGATGATATGGGTCATTTGTGTATTTTAGATACAAAACACTAGGTGAAGTAATTCAATGTTTGTGGTGTAAGTATAGATTTATGGAACAATATTTAAAGGGAGTTGGAGAGGATAAATGATTTAATGAAATCCCATTAATAATCCATATTTAATATTTTTATTTTTAATCATGAGATTATATGATTTTTAGTTATTATTATGTTTTATATTGTTGTAAATGATGTGACCTTAGAGATTTATTTTATACTATCTTCATCTTGAACCAATTTAATTTATGGAAATAAATACGAAAATATATAGCACAAAGTGGTTCTAAAAACTATTTATCACTTCTAAAAATAAATTACAAGTAGAAATGTAGGACTAATAACTCATCTAGTAAGTTAATAAGAGAAATCTATTAAATTATCTTCATTTTTCATGCACATAACATGACTAGTCTAATGTTTTATCCTTGCTATATTTTTACAAAACAAAAATGACACTTTAGAATTGAAAACAAAACTTATTAGGGCTATTAGGGACCACATTGAAGTAAGGTGATATGTACATGGAGTAAATGTGTCACAATCCATGCAATGACGGTTGTATAAATTCACTTTCATATTTGTACCATCAAATTATTATTTTGGTCACATTTTTCTCGTAATGATTTTAATTAAAATTAAAAAATTAAAAAAGCATGAAATTAACATAGTTAGTGGCACTAATTACACTTTATGTAGAAATATTTTGTTTTAAAAGGAATATCAACTTATAACATACATTAATGTTATACATTAATGAAACATTGAAGCAGACTTTTAGGCTTGATTAGTGCAATGCGCAAAATAAATATCTGCTACATATTAATGTGATACTTGAAAGTGTATTAGATTTTATTGGTACAAATATGGTCAATCAATATTTAATACTTAATATTACAACAATTTCTTGTGTAGTATGTCTCCATTGAAATAAATTACCTAATACACATTAATATTGCATTTTAACATAATATAGGGCTCACGTAGCACAAATGGTGCCAATCATGCTCTAATGACATGTGTTCATGTGAAAATTAAATTGTATAATTGATTACTATGTTCCAATACACCAATAAATATGTAATACACATATTGTTACAAATTAATGTGTATTAATGATTGTTGTAATTTTTTACGATGCGAATCAACCTCTAACATACCTATTAAAACAAGTAATTAATATTTATTATAACTCAAGTTGCCTAGGTTACAAGTCAATTTTATCATATTATACCTATTTTGATAATTAAATTTGTATCAGGTTTTGATTGAGGTCATGTGTAGCTAATCAATCCTAAATACATACCAATTTAAAAATTTCATGTATGTTAGGAATTGATTGGTTCAAATGTGGCCAATTGATCAGCGATAAATGGAAAATTAATTTTTGTATAACATAATCAACTTTGGAAATTGATAAATATGAGTTAAACAAATAAATTTTATTAATATTTTCATTTTCTGACTTTAAGTATCCATCAACAATCATTTCATCAAGTTAGGATATGATATAGATGGAAACTATAGGTCAATGAGTTAAAATTTAGGATTTTTTGAACTAGAGAACATTTTTTTATTAGATATGGTAATAAGACTGGGATTATGGCTCTCAAAGGCCTTATAGAAGATATACATCATGAGAGACATAATGGAGAAGAAATGGGTGACCTTTACTACCGGCCAAAAGAGACAAAAACAAACCGGTGAAAATTCAAGTCCCAAAGGCGACTCAAAGAGACTTGGCACAAACCAAAAAGAACTAGGACTCACCACTGGATGCCACTCGAGAGTGAATACGCATTACATAATGTTTTTTGTGGTGTACCTCCATTCATCCCACATCATCCTCCATGGGAGGAAAGGATCCCAAAGAATGTTTCAAATCGGGCCCTAGGAATACCTCGATCCTCCCCTTGACCAAATCCATTGACCCACTTCCAAATGGTGGGACAAGGTGCTCGGTGATACCACCAACCACCATGCAAAGATCATTAACTATAAACACAAATGGTTCAACACTCAATTTAAAAGTTTTGTAATCTGTCCCATCCCTCCTAGTTGATGCGATCAACTCCACCGGTCAAAGACAGAGCTCGCACCATCAACCTGGTCTCAACCATCCTCCCTACAAGCCTCCACACACACTAAAACAACACGGGACCCTAGCACCGCATCCAACGAAGCCTCTACTCTAGAAAAATAAAAATAAGCATGAAACTCCCTACTAAAGTAGCTTCGACCCTCTTTTCACAACACAAGTGTCTCGGCCAAAAATTCTTCCTCATCTGAATCCTCCAGACCATCTTCCTCTCCAATCTGAATCTTCCATCTCATCATCGCCTTGGAGATAATAATGTTTCACGGGAGGTTCGATAGGTCCACAATAGTCCTTCTTCTCATACCTAACCATTCGCACTTATTGTAGAAAATCTTGTAGATTTCAAGCTCAATAACTTGTTCCCATTTTCAAGCATAAGAGTGTAGAAAGATTCACTTAGGAACTATTAAACCCACTAGATTATTGATACGTAGCCTATAAAAAATAAATCTAGATCTCGGTTTAGTAGTGGGGTCCATAACAATTAGCAGCCCCATCGATGTGCAAATCCCGGGAACACTTCTAGTTCCCAGAAATGAAACAGGAGACCCAAAATCTGAATCCATACACAAAGAGTATTGAAGCACAAATAATGGGGCATTCCAGACTCACATTAATGGAAAGTAAAGGCCGCACCGCCAAAAAATTGAGGTCCTTCGCTTAAAATCTTCTACATTTCCAACTCGGGAGTGGAAGAAAAAAATGAAACCTTCTCCTGTCAAGGCTCAAACTTCTACCTTGTAGCACCATTTTCTCTTGCTCCATTCTCTTACCACATCAATATTCAGTTGTACCTTACAAACTTTCCCACTATTGAAAAACAAAATAATTTTCTGGCCTGTCAATGATGAGTTTCGAGATATCTAGCATTCACTCCTCACTCTTACACGAGGCGAGAACTTCATAGCCTCCCGATTCACTTCTCCCAATAGTTTTGTTCCCCAATTGTTGTTCCCTTTTCCTACATAAATCACCTTGATCTAAGATACTTTCTCGACTCCATTCTCCGAACTAGACAAAAAGATGAAAGGGGGATTATTTTAATTTGGCTCCACATAGTCAATAGAAAAAAATTAATTTATAAACATAAGTGTAATTTCTTTAAACTATTTTTTCTTTAATTTGTTTAAATACCTTAGAGTTGAATATTTTTATTAACGATAAAGGTTTTTTTCTTTGGGATCCTACCTAGGTACAAAAAGGGCCTATAATTCAAGATAGGACAATTAGGAACAAAGAGAAACAACAAAAACAAGAAGGCTAAGCTGCGACACCATAACACAACCAAGGGATGACAAATAAAATTATCTATGATTTCTAATGTCAGCCAAAAATCCTGTCAACATCCTGAGACGGGACCTTGTGAATTACATTAAGACTTACAATTGGGAGAGCTGTCAAAGAATGAATCGCATAACATGAGCAGTCATTAAAACATTATGTTTCTTATGATGTACCTTAGTCCACCCATCACTGTTATTTGTGGGAGGTGATGATTGAATCAAAACTTCCTCACTCATCTCACCCACTTTGGGCATGAGGATCACCTCTAATTTTCCTTCCAAATTTTCCTCTCGACCGTATTCCATGAATAAGACTCTTTCCCCCATACCGAAACCAAGCCATTGTAGTGTGACGTGCACCATTTAATTTTTTTTGGGGCCCTTGCCACTGGAAAGAAAGATCATTTAATTTTGAATTTCCATTTCACCCGGTGGGCCGACCTTTCCTCTCACCATCGAAACGGTCATATGGGGAAAGATCATACAAGACCTTCTCAAACATTCCTACATCGATGACCTTGAAATAGACATCACTACTATTGACCACAAATATGAAGAATAAGGAAGCGCCTTCTATCTCATTGTCCTCCACCATCTCAAAATAATCATTTTCAGAATCATCCTCCCTATAGTCATTATCAATTTATGAAACCAGATTTCGGGATCAAAACCTCATCCTCTCAAGAAGAGGATGAAGCAACAGAGGAAACAGTTCTTCAACGTATAACCAACCATTCGCACTTATCACAGTTATCGATGAGCTCTTGATATTGATATTTTTCTCCCATATGTCAATCTCGGAATGCAAAAAAATAATTTCGGAACCTTGGATCCAATTGGAATATTGATGCGAATCCTAACAAAAACCAATTTGGATTGGGCTTTAGTTTTTGGCTTGAGTGCAATTAATAATCCCATAAACCTAGCAATCCCTTAAAAACTCCGAGGATCCTAGAACTTTAGTGGAATGTAGTGCCTTGTTTGGCATATAGTTGGTGAGAAGTAATGAAACTAATTGTTTTTCCCCACCCAACCACCGTATATCTTCCTTCCCTGCCACGCAATGCTGGCAGTTAATTCTTTTGTTGGCTGTGAGTGTGAGGTGACTCCCCCAACGTCCCTTTCAGACTTGACTCTTTCCTTGCATGAGAATACAAGCAATCTTTTAAGATCCTGAAGCCGTATCCAATCTGACCCGAGTTAATGTGAGGAGTGGTTGGATAGTGGTTGGACAGATCTTCCCACTCTGCTGTCTGCCTGTCCCTTCATGGCCGCAGAATTTACTGCTAAATCATCATCTACCTCATCATCACGATTTGGCAGGGATTGTATTCTCTCAGGAAACGTATTTTGTTAAACCTACCAAAAACAACCACCACCACCCAAAAAAAAAAAAAGGCATGCTGCTAATCCCGTTTCAAAAATCTCTTCCATTATTCAGCACTTGTTCCCACTTCGAACCAGTGGCGCCCACATTAGCCGAGCTTCTTAGATTTCTAGGGAATTCTAGATTTGCATGGTTCTACGTTAAAATGGGCCGTGGAAAGATTGAAATAAAGAGGATAGAAAATACTACACCTCGTCGGGTGAATTTTATAAGGTAACATTTTCCAACATGAAGAAGGCCTTTGAAGTATCAGTGCTCTACGATGCAGAAGTTGCTCTGGTCATCTTCTCCTTTCGAGATCAATTGTTGTTGCAAGATCTTGCAGCGGTAGTAGAAGAACGAGGTAAAGTTTTTTTGTATGTCTTGCCTTTTCATTGGAGATTCCATCCTGTGGTGAATTTAACATGGGAGAAGCTCGATCAAATCTGGAGGCTACGTTTTGTGCTTGTATTTTACCCATTTTGCAATGAGCTTGACCTAGATTTGATGGACGTTATTGGAATGTATGGACAACAGCATCTCATGTCATTACAAAGGCAGTAATTGGGGCAGAGTTTTGTCTTTGCCTTGGAGTGTGGCCCAGCTTGGGTGGATTATGGGTGCTCTTATTCTTGTTTTTTTTGCTGTTGTGACAACATATACTTCTGTTCTACTTGCAGACTGTTACAGGGCACCTGATCCTGTCACAGGAAAACGCAACTACAAATACCCAGATGCAGTGAAAAACATTTTAGAGGGTGAAGAATAGTGTGGGAGCCGACCAATGGAGCAGATCGGTTATGGAGCCAGTATAGAACAGTGCTGGATGGTCTACCGAGCAAGTATCAGGAGCAGGACACTAATCATCTCACTCTCACCTACTTCGCCATCTCAGGCCTCGACATCCTCAATGCCCTCGATCAGGTGGAGACTGGTTCCTCGTGGAGGAGGGCGTGAGAAAAGCGTAGTGTAGATCCCAAAGAAAGTGCATGCAGGCGTGTTTGAATGGAAAACAAAGTGTGTGAAATGCACATCTGTTGCTATGTTGTTTTCTGTTCAGTGTCGAATGCATCCTCAAATTCGGGATTCTACTTCAAGATATTTCTGTCAGAATCGATTAAGTGACAGTGAGAGTATTACCAGAAGACTGATGAAATTTATTGTAAGTTTCTCTATTGATTTCTTCTGTCTTACGACGTAACTCATGGAAGAGTATCCCATGGAGGCGGATCTGTTTCAGATCAGAATATTCATGAAACACAATTTGCTTTGCAATCATTTGAGCTGCTTCAACGAGTCACCAAGTTGGTAGGCATAAAGGTCTCTGTTGGTTTTGTCGCACCTTGCAAGCTATAGCTGAAATGTTTTGCTGCACAAGCAACACACTTGATATTTTGTGGCAGCTTCTTCACAGGTGAAAATACATTTGGTTTGCTTTCTTAGGGAGGTCATGGGTTTTGACAACGAGAGTATCATAAATATACAATCACTCCCTGGAGAATATTTCTGTCCAGTTGGTAGGCAGCGTGTTTACCCTAATGAGGCTGTGCAAACCCAATGTACACATCCTTACTGCAAGCCTTGCCTAACTTATGTGCTGAGTACTACTAGGGCCTGCCCTTATGACGGGTATTTGGTTACTGATACAGATTCGAAGGCAGTGCAAGAGGCAAATCCGGTATTGGCTGATGCTATAGGCCGTGTGACAGTTCATTTCCTACACCACAAGAGCGGCTGCACTTGGCAAGGGCCTCTTTCAGAGAGTATAGCTCATGGTAATGGTTACCAGTATGGTTCATCCCCTGTTGTATGTAATAGATGTGGCACCCAGTTTGTTCACCGACAAGGACAAGAGCATGGCCGTTAACAGAGTTTGGACCTTTCAAAGCAGGCCGAGGAAGAGAAGCCGCACCTTTGGTTGGGTTCTTTGTTGCAGCCTCGTCCATCTTGTGATCGACTGCGGGAGCTTAATCAGGCACGATATTCTCTATACCATTGATTCTTATGCTGTTATTTAATTGATTCATTAAATAACTCTACTCTTCATATAAATGTCTCGTGTGATGGTATGTTGTTTGGTTTCCACTTCCCTAGCTCATTTGTATTTTTTTGGCGTTAGAAATGATTGCGCTGGTTGAAGCCTTTTATATTGTTTTCTGGGTTTTAATAAATGTTAGTTGGGTGAAATTTGTTCTTAAGACTAATAAAACAAAAGAGGTGGGGTTCCTGTAATGAAAATTCCCGAGTTCTTTGTGTTGGTCTCACGATTTGAATGTTTTATCAAACATTGTCGTTGGACTCAACTTTATAGTTCCTGTTTTGTTCTTATTCTTGTTTCGGTTCGAGATCTGTTGTTCTGGTTTATGTTGGGTATTTGCGAATTGGTGATTGAGTACTGCGAGTGCATTATGTATAGGTGAATGATGCTATTCTGTCTCTATCCTTTTCTTTCAGTTGTTTTAGGTTCTAGTAACCCTTCCCGGTTGGCTTGGTGTGTGCTTAGCTTGACCGATTTTTGAATTGAGCCAAGTTGATATTACTTTCAACTGGGTTAGTTGCTTTTGTTATTTGTTCTAAAATGCTCGAAGAAATACTTTTATTTTTCGAGTGTCATGGTTGATCATCATAAATTGATATCAATTCATGTTCACCGTTTGGAGATTGTTGTCTTTGGAATCACCTTCTCTCCCTTGGTGACTGTTGTATGTTTTGAGGAATGTAGCTGATCCTATGGAATGTCTTCTTTGACGATACTCACATTCTTTTGGATAGCTTAAAATGTCGGAGGAAATACTCTTTTCTTACCTTGATTTTTTTTCACACATGTTGGAGGATACGAGATCTACTTGATAATTAGTGAGGAAGTTTTCAAATCTTAAAATTGGGATGTTGGTTTTATGCGTAGGAAATTACTCTACGTTTTGCTCCGTAAAGATGCTTAAATTTCATTCTCCTGTGACTTAGAGGTTGGTGTGTTTGGAAACTCAATGGTTGACTGGTTTTTGTGATGATCGTTGTGATACGACCTCCTTGCTGTCATTGTAGTAGAATGGTTATGTGTTGACCAGAAAGGTTTAAATCAACTTGTTGTTGATGAGGATCCTTTGGAAGCTATGTATCCTATGTTGTGTTCTTGAAATGATCGAGTAACCTCTCTATAAGATTTATAATGGTTATGTTTGGTCTTGTCAAGTTTGTCCTTTTCTTAAGACATCCTCTTGATTAGAAGAAAGTTTAATAGAAGGATTGTTAGGATAGGATGTGGCCCATACGGGGTCATTTGTGCATTTCATTCCTTTCCTTTTCAATCTATTTATTCTGTACTAACATAAAATTAACTATTTTAGGCACATCACCTTAATATGAATGAGTCATGTTGGGTTAGATATTCTCATATCGATTGATTGTTTGGGATCTTCCAGTGGCATAGTGAATCCTTGGCTTGGTGAACTAACTTAAACAAATAGGGACAAATCACGTTTGAAATTAATTCTCTTCTTGTAATTGTTTTTGTTTCGAAATGTTATCTTGTTAAAATGACGGTCATTATTGTGATATGAGTGAAATTCACTATGATGTTTATTAATTGCTCCTATGAGAAATGATAATTAAATAGAGTTAGTGCCGTTCCATTTTATTCAGACATTTTATGCTATTGGACAACTCTTTAATTGCTCTTGTTTAGACTCTTAGATTATTTTTTTCATAATCAATGGTGTTTTCTTCTTCCTTGAAACAGTTAGATAACAACATATCGTCTTAATGTTATAGCTTTTATCGTGCTCAGTTCTTGCGAACTGACATGTGCTAACAAATGTGCAGGAGGATTTTCTAAGTAGAAAAGAAAAAAAAAAGAGAGAGAAAAAGAAACACGTGTAGAGAGTGGTTTCCAGCCTTCTTAGGAACTGCTATTGTACGAATGTTTTCCTTTGCTTTAAAACATTGGTATGGAAATTGTGGAGACTATTTAGAAGGCATTGCATTATAATTTTGTATTGTTCTCATGTAGGTTGTTATCGTTTGAAAGTCAATTTGAGAAATATTATTGTCAATAAGATTAAATGAACTTGTTTTGATATGTGTATCCTTTGTTGAATTTTCACTTTTCAGAATAAGATTTATCCTTGAATTGTCAACCTAAGTATAATTATCTAAAACTGAATCAACTTACATCACTTTGGTTACCTTTGGTCATGTGTCATTTGGTAGAGGACTATGTTTTGAACCTAGCAAAAAAAGAAAACAAGAGAAACAAATATACATGGTGATCCCACTTAAACTAATCAACAATCTCTTATTGTGGTAAATCCTTAGAACGGTCTTAAGGTGAAATCAATGATTAAATCTTGGAAGATAATAAAAATTATAATAAATAGAAGGAACTTGATTAAGAAACTCTTCGATCTATCTTACCCGTTGAAAATGTAAACAGTATACTTATGTCTATCTCTTCAAGTGAAGCCCAAGTGAAATCTTTAATATTTCTGGTTAGACTCTTGACCCCAATGAAACCTCATTAACAACTAATAAAATCTTAATGATGAATCCAAGATTTAGGCAGTCATGTATTGGAATAAAATAAAATAAAATAAAATTGTCCGCTTGAAAAGATAAAACATATATGTTCAAAAGCAGCAACGTCGAAAACAAATTGATGAAGTTAAGAGCCTTGAGAAATTAACTTCCTCCTCACAAATGAATAAGTTAATCAAGTAAATGAAGTAACCTCTTACCATACAATAATTTGTTCACACTGTATATTAACTTTAACAAGGTAGGAGAAAACTCTTCAAAGGAGACATGAACTTCAGATTCTCCTATCATGGTTTCTCCGGGAAAAGTAAAGAATGTAAAAGCACTTACAGCTAAAACATGATTCTAAAGAAACCTTCTGTGGGAAAACCTTGTTGTAAAATTGCATACTCTAGATGTACCATTGTGTCCTAAGTGTGTGCCTCATGTTAGTTGTAACCAGTGTGAGTCCGTGTTGTGGAAAGCATGTCTTTAGTTGATTGTATTCCCTAGAGAACTTGTGTAGCATCGTATTATCTTCAAGCAAGTCAAAAAAAAAATATCTTGTCTTTTACTATGTTTTTTGTGTGTGAATTTGTGGGTCGCTACATGGAAGATCCATAAGGTGAATCCAAACAGGTAGATCCTAAAATTTAGCCTCTAGTAGAATCCCAAGTTTCCATCAATGAAGGCTAAGGGAAGTTCTCCCATAAAACCGTGGCGCCTCATGTAGCACACTTTGTAAATCCCTGCTCTTCTAGGAAATGTAAGAGAAAATAATTCGCTGCAAGTGCTCTAACCTCCTCCTTGCAACCCATTTTCTTCATGCACTAGTCTCTTACTAATTCTATGTTCGGTCTAAGACCATAAAATATTCCTACAGCCATATATTAAATGCGGGTCTATCCCCTGTCAAAACCACCTCACGAATGGCCAAGTGTGAGCCATCATCACTCCATGTTGGAGAGATTTTTGTACGCCCCTATGCTCTAACCTTAACAATCTTGATGCCCATGTTTGTTGAGTAGCAGTGGACTATCGTTGAACCCGCATTCATTTTTCCTCCATTTGTTGGTCCACTTTGCCTTCCTTCATTGCATCAATACTCTCATTTGGTTCCCCTCCACCATCTTTCACTCCTATCACTCCCTCCATGAAGATTTTTATATACAATGCAACCTTCTGGTAACTTAGAGTTGTATATTGGTATAAAGAGAAAAATTGAAAAGAGATAGATAAGAAAACACTAATTATAGATGAAATACATAAAAATATCTTAGAAGACGAAAAATTTATTAAAGAAAACAAATGGCTAGAAACATACTTTATCCATTTTGAATATTTGAAAAAATAAAAAAATTAAATATAATATAGATTGAATCTCCTTGATTTGTTTAAATGTGTGTCGTCTCCCAATTATTTAACATTAACTTTTTATAGCTTTTCACTCCCTATTAATTTATGAAGGGTTATTTGAATCAGTATATAAATTTCTCATCTTAGTTTGAAAAATTACAAACTTTAACAATTTTAATATTCTCACGAATTAAAATAAATCACATAAATAAAAATTGTAATTGAGAATAATTTAACTCTTTGACTTGATTATATTTTGTTTTAATCATTTTTAAAGACATTCATGCTATTTTATAGTTTTAAAACAACACAAAAACATATCTCGAAATTGGATTATTTATCATCTAAATCTATTAACATGATATAGAGTATTAGGTTTATGGATGGTATATGTAACACCGCAAAAAGGTGACGCCACGCTCATGACGTGTGCAACGACGACGCCGCGCACGACAACAAACAACACAAAAATGCGACAATTTTTTTTTTTTTTTTTTTGCAAGGTAGAGGTTCTTGTTTGATTTATTTTATCTACAAGTTTGTGGCCTGCTTGATACCATCATGTGTATGGTAACTATTTTCGTACCAAGAAGCTCTTCCCAAAGACCCCATACCCTATGAATTTTTATTGACATACTTAATCACATTAGGGAATCTTAATTCTATAGAGAACAAAAGATGTTGGGGTAAGGGTGTTGTGCAACATGATTGGGATGGTAGCAAACGTCTAGTCACAATAACAAATATATGAACCAATGACCTAAGGAAGTTAGTCGTGCAAAATTTCTTTTTAGACATGTTATTATTATGTGTTATCCTAATAAGTACACTTCTAATAAAAGATCCATTATCGGTAGGGATAGTGAAACCTTATTTGACCATATCCTAAGTGGTTTGGTTTCTTAGATATCTCTTAAAAAAGAATTAGATACTTTTTAATTTAAGTGATATATATATATAGGTATATTATCAAAATTCATACTCAATAAGTCTATACGCCTATACCTACATTTACAATTTGAATTTTGGTAGGAATAAGAGTCAAATGGGGGAAAGCATTTCAAACTGTGCTTTAAATGCTACGGTTGGGCGGTGAGTGGTTCATCGACCCCCTTGTCATCCATTAATACCTTCATTCTTTTCAACTTGCGTGTAGTCTTCCCTCTACCAGCCGCCTACAACATGAAACACGTTATTTTGCACATGGATACACTGCACAGTCGCCCAGGCCGCGTGGAGAGAAAATGGAGGAGGTAGGAGGAGCTACGGATCAGTGGAGCAGGTAAGAGATGCCTTTTTAAACGCCCAGGCCGCGCGTGAAGCTCACAAGGAGGTTGGGAAAGAAGCAACAGGCGAGATATCAGGCACCTTTCCTTATTCCTCTCACCTCTGGCCGCACAGTTTGGATGAGGGCAGTTGAGGAGGAAGTTCAGGCGAGTGTAGCTAGTAACAAGTGACGTGGGAGGAGGCATGGGGTTGTTTGTTGTCCCAGGCGCGTGAGCAGGCAGGTCACCAACTATGTTATTATATGTTCAGTAACAAAGCAGCTTCAAATTTTAGGATTTTCCTTTATGATGTTTATCAAACGATGGAGGGCGTTTAAAAAGGAAGGAAAAAAAAACAGCGGCCTGTCCCACTGTTATCAGCTGTTCAGTATCGAATGCATCCTCAAATTTGAGGTTCTCCTTCAGGATGTTTTTATCAAATAGATTGAGGAGGGGACAGTGAAGGCGTTTTTTTAAAGAAGAAAAGGGACAGCGACCGGTCAAACTGCTGTTATTTGTTTAGTGTCGAAACATCATAGAAATTCAGAGTTTTCCATCACAGTGTAAACATATATGTATTAAAATCGATGAAGGGACAATCACTTTGCACTATATAAAAAAAAGAAAGAAGACGTCCCATACATGGTTTGATGCAGGCGTGTAACTAGCCTTAATGATTTTACGGAGAAATACATAATCCTAATTAATTTGTATTGTGTATAAAAAAAGAGTATGATCTTATGTGCAATCTAGCACAGTGAGCTCGCAGCATTAGTCGGCAAGTCGGTCCTCTAGTTTTATAACTTGGTTGTAGTTTTTTTTTTTTTGATAACATATTTTGTTGAAACAAATAAATGTTAAAGGTAAATTGTTATAATAAGAACTTAAAAATAGTAAACACATTAGTTGTAATATTACCTAGATATGATTTGTGTTGGAATTATTAGTTTCTTTATTAAATGGAATATGGAAATGAACTTATTAAGCTAGAAACTTTGCATTAGAATTTCTTCCTTCACAATTCAATAAACATAACAAAGGTTTTCAAAAGAATCGATTTCATTTTCTTGTTTATTTGCAATGGATTTTACAATAAATTCATGGATGAATAAAACATAAAGGGGACTAGAACTTGAAATGCTTCTTTGGCATCTTAAAAGCCATTTAAAACTTAAGTCCTTCCATCAACTACACAAGAGGAGATGATGCACTATTTTTCCAATCTTTCCAACACATTACTTTCAAGTATCCAAACAAAAATTTTAATATATTTCCTTTTGTAATTTCTTTCCAATATTCCACCAAAGAATTCAACAACATTCCCAATAAATTTTAGAGCAAGAAATACTATCATTTCAATGCAACTTTTCCTTCAAATCTTATTACAACATACCCTACTTCATGTGGAACAAATTTACAATAATGGAAGCTAGAGAAAACAAGGCAATATTACATTTCTTTCTCCACTCAAGGTGGGTAATTACATGATGTTTTAACATTGTCAACAACAAGGTTCTTGTGCTCCAAGGTGTTCTTCATCCATGCTCCAAGTTCCAAGTATTTCAAATCACAACCAAGATAGGGGGAGAGGCAACACTCTCCTCCCAACCAAAACTCAATGGAGAAGAGAAGCAATCTCCTCCATTGACCCCCGAGCCCCAAACACAACACAATGAAGGGTGGTCTCCAACTCAAGGCAACAATACTTGCTTCCACAATACAATTTTTTTTTTTTTTCACAACATTCAAGGTTTAAAAGAAGAAACAAAAAGGAACACAAGCAACACAATACTTTTCACAACAAGGCTTTCATCCAAGCCAACAAGAGAAGGAACTATGGGAAAGTTTTCCTTATGCCTCCCAATTGAGATGAGATGCCCATCCAAAACCCTCCACAATAAAAATCAAGCCCCTATGACTCTTATGCCTCCCTCAAGAACCCCTTTTTCCTCCCATACTCTTATGCCTCCCTCCTCTTATGGCTCCCTCAAGAACAAGGTAAGAATGTGAACATTCTTACCCAAGATGGGCATCCCTCTCAAACTCCCTCCACAATATCCTATTCTACTCTTATGCCTCCCTCATGAGTTTTCCCATAGACCTCTCCTACACTACACATTAAGCACTCTATCCATTTTCACAATACACAAAAGTAAACATACATTATTCACAATTTTAACATCAACAACAATATGAAAGCAACAAAAAGAAAGGTTTCCTATAGGTTCTCCATTGGAGAAGCCTAAACCAAGAATCTTTGCACAAGCTCCCTCCAAAATCAATCCCAAGCATGCAAGTCCAAGCTCCTTCTTTTCTCTTTCTCCCAATTCTTTCCTCTCCCAAAAAAAATAAAAGAAAAGAACTCCTCAACAAAAACCTCCAACCCCCTCAACAAGAGAGGAAGTTTCCATAAATAGACAAAAGGAAGAGTGAGGGTGATGTGGCTCCTTGTAGGATGCCACATCACACATCCTCAAGACCACCTCCCTTTAGTCAACTCAAATCCCAAAACACCATAAATGGGTGGTTGGGTTGAATGACATCTCTTTTCCACATCCATCCCTTCCCATGTGTCTTAAGGCACAAATAAATGCAAAATGAAGAAAAGTGCACTCCAAAGTCATATTTCCCTTCCCAAAACAATAAATAATCCCCTTTTTGGATTCCCAACCCATAGATATGGTTGGTAAGGGGTTTTGGGAAGTGTGGGACAAGTTCAACTTGTCCCACAAGTCCACCTAAAATTGCCTTAAATCTCAAATTCGAGATTCAAAGTATTTGGAGTGGTCAACACTCAAAACCAAGCATTCAATACATGAGGAAACACAAGGCTCAAGGAGCCAACCATCAAAATTAATTATATCCACTAGACTTCCCTCCAAAACATAAAATTTAAAACAAGGTGTTAAATTAATTCTAAACATACTTAGCAAAAGTAATTTTTAAAAAGATATCACAAATAAAATCACCTACTAAAGTAAGTTAAAACAAGTAAATAAAATTCTTACCCCCTTGGTCACATTAGAAAATTTCCCCCTCATGGAAATTTTCTTAACACATAAAAGAACGAAGGTAACACAATACAATTTACTAGTTGCCTTGACAACCAATTGTTGTAACCACCCGACATCCTGTTGTGTTTGGTTCCCAATCCCCCTCATGGTTGTGATCATGCTGTGTTTCCTGCAAAATACAAAATACCTCCTTCGGCCTTGCGGCCATGTCAAAATGTCCAAAATAACCATATGCATGAAATTTATTAACATCTATACGTAATTCAATCAATCATTATTTCTAGGTCTAAATCACAACTTAATTATGCATTTCATCATTATCCAAAATTATAGTAATGTAAATTCAACAACTACATTCTACTCATCATGGCGAAGAAATCCAATGTTAGAACACATGCAATATATCCATATAAAAATAATATCGGTATCCAATAGTCTGTCCATAAGTCAGTGTAGATCATACTGAAAACAAAATCTAATCATAATCCAAATGCATCTAGCCACAAAACATCATGCTAATCAACATAAGTATAAGTCATGTCCATATCCAAAGTCTGCATAACTCAAAATGATAATCAACTAAGTGTCGTAGGAAGTGGGCATTACAAGTATACAAACCGGTTATTACATTTAATTTCTATATGAAATAAAAAAATTAATGAGTTTCTATACATATGCCATATTTCCCCCTCAAAAATAAATTTCCAATGCTTGAATGACATCATTTAATGAATAATTTAATTTAAATAAGAAGACTCGAAATGATTGGAAATTCCTTGAAGATACAAGGATGTGGCTGAAAAAATCAAGGAAAGACATAGAAATGAATGTAAAAATATTTGTAGAAATGATTGCATAATGTCAATAAGGAGAAACATGATTCAAAAGTGAGAAGAAAATAAGAACAAGACGAAAGAAAAATAAAACAATATGGTTACTTAAAAGCAACATAAAAAGGGATTGACAACAATCGAATAACACATTGCATTGGGAAAAAGGGCCTAAAAGGGTTCAAAGAAAAATTGCTATTTTCTAAAAACCTATACATATCAAGATTTGTTGTTTGTGATTCTTTATTATATTATCTATACTTAATATTTAAAGTGATTTTTAGTCTTGACTAATAAATATTTGAAAGAAAGTTTATGGAGAATGATTATAATTTCATCGAAGGGAATTGATTCTGTTGAACTATCACTAAAGTAGATTATAAATTTCATAATATAGTTATAAGTATTCCTAGTTTCTTGTTTCTTGGTTTATTCATAATGGGTTATAAATATATATTTTTTATATTTAGAAAAAAAAATCATGTATATGGGTCTATGAAAAGATTGTATTGATGTCACAATGAGACAAGTTTGATAATCCCTCATGAAATTATTTAATATAGAATATGAATTTGAGGTAATTAATTATTTCTTGTTTCATACATTTTATTCTTTACATTTCAAAAAATGAAAATAAATTAAGTTTAAATATAATTTTTTTGAAAACTTTATTTCAAAGTTTTGAAAAATTATTGTCTTTGCATGTTTAATGCCCATAGAATTGAACACATAAATACAACAATTAAAATACTAGAATAATATTTTTGTCTTTCATAACTTGTTACACAACACCACATTGAATAATTTAGGACAACTCTCATCACATAAAACATTTACACCAACATGGTCCCACATATATAACATGATCAAGAACTGATAAATACAAAAATAGAGATGCCACATATTGCCAAGCCTACTTAAGAGGAATACAATGGGGAGAGGTCATCCTTGCAACTACCCCTTATTTATACAAGATGGAATCATGGAAAGCCTTTGGTTCATCCAAAGGAAACACACAACATCAAATTTTACTGGAACCTTATCCCTACATTATAACACATGCTTATCCCTCAACTAAGACTAGCCATAAATTCCTTTTGTTCTTCTAAAATCAAACACGCACTTCCCCTTATTCGTCCATTCACTAGATACACCTTATTCCTCCAATAATCAATGATGAAGCATCACCCCAATAAGAAGAATCATATCCACATGGAAACACATCATGCACATCAAAACCAGATCTTCAAAATTGAAAAGTACAAAATAACGATCTAGTTACAATATAAATTTATAGATAGGCACTTTCCATGACACAAAATTTTCATGTGTACATATTTATTACAATAATATTTTTTACCTCAAATATTTGAAGAGAACCTAGAATGTAAATGTATGTTCTCCTTTCCTCTAGCCTACATTTTAATTATTTCATTTAACATTCAACTTATATAGGTTCCATTTATTTTTTCTCTTTTTTCTTATTGCAATTAATTAGATAACTTGATGGTCACTAGGAAAATTCAAACACATACAATTTTACCAATACTTTTCCTAAGGATTCATTTATAAGAATCATGTGTACTGGTTTTGTACTTTACCTTCATTGCAATAAGGGATGTTCACATGAAGTAAAAGTTAGGCTATTAGATCTAAGGGTAGGAAAAATTCATGTTCTTTTCTCATTATAACACTTGTACATTATAGATAGACTCCTCTCACCTTCAATTATTACAATTAACTAGTTAATTTAAATACTTATTTTTATTTTTCGTGATAAGAAAAAGAGGTTTTGCATTGAGTTAAAGTGGAAAGTATGAACTTTCCCTTTATCCCTAATCCATCATCTTATAATCCATTATCAATAGCTATACGTGAAAATAGGTTTCCTACAAAATTAAACTTCCTAGATTCGATATATTTCCATTTAGGTAAAAGGGTTAAACTCCTATTACAAATCAAAATTGAGTGTAATATCCTTAACTCGTAAGTCCTTTGTGAAATCCATATGTATTACTTTACTATCTCCTAATGAAATATTTTCTTTAACCTTAAGACTTCAAAATTTCGTAATGGGGTTCACTCACGATGTGATTTTGGATCCTTTAATAAGTCTCTAGCTCAATACTTGCAAAAGTGAAAGTTTGGCTCGTGCAAGAAAATAAGGAGAATTATCATAGACCATGCACTAAGGGTGGACAAGGCTCAATGTTTACCTACCCGAAGATTGCTTTGTGAGTCATGAGTGAGACACATATTATTGACATATGGTAGGACATAATACTTATATAGAAATATAATGAGACAGTTCTAAGATGACCAAGTTCAGTTCCAATATGGAATAAAGGCACGGAGAGTAACTCAAGGGAACATTCCTCATGGTAAGGGTTGTTATTATTACATACTATAAGATTCTTTGACATTTTCCACACAAATGAAAAAACACAATTACATGTGGTTATTTCTCTTGAATACTAAAGGGTTTTATTGGTCTAACACATCACTAGAAAGTAGATAAGATACACCATTCTCTATTTATTACTATCCAATTTACTAGTACAATCAACATCCAAAATTACCATGGTATAATTAGTTTTAAATAACAAGATTTCAAAATTCACCCTCCTCTAATGATTCAAATACTATCAATAGGTTTATTTTTACATCAATTTCCATAGCAACAAGGTACAAAAACTTAATTTACCTAACCAACATATAAAAGTATGACCAAGTAGGAATTTAGTCAACATATAAAAGAGCAACTAAGTACAAAATAACACACTTTCCCATTAGAAAAAAAAAAATCATATTGATCACGGAAACAATAAATTATAATTATATTTATAATAATAACACGATATATCATATACAAATACAATGTTTTCAAAATCACATGTTATTATGCAAACACTAACAACACTTCACTTTGTCCTTATCTTGGTACTTGCAACCAACACATGGTCAACACAAACTGTTGGCATGACATCTACCCAAAATCTAGCATAATTCATGTTATCATAGTTTTCTCATTCACATGATTATAATAATTAGCATGCGAAAAGAGACAGAGTTAAAGAAACATTTAATTCATTTCATTTCATTTCTAACTTGAGAGGAAAAGAGAGATAAAAACACCATTTTCTTGACAATAAAATTTCTCACAACAAAAATCATAAGAGAGAGTTTTCTATAATAATTTATATGTTTCTAGAACTTTTCTTGTCATGTATCTTACTTGAAAACGGTCCTATGGCATTCTTTCACATTTTCCTAAAATTTGTGAAAAATGGCCAAAGTTAACTTGAGGTCTAAGAATATGCATTCAAAAACTGATTTATGAAGGAAACACACCACAAGATGAATCATATACACTCTCATATATATAAGGAAATCATTGGAGTTGATGGAACATAGAACTCAAGCTAGCAAGGTATGATTCGAAAAAACTTTTCTAGTGGTAGGAGTCATAATTGGACTAGTTTGACATGGTCAACCAATGACTAGAGGCAGAAATATCCCCCTCAAAGAATGAACTAGTGAGATGTTTTTCTCAGAACTAAGGGTTAAAATAATTTGTTTGTATAAATATTAGAGGATTATGAAGGTTGATATCCATTTCTTCAATGTGGGCCAAAATGGTAATCCAAAACCAAACCCAACTTTTGCATTTTAGCAACTTCCAAAAACTATAAAATGGGTTAGCATGGCTCTTAGAGGGATGACAAAAAGTACACAAAAATTCATTTGAGGGTGGTCTAAGGTTTGATACAACACCCCACATGACAGGGAACATAGTCACAACTTGAATTTCCCATTTTGGGGTTCGGAGTGTGTTTTGCATGAGTCACCAAAAATTGTTATTTATTAAATTTGTATGGTAAAAAAGGAATGGTTTAGTTGATGACTCAACTCAATCTCAACAAGACACTCAAAAATGGATAAATAGTTTTGATACCTTGGTTTTACAACGTATTAGGTCATGGTTGTATATACGGTCGACAATCAAATAATCGGTTAGGTTGTATAGGAAATATTCTTTGTTGTTATTGAAAGTATGATTTATTCAATTAAATTGTAAATGTGTCCTTATTTTTATTAGAAATATGATTTCATAGAAAAAGGAAAACTACAAATACAAACATTATGCAAGTTCAAGGTGAGAAAACCATGATTCATAAAGGAACCGAACCGGGTAGCTTGGCTTTGAGAAAGAAGAATACGCACAAGCTATACGAAATATACTTGCCCATAAAACTTGAATTTTTTCCTTTGAAATCTTACTAGGGTTCGGATGGAAAATTCATATTACTAACACCCAACAAGATCTGAACTTTCTCTAAACTGACCACAATATTTTTAGTAGCCAAAATAAGAAAGGAACCAATTTTTAAGAGGCCAAAGGATTGTGGAAAAGATAAAAATTTATCCCGTATAAAAAAGTGACTGCACTTTTAATAAAAAAATAAAAAAACTTCAATAATTTTTTCTCATAAAGTGATCTCAAGTTATGCTAGTCATAAAAGAATAAAATACTGTTAGCATAGTCTACGTAATATTTTATTATTAGGCTAGTTGATGTTTTTATTCTGTTATTCGCTCTTATTGTTGTAATAACTCCATCCATTTGAGAGAAAATAGCTCCATCCATTCCAGGGAGTATTGTTTGTACACATCCCTATAAATATTGTATGTGCTTCTGATTAAATAATACTGAGTAAGAGATATTCAATCTCTATTTATTCTCTTGTATAAGCTCCTCACAATCTAGTATCAAAGCTAACTTGATCTTTGACATGTGCGTAAGAGGAATCCTTCAAATGTGGATACTAGACTGTCGCATGGTGGAGGAAGATCTAGACAGGGAAGGACTGTTGCGTGGAGAAGGAACAACCTGAGTGGTAAAAGTTACGTGGAAAGTTTGAGAGGCTTTGTTTAAAAATAAAAAGAAAATCCTTTTCCTGCTGCGTGGAGCCTGGAATGAAAAGAAAAGAAGGTACATGGGATTCACATCAGTCTTACAAATATCCATGCGTGAAGAAATCTTCCGGCATTCTCTCCAAAGCATTGCGTGGATAATAGTTTTTACTAAAAAGTATTTGAACATGTGTGGGGTGAGACCCAAGGACCTACATGGAAAATGAAGCATGTTATATGCTGCTACGCGGAGGAAGAAAGAAGAGTGACCTGTGTGAATACTTCAAGAAGAAATAAAAAAGGAAGAAGTATCTCTCTTGGATGCGTGAAGTTGTCTTTGGTGTATAACATTTACAATTTACAATCTGATGTACTATCAATTCTCTGCGTGATGTTTACTGTACATTTGGTGGAACAAAGAACTACGTGGAAATTGGTGGCCACGTTCAAAATTGTTCTTTTCTTCTGATTGCTGCAGCGTATACCCACGTGATATGTATTATAATCTCCAATCAGATGAAGATCAATTCTCTGCATGAGGAATTAAGGATGCACGTGTAAACATCTACCAATTTCTGCACTAAAATACAGAGTAAACATCTGCCTGCCACATGGAGAGTCACTCACACCTGTTGCGTGGTGAAGGAAGTGCAAGGACCTGCATGTATATTTTTTGGAGAAACAACGCCGAGTCTCTCGAAACCACGCCGAATGAAAAGCATGAATGACACAATCGAGACTGCTTCATTTAGCAAGCCACAAAACACTGTCCCAAATCTCCTGAAAGCTCCAGGTTGTAGTTTGCACTGCTCAACGAGCTATGCAACACAAAAAAATTGTCTTCGGTGAACTGGTTTGCAAAGGACTCTTAGATTATTTCCTTTTCTATGCCAGCTGTCAAGCAAAGCAAGATCGAGAAGAACTAGAAGCCAAGTACGACAACAATTGTGAAGATGAAGAAAAACATCGTACAAAGCATCGTTGTCTCTTAGCATGCGAGTATCATGAGCATCTACAAGCTGGTACTTCTCATCAGTGAGTAAAGTTGTAATATCTCTTGGAATAAATAAATAAATAAATAATAAAAATTACAATGTCTACAACAAAACTTCTTCTCTCGGATGCTCTATTACTTAAAGGGCCAAATTTTGCGGCCTGGAAAACAAAGATGTGGATGATCCTTCAATTTGAAGGATTATGGGGCATCATCACCGGATTTATGACCGTTCCCACAGCCCCTGATGAATTAATGAAGTATGAGATGGCTAGTGCGAAATCCTTGATTTTGATAATGCTCAAGTATTAGTGATAATGTGCAATTGCATGTTGAGAATTTTGAGAAACCAAAGGAGGCCTAGGAAAAGTTGCACCAATTTATGAAGCCAAAAATCATACTAAGATCCTCCATCTTCATTAGAGGATGCACACCCTCTCTATGGTGTCGATGAGAAAGTTGAGTACTTCTTACATCATGTGGTGAGTTGCGATCGAGTTATTAGCACTCGGTGAAACCTTTGGATGAAAAGATTCTCATGCCAATCACCTTGAGAGCACTCCCTTCTCACTTCTGAGTGTTTTTTACGACACTTAATGTATCTAAACAAACAGTGGTGTTCGAAGAACTCGTGAACTTGTTGCAGCAGGAAGGGGTCATCAATTCATCCCAAGAGGAGACTCAGGATAAATCCTTGTTCTTAAAGTCATACCATGGCAAGAAGAATCCTAAGGGTCCTTCAAAGAAGACAACTCAACTGAAACTAAATCAACAATAGAAAGATCAAAATTCAAAGAGGTTGTGTCACATTCGTATAACCAACACTCACGACATTGATCGAGACTTAGTAAAATTGTTTGAAACAAGGGTCTTCGATCCATACAAGCACATCTGAGAGTGATAATTTTAGAAATTTCAAACTTCATCCCCATTGAAGAAATCAGAAGGGTCACCTTGCCACTCAACAAGATGATGAATCTAATGAGGAGACATCAAAAGGATCTAATTATGGTAAGAACCTTGTACTTGTATCTCAAACCTCACAGCCCACAAAGAAATTATGGTTGATAGACTCTGGTGCAAGTAAGCATATGTCAGGTGACAAGAAACTGTTTGATTCAATAAATGACCAACCCACTAGAGATTGGATTCAGATAGAATATGACAAAGAGTATGTTGTAGAAGGAATGGGCCAAGTGACCATTCCTCTGGGACCACAAAAATGTACACTTACTAGCTAAACCTCTAGGTGACCATTCTGGCTTGACTAGTAACCTCTTGTCGGTGAATCTACTCTTGAATAATCACCTAAAGGTAGAATTTATTTTCCAAAATGGCATTAAATCGTGCTTGATCTCATGACAAGGTAAGATTATTTCTATAGCTTTTCTAAAAGATAAGTTATTTGCTTTAGATATTGTTTCATCTTTTACAATAATTTTACGCACCAATAGTTGGATTTTGCACTCTTGCATTTTTGATATGGACACTTGTTGGCTAGTTCATTGCATCAGATGAGTTCAAAAGAAATGGTCCATGGCTACAAAAATTTTCAAGTTCCTTTTGTATCTTCCTGGATGTCTTGTAGGAAAACAACACAGGATCCATTTGAGTGAGCACCTTCTAAGTCAAGAAGTGTCTCGAGGTAGTCCATATCAATTTGAATGGCCCACTTCCTACTTCATTTTCAGGATACAAGTACTCTTAACTATTCATGGATGACCACTCTCGCAAGATGTGGGTGTCTTTCATGAAGAAGAAAAGTGAGGCTCTTAAAAATTTCCATAATTTCTATCATCGTGTTATGAAAGAGACCAGAAAATAACCTCTTCTACTTCACTCAGATCGGGGAGGAATTCACATCAAATAATTTCTTTGACTTCTTAAATCAACAAGGCATTAAGTAGAATTTTACTGCTCCCTACATGCCCAAGCAAAATGGCATTGTTGAGCGTCGTAATCGCACAGTGATGGAGATGGATCGCTACATGCTAACAACAACAAAGCTAGAGGAACACTATTGGGTTGAAGTAGTACAGACATCTGTATATATTCTACACAAGGAACCAACAAATATTCTAAAGGATCGAATGCCAGAAGAGGTATGGAGTGGTAAAAATCTATTAATCTCTCATTTACGAGTATTTTCTTGCACAATATACATGCATGTCCCATCTTAGAAAAGAAATAAGGTTGAGACAAAGAAAATCTTGTGCATCCTCCCGCTACAACACTACCTCAAAGGCATACCATCTCATGGATCCTGAGACAAAGAAAATATACGAGATTCAAGATGTGGTTTGTTACAATTCATCCTTTGACTCATTAGTGACAACAGTTGAACCACTACCAACCACCTCTCACTGACTAGTCGCCAAATCAGATGATCAGCTAGAGGAGAAGCCTACTCAGAGAAAAGATGTGCTGCCATGGGAGCTATATGTTGACCTTAGAGAAAGATATGATGTTACTCCACATTGAATCCTCACGTCAACACAATAGTTCTTCAAAAAAATAGCCGAGTTCTCATCCGAGATGGGTACAAACCACCATCAAAGATTCTCATTTACAACAACTTCTAAATACTTCATCCAGAGTCAAAATGAGAATTCAAACAAGAAATGAGGTAAATTTTACACTCATGTGTTCACTAATTAATAGCTCTGAGCCTAATAACATTCATGAAGCATTCAGTCAACCTCAATAAAAAATGATCCACGGATGTAGAATATGACTCACTCATGCAAAATCGGACATGGGAATTTGTCGATCTGCCTATAGAAAAGAAACCCATAGGCTGCAAATGGGTTTTTAAGACAAAATATAAGCTGGATGGATCCATCGACAAACATAAATCATGACTTGTAGCAAAAGGATATGCTCAAAAAGAGGGCATCGACTATGAAGAGACCTTTGAACCCACTTAAAAGATCAAGACCATCAGAGTAGTTTTCACACTTACAACACATAAAGGATTGGGAATTGAGCATATGGATGTCAATAGTGCTTTCCTAAATGGTGATCTGAAAGAAGAAGTGTACATGACCAAAACTAAAGTATTTGTTGATGAAGAGCATCCTAAGAAGGTATGTCATCTCATCAAATCACTGTATGGACTGAAACAAGCTCCAAGGGCATGGTATATCAAGATCGATGATCACCTTTTGTAGCATGGGTTCACTCATAGCTCCTTAGATTCAAATTTGTATATAAATAAGGTAGGTAAAGAAATCGACATTCCTGTTGTGTATGTGGATGATCTTGTGATCATTGGCAGTTCAAAAGACTAGGTTCATATTGTGAAGAATGATCTCAAAAGAACATTCGACATGAAAAACTTGGGGCTACTACATTACTATCTTGGATTTGAGATATGGAAAAAGGAGCATCACATTATTTCTCCCAGATAAAGTACACCAAAACACTCCTGGAAAAGTACAATATGTCCAACTATAAACCTATATCCACTCCCATGGAAAAAGGCTTACATCTTTCAAGATTCTAGGACTCACCTCAAGTAGATGCTACTCTCTAGAAGAACTTTGAGTGAGGGCTCAACTATTTGACATATACCAAACCAAATTTATGATATGTTGTCAACTATATTTCCAGATTCATGCAGGAACCTAAGAAATGTCACTGGACTGCAACAAAGCATGTATTGAGATATGTACGAGGAACAAGCTGAATATTGTCTAGAGTATAAGAAGAATGATCGATTATTCTTACAAGGATACATCGACTTGGACCATGTTAGATTTGTTGATGACACGAGTTCAACCACATGATACATATTTCATCTTCAATCTAGACCTATATTTTGGATAAGCAAGAAGCATAATGTGGATGAGTTGTGTGTGAAGTGATATGGTTACGTCACATTTTGGATGACATGGGAATTCTTGAAAAATAATCACCTATTCTCTATTGCGACAATCAAAGTGTGTTGAAGCTCGTGCAAAATCTAGTTTTTCATGAATGAACAAAGCATATTGAGATTTATTATCATTTCATTCAAGAGAACATCTTGAACCATCACATTCAACTCTAGTACCACCCTATATATGCATAAGTTGTTGATATTCTCACAAAATCTCTTGAAAAATGAAATTTGAACTTTTCAGGGGTCACATTTGCAAGAATAATGTAATAAGGGGGAATGTTAGCATAGTCTACATAGTATTTTATTATTAGGCTAGTTGTTGTTGTTTATTCCATTATTCGCTCTTATTGTTAGTAATAACTCCATCCATTCCGGGGAGTAACTCCATCCATTCTAAGGAGTATAGTTTGTACACTTCCTTATAAATATTGTATATAATTCTAATTAAATTAGGACCTGAGTAAGAGATATTCAATCTCTATTTATTCTCCTCTATAAGCTCTTCACGAATACATATTTTAACAACAAATAATGGCTGGAAAAGCACATAGAAATCTGCCAACTGTATATAATAGAGAAAAATACTAAAACCCTCCCAGAATTAATTAAATTCCACTCAAGCGTGATATTAGCAGTTGGACATATGGTAATATAAATCAGACTGGAAGTAACTCTGAAATAGCGTAGAACACCCAAAACGTGGGTCGCCCAACACTAGACAAGCTGGAAATCCACTGCTGCAAATGTATTTCTTCTACAAACACAATTGGAATAATAAAAACCTGTGAATAACAATGGAATCTCCTGAGTAGAAATTCCTCTCACTTCTTCAAGGATTTTCATCCACAAGAGGAGAAATCCAGAGGGTTTTCATCCTTGGATTTTTCTGCAAAAAGCTTTGAGCTCCAATGCCGGAAAGAAAATATCATAATAACTTGGAATGATCCCTAGGCAAGTCGACTTTCTCTTTTAAAGAGAAAATGGACCACAAAAAAAGTCACATTTCCCTAGGAAAGTGAGATGTATTTTCTTATTCTTTTTTTAATTAAATATCTATTCAAATTTTTCCCTTAGGAAGTACATTAATTTCTTTTTATTATTTAATTTTTTTGTACTTTCCTAAGTCTATTTTAATATTAAGTTTATTAATTTATTATATGTACTTTATTAATGCTTTATTTTTCATTTTAGCACAATCTAATAAAATTAATAAAAATTAAGTCACCCTTGAGCTCCCTCTTTGGCTATCGGTAGAAAAAATGGGCCAAAGGTCTTCGATAAAATTATCCAAGAAAGAGGGATATTATAGATCTCCCTTCTCGGGATCTCTTTCCCCAAATAACATCAAATATGCATTCAAATCAATCCTTAGATCCCAAATCAACCTAATATTTTCGAATGATATCATATGCACCATACCAATGCTTAGTGTCTACAAAAGGAAGTTTATGCAACTTACTCAATAAAAGTGTCATGATCCGCATCAAGTATACCCCCAATTTTCCATACTCTTCATCATGTCCATGCTATCCCATACTGGTATGTAATGAAAAATACTTATTGATGTCTTCATGAGATTATTTCTACTCCATAACTATCATAGAATTTGTTTTCATTAAATGGGGTAGCGTGTATTTGAGTGCTCTCATGGTGACTTGTTTCCCTTCATGTTATAAACTCAAATCCATAGCTTCCAAATCTTGGGTGCCTCTTCGACCTAGTGAATTTCGCCATTGCATACCAAGCACAACACTTGTTATCCTTCAATTCAATAACATAGAAGTCATCAAAAGTGTATACTCATTGAATTGAATGCTAGCTTTGTTTAATTTTTTCTTGCAAGGAATAGTGAGACCACCTATTGTAGTTACATCAAAGCCTTCAAAATTATCACAATGTAAACCTCATTTGTTTACCAAATATTCATCCAAAAAGTTATGTGTAGATCCACTATCAAGAAGTGTCATGACCTTACACCTGAAGATTGTACCTTTACAACATGAATGAATGGATTGTACCTTGGTGCTCCTAAAAGATAAGTGATGGTACCCTCATTTACAATGTTTGGCACTAGTTTTCCATGTTCATTTTCTGAATTAGCATCATCATCCACATCTGAAACAACCTCAATGAGATGTATCTTACCCTTTCCAAGACACCTATGACCCAGTCCCCAAGGATATTTGCAATGAAAACATAATTTTTTTTTGCAAAGGTCATTATTTGTATCAAGGTCCATATTTGGTGTAGATTCAACCTTTGAAAAAGTGGGATTCTCACTTTCATGTTATTCTAATTTTACATTGTTAGAATTTTTCTTTTGGGGCTGAAATGGAGTAGTTTCTAAGTCCAATGTTGTCTCAATGGCCTCTGAAAAGTTCTAGGCTTAAGAACCTTAACAAATCCCCTCAATCTATCATGTTTTCCTTCTATAAAGAGCATCACCGCACGCTTTTCCATCATCTCGGAACCATCTATTGTGATGCATGAAATTCATTGATATAGGCATCAACATGTCCCATCTAGTAGAGTTAAGCGAAGTGCTTGTAGTATAACTCCACATCCTTCTGTCAAACCTAGAAATCAACCTCTCACTAAATTCTCGTGTAAGACCACAAAAGGTCATGGTTCTATGTGACCATCCCATGATGCCACCAATAATATTCAACTCCATCAAGGTGTACAGTGACAAAATGAATAGCCTCATACTTCTACATAGCCTTAACCTTAAGATACATGTCGAGCTTATGAATCTAAGCTCTAGCACTAATCTTCCCACTGCCATCAAAGGTGGAAAGATTCACCTTGTTGGTAGCCTGCTTCAACTCCCTATTTTTTTGTTTTTGTGCCTCTTATCTTGTCTAGCCCTCAAGTTATCCCTCCTTTGTGCACAATACTTCGGAAGGGGAAAAACATCCCTCACATGTTGTGGTAAATTCCTCCACTCATCACTAACTACCATAACATTGTTATGGAAGGAAATGTTTTCAAGTTATTCAACATCTTGTGGTTCATTTATTTTTAAGAAATTGGGCTACATAGGCCTATATGTTATCTGCGTAGGCCTCATCTAATCTATATGAGTGTGCCTCCTCTCATGAAAAGGATATTCCCTCACACTCCCAATCTCTAAGGGTGATATACTATGCCTCCTGTGACTACTAGAAAGCGATATGGATCTATCTCTTGTCACATTTGTCTCTTGGCCTATCCAAGGAAAACTTGTCGCAGTATATCCCATATGCTCCATGGACGAGAATCAACTCTGCTAAGTGGTTACCATAGTCCTATAAAGTTCTATGTCTAGATCCACCTACTCATCCCTATGAGGGATATCCTATCTATCACCCATGCTTTTATCGTTAGATCTTGTTTCAAAACTAGCCTCTATTCGTGCTCATCTTCGTGTGTAATATCTGTGTGGTCCAACCTCTCTTGGTTACGTTTAAGTCTGCTTTTTTTTTAAAACTCTTGTTCTTTCCCACACATGAGATGACTAGGGTTTGGATGGAAAATTCATGCTACAAACACCCAACAAGATCGAACCTTCTCTAAATAGACCATAACATTTTTAACAAACTTGATAAGAAAGGAACCAAATTTTTATGAGGACAAAGGACCGTGAGAAAGATTTTAATTTAAACCTTATAAAAAAGTGACTAGATTTATAATAAAAACTCAACAAAACTTCAATGATTTCTTCTCATAAATTGATCTCAAGTTATACCAGTCACAAAATGATCCATAAGGATCCAAAATAATTCTACTTCATCAAAAACAATTAGCACAAAGTAGGAAAACAATGAAACAAAGGTTATGTCTTTTAAGTAATAGGACCACCACCCCGCATGGGGTGGCGGTTATAGAACATTTGCTAGGAAGGGCGGCGGTCCCGTAACCGCTTAGGCTACACAAGGTGGTGTTCATGGCCATTACTGAGATAGAAAAATAAAAATTGAAATGAACAGCCTCTAAATTTGAAATGATCTTCATTTCTCTTCTACTTCATGACCTTTCCCATTTTCCATTGCATAGGAGGACATGATAAAGGCTATAAATACATGATTGTAGAAGTGTAGAAGATCATCGAAACACTGGAGCAAGTGAGCAAGAAGTCTTGGTGCTAGAAGTTGTAATTTTGTAGAAGAAAGGAGTGTTGAGACAAAGCAAACAAGTAACTAAAAGGAAGTGTTGAGATATTATCTACTTCTATTTCTTACTTATTGTAAATTATGTATCTGTTAATTTGAATTGGCTAATAGAAGTGAGAAGAAAGAGCAATTTCCTTCGCATGAATGATTTTTCCTCCATTGGAGGTTTTCTATGATAAAATTGTTGGTGTTATGAGATTATATTATTTCCTTTACTACAATTTTTGATTCTAATCACAATAGTAATTCATTCACTAGTGATCTCTATTATTTTCTAATAGAAAGTAAATAGGAGTGATAAATTTGTGATTTTGTGAATAATTCCAAAGTTTAAGAGTTTACTGAGATCATTTTGGTATCGAGCTAACAAATGTCCAGGATGTAGTATTTCATTCTTGAATTTGTATTACAGTGACAAGATCTAAAGGTGGAGAAGCTTTACCATGCGATCCGGAGATTTCTACAAAGAAGTGGAAACAGAGAATTCGGGGAGAAATAGAGGAAGAGAACTTGGTCTGTAGAATCGAGATGTTGGAGACCATGATGGATAGGATGTTTAGAATGCAAGAGGAAATTTCAAATTTGTAGAAGACAATTTTCATCAAGCAAGACTCCATGGACTCGGTGGTTCGAGGTTTATACGAAAATTTTGGTATAGGAAAGAGTCAACATGAGGAAGATTATGGGGAAGAGCATAAAGAAGAGACTTCTAACACGAGAGAAAAGGTAAAATATGAACATACTCCTTTTAAATTAGATGAAGAATTCTTGGATAAATGGTTAGAACATTTAGAAGTATATTTTAGTGTCCATAATGTCTTTCAAGCACAAAGGATCACCTTTACACGTCTCAAAATGGAGGGTGGGAAACTCATCTAACTACTTGTGAAAAGAAGAAACGTCCTATTGTGAAATCTTGGCAAGAATTTAAGGAATTACTTAGAGCTAACTTCTATCCTATTGGCCATAAAACTGACCAAATGATTAAATGGCAGTATTTTAGACAAGGCAGTGGTCAAAGTGTGTAGGACTATACTACAGAGTTTCAGAGGCAAGCCATGTTGCTGAACATGGATTTGGAGGATGAGGATATTCTAACCAAATACTTGGGAGGACTTCACACTCACCTTCGAAGAAAATTCATCTCCACAAAGCCCAAGGATCTCAATGAAGCATGTGTACATGCATACTACATAGATGATGAGAAAAATCAAGGAGAAGTAGAGCCGAGGGTAAAGCAGTCAACAAATCAGTAGAAAAAGGATTATGGGCAAACAAGTAACAAGAGTAAGTTGAAAGGGAAAGGTAAACAAGATGCCACTACTTTAAATTCTTATAAAGATCCCAAGAATATCTCGCAAGAATTATGATATCAATGGTCATACCGATGCTACATGTTGGAAGTTAATCTAGATTTACATCCAAAGAATGAACCAAGGACTTTAAGAAGTCCATGATAGCTGTAAATAAAGAAGGGGAGGTGGAAATCGAAGATGACTCGATGTAGAAGAAAGGCTTAGATGCATGGAAATCAACATGGACAATGAAGAGGAGATGAGTAGACTCTTCCAGATAAAAATCCACATCAAGAGAACTAAGGTAAATGCTTTGGTTGATACAAGTTCTCAATCTAACTTTATTTACGAGGTAGTTGTAAAGAAGCTTAGTCTTGAGACTTACGAGCATCTGCACCCTTATCCTTTGGGTTGGGTGAAGAAGGGTGTTGAAATTCAAGTAACAAGAAGATGTAAGGTCAAGTTTGGGATAAATTACCAATATATAGATGTTTTTGAAGCTAACGCTATTCCACTTGATGATTTTGATGTGGTACTCAGGAGTCCTTACTTGTATGTTAGGGATGCTATTTCTAGGAGAAGGGAAAACTAGTACAGATGGGTCAAGGATGGGATCAGCTACAACATCCGGGCACACTAGCATAAGACACGAGTTACTATGGTAAGTGTTAACCAAGCAAAATGACTTATTCAATCAAATCATAATCAGTTTTGTTTAATTTTATTAAAAGATAAACAAAATGGGGTGGAAGTTTCAGAGATTTATAACTAAGGAAATCATGATTTGGATAGTATTATTCAGTCTTTTCATGAATTATTTCAGGCTCCTAGTGGGTTACCACCAAAACGAGAAGCAGAGCATGAGATTCAGCTATTGCCAGTCACCTCTACCAAACATCAGGTTGTATAGGAAATCCTTGTTGGAGATTAATGAGGTAAAGAAACAACTCCAAGAACTAATAGACCAATGGGTGTTACATCTAAGCACATCACCATGTGGTTCTCCTATTGTGATGGTGCCAAACAAGGATGGTTCTTGGAGAATGTGCATCGACTACCGTGCTTTGAATAAGATCACCATAAATAAGCGATATCCACTTCCCCTTTTAGATGATATCTTAGACCAGCTTCAACATGCCAAATTTTTCACGAAGTTGGATCTCGAGGTTAGGTTATCACGAGTCGGGATGAAGGAGGAGGATATATGGAAGACCGCCTTCAAAACAAAATAGGGTTTGTATGAATGGTTAGTACTTCCTTTTGGTTTATGTAATGCACCCACTACATTTATGAGATTGATGAATGATGTATTTTGGGAATTCATATATTCATTTTTCATTGTATACCTAGATGATATATTGATTTTTAGTGCCACATGGGAAGAACATCTAACGCATTTTCAGCAAGTGTTGTAATTTTTGAGGAGAAACAACTACTTTATAATATGAAGAAATGTGAATTTACCAAATAGTCACTTGTCTATCTTGGGCACATGGTTGGAGGAGGAGAGCTAAGAGTGGATCCAAAGAATTTTGAAGCCATCAAAATTTGGCCAACACCTACAGGATCCATAAAGACTAGAAGTTTTGTGGGAGAAGTACAATACATGTGGAAGTTCATTCCGGGTTTCTTAGCGATTGTAGCACCTCTACACACAATGGCCACAAAGAGTAAGGGTTTTTATTGGGGTAAGGACCAAGACAAATCCTTTGAGATATTGAAATACAAGATTAGTCATGCTCTAGTACTTGCTCTTCCTATTTTGCAGAAGCCTTTTGAAGTAGAGACAGATGCTAGTGATTATGCTATGGGTGCAGTGTTGCTTCAAGGAGGTAAACCCATATGTTATCATTCTAAAACCTTCACTTTAGCGGTTAAAGGATATTCATTATATGATAAAGAAATGTATGCACTAGTACATGAGTAATTAAAAAATGGAAACATTATTTGTTGGGTAAAGAAACTATTGTGCACATTGACCACAAACCTCTCAAGTATTAGCAAGCATAGTCTAAATTGCAAGCGTGAGGCAAGGTACTACAAATGGATCGGATTTCTTTAGTAGTTCCATCTAGTGATCAAATAAAAGAAAGGTAGTACAAATTTGGTGGCAGACATGTTGTCTAGGCCACCCACACAGGAAAATTTCTCCTGTTTGGCCACTATCTCTCAAATTGAGCCCTTCACGAAGGAACCTTACAGAGAGGCATATGCCCAAGAAAAAGACTTTGGGGTAACATTTCAGAAGTTGCAGTCCCAAGGGGCTGAAATTTTTTGGATTGAAGACTGTTATCTCAAGGATGGACTGCTCTACTGATGGGGTAAACTCTATGTGCCTAAAGAAGAAATCTTCGATTGATGAGGGAAGCACATACCTCGAAGGTAGTGGGACATTTTGGTATTGGTATGACCCTAGCCCACTTGTAAAGGTATGTATATTGGCCCAATATGTAATAAGAAGTATCAAAATTTATTCGTGGATATAAACTTTGTTGTACTAGTAAGCCTAAAACTAGGAAGGAAGGTTTGTATATGCCTTTACCAGTACCTACTCGTCCATGGGAGGAAATTTCTATGGATTTTATTGGAGGATTACCTATGTCTAAACATGGCCATGACTATCTCTATGTTGTTGTGGATAGATTCAATAAAATGTGTATTCTTATGGCATGTAAAAAGACAGTAAAAGCATATGAGGCAGCAGATCTTTTCTTTGCTAATGTATGGGTGCGTTTTGGTTTGCAAAGTCTATTGTCTCTGACAAGGATTCTAGGTTCTTGGGGAAGTTTTGGACTACTTTGTGGGACAAGATGGATACTAGGTTACAAAGGATCACAAATTTCCATCCATAGACAAATGGAAAAACAAAGGTGGTAAAGAGGAATTTGCTACGAGTTCATCAAAGGGTATAACAATAAATACCCAAGGACTTGGGATGAGTCCTTAGCCTACATTCAAGTATTCCTATAACCGGATAGTACACACATCCACTATGAAGTCACCATTTGAAGCATGCTTGGGATATCTACCTACAAATCCGCTAGACATATCGGTTGGATAGCGGGATGAGGATACATGAGACACAGAGGTGACTAGAGCCAACAAGTTCATTAAGAGGATCCGAAAAATCCATCTCAAGAAAAGTAAAAATCTAGGCATGATTAGAATAGGAGGGAACACAAGCTTCATGTTGGAGACAAAGTTTGGCTTTACTTGAGCAAGAAGAGGCTACAAGGTCAAGCGGGGAAGCTAAATCCACTACAATATGGACCCTTCACTATATTGGATCAGGTTGGGAAAATGCATTTCGACTTGATTTACCATCATTCATGAGGATGTACTCTGTATTAAATTGTGAAATTGCACCTATATGAGCCATCCATGCTGGATGAAGATGAAGAACTATAGTTGCTACCTTCCATTGAGGATTTCATCTTGGAATCACGAGGTGAATTAGAGGAGGATGTAGTGCTATAGAAGAACGTCAGAGAGACTAGAAGAGGTCCGTAAGAGTCTTGGCAAATTGGACTGAAAGGAAAACAACCAAGGCATTCGGTGGTGGTACAAGGAAGGAGAAAGTGAGGGAATTATTCCCTCATCTACTCCCTCACTAAATTTTGTGGGGCAAAAAGCATCCTAAGAAGGGGAGGTGTGATCCATAGGGATCCAAAATAACTCTACTTCATCGAAACAATCAGCAAAAAAAAGAAGGAAAACAATGAAAGGAAGGTTCTGTCTTTTAAGTACAGGACCGCCACCTGTAAGGCAACGATTACAAAGCGCCACCCATCCAAAGCGGCGGTCCCAGAACTGTCGGTCTACATAGGGCGATCCTCGCCATTACGGACAAAAAAAAGAAATCGAAATGTACAGCCTCTAAAATTGAAAGGATTTTTGTTTATCTTCTCCTTCGTGACCTTTCCCATTCTCCAGTGCATGGGAGGACATGAGAAAGGTTATAAATACATGATTGTAGAAGTGTAGAAGATCATTGAAGCATGGGAGCAAGTGAGCAAGAAGTCTTGGTGCTGGAAGTTGTAATTTTGTAGAAGAAAGGAGTGTTGAGACAGAGAAAGCAAGTAACTGAAAGGAAATGTTGAGATATTATCTACTTCTCTATCTTACTTATTGTAAATTCTGTACCTGTTGATTTGAATTGGCTAATAGAAGTGGGAAGAAAAAGTAATTGCCCTTCCCGACTAGTTTTTCATCCATTGGAGGCTTCCCATGATTAAATTGTTTGTGTTATGAGCTTAAATTCTTTCCTTTACTACAATTGTTGATTCTAAGCACAATAGTAATTCATTCACTAGCTATCTATGTTATTTTCTTATAGAAAGTAAACAACAATGATTAATTTTTGATTTTGTGAGTAATTCCAAATTTGAAGAGTTTAGAGATCAAAAAGAATAAAATACTAAATTTTTAATAGAAAATAATGGCTAGAAACGCATTACGAAATATTCGAAATGTATGTAATATAAAACAATACTAAAACCCTTCAAGAATTAATTAAAACAAACTTGATTTGCTTGATATTAGCTGTTGGATATATGGCAAAATAAATCATACTAGAAGTACCCTTTGAAAAAGCATAGAATTCCCAAAAAGTGGATCGCCCAACACTAGACAACCTTAAAATCCGTTGATGCAAATTTATTTCTTCTAAAAATACTTCTAGAATAATAAAAACTGTGAATAACAATGGAATCTCCTGAGTAGAAATTCCTCTCACTTCTCTTGGGGTTTTTGTCCACAAGAGGGCAAATCTAGAGTGTTTTTCTCATTGGATTTTTTTGCATAAAAGCTCGAGCTCCAATGTCGGAAAGAAAATATCATAATAACTTGGAATTATTCGAGGAAAGTCGAGTACTTTCTCTTTTAAAGATAAAAATACCCCAAAAAGCCAAGTAACATTTCCTTAGGCAAGTTAGATGTAATTTTTATTTTTAAAATTCTAGAGCTAGTCACATTTTTCACTTAGGAAGTACACTAATTATTTTTATTATTTTATTTTATTTCACTTTCCTAAGTCTATTTTAATATTAAGTTTATTAATTTATTATATGTGCTTTAGTAATTTTTTCTTTTAATTCTAGCACAATATATTAAAATTAATAAAACTTAATTCACCCTTGACCTCCCCATTTGGATGTCGGGAAGACAAAATGGGCCAAAGGTCTTCAATAAAATTATCGAGAAAGAGGTACATTACACTACATGGATGCAAAATGGTTACTAAGCTTCTCCAAGGGCCAACTCATCTCTTTGAATAAAGTGGATCAATGTATTCATGTTGATGCTAGAAGGATTGAGCTCTTATTTCATTCTACACCATTGTCATGTCACCAAGGATTAATTAAAAGGAAAATTCACCACATTCAAGCGCATTAAAAAATGATGGAGTATAATTTACAATGCACATAACTCACATCAAAACTCTCATGACTTCATCCACTAATCTAAACACCAGATCAAATACCACTATGCACATTCAAGGTTCGGAGTTTGGTAATACACCTTCCAACTATACTAGCAATCGCACGTGAAATGTGTGATGGAAATGCCAAAGGGGATGTGTTGAATAATTTTAAATTAAGGGAGATGAGCATGAGAGGAGGAAGAGGAGATATGAAGAAGGAGATTCAAAAAGGAGAAGGGTATTGGTGTGGAAACTAGCTAGGGGAACCTATGACCTATGTGAAAATATCCTATTTATGTCAATCGTGTGAAGTAGAAAAGGGTGTTAAGAGGTATTCATTGAGAAGACATGATTTATATATATTTTGTGTGTGTGTGTGTGTGTGTGTGTGTGTGTGAAAGTAAGGTATGGTTGATGAGTAGTTTGAAGGGAAACTTGCACATGTTTGAATGTCTAAAAATACATATGTTTCACACCGAACCTCTAAGTTTACCACTCGTTATGTCATCGATTACATGCATAATTGCTAAAAGAGTTTTTATGAAGTGAATAAGGTAGCAATCAAGGTTTCCCGTCATTAGTAGTGTTGTTGAAACATTCTAACAAAGATCACGACCTAAAGCCTTGTCCTTTCATTTTCTCGATTCATGTCAAGAAATGTTACGGAGAATCGTATTTGGAATTTCCTAATAGCATAATGAATTTTGAGAAATATTTGGTGGAAAATTAGCTAACAAACTTCCTCCATGTTTTATCATACACTTTAAGGAGCGCTCTAAATTTTTCAATGAGAATATATTGGTGATTGACCTTGAAGGACATCACCCCATCTCTCCCTGTGTTGTGGAGGCCATAAATAGAGCTTGTTATGAATTACACACAAGGAGGAGTGGATATCCTGCACATGGTTGTTGTTGTGTTGTAATAGTTCTCAACATTTGGGATCTCTAAGTTTTTAAGATGTCTAGCCAATTTATTTATAAATTCACAAGTGATAACGTCTTATGGATAAGAGAGATAACAACAGATAGTGCCATGTAGTTTTTTTATTTAAGTGGTTCATCTAGGGGTCATAATATCTATGTTAGAAAAGGAGAGGAGGCTTGTCTATCTAAAGAAATACTCCCAACAATAAATTCCCTATGTTATGTTCATAATATAAATTAATATAATAAGGTATGGCCTCTTTTAATGGACTTAGTAATATGTGTCGTCATTTAGATTGGGTCTCCATTAAATATGATTGAGAAGTATTTGCTAGCAAATAAGATATAAAGTTCACCTCATCTGTCAGAGAAAGGATCACACAATATAGAAGGATATTTTTATATATAATGACCTAAAACACCCTTTGCATTATCAACTTGTTTTAAAGGTGTCAAGAAATTATGTGATTGACAGACCTGCCTCGATTGACCCCCTAATGTTTTGCGGAAAATGCATTCTATCAACTCAAATTCCACGCATAATAAAATACTAGTAACCAGATAGAAATGATGAGGCGGGAAACACATTTTAATATAGACCGAGTAATTATACTTGCTTCTTGTGGCACTTTATAAACCCCCTTTTCAATTATGAGCTCAACAAATAACTATTGAAAACAACGAAGCTGTTATAACAAGTAGCCTTTCTGAGTGAGCCTCTACGCTAAGATGGTTGGGCCTACTAAGAAAACATTACAAGACATAATCATTGTTGAAACTTAACGACAAATTGATGGTGTCCTACTACTGAGGGAAAAAATTCCTAAAGAAAAACAATTTTGAACACGTGCAATTTTTTCTTAAATTTTGAGTAAATACAAATGTAGTGCTCACTTCGCCGACACTTTTGATATTGATCATGATATCTATTGAGTATATTATGGACATTATTAGTATTGATTTAGTATGGTGTTAGATGTCGATCATGGATTATTGTTGACTCGATTCATATATGATGCATGATGATTATTACAGACATTTTATATAGATGTTAACATGTTGTTGGATGTAGTGCCCACTTCCCTTTGACACCTTTTGATACTAATCATGATCTTGCTGATTATATTATGGACTTGATTATGAACCTTATTATGGTATGATGATAGCTGTTAGATCATGGATTATTATTGACTTTATTCAGTTATGATGCATGATGATTATTAGAGGAGATTTTGATATTGATGATGATATACTGTTTGACATGGTTATGTTATGGATATTGTGAGTAGACCTAGAAATGGAAATTGTAAATGATATTGTTAGATTGCTTTGATGTTGTTGTGATTTGTATATCTAGATTATTTCAGGAATTATATTAATATTATTTTGGATGTTATGATATGAACATGAGGTCAAAGGAGGTATTTGTGTTTTGCGAGGCTAAAATATCATAACTAACATCGGGGATTGGAGACCAATCACATTGGAATTCTAGATGAATTCAACAAGGTCACCATGAAAACTTGTTTTGTTTTTGTGTGGTTGTTTTGTTAGGGGTACCCATGGAAGGGAACCACCTTTAAATGTGACCAAGGGGTTATGTGTATTTATTTATTTGACCCTTTTGTTTTATGTTGCATGTGTTTATTTTGTGATGCTTTTACCCCTTTCTTTAATTTTAAATGGTGTGTAAATTTTGTGAGTAATCATATTGTTAAAATAAATAAATCAAATATGTCATAAGAAGGTAATTAATGAGAGTTTTTTTCCATGATTTAAAGTGATATAAGTATGTGTAAGAGATATGTAATAGATGTGTAAGTTAACTATTGAGTGAGAAACACTCCACCTTCTTAGAAATTCGAAATTTTCCTTGGAGGCTGATTTTGGAGGCTTGTGGGACAATTTAAACTTGTCCCATACCTCTTAAATTTATTTACCAACCATACATATGGTTGGAGAGTTGAAATTTTACTTTTATAATGCTTTTTGAGAAGGCAATTTGTAGGTTTTAATTGCACTTTTCTTACATGTTGTAATTTCAGTCCTTTGGGGTGTGGGTTTGTTTTGGAGTATGTAAGTAAACTATCATATTATTCACCCACCTATTTATTACACATTAGAGAATGAATTTGACCTTGTGTTGGGGTTGAGGATGTGTGATGTGGCATCCTACATGGATCCACCTCATCCTCTTCCCTTCCCTCTTCTATAAAATTCGATTTGCTTTCCTTATTTGGGGTTGCTTCACTTTGGAGACTTTCTTCTTAGGAGAATTATTTTGCTGTGCTTGGGAGATCTTGCTTTTGGAGCAGTTGGAAGATTGTGGAATACTAGTGCTTGGTTGATTTTTTGATTGTTTGTTTAGAAACAAGCTGTTCTTTAGAACTTGGGAAAATCCATCATGGGGAGGTAGGAACTTGGCTCTTGAAATGTTCTTCTTGTATGAATGTTTTGATATTTTGTGGGTTTTTGAGTAGATGGCATGGGTATGATGTAGGAGAAGACTATGGGGTTTAATTTGTGGGAGGCATAAGTTTGTTCTAGGGAGGAATAAGTGTGGAGGGAGTTGGGATTTTGGTTCCACCTTGCAAAGAAATAGATTGCATTTCTTTACTCGTTATGGGGTGCCATAAGAGGTTGGGGAGGCATAAATAAACGTGAGGAATAAGGGGTACTTTGGGGAGGCATAAGGAATGTCGGGGTTGTGATATACTATACTTTGGTGGTTTGTAATTTAAGTGGTAATACCCACTTCCATTTTTGGAGGCATAAGAAGCATCCCCCATAGTTTCTTGCTTCTTTGGCTTGCATGATGAAGCCTGAGTATTGTTTGTTGTTTTGTTTCTGCGTTTGAAAACTACAGCTTTTTTTTTGGTGTGTTTTGAATGAGAAATATGTCTTTGTGTTCGGAAGTCATGTTGTTGCCATGTGTTGAAAAACATTTCTAATTGCAATATGGTTGGAGGTCGGGGCCAATGAAGAAGGATGAATTCTGATTTTCATTGGATGACTTAGTTTGGTGGAGAGTGTTGCCTTTCCCCATTCATTGTGATAAAATTTAAATAAAGAAAAATGGAGGATATTTATGTTGTTGTTCTTGAGCGAGAGGAAAAAGAAAATTTTGACATTCCTTTTTTAGATTATTACTTATTTTAACCCTTCCCACTTTTAATTAGATGAACTTGTACATTATCTATGATAGAAATATGGTTTGTATGGGATATGAAAGTTGTAAATTGAATTGTGAAAAGAGATATATGCTATTCTCTAATTTTGAATAAATGTAGAATAAATTTCATTCTGTAAATTTTAATTGAGGAAGAAGACAAAGTTCGACGAGTGCCTTGCGAAACTAATTTTGTAAACCATTTCCCCACTTGATGTGGATGACAATTTAATACACATTTTGTGTTGAAGAGTTACTATGTTTTGGAAATAAAATCCCTTTTGAATGTGAAAGAAATTTACTCGTATTTTGTTTGTAAAAAGAAATGTAATGAGAAAGAGTTGTGATTGTAAATTTGTATTTGATCTATATAAATATAAGTGGTTACTTTGTTCAAATGATATTTCTTTCATTGGAAATCTGATTGTTGAATGTAATTTGAAATCTCTGTTGGAAAGATGAAAAAGTGAATACTTATGAAGAAATGTCATAATGCTCTGTTATTTAGAAATGAAAGTTTTGAAAATCAGAATTGTAATTTGGCATTTGAATATATTGATTCGAATCAACTTAATGAGTTAGATTGGATCAGAATGATTTCTAATACTAAGAATATGATAAATGGAAAATAGATCCTTTCGAATTAGATCTTTGATAGATGTTTTCAAAACTGGTAAATGTTTTATCAAAATGCAAAGATTGACCCTACAACATCAAAAAGACAAAATGAAATATCAAATTTTATTTGTTAGGTCAAAGCGACCCCAAACATACCAAAATTATTATGAAAATTTTATACAACCTTTCAAATCGGGCAATGACAAAATTGCAGACTTCTTGCCGTATAAAATAGATAAATTTTCAAATGCAAATCAATCAAGTAAACTTAACCTTCCAATCTATCCTAAAATATTCCAAGTAAATTCCTCCATGCCTATTTGGCAAATGGAGAAAGAGTTATCGACAAATTTGAGCAAAAATGGTAAGTTAAAAATACCGGTTCACTTTACGAAAGATGTTTTCTCAAAACCGCGCTTTATAAACTTTATCAAAATTAAATTCCTAAGATTCTTGTGCAAATACAACGTCAAGAGATTTCGGAAAGTCCTTGTTTGCAAAAAAACCACGTTCTCAATCAAAATTTATGGCCTTATGAAGTTTTTACTTCATTTCGGGTTCAAAATAATATAAGCTGTCAAATTTTAAATGAATAAAATATTCTTGGGAAGACCCCATGAGCTAAAAATTTCTTTTTGTTTTCTTTTTTCCCAAAAGGTGCAAATTCATGAAGTTTCCCACCACTCTGCTAATCCACAAGCCTTCATTTTGTCTAAAAATTATCTAAGTCGAAAAGTTAATTTGGCAAGTTTTCATCTCTTAGCCCCACCCCATGACCCAATCATTGATTAACAAATGGCTTCATTGGGCCAAAAATGGAGGCTCGAATCTATTTTAACCTTAAGCGCTTTCAAAATAAATTTGGAAAAATTTGTAAGTTTATATCGCATCTCGGCCAACCCGTAGCTTATTAGGTGCTGTCACATGGCTTCATGACGCATCAGCAGAGGAGCATATCTTTTAAAGACTTAACACTTTAGAAAAAATTCAGGTAAAACTTCCAAATTATCCCTACCAGCCCACCAAACTATAGTAAATGGTTGGTGACACATGGTATCTTCTTGCGTCGGCGGAGGCGTGGGTTCCCCTTGACCTTTTTACGATTCATTTGGAATAGTAAAATTTTCCAAATGTTCCTCACTGACCCGCTAAACCAAAGCCAAAAGGAGTTGCCACGTAGCCTCCCTGGACATCAAAAAGGTGTAGGTGTAAAATCCACTTTCTCCCAAAAGGGTAAAAGTGTTAAATTCCTTACCCGCTCCATCGGCCCGTGTTTGGGAAAAGTTTTATTCTCCACTCCATCAGTCCAATTTTCTCCTCTCGAGTGAATTTTCTCTCACGAAGTTTGCAAGCCCGAGTTGGGGAAAATATTCCTCCCAAGGCCTCGCCCTTGAGAAAATTTTCAACCCAAGTTTCGTCGGTCCATAACTTGTGAAATTCGAGGAGTTAGGCGACTTCTTTATATCACCGAAAGGTGAGGAAATTCCTTATCTAATGGTAATTTTTTCAGGAAGTTTTAATTACACTAATCATAGGAAAAATCAAATTTAATGTTTAACTAAGTTCGGGAGTGGATAAGTAAGAATTTCCTCCGATGATTTTAATTATGTATTATTTTCCCCAATGTAATTAAACCTTACTCTTTTCTTAGATCTTGTAGAATTAAATACTTTGGGTATTTAATTGTTTTGTTCTCTTAACCCTAAATTTTTAATCGGGAATATTTAGCTAAAATGTTAATGTAATCGTAATTAAATTAATCCCTAAGGAGATTTGAGCTAGGTGTGGACTTATTACGCTTTTTGCTTTATAATGTGGAATTACTAATTATTATAATGGGAAAATTTATCGTTGAATTTAATTTCCTTGAGACTTTGGTTGTCAACATTCTAAAAAAAAAAATTATTCCATAATTTTGTAACTAAACCTAGGTTGTTCATGGGTCTCAAGTGGGAGATTTTAGTGGGTGTTACACTTGGTATCAGAGCTGTAGGTTCAAATCTTGGACCCTTGGGAAGACTAGAAAACTTGAGACATGAAATGTAAACCTAGCACATTTTTAAAACTAGAAAACAACCTTGCTTAAAAATTGAAAAAAATAAATGTGTATAAAAATGTTACATTACTCTGTTCATTTGAACTACAATAATTAAAATAATAAGTTGTTTGAGTTGTTATGCTTAATTATTGGCATTTTGTCTAAATTGAGGTAACTGAAAATGTTAAATTAAAATGTTTTTTTGTGAACTTCTAGTGTAGTGGAAACTTGGTTCTCCTTTGAAAATGTGTTATTTTACAAGTCTTAAATCTTGATTTAATTATATGATGTGTTGAGCCATTTGGAGACCCTTCCTTATTGGAGTTGTTAGAATGATAAACCGTATGGTGTGATTATCGTGGTTGGACAATAGTGGTTGTGTTCAGGGGTTAGGTAGAGTTAATTACAAGATTTTTAGAGCTTCCTTCCTTCAGTAGTTAGGAAATTTGGTTTGGTTGTCAATTTTTCATTTTTTTACCCATATGGGAGAGTGGACATTAAGTTTGGGTGTCGTTTATGACCCAATCCTGTGCATGTGTCCTTAGAATTGACCTCAAGGTAGAGTACCCCTATTGGCGGCCATGAAGGGCTGCGGAGTGAATGTGGTGTTAAATTTTGTGTTTTACATTTGTAATCTTGTGTTATTTTATCAGGGACCAGCATCTTATTTTATGATTGATTTGAGAATCTCTGAGGCTCTTTTTATTTATATTTATTTTTGTGAGAATTTTCTGACTTTGCAATGTGGCTACTTAGCCACTTTCCTTGATTGCTGATATTTCTTGGACTTTATTTTGATTGATGACTCAGAGCTCGTTGATATTGTTGGCTACTTAGCTAAATGTTACGTGATTCCTTCTTGCTTAATGATGAGTTGGTTCTACGTTGTATGTATTGTGACATTTCATCATATGGGGTACACCTGGGTGTCTTGAATGTCTTCTTAGGTGTTCTAAGTTGTGCCTTGGTGTTGGATGCATAGAACCTTGAGTGTGTCTATGATCTTAGAGTGAATTTTCATTGCTTGACCTTGCTAGATAGAAAGTTCATTGTGTTGTGCATTCTAGTTGGCAGTCTGTTAGTGGTGGTGGTGATTCTCTTACAATCCGGTAAGAGCTTGATCCTTGTCGGAGTAGAAGTGTTTAATTATGGGATTTTGGATTGTGTTAGGATCGGATTGCTTTTTGACTGTAGATGTTAGTGGAGAAGTGGTTGTTTGGTAGTGACCTTTCATCGATGGCATGCTAAGTTTTATCATGGTTTTCATGTTTCATTATAAAAAGTATTGACTTGTGGATTGTATGCATCTTGGTAATTATGATTAGATTTAAGCCCATTTGGGAAGTGTGTTTAATTAAGTGTGTTTGTTTTGCTCACGTTGACCTATCAATCTTGGGGTTACATGGAGACACTTATGGATGCTTTGAGACTTTTGGATCATTCCACTGGTGATGTTAGTGTAATTAGACCTTGATGATTTAATCTTGGTGGTATTTTATAATGTGATTCTTCTTGCGAAGCTGTAACTCTTGGTCGTAAAGCCATGTTAAATAGATAGCTAATTGGCTGCTTACATTTGATGATTTCTAATGAGTATGTGGTGTTATTATAGTTAAAATATTTCCTTGTCATTTTGATTGCTTGGTTGGTGGTATCCTATGGTAATATGGGTGTAGATTTGAAAACTTTCCTTGTCTTATCATGTGAGTAAAATGTTTTTCACTAAAACAACAAACATTGTTAAACCCTAGTAGATCAGTAAAAGTAATTATGTTCCCTTAATGGGCCTTCCTTGTAACTTATTTTGAGACTTGTAGAGACCCACTAGAAATATTTGATGATGCTTGTAATTATTTGGCAAACCCTTGAAATATTTTTGTGATCCATGTTGGTTGATAGATTCCTAGTTCTTACAAAATTAATAATGTGTTTGCTATGTTGAATGTCCCTTGTTTCCTTAAAATTAAAAAAATGTGATATGTTGTTTTCCCATAAAACTAATAGTGTGATATGTTTACCCTTCCTTCTCATTAAATTTTTAATTGACAAGTTGACTCACCCAAACATCATAAAATTATAATTGAGGAGATTTGGCCTTGAAGCTTAACAAATAAACTAGAACATAGAAAGAGAAAATGGTCCTTGCTTTAACCTTGGTAGATTAATAAAAAAAACTTTGTCCATCTACCTCCCCTAGGAGTAAAGTAAATGTTTTTCTCTTTTCTGCCTTTACAGAATGGTGAGATATCATGCCCCCTTAGTGGTCCTTATAACACAAACTTTTGATGTCATAATAGGAGGAAGTTTAATTAAGAAAACTTGTAAAGGAGTGTGTTTAGTAAATGAAACTACAACTTTTGACTTAATTAGTTGAGTTATAAAATAAGTAAGATTTATATGTATTGAGTGCAATGTATAGTTGAACCTGTAGTTCTGTCACCTACCCAAAATTGTGAAACACCTGGTGGATAGTAATGTATTGTAGTTGCTTAGTACCTTCTTGTTCATAGATGTATGTTCCTTTCTTTGTGGAAGTTTTGGGTCATCATACCCTTATCATCCCGTAGCTCGATGAGTGTGAGTTGTGGTCCTTTTGGATTAAGACTTATCTATTGTTTAATAAGAAACCTCCTTGTGTGTTGTCTTGTCCTTGGAGACCTAAGTTATTGTAATTTTAAGGAAACATATGTTAAGGATATAAAATAACTTTATGAATTCTTATTTTCTTCATATTTTCTTGGGTCACCTTTTTATTGTTGCCCCTTTTCCATTAGGATGGAAAGTGGAAGATGACGTTATTCACTTTTGATACGATGCACCCTTGGATTATAGTTAGACCCCATGTTACTTGTTCTTCTCCCTAGTGACCTTGAGTGGTCCTTGGTGTTTCTTGTTCTCTCTTTATAGTTATTTCAAGCTTGAGCGGGAAATAGATAAATAAAACCCATTGTGCTATAATGTATGGTACTTGTATTGATATGTTAGTTCTTTAGGGGATATATATATATATATATATATATATATATATTCTTTTGCTAAACGGTTGACTTCTTTAGATTTGGTTGGTATGGTGTGTTTAATTCTTAAAACAAAAGTGTAAAAATCAGACTATAGGAAAACTTGTGGTCTTGACTTTGCTTGTATTACCATGAAAAGTTAATTATACCCTCTCGAGTTATAGAAGTGCTTTCCTTGAATAGTTCCTTGATTTTAAATGTTTTGCTGATTTAGGTGTCCTTGTTGATTAACCTCATCTGTGTGATCCTCAAATTGTGGGACCTTGAGTAGACTTGTTCCTCATGCAAATTTGGTCATAGTTGATTTTTGCTAGCCTTGTCTAGACAACGAACCTTGAAATCATGGCTTAAACTTAGTAGAAACCTTAAATTTTATTATTGTAGTATGTTGTATTCCTTGGGAAACTATGTGGTCATTCTCAAACTCATGGAATTCTCCTTATTATTCCTCTACTTGGTGGTTACTCTTAAGACTCTTTTGAACTCTTCATGTTATATTGTTATGTGTGGTATCTTGGTTGATAGCGTAAATTTACTCTCTAGATTTAAGTGTTTATAGCCTTACATGCAGAAAGTTTAGAACTCATCCCTTGCAATCTCCCTTCTTCTTGCTGAATTGCATTGGACCAAACTTAGGTTCTGTAGACCCACACTTGTTTGAAGAAAGCAATCCCATAATGGAGTGATCTTTTACATTGCAGTTTTCCTATCTCTCTTTCCAATGACTTTTAGGAGGAAGTCGAGTCTAAGGGGAGGGGGATGTAGTGCCCACTTCCCTTTGACACTTTTGATATTGATCATGATATTGCTGACTATATTATGGACATTATTATAGTTTTGATTTAGTATGGTGTTAGATGTCAAATCATGGATTATTGTTGACTTTAATTCATATATGATGCATGATGATTGTTAGAGACATTTTATATAGATGTTGACATGTTTTGGATGTAGTGCCCACTTCCCTTTGACACATTTTGATACTAATCATGACACTTTGTTGATTATATTATGGGCTTGAATATCACTACAACAAACTAGTCCTTTTGCCACAAATTTTCAACAATAATTTTGTGGTTATATAGTATCTAAAAAATTAAAATTGTGACATTGGAATCATAGTTAATCTACATTTTCATATATTATTGTAGTTTTTCTACAATTCATTATACCATAGATAGTCCACAATTTATAAAATTTATAGCTAATCTCCATTTTTAAAATTGTACATTCTCCACATATCTTTTTACCATTTCTACAATTTCTTGTTTTGTTATTATTCCACAATCTCCACAAAAATGTAGTTTTACTATATATTCAAACTTTGTAGAAATTCAACAATTTATAATTGCGTAACTCTCATCAATGTTATATTGTGGAAATTTCAACAATTTTTCCTACAATTTTTGTTACCACATAAAAATTGTAGGTGGAAGCTACAATTTGATTACCACAATAATTATTTGTAAAATTATCTTTTAGAAAAATGTAGAAATGTTACTATTTAACAAAAAAAAATTCAAAATTTATTTAATTAGTTGAACCATAGTATAAAAAACAAACTTACAAAATTGTAGATGAAAGATATTATCTATTTATTATATAAATCATACATACCATATATTTTTACACTTGCTCAAATGATCATTCACTTCATCCTCTCACACTATTATAGATCAAACACCAACATTCTCGCGATGTAACTCTTATCAAGGATTTATGGCCTTGGATTGACTAGTTCACTCTATATTTCTACCTATCGGTTACAATAGCTAAGAAATTTCAGATAGATTTGTCATCCAGGTAACTACCAAAAACCTCAATTCAGGTAAGATTTTCATGTCTATCCATCCAAACCCATTTATCTTCCAAAAAATTATGCAATTCCTAGATTTCACAACTTATTTTGAAAGAGGGGTGAATATAAGACACCACAGATTGGCAGTGCCCCAAAATGTCTACTCACAACTTCAAAAACCACAACTCTGAAATTATAAACATCGACAGACTTTTCATGAAAATTGCCTTTTATCAATCCACTCTGATTGCGAGTTCCACAATGCAAAAACAAATGCAAATTGTTTTAGTTTAGATCACCATAAAAAAATCCGCAACGTGTAAAAATCTGATGGCTCTAGCTATCTGAACAAGAATATCCAATACAAACATATTTGAAAAAGACTTCCTTTCTTTTGTTTAATTTTCTTTTGGAATTTAAACTTTTAAGGCTGAAACTTCCCAGAACCAAGAGCTCCATAAGCATGCTGAAATCCAATCCCTCATCTTTACGAGGAAATATATGGTAGGCCTCAACAATTCCAATATGATGCAATTTAGTTTGAATATACATCCTCCACTTTTCCCGCTCATAATCAAACTTGTACCTATTCATGCAGTAACGAAACCCCATGTATTTGACCTCAAAAATGTCCCTTGTGTGACTGTTCAACAAAGGCTTCATGATCTCTAAATCATTTGTGAATGCAGTCCATGCTTCCTATTTCTTTTTCTTGCATTCTGTCTCTGTGTGAGATGACTTTCTTTATAATAAATTGGTGTCTTTTTAGCATAGAGAAGAAAGAAGATTCAGAAGACTTCCATGGATGGATTTTTTTCGTTTCAAGGCTAATCCAGCACTTCAAGGTCATAATATAGACCTCTAATTCTATCTCCCATGTTCTTCAAGCTTGTTTCTAGATCACACGGTGTTCCAAATTGACACTAGAAGAGATTTGGTCAGTTCTGAACATCAAAATGACCAAGTCAACACACATCAGTAAAGAGAGAAACCTTGTTAAATGATAGATTAAAAGAAATAGCATGCCAAAGGTGGATAAAATAATGCAATTGAATGGAAAAAGTGTAATATGTTGGCATTATCTTCTTCATATTCAAAATAAGATGGCTGATATAAAATATTTGATAGGTTCCATAAGAGGAAGCATGTAAGGGCGTGTTTTTAGTTTTATGTCAGGATATGCATAGTGAAGCATCATTTTGAATTCTTCCTCATTTAGAGAGATTGGACTATGTGGTTTACGACCCCCAATGACAATTTTATTGGTACAGTCACAGAAAATTTGTTTGATCATTTAGAGGTATTTATTTTTTCTTAGCTGTAATGGGATTCGGGGTCACAAATATTAACGAGTAAATGTTGTAGTGGAAGTCAATATCAATATCATTTAAGGCATTCAAATATTTAGAAAAACATCACAGACAATATTATCGAGTCATTTGATGTATAAATCATTCTCAAATAGAAAATCACAGGTGATCTATTTAATCGAATCCTCATAGATTATATTACAACTATCTTTTACAAAAGATGAGCCAACAGTTTAGCTTCCTTTATAAACCTATCCATATGTTAGGGAATTGATGACTAAGCCTACATATATGACATAATCCTTGTTGCTTTACTTTATGAGATGATCCTACTTGTGCAACCTTGTTAAATAGTAGAATAAACATCTTAAGTCACATTCCTATTTGATTACCTTCTAATTTTGTCAGATTAGCATGCCAGATAAAAATATAAAAAAACAAATGATAGTGGTTATATTGATTCCATACCTGCAAGGATCTCAATGGTAGATTTAGATGGAAGTTGCCTTCCTTCCACTGTATCCTCCATAAAAAAATAAAAAATCAGCCATGTGGAATCCTAGCCTACTCCATATATGTGCCCAAATGCTAATGTCTCAGAACTTGAACCAATAAATTCTCTAATTCCCTGCTATTTTCTTTGTTGATATTCTCGGGTTAAAGAATTTTGAATACTTACAAATATTTGACAAAATACCTGAAAATGCATAGGAGTGATCTATGTTAGAATACCAATTAAATTGAGGGAACACGTTGCATTTGACACAGCCCATAACAAAGGAGTACCATCGCTGGACAAGGAATCCTAGGAATGAAGTTAGAGCTGCCTACAAATAACAAGAACATTCTCATGTAGTTGATTCCATGCACAAGAACAAATATTCATGTGCCAAGTGTCTCACATGCCCAAGTTTCAATGCCATTTGCTAAATTTGTATCAATAACATGCGCATTGACAGGGATTCATCTACGGTCAAATGTTGGAGCTAAAAAATTATTAGCTGGTTGTTATATATTTATTATTTAAAAAATAATTAATAGTTTTTAAGAAAATTATTTATAACAATAAGAATAATAAAAAGAACGTTTGTAAATCATTAGTTTTTAATTGTACATTGAATTTTTAAAAATGATTAGTTATGTTTAAAAATATATTTATAGTTATATAAATAATAACAGTATGTTATAAACATAAAAATATATTACTCTTCCTAACAGATGTAATAAAATATATATTTTTAATATATCTAAATTTTCATAATATTTAAAAATAATTTTATGTAATGTATAAGTTTTGGAAAATATGTAAAAATATTAAATTTTTATAATGTGGTATATTTATATTAGTGGACTTGGAAATTTTACTATCAATATAAAGTTATATTCGTAATTTTAAAATATTCTATAAATGTAATACAGTAAACTAAATTTAAATTTTATTTTTTTCTAATTTCCATAAATTGTGGAATTTGTATGAGGAAGTGTTTGATATGTGACTTCTCCACAAATTTTAGCATTACATGTAAATTGAAGCATATCTTCAAAACATAAAATTGAATAAAATAACTTTTCATAGAGATACTACAATTATTATACAATTCTTCCAAATTGTGGAAATGTCATCGAATAATTGTGGTAAAAATAGCTTATATGTTGTAGTGTATGGACCTTATTATAGTATGATGATAGATGTTAGATCATGGATTATTATTGACTTGATTCAGTTATGATGCATGATGATTATTAGAGGCATTTTGGATATTGATGATGATATATTGTTTGACATGGTTATGTTATGGATATTGTGAGTAGACCTAGAAATGGAAATTATTGGATGAAGATATAGTTCTTTGATAAAGCGTAAATGATATTGTTAGATTTATTTGATGTTATTGTGATTCATATATCTAGATGATTTTAGGATTTATATTAATATTATTTTGGATGTTCTGATATGGCCACAAGGTGGAAGGAGGTATTTGTGTTTTGCAGGTTAAAATATCACAACAAACATCGGGGATTGGAGACCAACCACATTAGAATTCTAGGCAATTCAACAAGGTCACCATGGCAACTTGTTTTGTTTGTGTGTGGTTGTTTTTTTAGGGGTACCCATGGGGGGAACCACCTTTAAATGTGACCAAGGGGTTATGTGTATTTATTTATTTATTTATTTGACCCTTTTGTTTTATGTTGCATGTGTTTATTTTGTGATGCTTTTATCCCTTTCTTTAATTGTAAATGGTGTGTAAATTTTGTGAGTAATCATATTGTTAAAATAAATAAATCAAATATGTCATAAGAAGGTAATTAATGAGAGTTGTTGGCCATGATTTAAAGTGATATAAGTATGTGTAAGAGATATGTAAGTGATGTGTAAGTTAACTGTTGAGTGAGAAACACTCCACCTTCTTGGAAATTTGAAATTGTCCTTGAAGGCTGATTTTGGAGGCTTGTGGGACATGTTAAACATGTCCCATACCTCTTAAATTTATTTACCAATCATACCTATGGTTGGAAAGTTCAAAATTTACTTCTATAATGCTTTTGAGAAGGCAATTTGTAGGTTTTAATTGCACTTCTTTTACATGGTGTAATTTCAGTCCTTTGTAGTGTGGGTTTGTTTTGGAGTATGTAAGTAAACTGTCATATTATTCACCTACCTATTTATTGCACACTAGAGAATGAATTTTCCCTTATGTTGGGGTTGAAGATGTGTGATGTGGCATCCTACATGGATCCACCTCATCCTCTTCCCTTCCCTCTTCTATAAAATTTAATTAGCTTGCCTTATTTGGGGTTGCTTCACTTTGGAGACTTGCTTCTTGGGTGAATTATTTTGCTATGCCTGGGATCTCTTGCTTTTAGAGTAGTTGGAATATTGTGGAATAATTGTGCTTGGTTGATTTTTAGATTGTTTTCTTGGAAACAATCGTTGTTTGAAACTTGAGAAATTCCATCATGTAGAGGTAGGAACTTGGCTCTTGAAATGTTCTTCTTGTATGAATGTAAATGTTAATGTATGAATGTTTTGGTATGTTGTGGGTTGTTGGGTAGATGGCCTAGGTATGGTGTAGGAGAAGACTATGTGGTTTAATTTGTGGGAGGCACAAGTGTGTTTTAGGGAGGTATAAGTGTGCAGGGAGTTGGGATTTGGGTTCCACCTTGCAAAGAAATAGAGTACATTTGGGCAAAGAAATAGAGTACATTTATTTACTCATTATGGGGTGCCATAAGAGGTTGGGGAGGCATAAGGAAATGTGAGGAATAAGGGGTACTTTGGGAGGCATAAGGAATGTTAGGGCTATGATATACTATATTTTGGCGGTTTGTAATTCAGATGGTGATACCCATTTCCCCTTTTGGCGGTATAAGAAGAAAACCCCATAGTTTCTTGCTCCTTTGGCTTGCATGATGAAGCCTGAGTATTTTTTGTTGTTTTGTTTATGTGGTTGCAAACTACAGTTTTGTTTGGACTATGTTTTGAATGAGAAATATGTCTTTGTGTTGTGGAAGCCTATTGTTGCCATGTGTTGAAAAACATTTCTAATTGCAATATGGTTGGGGCTCAGGTGCCAATGAAGAAGGATGGATTCTCCTTTTCATTGGATGTCTTGGTTGGGTGGAGAGCATTGCCTTTCCCCCTGTTCTGTTGTGATAAAATTGAAATAAAGAAAAATGGAGGATATTCATGTTGCTGTTTTGGAGCAGAGGAAAAATAAAATTTTGACAGTCCTTGTTGAGATTATTACTTATTGTAAACCTTCCCACTTTGAAGTGGATGAAATTTACATTATCTATGTGATGGAAAGATAGTACGTATGGGCTCGAAAGTTGTAAATTGAATTGTGAAAGAGATATATACTACATTCTCTGTTTTCAAATAAATGTGGAAGAAATTGTATTACGTATATTGTAATTGAGGAAGAAGACAAAGTTTTGTGATATCTTGCAAAACTAATTTTATAAACCATTTTCCCACTTGATGTGGATGACAATTTAAAACACATTTTGTACTGAAGAGTTACTATGTTTTGGAAATAAAATCCCTTTTGAATGTGAAAGAAATTTACTCTGTATTCTGTTCGTAAAAATGAATGTAATGAGAAAGAGTTGTGATTGTAAAGTTGTATTTGATCTATATAAATAGAAGTGGTTACTTTGTTCAAATGATATTTCTTTCATTGGAAATCTGATTATTGAATGTAATTTGAAATCTCTGTTGGAAAGATGAAAAAGTGAATACGTATGAAGAAATGTCATAATGCTCTGTTCTTTAGAAATGAAAGTTTTGAAAATCAGAATTGTAATTTGGCATTTGAATACATTGATTCGAATCAACTTAATGAGTTAGATTGGATCCAGAATGATTTCTAATACTTAGAAGATGATAAATGGAAAATAGATCCTTTCGAATTAGATCTCTATTAGATGTTTTCAAAACGGAAAATGTTTTATCAAAATGCACAGATTAACCCTACAACATCAAAAAGATAAAATGAAATATCAAATTTTATTTGTAAGGTCAAAATGACCCCAAACATACCAAAATACTTATGAAAATTTTATAGAACCTTTCAAATCGGGAAAAGGCAAACTTGCAAACTATTTTTTGTATAAAATTGATAAATTTTTGAATACAAATCAATCAAGTAAACTTAACCTTGCAATCTATACTAAAATATTCCAAGTAAAATCCTCCATTCCTATTTGGAAAATGGAAAAGAGTTAGCGAAAAATTTGAACAAAATTGGTAATTTAAAAATACAGTTAATTTTCTAAGTGACGAGAAAGATGTTTTCACAAACCTGACCCTTTAAAATTTATCAAAATCAAATTCCTATGGTTGTTGTGCAAAGAGGATGTCGAGAGAATTCCAGAAAGTCCTTGTTTGCAAAAAAACTGAGTTCCCAATTGAAAGTTATGGCATTATGAAGTTTGTACTTCATTTCGGGCTCAAAATAATCTAACTGTCAAATTTTAAATGAATAAAATATCCTTTGGTAGACTCGTGGGCTAAAACTTTCTTTTTTTTACTTTTTACCGAAAAGGTGCAAAGTCATGAAGTTTCCCACCACTCTGCTAATCCGCAAGCCTTCATTTTGTCTAAAAATGATCTAAGTCCAAAAATTTAATTTGGCAATTTTTCCTCCGTTGCCCCAACGCCCCATAGCAAATCATTGATCGACACACGACTTCATTAGGGGATGGCAGAGGCTCGGATTGGTTTTAACCTTAAGCAATTTCAAAAATAAATTTGAAATTTTTTGTAAATTTTCCCATGACTCCATGACCCATAAGTAATCAAGTCTTTGCCACGTGGCTTCATGAGGCATTGTGTAAGAGAAGATCTTTTAAAGCCTTAATGCTTGAAAACTATCCCCATCGGCTGCCAAACTTGCCAATGGTTTCGACACGTGGCATCTTCTCGCGTCGGTATAAGTGCGGGTTTCCCTTGACCTTTTTTCCCTTCCTTTGGAATAGTCAATTTTTCCAAATGCTCCTCGCCGACCCACTGAACCGTAGCTAATAAGGAGCTGCCACATGGCCTCCCTAGGTGTCGGCGGAGGTGCGGGTGTAAAATTCACTTTGTCTCAAAAGGGAAAAAGCGCTAAATGTCTTCCCGCTCCCATTGCTCCACTTTTCTCCTCTGGGTGAATTTTCTCTCCGAAGTTTGCGAGGCCGACTTGGGAAAAATTTTCCTCCCCAGGCCCACAGGCCCGCTCTTGGGAAAATTTTCACCCCAAGTTCTGTCGGTCCATAACTTACGAAATATGAGGAGTTAGGAGAACTTATTTATATCACCAAGGAAGGTGAGGAAATTCCCTGTCTAATGGGAATTTTTAATTATGTTAATCATGGGAAAAATCAAATTGAATCTTTAACCGAGTTTTGGGAGTGGATAAGTAAGAATTTACTACGAAGATTTTAAATATGTATTCTTTTACCCCACTTTGTAGTTAAACCTTACTCTTGTCTTAGATATTGTGGAATTAAATACCTTGGGTATTGAATTGTTTTGGTCCCTTAACCCTAAAATTTCAATGAGGGAATATTTAGCTAAAATGTCAATGTAATTAGTAAATAAATTAATCCCTAAGGAGATTTGAGCTATGTGTGGACTTATTACACTTGTTGCTTTATAATATGGAATTAGTAACTATTATAATGGGAAAAGTTGTCGGTTGAATTTAATTGTCTTTGAAACTTTGGTTGTTAACACCTAAAAAAATTATTCCATAATTTTGTAACTAAACCTAGGTTGTTCATGGGTCTCGAGTGGGAGATTTTAGCGGGCGTTACAACAAAGATCAAACATTTAATGCTAAAAATTCAAATGTGATGAAATTAAATCATAAATCATTGGGGCTTTCATTGGAAAGCCTTGGTTTTAAATATGATCAGGACATGTTGACTGTTTAATTATATTGAAACAAATTGTATAGTGTTTAGCGCAGTGTAAAATCTGAAATGTCGTATCCAAAAATGTTAATACTGGGGAAAACACTGCATTAAACTCTGGACGCAACATAAATATGACATTCATCTTTGGTTGTAAGGAAGCATCGCATCCAACTCTTGATTTTGAATGCAACTTAAAAACTGAAATACCGTATCAAAAAAAGTTAAAATTGGGTAAAAGCATTCAACTTTAGATATTGGGTAAATTACCACATCCAACTCTAGATGTAGCACAAAATATCGAAGCCCAACTTTGAATGCAACCCGAATGCACTTTATATACAGTGCAATTAATTATATGCAATATAGAAAAATGGAAACCATAATATTGGTACATCTACATAAAAGTAATGTAAAAACAAAATGAACATCAACTCTAAAGGGAAATAAAATCATAAAGCAATCTGCATTGCCTAAAACACAAAGCAATGTAAATATGAAGAAACGTACCACTTGATGTTTGGATCCCATCATATCTATAACAAATCCTTTCTTCTTAAAAATTTTACGCGTAATGACAACTGTCCCAAATTTCTCAAAAATTTCTCTGAGCCGTTCTGCACTATAATCCCCCCACCCATCCAGAGAATTCCATGTGGCTTTCATCACCTTTTCTTTGTCCAGATCCTCGCCTATGGCAGGGAAAATTTCAACATTTCATAAGTATAGAATGAATATTTAGACAACGCTTATAACTTTCTGTACATTTTATATAGCAATTTTGGCAAATCTAATAGTTTTTCTGTACATTTCATAACGCAATTTTGATAAATATTTTAGAGAAAATTTGCTAAACTTAGGGCAATTAGTGAAAATTAGATAGTTACGAAAAAATAATCATGATAAATACTCTGCCAGGTGGCTTATGAGAAGCAAAATTAAAAGACCTTTGCGAATTCAAGGCTCGAATCCTAGCAATTTCTTCTTGAAGCTTCCTGGCCGCTTTGGTCTCTTCAACCTTTTCGTTGTCTTCCTACTCGAATTCTTTTTCCCTCCGCGTGAGATCGTCCATCATTTTTCTTCGCTTCGCACTGATTTCAGAAGCCTTGTGTTGTTGCCGCTGAAGCCTTTCGTCCCGCAAACCAAGAAAGTCGTCGAAGGCCTTGCAGACGTTTTCGTCTGTGAGAAGATCATAGGCAGTTTGAATTTTCTGGAAGAGAGCGACTGCGTTAGGGTCATCGGGTCTCTTGTCCGGATGGGAGGTGAGGGCTCGAGCTCTGTATGCCTTGCATATTTCCCCTGCTGTAAGTTTTGCCCCTTCTTTCCCTGATGGCAGTCCAAGAACTTTGTAATGATCCTCTGTGTCCTCCATTCTTTACAAAGACTTGTTAAAATAACACCAGTATGATAATGTGGATGCTCTCTCTCCGCCCTTCCCAACACAATTTTCAAACGAAGCATGGAGGTGTGAATATTGGCTGCCAAATTTGGGGAAAAAATATGAGCAATAGCAGTGGGCGGTGCAGAGACGCCGATAGGGAGGCTCAGAAATTAAATTGGAAACAGTAAACAAGTGAAACGAAGAGGTGCAGATTAGAGGATGCGACGGCCAGCTGGGAATTCATACAACGATTCTGTGCAGGGCCATTTTTCCGATTCATCTCCTCCTGATGATGGTTTCCGTTGGCGCTGTTTATGTAAGATTGTATGAGAATTGAGAGTTGTCCGATTTCAACGCATTTCTGACCGTATAATCTTTTCCGTCCACGCAACCATGTGTCAGAGTCAGTGAGCCCTGTCTCATAGGGAAAACGCCTAACGGCATAATTATTCTTGAGAGTTTAAATCCAGTTATTATTATTATTTAAAAGCAACTCTTGTGTGCGCATATCCTGTGACCATTGTTATTCATGAGGTTGCACTTCTTTCAAGCGTTTTTCCAAACAATTCACATCTTACATACACGTCCATTACGGGCAGCAGCAATTGCAACTACTTACAGTATATTCAAGCGCCCAAGAGACCATGTTTCTTTCTGGCGTACTGTCAAACAGACTAAGAACCTTGTATAAACTCTCACACATACAAACATGTATTCGCATTCCCAATATTGATATGGCAGGTTGGGCAAGTACTTTACATTTCATTGGAAGTTTCCAAGGCGTCTTAAACAAGTCCATTTGTGTCTGCCCTGCAATCATGCCATTATTTCAGATCCGCCCTTTTAAAACTGCTCATGTGCCTGCAGATTTTCCATCACCCTCTTTCAACAAAATTAGGGCGAAAGCAACAACATAAATACCCCTTGGACGTCCATACTCGCAACAAATTTCCCAACATATATTTGTTTTAATTTTATTCTATTTTATAATGTATAATTTTAAGATTACACTTTAATATTGGATTTGTCCATAATCTTTCCTGTTATTATTATTATTATTATGTCACTATTTAAATTAAGATTACGCTTTAATATCGGATTTGTCCTAAGATTACGATATCGCTTTTAAATGAAGATTACGCTTTAATTGCACTAAGGAATGGTGCAAAACAAGAGGTGGACCACGTTATAGCTGGAAATAAAGATGAGAAAATTATATTCCATACTGAATATAAATATACAATTTGACACTTCTCTAGAGGAAGTTTTATGCTTATCTTACTATGTCAGCAACCATAGATGTGGCAGCACTAATTATGTAATCACACCGAAGGCGTTACACAGTGAAACACGACCTGCTGATTCTGTCAACTGTCAGAAATCAGACGGTGTAGAGTTGTTAGCTAAGATATGTTGAAATCAGAGGGTGCAGAGTTATTTTGTTGTTTCTACTTCTAGGGAGAGACACCAATAGTGGTGCACCCTATGTTAGGGGGCCCACAAAATAAATTCTATAAAATGTGGGAACCTGATTTTTTCACCAGCACGTAGTTTAAGATTTTTTTAAATTACATATATTTTTTTGAATGTTGAATTGGAGGGAAAAATATATTTTGAATTTATTTAAAATTGTAAATTTTAGTTACACTACATTTTGGTTGGGACCCATATTTGATCATGGGTGAAAATGGTTGAACATTTAAATTTTCAAAAAGGCAAATCCTACATGTCATGATATGATTGAGTGTTGTCATGTCAAAAATGACTAATCACCAGGTACCTTTATGACAACTATTGGGTGTTTTGTATTCAAGACACTATATCCACAATTGGACCCCACTCATCTATTGGTAGAGAAGTGTCAAATTGTATATTTATATTCAGTATGGAACATAATTTGGTAGATAAGTGTCAAAGAGAAGATCTTTTAAAGCCTTAATGCTTGTAAAACTATCCCCATCGGCTTTGCCAAACTACGACCAATGGTTGGGTGACACGTGGCATCTTCTCTTTGACACTTCTCTACCAAATTATGTTCCATATGAATATAAATATTCAATTTGACACTTCTCTACCAATAGTTGATGGGGTCCATACATCTTGAATATAAATATACAATTTGACACTTCTCGACATCCTCTTTGATAATTGGACCCCACTCAACTATTGGTTGAGAAGTGTCAAATTGTATATTTATATTCAATATGGAACATAATTTTCTTAAAACAAGAGGTGGACCACGTTATAGCTGGAAATAAAGATGAGAAAATTATGTTCCATACTGAATATAAATATACAATTTGACACTTCTCTACCTCGATACCCCACTCGGCTAGTATAGATTTATCTTTACCCAAATGGATATCTTTGCAATCGACTTGTCACGGAATATGGCAGTAGCTGGCAAGGCGGGAGCCATAGTCAGAGCTTTCAGGTTCCTCTACACGGCTCGAAAGATAGTAGAGTTGTTGGTCATTGTGCAGTTATTTCGTTTCATATTTTTTCGTTGAGGTGTAATACATGAACAATAGGAACACGAATGGCATGTTATATTGAGAGCAGTGTTAGGAGAAGTTTTTCTCCGATGTTCTTGTTGCAGCTACCCACATCGAACTTCTCAGAGGCGTCGAGAATCGGTAAGTTCTTGGGGTTTTTTACCCTTTTTATGTGTTTTTGTAAAAGTACTCATGCCGGCGTTGAACTGATTTTTGTGGTTTGAGCTTGATTTGGTGTAAGGAGTAATTATGGGGGCTTTGTGAGGAGTTTTAGCATGGCTTTGCTAGCCCCCTCATCACCGGTCCCTCGTTTTGGTGAAAGGATTTTCTACTTTACCCAAGGTCACATGGAAGCAGTGTTTTTGGAGGGGCTTATTTGTTTTTTTACTTGTTTCGATGCACGCCGAGTTTGAATCACACTCGAGTATTTGGAATTAGTTGTTCGTTAAGGCGTCCACAAATCCCTACCTTTGATACTAGCACCCATGGAGGCTTCTCCGTTCTCCAAAGCATGCTAACGAATGCCTTCCTCCTCTCGGTTCGTTATCTACCTCAATGTTGTCATTGATTTCTATGTATTAGATTTCTTGGGGTTTCAACTCATTTTTAATTCAATGTGCGGGATAAGAGCCAACATCCTCCCACCCAAGAGTTGGTGGCCAAAGATCTTCATGGAATGGAATTAGGTTTTGAGACATATTTTTGAGGTGCGCACCTTTCTACTTTATGGCCGTCATTGCTCCCTTGAATTTATGTTGGATAAGTAACCTTTCAGCCAACAAAGGCCATATTATCTACTTTGTTTGGGTTGATTTTTTCTCTTTTTTTTCTTCTTCTTTCGAGATTTATTTATGCACGATAACCATCCAGGTGTTTAAGAGAAGTGATATAAATCAAAGAAAATTTGGAATCCACAAGCAAAAGTGGGTCTTATTCGGTATATTAAGGTCTTATTTCTGCTTCGAGATAAGTATAATGTCATTTGGTCTAATCTCGTAGTCTATTTGCGATCTTGGGATCTAGCGCTTGGTTAATAAGTTGAGCATCTAAAGAAACACTATTTTTCTATTTAAAAGAGTCCTTCTACACCGTATATGTTGGCTTACCGAGTTTTCAGTATTCCCTATTCCATAAAATCATATTTGAAGCTAAGTTATCCATTTGTGGATTTAAATGGATAGGTTAGACCCGCCCGACACTTGTTAACAACATGTTGGAATGTTTTTGTTAGCTCCAAAAGACTGATGGTGGAGATGCCTTCATATTTTTAATGTTAGATAGTGCACTTCATAATCATTCATTGTATTTCATATATGTATGTGGATTTGTGCTCATTGTGGTTTGATTTAGAAGGGGAATTATTTGTTTTAAAAAAATTGATCTCAAGGGTGAAATGGAGAATTGCAAGTAGGAGTTAGGTGTGTTACGAGTTAGTAGAGTAATATGTCATATTAAGTCATATCTAGCCACAACATGCATCTTGGTGTCATCAATATTGCATCTCATGTTTTTGTAACACATACCATGTTTATCTTGGTCATTTCAAGCCAAGGTGTGTACTCCCATTGATCAAATGTTTATTACTACACAATCATTCTTTGTTCATGATCATAAGACGTTATTCACCACCATCTGCGTATCAACTATTATGTTTTATTTCTCAAAAGTAGTTGTACATATTTCATATCTTGAGTGCTTTTAAGATCTCAAATCACTTTGTATTAGATGCTATTTTTGTTTACTCACAACCAACTTGCCTAAAGGAGAGGTGGATGCATTTTATCGTGTTGTCACTTAAAATTTGAATCTCATTATCATCATGGTTTTATCACAAAACAAGAGAGTATGAGTTTATCATTTTGTGTGACAAATATATGGAGGCCATGAATAGCAATCTTTTAGTTGGTATGGGGTTCAAGATGAGATTTTAAGGAAAAGAGACTCTAGAGTGAAGGTATTTTCACATTTTACTATTTTGTTCTTATTCAACAAACACACCTACATTACTCCAAATGACTCCCTAAACTTGCAAACACACTCACAAGTCAAAAATCGATATTTCAAGCTCTAATTACATGCTATATTATATTCTCTTGCATCTTATGCTCTACAGATGAAGTGAATAGGAGAGCTTTGTAGTGCCCACTTCCCTTCGACCTCATTTTGTTTTGTTGTTTTCGAGACTGATTACTTCACTATGGATTTATTATGGCTTCTTGATTTAGCATGCTAGTAGATATCATAGACATTGGACTGTTATTGATTTGATCTTTATATGATGCATATGGTTTACTGGTGGACATTTGATGACGATATTTGTATACTTTTGACAGGGTTATTTATCTTAATTATGACATGTGATATATTTAATCATATTGAGTAGAACTTGATAATTTGACTAATGTGATGATCATTTTGACATAAATGAAATGTGGAATAGAAATGTGCTAGAAAGTGTAAGTGATATCGTACTTGCATAGATGATAGTAAATCATGTGTCGTTTATTTTAGATTATATTGTATATTTGGCATGAATGTTTTAATGCGGCCAACAGGCCGAAGGAGGTATTTTTCTTACTCGCGGGTATATTATATTCACAACAATATTGGGAGTGGAGACCAACCACATCGGAATTTGAGAAGAATCCAACTAAGGTCACCATGGCAACAAGTAATTTTGTGTGTGTTAGAATTATTTGGTTAGGGAAAAATTGTGACCTAGGGGTCATGTGTTGTTTTGTTTTAATTTTCCCTTTTTATTATGTTAGTATGTGTTGCTCTTAGTAGGTGAAATTTTACTTGTGTTATTATTCATATTCTTTGGATTGGTGTTACCCCTTATTAGTCATGGGTTATAGTGTCTTAATTAAACTAATTTGAATTTGTCCTAAACTAATTAAAGGATATGACCAAAGAGAGTTCATTTATTAGGCTTGATTTACTTTGGATTTTGTGTGGATTGATGTGTGTTTGAGTTTTGAGTGTAGCACACTCTACCCCACATGGGAAACTCGAATTTGGCCTTGGAGGCCAAATTTCAAAGCTTGTGGGACAAGTCAAACTTGTCCCACACCTCTTAAAACCCCATGCCAACCCTACCTATGGGTTGGAAGGCCAAATTTAGGGTCTTTTAGGTGTTTTGGGGGGATAAAAGGGTAAAATATTAATTGCACTTTCTTTCAAATTTAATTTTGTCCTTTGGGGGAGTGGGCTTAGTTGGAGTGTGTAAGGTGTTTGCCTTTCTTTCAACCACTTATTAATGGTGCATTGGAATTTGATGTTGACCAAATGATGTGGAGTGGAGGGAAAAGGAGGTGGCATCCTACTTGGAGCCACATCATCCCTCCCTCTCTTTTCTCTATTTATTTGATCCTCTTGTTTGTTTTGGGGGTTGGAAGTTTAATTTTTAGTCTTTTGTATTTTGGAGAGGAGAGGATTTGGAAAGAGTTTGTGGATTTTGGAGCTTGTTGATACTTGTGGGAATTTTGTTGGAGCTTGTGGATGCTTGCTTGATCTTTGGAGGGATTTGAGACTTCATACTTGGAACAAGCTCTACCATGGAAAGGTAGGAGCTTCACCTTTGTTTGTATTATGTTTTCTTCTTTTTGTTATATGAATGAGTACATATGTTGTGTTGAATTTTGTTGTTGCAATGCTTGTTGGGAATGGGTAGAATGCCTAAGTTGGGAGTGGGAGGAGACTATGGGGAGTTTAATTGAGGGAGGCATAAGAGATCATTTTCTTGAGGAGGGAGTTTGGGTTGGGTGCCCACCTTGTAAGAGAAATGCTTGCATTTTCTTCTTGTTTTTACTTGAGGGAGCCATAAGAGTTGAGGGAGGCATAAGAGTGGATGGAGGGATAAGGGGTACTTGAGGGAGGCATAAGAGTTGTTAGGGGTATTGTGTTTTGCATTGGAGGCTTTTAGGTGGCACCCATTCCCATTGGGAGGCATAAGTGGCCTCCCCATAGGTCTTACTCTTATGGCTTTCTTGATAAGCCTTGTGACTTGTTGTTGTGATTGTTTTCCCTCTTGTTGTGTTGTAGATCTTGTTTTGAAGGATTATGGAATGAATGTGAAATGTTATGTTTAGTTATGTGGAAGCTAGTAGTTGCCATGAGTTGGATTTTCTCCCATTGTGATGTGGTTGGGGCTCGGGGGCTAATGGAGAGGATGGCTTCTCTTCTCCATTGGGTATCTTGGTTGGGAGGAGAGCGTTGCCTCTCCCCTTATTTTGTTGTGAATCAAGCAAACTATGGAGGAGCCACCTTGTTGATATTTGGAGCATTGGAACCTTGTTGATGACAATGTGAAACCACCATGTATTTTTACCCACCTTGAGTGGAGGAAAAATGTAATATTGCTTTGTATTTTAGCTTCCATCATTGTAAATTTTGTTCCCACATTAAGTAGAAAATGTTGTAACAAGATGTTGAAGGAAAGTTGTTTTGAACTTCATTAGTAAGGTTGTAATGTGGATGGAATTAAAAGTTGAAAGAAAGACAATCTATTTATTCTCCTTTAACCTGGCTTGGAACCTCACATGAGTATGTTGATCTTGTTGACATGATAGTAGATCTTGCTTTAAAACTTAATGGAAATATTGTTGGACTCTTTTGTGGAATGTTAGGAAATTTACAAAAAAATATATACATATTAGATTTCATTTTGTTGCTTAAAAGAGATGTATTGAAAAGTGAGAACATTAGTGCATATTCTCTTCTTGTATTGTGGATGGAAGACTTAATTTTAAGTGGTTTACAATATGCCAATAAAGTAATTTATGTCCTAACTCTATTATGTGTTTCCTCATTTAAGAATTTCTTGTAAATCCATTTGCAAATTGTAAAGGGGAAATGAAATTGAATCTTTTGAAATCCCATGCAATGTTTATTGAATTGTGTAGAAGGAAATTTTAATGCAAAGACTTTAAACTTATTAATTTTATTATCCAATACTCCTCAATGCATAATAAGGAAAAATGATATTTTAAATATAATTCATATTAAAGTAATACTAAAACTACTGAATTTATTATTATCAAGTTATATTAAATATAATATCAATATTTATTTTATATTAATAAGAGTATGCAAGCATTAACTAGGGCATGGACGTAATAAAGTCTGCAATCAAACCTACGCATGAACTATTCTTATATGCAAAGCGAACTATGCTTAAATACATAAAAAATCATACATTCATATAATATAGAACAATTAGGATGATGTTATATATGTGTAAAATCATCTTAGCGAGTAATGCGACCTGCACATACCCACGTATGAGATGTTCTCATAAATTGCAAAGCAAACTGCTCTCCATGAACATTCTGATATGAAATAGATCCACCTCTATGAGATTCTTTTCCACGAGATGTATAATAAAACAGGTAAGGCCTCATTAGAGAATCAATGTAATAAATTTCATCTGGTCTCCGGGTAACACTCTCACTTTGTCCCTAAATCGATTTTGATAAAAATATCTTGAAGGTGAGTCCCGAATTTGAAAATGCGATCGATCTTGAGAGAGAATACAACAGAGTTGGACAACCTGCTTGGTGTAAGCGCTCAAAAGGGGGGGTTTGTTTTGTTCCTCGCCGCTGGCCATTTTTGTGCAAAGCCACAGCCCAGACTCGCGCCAGAGCACTCCTCACCGCACCCATTGGAAGTGGAGGTCATACACCGCCCCGCCGGCCTGTAGCCTCATCTTTAACCACCACAAATTCATCCTCACGGCCAGGGCAGGGTATAATGGCGAGCCGACCCACAGGAAGTTTAATATTTGCAGATCCAAGTGAATAAATGAAGGATGTGACCCAGCTGTAGCTTCATCTATAACCACCGCATTGAATCCACGTAGTCGGGACAACATTCACACAGCAGCCGACTCTATAGAGTATAGATTTGCAAACTACAAGTGTTATAAATGACAAAGAAAATCGGGCGGCCCAGTTGGTATATCTTGCACGCAAGGAGAGGAGGTTTAGTGTTATGGCGGTGGCCATTAAAGCCACCCACCCCCAACTGTAAATTTAAACATAGTTTTCAAATATGTTTAACTCATTAAAGAAAATAAACATTGAAGCCACTACGTGGGAAAACATTCAAATTTATGCTTGAATTTATGGCTGGTGAGTGGTAACAGCTCTACCAAATTTAAATGCCACGTGATTCATGGCATGGCCATGAAATAATGCTTGGGCCCCCGTGAATGCTTAAGCGGTGGTGGTGAGTTAGTGTAGGAACCCATATGGCTGGCTCGACCGTGGCAATAACCCATTCGTTGAGTTGGCTCGGCTTACTCGCCCCTCCATGTGGATAAATGCATAACCCAACATAGATAGTTGTTCAATCCTCCAATATAATGCAAATCCTGAATATGGAGTTGAAAGGATAGCTCACCCAAGTACGTGGAGAGTTAAACCCGAACTCACCGAGCTATGTGAAAACAACTCAAAGCATGGTTTCGTTTAAATTACAAAGCGAAGTATGATTAAGTTAATAAAATGTCTTTTGGTATATAAACATATAAACTTGGTGGTATATATATCTCATTTTGAGATTTTAAATATATATAGTATTTATGTAATCAAACTAAAGATTAAATATAATACCTCAAATGTAAAATATAAAACTTTTGATGTCCGTCAAGTGCAGGTACAAATACATTATCAAAAAAAAAATGTAGTCGTATTTTTGGTTATGTGTTTATGAAAGCAAGTCCTAGAGTGTCGTCGTTATTTGCGGCGTTACAAGCTTTGGAAAAGCCCACATTGTTAACCTAAGCAAGCATGTTTACCCTATTTTCACACATTACTTGTATTGATGTATACCCGGTTTGGAATCGTACTACAAGTATTTGGAATTAGTGGTCGATTGAGGCATCCAAAAATTAGGGTGCCTATATTCATATGCCTCTCGTAAAATTTTCTGTTCAAGATCCTTTGTCAAGTAATTAATGTCCAAATAAATGTATGTTGATTCTATCAGCCAATCATTTTTCTATTACTTGAAAAAGATTTGGGAAGATTGAACTATGCATTTACACTCTTTAACAAAATAGATTGTAGATACAAGGATTTGCTTTCTCCGAGCCCTGGTTATCAAAATTTTCTTTCATTTTTCTTATTGTGGTTGTGATCCTGGTAACTTTGCTTGCATTCATAGCACTTATTTATGTAGTCCTCTGTAGTGCCCACTTTCCTTCAACATTTATTTCTATTGATTTCAATACTATTAACTCTACTTATGGCATTTTGTATTACTCTAACTTACCATGATGTAGATGTTAGAAATTGTAAATGATATCGCAATTTCTAGATGATGATTTGATACACATGTAGATGATTGGGGATTTATATTGCATATTTTACCTTGGATGTTTTGATGCAGCCATAAGGCTAAAGGAGTTATTATGTGTTTTGCAGTTAAATATATTCACAACAAACAATAGGGGAATTAGAGACCAACCACATTGGAATGCTAAGTTAATTCAACAAGGGTCACCATGGCAACATGTATTTTTATGTAAGTGTGTCTCGAATTTTTTAGGGACTTCGCATGGGGGTGATCGCCTCTAATTGTGACTAAGGGGTTATGTGTTGTGTTTTATTTAGTTTCCTTTACTTAATGTTACTATGTGATATTTTTTAGTGATGTAAATTATTGTATTAATTATTTAGAATTTGGTGTATTTGTTTCCCCTTTATCATTAATGGGTTAAAGTGTCTGTTATAAGTAATTAATCTTGCTATAAAATAAATTATGAATGGGTGAAAAGAATTCATTAATTAGACTAGATGGGTCTTGGGTTTTGTGTTGTAAGTTGAGTGCTTTATATCTTGAGTGTTGTACACTCTACCCCTTTATGGAAATTCCAATTTGGCCCTTAAGGGCCAATTTTGAAGGCTTGTGGGACAAGTTAAACTTCTCCCACACCTCTTAAATTGCTATACCAACCCTATCTAAGTTGTGGGGGTCAAAAATAGACCCCATTATGTGTTTTGGGAAGATAGATAGGTAAAAGTTTATCACACTTTCTATCTTGAAATTAAAGTTTTTCCTTAGGGGTGTGGGCTTGGATTGTGTGTGTAAGTAACTTGCCATTTCTCTCACCCACAAATTTATGGTGCATTGGGGTTGAGGTATCAATTGTGAGGTGTAGTTGAGGATAAGTGATGTGGCATCCTACATGGAGCCACCTCACCCTCCTCTCCCCTTTTCTAATTATTTAAGTTCTTCGCTTATTTGGGTGTTAGTTTAATATTTTGTGCTCTTACATTTTTGGAGGTAGAGAATTTTGGAGTGCTTGTGGTCTTGTTGGAGCTTATTGGTGATTTCTTGGGTTGGAAGAAGCTTTGAGATTAAATCTTGGAATAAGCTCTACCATGGAAAGGTAGGATCTTTACTCTTGCTTAATGTTCTTATTTTATTTTGTGTATATGTGCTTGTTTTTGAGTGTTTTGGAATGCTTGTTGGGTGCTTGGGTAGATTTCCTAAGTGTGGTGTAGGAGGGGACTATGGGGAGATTTCATGTAGGGAGGCATAAGAGTTTATTTCATGTTTTGGAGGGAGTTTGGGTTGGGTGCCCCACCTTGGACAATGAATGCTTGTATTTCTTACTTGTTTCTTTTATGAGGGAGGCATAAGAGAATGAGGGAGGCATAAGAGTATGTGGGAGGAATAAGAGGCACTTGAGGGAGGCATAAGAGTGTGTAGGGTTTTGAGATATGTATTGGAGGTTTTAAGGTGGGAACCCATGTCCCATTGGGAGGCATAAGTGACCTCCCCATAGGTTCTTACTCCTTTGGCATTTCATATTTGAAGCCTTGTATATTTTGTGGTTTCCCTTCTTGTGTTTATAGTTTGAGTTTAATGTCCTTTGGAATGGTAAATACATGGTTTTGTGTTGTGGAAGCTTGTTTGTTGCCATGTGTTGGATCCACCTTCCATTGCAATGTGGTTTGGGCTCTGGGGAAATTGAGGAGGATGGCTTCTCCTCATTGGATACTTTGGTTGGGTGGAGAGTGTTGCCTCTCTCCCCATTTTTGTTGTGGATCAAGCAATCATGAAGGATCTCTCTTATTGGTGATGTGAAGCTTGGAGCTTTTGTTGGAGTCCTTAAGAAATCCCTTCTTATGAGAAGCCTTATTGTTATTCCCACTCATGGTGGAAGATTATAATATTGTATTTTGTTTAAAGGAATTTTTTAAATTAAAAAAAACCATTATTTTAAAAATCAAATTGATGATGGTATTACAATCAAAATTCACAATTGAAAAACACTTTGGTACAAAAGATAACTCTAATTTTTGCACAACCTCTATGAATAAAAATTTGTACCATATTTGGCTCTAATCTACAAATCAAATAACTGAATCAATTAGTGTTATTGGATTCTACTTAGATGCAAATCATTGAAACAATTACAACATTAGGGGAATATACTTAGAATTAAATTTAGAGATCCACTTCAAAATGTCAAGAATAGTTTTGAGTGAAGACCCAAAATTGCTAAAAGTGATGCACTAAAACATTGAAATCTTTTACTCACCTATAACAATGCAAAATATGTAAATAAATGTGACCCTTTATAATACTCATTATCTTACACATCCCAAACACATTTAATTTCGAAATAATATATTTTAAAGTAACGTTTTATGCTTTAGAGATAAGGTAGGGTTGAAATACATACATACATATTGGGTTGAAAATTCAATAATTAAGTATAGTATACTATATAATTGCACTAAGGAATGGTGCAAAACAAGAGATGGACCACGTTATAGCTAGAAATAAAGATGAGAAAATTATGTTCCATACTGAATATAAATATACAATTTGACACTTCTCTAGAGGAATTTTTATGCTTATCTTACTATGTCAGCAACCATAGATGTGGTAGCATTAATTATGTAATCACTGTGAAGACTTTACATAGTGAAACACGACCTGCTGATTATAACAATTGTCGAAATAAGATGGTGTAGAGTTGTTAGCTAAGATACGTTGAAATCGGAGGGTGCAGAGTTATTTTGTTGTTTACTACGTACGTGTAGCTATGCTTTCTCGAGTGGATATCTTTTTAATCAACTTGTCACAAAATATGGTGGTGGCTGGCAATGTGAGAGCCATAGTCATAGATTTCGGGTTGCTCTATGTGGCTCCAATGATAGCAGAGTTGTTGGTCATTGTGCATTTATTTCATTTCATGTTTTTCCGTTGAGTTTGTAATACAAGAACAATAGGAACATGAATGACATGTTATATGGAGAACAATTTTAGGAGAAATTTTTCACTTGATGTTGTTGCAGGCTACCCACATGAGAAAATCTCATCGAGGAGCCAAGAGATGGTAAGTTCTTGGGGTGTTTTACCCATTTTATGTGTTTTTGCATAAGCACTCATGCCGGTGTTGAACTTATTTTTGTTGGTTGAGCTTGATTTAGTATAAGGAGTAGCAGTGTGGGGCTTTATGAGGAGTTGTAGCATGGTTGTGCTAGCCCCCTCATGACTGTTCCTCATTTTGGTGAAAGGGTTTTCTACTTTACCCATGGTCACATGGAGCAGTGTGTGTTTGGAGGGGCTTATTGTTTTTAATTTTTTTGATGTACACTAGGTTCGAATCACACTCTTGGTATTTGGAATTAATTTTCCGTTAAGGTGTCCACAAATCGGGTACCTATCTTTAGATTCCTATGTACGATTTGTTTTCAAAGATACTTTGTCGAGTAATTAATGTGAAATTAAAAATATGTTTATTTTATTCTACTAATAATTTTTCTCGTTATTTGGCAAAGCTTTGGGAAGACTAAAGTATGTAATTAAACTCTTTAACCAACATGAATGTTGATACAAGGATTTGATTTTTTTAGCCTTGGTTATTAGAATTGTGTTTTCATTTTTCTTATTGTGGGTTTCATCCCGATAAGGTTGCTTGCATTCATATCAATGATTTATGTAGTCCTCCAATGTTTTCCAATTTATTATTCTATTATTGTGGGTAGTTGTCTCGTACAAACTGAGTGGGAGACATATCAGGATTTTGTACAGATTACTTTGGTCCTAGACCTAGAGCTAATGTGATACATGCATTTTATATAGGCGGGTTGTCTATATATTTTTGATATTATGGGTGGAAGTTGTAATGGTATGTGGGTTTTTTTAGTGCAACAAAATGAGGCTTGCAGTAATTTGGGCCCTCCATAAAATTCACCCACAAAGAGGAATGTTTATTCCTTTTTCAAGACTCTCCCGCCTTTGACACTAGCACCCATGGAGACTTATTAGTTCTCTCGGAGGCATTTGATGAATGCCCTCCTCCTCTCGGTTCATTATCTACCTCAATGTCATCATTGATTTTTGTGTATTAGATTTCTTAGGTTTACAACTTATTTTTAATCCAATGTGTAGGATATGTGCAAGGAATTACGTTTCGACATATTTTTTAGGTGCGCACCTTCTACTTTATGGCGGTCATTGCTCCCATGAATTTCTATTTGATAATTAACCTTTTAGCCAACAAAGGGAATATTATCTACTTCGACTTGGGATTTTTTTCTCTTTTTTTCTTCTTCTTTGGAGATTTATTTATTGGATGATAACCAATCCGGTGTTTAAGGAAGGAGATATAAATCAAAGAAAATTTGTGTAACGACCCAAATAATCACACACACGAACAACACAGTGAAATACAGGATAAATTTTTTTGACTTGCTTGACACATAACATGACGCAACATGTCGTCACCAAGTATACAACTAACACTATGAACAACTTGATACAAGGATGGCCATAAAGGTAGCACGGAAACATTCACACATATCAAGGACAATTTACTTTTCTTTTTGACAAGACAACATAGAAGTACAATCACAGAACACACTCACAGTCAGGGCCAACCACAAAGAGATATTCTTGAGGGTTATTTATTTTAGAAGGACATCTTGCAATTCTTAGCTTACGTTTTCAAGGAGACTCAGGATATGAATCATACAATTCATCTTACCAAGTTAAATTTATTCTTTTTACATAGAGTAATTATCTTTAAATCTTCTCTATTATGACCTTTATTTGCTTAATTCGTTTATCAAGAAAAAGGAGAATTTCAATTCCACTGGCCATCTGCTCACCACTAATGCTACTAAGATTCGTTCTTGCCCACAAGACAACATGGTTTTAAGTTCAACACACTTAAGAGAAGAGATATAAGGTGTTCCTTGAAAAGGGTTAGGGGGAGAAGGTCGAGATGAAACATTTTTAGGACCTCATTAGTTATTGCCAGTATTAAATTGAAGCTAGGGCTCTTAACCAGATTTAACAACAACTTTACTTAGGCTTCGCTAAAAGTATTATCAAGGAGTAAAAGAATTTACTTTCCAAATGGCTGAGAGATAGATTGTGTGGTTTCAAAATTATTTTCTCTTGTTTATTAAATCTTATTATCCTTAAACAATTAACAGTTTATTTCACCTTAGGGTCATTTTACAAATTTTACCATGAAAGGCATAATGTTCACTAGAGGAGCTAGGTTATCGTGTTATAAAGTTTACTGCAATGATAGTCTTGCCCTTGTCTACTCGTCAGAGAATTTCTTGCTCTCAAGTTGGTGACCCCTACGTTACTTTATTTGAATGCAACTTTTAATTTAACTTCCAGAAGTATTTAACAATCCCATATTAGTTTACTTATGACACTTTATTACTAAGTCATGGCAAGGTTTAACTTAGAATTTATTCTCAAGGCCAAGTTGAAGCAACACTCATTTACGAGAACAAAACAAGATTACATCATTTCCTAAAATACGATGCACCACAAGTCACTCAACCATAATAACCAAATTTTCTTATAATTACAATGATGGTCAAACAATACAAGGTTTCCAAAGTTCGGATGACAAAGTCCACAATACTTTATACTAAGACATTAATCCTTTTAAACTTTCCTTTGGTGTTAACTACGGTTGAACAACATACAAAGGTTTTCGAGCAAAGAATCTTCTCAACTGAGGTTGATGACAAAAGTCTACAAATCTATCCCTCATCTACACGTAAAATCCATCTGCAACAAATTTTCTACAAGAGTCAGTTCACGAGAACTGAGCAAGATAAGGCTACACAAAACCACCATAACTATTATCTAACAATATCACGAAAAGGAAGCACTTTATTACAAGAATTGGTTCAAACCTCTAAACACTATCAACACATCAAGTTATAATAGAGTCTTCATCATGCCAATCAAAGAAGGAGAAGACCTTGTACTTCAGTTAGGAGCAAAAGCAACGAAAGTAATAATCGTATGAGAATGGCCCTTGGCCCTATAAGGAGATATAAACAATTTAGCAAAGAACAAAATTCCCATCAAGTAAGTAAATAACAATAGTTACAAGATTGAGATTTGATATATATACACCAACCATCTAGAAAATTTATCAAAGGTACCATACGCACAGACTAACATAATATATTTCTAAAAGAACAAGAGTTGATCGGCCCAAGAAAGGGGAACCACGGGTTTCAACAATTAACACTAAAAGTCATACATAATTGAGTTTCAACCGGAAATCAAATAGAGTATACACACAGCATAAGTTTCGAAGCGAAGGCAAGGTATACTAGTTTTGACCATTAACTACAAGATTTTCCAATCATCCAAGAAGGGTCAAAGTCTTACAGGCTAGTAGCAAGCATGCGAGAGAAGAAGGGGGTTCCGTCACACAAGAGTATACAATAATGTCATCAACAAATTTTATAACACTAAGGATTTGCAAACCTCCACTACAATACTAATGTTTGGTTAATTTAAAATAAATTACCCATATCCCAAAACAACCAAATTTTATGGCAACCCTTGGTAACGTAGTCAACCGTCGCACAAATAGATACAAACATAATTTCTAAGTGACTTTATCAAAACAAAACCTTCCGCTATGAATTCATAAGGTTATCACACGAAAGCTGAGTTTTTCCCGAAGGTCAATCACATTTAAGGAAATCTCCATCACAAACTATTACAGTAATTACGTGCATAAAAACTGACCAATATTAATTAATAGCGTTAACATTACAAGGGAGAAAATAATGCCAGTTAGGAAAAACAAGAGCGCCATCAGCAATAATTCACAGAGGGCGATTGGACCAAAACTATTCTAGTGTCAACGAGGTACTGGATTCGCACAATGAAACCTCGAGCTTAGTTGATTCGAAAAGCTAGTTATGATTCAAGTTGATAGGGATGGTCAAGGTACTTCTTGAGAATGGCCTTGCAAGCCTAGAAACGCGATGAAAGGTAAGATAAGAGTCTAAACACGTGATCAGGAAAACACATCGCACACAAACGTTTTCATTCTAAAAGTTTACTACCGAAACTCAAGCTGGCTAGCCCCAAGCATTGATCACACAATCTTACAACCTTTCTTTCTCGATGCCAAAAGGTGATCAAAGGGACTTGCGTAGGAGCTAACAAAATAACGTCAAAAGACAAACTTGGGTGCTAGGGAGGGCTTCATAATTATCGTAAACTTACTTCCATGATAACGAAAATACTAGTTTGATCAACATAATAACTTGCAACTCAATCGCAGAGAAGAATTAATACATAAATAAACAGATGAAGTTCTATCACTCGAGCAAGAGAAACATAACATCCAGAGGAGAGGGCACACGCATCCTTTCGATCAACATACTGACAACGATAAAAACTAAAACAAGGAGAAACGAGCAGAAAGGGGAAATCTCCCATCATGACATCCAACTGACAAATCAATGCAAGGAAAAAGTGGTTCGATTTCACAATAATTTTAAATAAAAGTACTTGAAAAGAGAAAGGTGTAGAAATATCTTTCCTGTTTCTCCGGCTTCAATAGGTCGCATCTGAGACTCCACACGGGCCGACAAAAAAAATTATAGGTACTGGAATCCGGGTGCACCAGTTCTAAGTGGTCCACCCAGTCAAAAGCATTCATTCTTCCACCTCACATGCAAAGTAAGCAGCATTTGACATGACCGCATGTAGAAAATCCTATTCCAACCGCCAATCCAAAACCCATCCAAAACCATGGAAACCCTTCATCTCTCTCTTCCTCATCATCCATTGTGGGTACTTGGTGGAGCAAATCACATTGTAAATGAGGTAGAGAAAAATTTCTCTCAAGAGGGCATCCCCACGGATGTGGATTTCCTAAATATGATGATGAATTATCAAATGTTAACATATGACCATCCCTTGGTATCCCGCCCTGACCAAATAAGATTGTTGTAAGATAGATTTAGATATCCCAGAGAATCGAGAAGACCAAGCTGTGATGGAATCTGTCCTGAAAGAATGTTGAGAGAGAGATCCAACGATTCCAACCATTTTAAATTTCCCACACTATCTGGAATTGGCCCATTCAGAGTGTTCATGGAGAGGTTGAGAATAATCAGTCCTTTTAGATTTCCAACTCCAGGAAAAAGATGACCACTCAATCTGTTATTTGACAAAACAATGCATGTGAGGCTGTAACTACGTATTCGCAAACCAAGTTTGATCCTTTGATATTTAGATGTAAACCATCCACATAGTTGTCTCCATCCTTTTCGCTCTCACCAATCGTCCAGCTCTCTCTCCATCCAGTTCGTTGTCTCCCATGGCTCTGAAATTGAGATATGTATCCGGGATCTCACCAAACAAAAGATTTGAAGAAATGTCTAGAATTTGAAACTCTTCCATTTGGCCGATCTGCGGAGGTAGTTTACCTTCGAAATTGTTGGATCTCATTACAAGAACTCGCAGACTGGAACAATTTGCAATCCAATCAGGGATGTTCCCTGTCAAATTGTTTTCCCCCACGTCGAGCACCTCTAAGTATGATAAATTTCTTAGAGTAGAAGGAAGAAGTCCCTGCAGGTTGTTCTTTCCCATGCGCAATGACCTGAGCTTTGTCAACATGCCAAGCTTCTCAGGAATCTCACCCTTGAACCGATTATCTGCAATATTAAGGATCAATATCTCTGATAAGCTGGCTAGATTTGAAGGAATTTCTCCTTGCAAACTGTTATTTTGCAGACGCAGAATCTGAAGATTTGGCAGAGCATCCAGACTAGCTGGAAGAAGACCTTCCAAGACATTTTCTCCAACATTGCATAGATCTCTAACAAGTTCATACTTGCAAAGCAAATTGTGCTTCATGAATACACTTGGAATGGAGCAGATCCACCTCAATGAGATCCTCTTCCATGGGTTGCATCGTGAAACAAACAAAGAAGTTTTTCAATAGAAAATCTTTGTAATAAATCTCATCAGTCTGCTTGGTAACACTCTGCTCTGTCAAACTTAATCGATTTTGATACAAAATATCTTGAAGGAGAATCCCGACTTTGAGGATGCAGTCGAAACTGAACGGATAACAAAGTAGTTGGACAGCTTGCTCATTGGAAGCGCTCAAAATGGCTTCTGCCTCACCACTAAAAGCTCTGTCCAACTCGGCAATTTACTATTACAAAATACAGTGTTTGCCATGGAGATCGGCAAGAACACACCTCGCCGCACCCACAAAAATGGAGGAAACACACCTTCCTCACTTGCTAAAGCTCCAAGCCCCTCCTCCACAAGGAACCAGTCTCCAGAGGAGCCCACGCGGCTAGGAAGAAAGCTCGAACAAAAAAACTAGACAAAAACCAAACCACAGACTCCCCAAAACAGGGGTTTCCTTTCCCCAAGATGTGGCAGAAAAATGCATCAGGAAGTCAAAGAAGTAGAGCAGGTCATAAAAAAATACAGGTCTGAGTGGTTGAAAAGTTACTGGAAGAGACAGGCGGCCAACTGTCCCGCCCACTTGGCATTCAAACCAAAAAAAAAAAGACCAATCACGCCTAGACTTTACTAACTCCACCCTCCACACCAAGAGGGAGATAAAGCATGCTGACCGAGATAAGGTAGGTTGGGGGGGGCATTACATTCTCCGCCCCTTAAGAAAGCATCGTCCTCGATGCGACATTACACAGAGGAAAGGAAATGGCACGTAACCAAAAACATGTAAAGGAGAAATTACACCCTATGGTTTAAAATTTTAGTTGATTAAAGCACGGTCATAGGGTAGCCTTAGGAACATTTGGTAGAAATTTTAACTTTCAAGGTTCTGTGAAGATTGGCAGTTCCCTCTTATTTATTATTTCATTAGTTCCTTTCCATTAACATTTTTCTTAGTTTAATTTCTTTTAAAAATTTCATCATTGAAGAGTTTTGGTTTATTCCTTATTGTGGGTGCCCAACATGAACTGCTAACACAACACCCTATCAGGTTCACAAGACACTACAGATTCACAAGCACGCAAGTAAATACTTCAAGATTGTATTACACCACAAAAGGTTACTCAAATACGGAATAGAATAGGCACAGTCCACATAACATAGTACTCGTCACACATCAATGACTGACATACAAAATACTCAAACAAAAGAGTACTACAATCACCAGACATTCCTCAATTCCACGTATGAGGATTTTCCATGACTCATAAAAACTACATGTACATAGGGTCCACAAGGGCATCAATGACATATCCACGACATCACAACACATATCCATCTGACATGAGTAACACATACATCAAAAGACCACTACCAAACATCACAATAACTCAACATATATCCCGAAACATCAACCCCATACTGAGACAAATATCATAAGCCTCCCTAAAAAATTATTCCTCCCTCAAGTCTCTTATGCCTCCCTCAAACTCTTATGCCTCCCTCAAGTCTCTTATGCCTCCCTCAAACTCTTATGTCTCCCTCAAACTCTTATGCCTCCCTCAAGTCTCTTATGCCTCCCTCAAGCTCTTATGCCTCCCTCAAACTCTTATGCCTCCCTCAAGGAGGCCGGTTGACCCTATGGTCTAGGACACATAGAGTTCGAACACTCCTAACCCAAGTGACATAATAACGTGTGGTTCAACAACCCGCTAGTTATCTGTACTCCTTGGGGCGTACCCCTATACAACGAAGCGGGTCCATAGGTCCAACCATTCCATGGTGCATCCCATGACCCTATTCCACACATCACGACAATAGAACCAGCACAACAATCCAATCCAAAGTGCCAAGTGGCAAAGTACAAGCCTTGGGCAAGGCGGTAAGAATTCCAAATTTAAAAGAAGACCCCAAATCAAGCTAAAATAAATGGCCAAATAGCCAAAGTTAGTATCAAAATCCCCATGTTAGTGCCATAAACCAAGGAAATGCCCAAAATTGTAAAGCATGGCAATCAAGAAAAGCTGCTGGTCCTTACAAAATAAAGAAAAAAAATCAATTACAAATAAAATCAACTTATAATGATGTCACATTACGATAACTGTGTGGCCTTGTCTAGCCACCAAAGGGGTACTCAACGAGTTTCTAGCACTCAGAACATCGAGCCTCAGCTCATACAATGCATATCAATAATACAACTGTCATCACCTCCATCTGAATCATCCCGCCACCACTTCGACAAGGCTAAACATAGTCATAGATACACTAGGGTTGCATACATACAACCACATAGGGAGAGAGGAAAGGTTCACATGTTGTCTACTAAACCGAGTTTCGGCTCAAGTTATTGACCCATGGTACACCATTCCTCACTCTCAACATACACTTCTACCGATTACCCTCAGGGTCGGTTAGCGTAAGGTTCACAACATAACATGTAACTACATCACTAACACAAAGGTGGTACATATACAAGGTAGATCACAATCATACATTCACTGAGTGTAACACATCACTTTACCACATTCTGCACCCAAAGTGCAAGCACCATACGATAGGGTTCATACACTCACCGTATGACCCTAATTCACAACATGAAGCATGGCATATTACACACATCATACATACGATGAACATAGTACATCTCAACATAGCATCCATTGCTACATAACAAGGTGGTACACACATTTCTTCAAAACATGGTAAAAACATCATGATACAACTCATTTCTTTTAACATCAAACTAGTCATACAACACATTGATACACCCACATATCACAATATGCCACAATGCTCCAACACTACGTCATCCACATTATAATTCTTTTCACACATCACAAACAGTGATTCACAAGTGAACTCTTTCTAGAATCCACAAGAAGGAGAGAGAATACTCCCATCCCAAACATATCAACATAATGACAAACACGCACTAAGTGACATACACATCCCGTGCGTTCACAATATCACAATTACGACAATAATCACATCACGTTTAAAGAACATTACTCTTCCAATATCTACCACCATCATGCATCATCATCATCATCATGCAATATCATCATGTAACACCACCACCACCATGTAACATCATCATATAACACCAATCCGGCCCATAGGTTCGAGAGCATGAACCTATGCTCTGATACCAAAGTGTAACGACCCAAATAATCACACACACGAACAACATAGTGAAATACAGGATAATTTTTTTTGACTTGCTTGACACATAACATGACACAACATGTCGTCACCAAGTATAGAACTAACATTGTGAACAACTTGATAAAAGGATGGCCATAAAGGTAGCACGGAAACATTCACACATATCAAGGACAATTTACTTTTTTTTTTGACAAGACAACATAGAAGTACAATCACAGAACACACTCACAATTGGGCCAACCACAAAGAGATATTCTTGAGGGTTATTTATTTTAGAAGGACATCTTGCAATTCTTAGCTTATGTTTTCAAGGAGACTCAGGATATGAATCATACAATTCATCTTACCAAGTTAAATTTATTCTTTTTACACAGAGTAATTATCTTTAAATCTTCTCTATTATGACCTTTATTTGCTTAATTCGTTTATCAAGAAAAAGGAGAATTTCAATTCCACCAGGCCATCTGCTCACCACTAATGCTACTAAGATTCGTTCTTGCCCACAAGACAACATGGTTTTAAGTTCAACACACTTAAGAGAAGAGATATAAGGTGCCTTGAAAAAGGGTTAGGGGGAGAAGGTCGAGATGAAACATTTTTAGGACCTCATTAGTTATTGCCAGTATTAAATTGAAGCTAGGGCTCTTAACCAGATTTAACAACAACTTTACTTAGGCTTCGCTAAAAGTATTATCAAGGAGTAAAAGAATTTACTTTCCAAATGGCTGAGAGATAGATTGTGTGGTTTCAAAATTGTTTTCTCTTGTTTATTAAATCTTATTATCCTTAAACAATTAATAGTTCATTTCACCTTAGGGTCATTTTACAAATTTTACCATGAAAGGCATAATGTTCACTAGAGGAGCTAGGGTTATCGTGTTATAAAGTTTACTTGCAATGATAGTCTTGCCCTTGTCTACTCAGAGAATTTCTTGCTCTCAAGTTGGTGACCCCTACGTTACTTTATTTGAATGCAACTTTTAATTTAACTTCCAGAAGTATTTAACAATCCCATGTTAGTTTACTTATGACACTTTATTACTAAGTCATGGCAAGGTTTAACTCAGAATTTATTCTCAAGGCCAAGTTGAAGCAACACTCATTTACGAGAACAAAACAAGATTACATCATTTCCTAAAATACTGATGCACCACAAGTCACTCAACCATAATAACCAAATTTTCTTATAATTTCAATGATGGTCAAACAATACAAGGTTTCCAAAGTTCAGATGACAAAGTCCACAATACTTTATACTAAGACATTAATCCTCTTTTAAACTTTCCACTGGTCGTTAACTACAGTTGAACAACATACAAAGGTTTTCGAGCAAAGAATCTTCTCAACTGAGGTTGATGACAAAAGTCTACAAATCTATCCCTCATCTACACGCAAAATCCATCTACAGCAAATTTTCTACAAGAGTCAGTTCACGAGAACTGAGCAAGATAAGGCTACACAAAACCACCATAACTATTATCTAACAATATCACGAAAAGGAAGCACTTTATTACAAGAATTGGTTCAAACCTCTAAACACTATCAACACATCAAGTTATAATAGAGTCTTCATCATGCCAATCAAAGAAGGAGAAGACCTTGTACTTCAGTTAGGAGCAAAAGCAACGAAAGTAATAATCGTATGAGAATGGCCCTTGGCCCTATAAGGAGATATAAACAATTTTAAAAAAGAAAGAATTCCCATCAAGTAAGTAAATAACAATAGTTACAAGATTGAGATTTGATATATATATACACCAACCATCTAGAAAATTTATCAAAGGTACCATACGCATCAGACTAACATAATATATTTCTAAAAGAACAAGAGTTGATCGGCCCAAGAAAGGGGAACCACGGGTTTCAACAATTAACACTAAAAGTCATACATAATTGAGTTTCAACCTGGAAATCAAATAGAGTATACACACAACATAAGTTTCGAAGTGAAGGCAAGGTATACTAGTTTTGACCATTAACTACAAGATTTTCCAATCATCCAAGAAGGGTCAAAGTCTTACAGGCTAGTAGCAAGCATGCGAGAGAAGAAGGGGGTTCCATCACACAAGAGTATACAATAATGTCATCAACAAATTTTATAACACTAAGGATTTGCAAACCTCCACTACAATACTAATGTTTGGTTAATTTAAAATAAATTACCCATATCCCAAAACAACCAAATTTTACGGCAACCCTTGGTAACGCAGTCAACCGTCGCACAAATAGATACAAACATAATTTCTAAGTGACTTTATCAAAACAAAACCTTCCGCTATGAATTCATAAGGTTATCACACGAAAGCTGAGTTTTTCCCAAAGGTCAATCACATTTAAGGAAATCTCCATCACAAACTAATACAGTAATTACATGCATAAAAATTGACCAATATTAATTAATAGCATTAACATTACAAGGGAGAAAATAATGCCAGTTAGGAAAAACAGAAGAGTGCCATCAGCAATAATTCACAGAGGGCGATTGGACCAAAACTATTCTAGTGTCAACAAGGTACTGGATTCGCACAATGAAACCTCAAGCTTAGTTGATTCAAAAGCTAGTTATGATTCAAGTTGATAGGGATGGTCAAGGTACTTCTTGAGAATGGCCTTGCAAGCCTAGAAACACGATGAAAGGTAAGATAAGAGTCTAAACACGTGATCAAGAAAACACATCGCACACAAACGTTTTCATTCTAAAAGTTTACTACCAAAACTCAAGCTGGCTAGCCCCAAGCATTGATCACACAATCTTACAACCTTTCTTTCTCGATGCCAAAAGGTGATCAAAGGGACTTGCGTAGGAGCTAACAAAATAACGTCAAAAGAAAACTTGGGTGCTAGGGAGGGCTTCATAATTATCGTAAACTTACTTCCATGATAACGAAAATACTAGTTTGATCAACATAATAACTTGCAACTCAATCGCAGAGAAGAATTAATACATAAATAAACAGACGAAGTTCTATCACTTGAGCAAGAGAAACATAACATCCAGAGGAGAGGGCACATGCATCCTTTCGATCAACATACTGACAACGATAAAAACTAAAACAAGGAGAAACGAGCAGAAAGGGGAAATCTCCCATCATGACATCCAACTGACAAATCAATGCAAGGAAAAAGTGGTTCGATTTCACAATAATTTTAAATAAAAGTAACAGTAGAAAGGTGTAGAAATATCTTGCCTGTTTCTCCAGCTTCAACAGGTCGTACAGACTCCACACGGGCCAGCATAAAAATTGTAGGTACTGGAATCCGGGTGCACCAGTTCTAAGTGGTCCACCAGTCGAAAGCATTCATTCTTCCACCTCACATGCAAAGTAAGCACCATGACCACTGTAGAAAATCCCATTCCAACTGCCAATCCAAAACCCATCCAAAACCATGGAAACCCTTCATCTCTCTCTTCCTCATCATCCATTGTGGGTACTGGTGGAGCAGACTGTTGTAAATGAGGTAGAGAACAATTTCTCTCAAGAGGGCATCCCCACAGATGTGGATTTCCTAAATATGATGATGAATTATCAAATGTTAACATATGACCATCCCTTGGTATCCTACCTGACAGATTGTTGTAAGACAGATTTAGATATCCCAGAGAATCGAGAAGACCAAGCTGTGATGGAATCTGTCCTGAAAGAATGTTGAGAGAGAGATCCAACGATTCCAACCATTTTAAATTTCCCACACTATCTGGAATCGGCCCATTCAGAGTGTTCATGGAGAGGTTGAGAATAATCAGTCCTTTTAGATTTACAACTCTAGGAAAAAGATGACCACTCAATATGTTATTTGACAAAACAATGCATGTGAGGTTGTAACTACGTATTCGCAAACCAAGTTTGATCCTTTGATATTTAGATGTAAACCATCCACATAGCTGTCTCCATCCTTTTCACTCTCACCAATCGTCCAGCTCTCTCTCCATCCAGTTCGCTATCTCCCATGGCTCTGAAATTGAGATATGTATCCGGGATCTCACCAAACAAAAGATTTGAAGAAATGTCTAGAATTTGAAACTCTTCCATTTGGCCGATCTGCGGAGGCAGTTTACCTTCGAAATTGTTGGATCTCATTACAAGAACTCGCAGACTGGAACAATTTCTAATCCAATTAGGGATGTTCCCTGTCAAATTGTTTTCCGCCACGTCGAGTACCTCTAAGTATGATAAATTTCTTAGAGTAGAAGGAAGAAGTCCCTGCAGGTTGTTCTTTCCCATGCGCAATGACCTGAGCTTTGTCAACATGCCAAGCTTCTCAGGAATCTCACCCTTGAACCGATTATCTACAATATTAAGGATCAATATCTCTGATAAGCTGGCTAGATTTGAAGGAATTTCTCCTTGCAAACTATTATTTTGCAGACGCAGAATCTGAAGATTTGGCAGAGCATCCAGACTAGCTGGAAGAAGACCTTCCAAGACATTTTCTCCAACATTGCATAGATCTCCTGACAAGTTCATACTTGCAAAGCAAATTGTGCTTCATGAATACACTGGAATGGAACAGATCCGCCTCAATGAGATCCTCTTCCATGGGTTGCATCGTGAAACAAACAGAAAGGTTTCAATAGAAAATCTTTGCAATAAATCTCATCAGGTCTGCTGGTAACACTCCTGCTGTCACTTAATCGATTTTGATACAAAATATCTTGAAGGAGAATCCCGACTTTGAGGATGCAGTCGAAACTGAATGGATAACAAAGTAGTTGGACAGCCTGCTCGTTCGAAGTGCTCAAAACAGCTTCTGCCTCACTAAAATGCTCATGTTGCTGCTGGCAGTTTATTTTACAGCTGTTTGCCATGGAGATCCGGCAAGAACACATCTGCAGCACCCACGAAAATGGAGGAAACGCACCTTCCTCACTCGCTGAAGCTCCACGCCCCTCCTCCACAAGGAACCAGTCTCCAGAGGAGCCCACGCGGCCAGGAAGAAAGCTCGAACAAAAACCAGACAAAAACCAAACCACAGACTCCCCAAAACAGGGGTTTCCTTTCCCCAAGACGCGGCAGACAAATGCATCAGGAAGTCAAAGAAGTAGAGCAGGTCATAAAAAAATACAGGTCTGAGTGGTTGAAAAGTTGCTGGAAGAGACAGGCGGCCAACTCCCCGCCCACTTGGCATTCAAACCAAAAAAAAAAGACCAATCACGCCTAGACTTTACTAACTCCACCCTCCACGCCAAGAGGGAGATAAAGCATGCTGACCGAGACAAGGTAGGTTGGGGGGGGCATTACAATTTGGGATCCATAGGCATAAGTGGGTCTTATTTGGTATAGTAAGGTCTTTAAGGTCTTATTTTCACTTTTGATCAAGTATAATGTCATTTCTCTAATCTCGAGTCTATTTGGGATCTTAGGATCTAGTGCTTGGTTAATGTTTGAGCATCTAAAGTAACACTATTTTTTAATTTAAAAGAGTACTTATGCACTGTATATGTTGGCTTACCAAGTTTTTAGTATTAATTATTCGATAAAATCATATTTGAAGCTAAGTTGTCCATTACTGTGGATTTAAATGGATAGGTTAGCCCCCCCAACACTTGTTAACAACATGCTAGAATGTTTTTGTTAGCTCTAAAAGACTCGATACCTAGATATGCCTTCATATTTTTAAGGTTACATAGTGCACTTCATAATCATTCATTGTATTTCATATATGTATGTGGATTTGTGCTCATTGTGGTTTGATTTAGAAGGGGATTGATTTGTTTAAAAAAAAATTATCTCAAGGTTGAAATGGAGAATTGCAGGTAGGAGTTAGTTATGTTACGAGTTAGTAGAGTAGTATGTCATATTAATTCATATCCAGCCACAACATGCATCTTGGTGTCATCACTATTGCATCTCATGTTTTTGTAACACATACAATGTTTCTTGGTCATTTCAAGCCAAGGTGTGGACTCTCCTTGATCAAATATTTATTACCACACAATCATTCTTTGTTCATGATCATAAGACGTTATTCACCACCATCCGTGTATCACCTATTACATTTTCTTTCTCAAAAGTAGTTGTACATGTTTTCATATCTTGAGTGCTTTTCAGATTTCAGATCACCGTAGTAGTTATTTTAGTTTCCTCACAACCAACTTTCCTAAAGGATAGGTGGATGTATTTTATCATGTTGTCACTTAAAATTTTAATCTCACTATCATTATGGTTTTATCAAAAACAAGACAATATGAGTTAATCATTTTGTGTGATAAATATATGGAGGCCATGAATAGAAATCTTCGGTTGGAATGAGGTTCAAGATGAGATTTTAAGGAGAAAAGACTCTATAGTGAAGGTATTTTCATTTTTTACTATTTTGTTCTTATTCAAAAAACACACATACATTACTCCAAATGACTCCCTAAACCTGTAAACACACTAACAAGCAAAAAATTGATATTTCAAGGTCTAATTACTTGTTATACATGATTCTCTTGCATCTTATGCTCTACACATGAAGTGAATAGGAGAGCTTTGACAAATCCCGCATTGTTAACCTAAGCGAGCATGTTTACCCTATTTGCACACATTACTTGTTTGGATGTATACCAGGTTTGGAATCAAACTATAGGTATTTGGAATTAGCTATTGATTGAGGCATCCAAAAATCAGGGTGCCTATATTCATATGCCTCTGCACAATTTTTTGTCTAAGATCCTTTGTCAAGTAATTAATGTGCAATTAAAGTTATGTTGATTCTATTAGGCCAATCATTTTTCTGTTATTTGGAAAAGCTTTGGGAAAATTGAACTATGAATTTACAATCTTTAACAAACTAGACCGTAGATACAAGGATTTGTTTTTTTCCGAGCCTCAGTTATCAAACTTTTCTTTCATTTTTCTTATTGTGGTTGTGATCCGGTAACACCTGCTTGCATTCATAGCACTTATTTATGTAGTCCCTCTGTAGTGCCCACTTTCCTTCAACATTTATTTCTATTGATTTCAATACTATTAATTCTACTTATGGTCATTTGGTATTACTCTAACTTAACATCATGTTGATGTTAGAGATATTTGAGACTATTATTGGTTTTCGATTGTTAGTATGATGTGTGTGGAATTTTGGAGACATTTTTATATTGATGATGATATGCTATTGACATGGTTATATATATTTCTGACATGTGATACTTTTTTCACATTAATTAGACCTCAATAATTGAATTAATTTTGTGATCCTATTGATATTGATTAATTTCAGAACCGAGATGTTGTTAGAAATTGTAAATGATATCGCAATTTCCTAGATGATGATTTGATACATTTATAGATGATTGGGGATTTATTTTACATATTTTACCTTGGATGTTTTGATGCAGCCACAAGGCCGAAGGAGGTATTATGTGTTTTTGAGGAAAATATATTCACAACAAACAATCGCGAATTAGTGACCAACCACATTGCAATGCTAAGTGAATTCAATAAGGGTCACCATGGAAACATGTATTTTTGTGTATGTGTGTTTGAATTTTCATTAGGGGGTTCCGATGGGGGTGATCACCTCTAATTGTGACTAAGGGGTTATGTGTTGTCTTTTATTTAGTTTCCTTTACTTAATGTTAGTATGTGATATTTTTAAGTGATGTAATGTATTGTATTAATTATTTAGAATTTGGTGTATTTGTTTCCCCTTTATCATTAATGGGTTTAAGTGTCTCTTTTAAGTAATTAATCTTGTTCTAAAATAAATTATGAATAGGTCAAAAGAATTCATTTATTAGACTAGATGGCTCTTGGGTTTTGTGTTGTAAGTTGAGTTCTTGGGATCTTGAGTGTTGTACACTCTACCCCTTTATGGAAATTCTAATTTGGCCATAAGGGCCATTTTTGAAGGCTTGTGGGACAAGTTAAACTTTTCCCACACCTCTTAAATTGCTATACCAACCCTATTTCTGGGTTGGGGGTCAAAAATAGACCCCATTATGTGTTTTGGGAAGATAAAGAGGTAAAAATTTATCGCACTTTCTTTCTTGTAATTAAAGTTTGTCCTTAGGGGTTTGGGTTTGGATTGTGTGTGTAAGTAACTTGCCATTTCTCTCACCCACCAATTTATGGTGCATTGGGGTTTAGGTTTCACTTGTGAGGTGGAGTTGAGGATGAATGATGTGGCATCCTACATGGATCCACCTCACCCTCCTATCCCGTTTTCTATTTATTCAAGTTGTTTTTCTTGTTTGGGGGTTACTTCAATATTTTGTGCTCTTACATGTTTGGAGTTAGAGGATTTTGGAGTGCTTGTGGTCTTTTTGGAGCATTTTGTGATTGCTTGGGTTGGAAGAAGCTTGGAGATTGACTCTTGGAACAAGCTCTACCATGGAAAGGTAGGATCTTTACTCTTTCTTAATGTTCTTCTTTTATTTTTTTATATGTTCTTATTTTGTAGTGTTTTGGAATGCTTGTTGGGTGCTTGGGTAGATTTCCTAAGTGTGGTGTAGGAGGGGACTATGGGGAGATTTCATGTAGGGAGGCATAAGAGTTTATTTCATGTTTTGGAGGGAGTTTGGGTTGGGTGCCCCACCTTAGACAAGGAATGCTTGCATTTCTTACTTGTTTCTTTTATGAGGGAGGCATAAGAGAATGAGGGAGGCATAAGAGTATGTGGGAGGCATAAGAGGCACTTGAGGGAGGCATAAGAGTGTGTAGGGGTTTTGAGATATTTATTGGATGTTTTAAGGTGGGCACCCATTTCCCATTGGGAGGCATAAGTGACCTCCCCATAGGTTCTTACTACTTTGGCATTTCATATTTGAAACCTTGTATATTTTGTTGTTTTCCTTCTTGTGTTTGTAGTTTGAGTTTAATGTCCTTTGGAATAGTTGTGAAATACTTGGTTTTATCTTGTGGAAGCTTGTTTGTTGCCATGTTTTGGATCCACATTTCATTGTAATGTGGTTGGGGCTATTGGGAAATTGAGGAGGATGGATTCTCCTCCTCATTGGCTACTTTAATTTGGGTAGAGAGTGTTTCTGTTTGCCCATTTTTGTTGTGGATCAAGAAATCGTGAAGCATATCTGTTGTTGGTGATGTGAATCTTGGAGATTTTGTTGGAGTCCTTAAGAAATCCCTTCTTGTGAGAAGCCTTATTGTTATTCCCACTCATGGTGGAAGATTATAATATTGTATTTTGTTTAAAGGAAATGTTGTATTGTAAGTTGTAATATGATTTGATGAAGTTCATTGAAGAGTTGTAAAATTTCCTTCTCCTTAGATTGTAGTATGGAAAGAAAATAATCAAGATGGAAAGTTTGTGTAAAAGCTTAGTTTTAGTTGTAATGTGAGAAAACAAGTTCTTTGTTTTAAAAAAAATGAGTTGTCTTTGAATGGGAAAAGAAAGTTTACTTTCATTGTGAAATTGTATTATTGTAAATGAGAAAGAAGAAATATAAAAGTTGTAAGATGTTAAAAATGTATGCATAGTAAACTTGAATGTAGAGAAAAGTTGTTATAGTTATTTTGAATATATATGTTGTAGTGAAAATGGAAAGAGGCAACAAATTTGAAGTATATTGTTATATTGATATGTTGCATTTTGTAGTAAGGAAAAATGACAATGTTAGAAGTAGATTTAGATCCTTTTTACTCTTGGAATTGAAAGGAAATTAGTTGAACAAAATGAAAATGATCTTGTAGTAGTTGTGTTATTATTGGAATAGATAATGCTTTAAAATGAGTAGTTTTAACTAAGGAATGAATAAATGGAACTAAATCTTACAACTGGAAACTTTAGGCATATAAAATTAAGCTCAGAATGAATCTTAGGACACTTTAGTAACTTTTATTTTTTGAGAAATCTCAGAATTTAGGTTTTGTTTCTAAGAAACAAGATTGACGCCCTATGTAGACCGGCGTTCACATAACCTCCGCTCAGGGGAAGGCGGCGGTCTTAGAACCACCGATCAATAGGGTGGTGGTTCATGGTTTGTAACCCGAGATAAGGCGATGGTCCCACGACCACCGGCCTACCTTGGGCAAAGTGGTTTTGTCACTTATAAGTGAAATTCATAGTTCCATGCCTGTGTAAGTTTTAACTTGTTCTAATTAAATTTATAAGCTTGTAAAAATCACAAGGAAACCACCAACAACTAAATAATCACTAAGTATTATTGTTTAAATAAAATGCATCTCTAAATGGTAAATTAAAAGTACTCATTTTAATTTATATCAATGGGGGTATGGTTTTCCCAAATAGATAACCCCAAATACAAATAGCTTTGAAGTAAAACTAGATTGGTAATAGAAATCCCTTCAATCCTTGAATGGGAGAAATTACAATGATAAAACTATAAAATAAACTAATCTAAGCTTAATATCCTTGTAAACCACTCCATAGTTATTCCTCTCTTGCTCCCATGGCTTCCTTCTTTCCAACCTGCAAATTAAACAAAGGAAAAGTTACCAAATGAGGAGACTTTGGGTACGTAAAGAGATTAAATAAAAATTCATAAGGATATTTACGGTTAGTTTGGAACCCTAGGATCTATTGGCCACAATTGAATTTATCTAAGGGTGGAGGATCAACCCTACTTTTGTTTGGTAGGAATGTATTTTCTAAATGTTTAAATTAAATCCTTAAGGGTATGTGTAGATGGGTGAATGGGGCCATTTAATTGCCTTGGGGTGTAAAGTCATTTTTAGTTCTTAGTATGTTTTAAGAAATTAATAAAAAGGACTTTAAGTTATTAGGATAATGAAACTAAATTAATTAAGCATGAGGTTAACCATTTTGGGATTGGACATTAACTAAAAAGAAGAAAACACTTAAGAAAGTAAATTAAATTAGGGCACCTTACTAAATGGATTTTAATTAATCAACCTTAGAGGTAAAGTAATTTTAATAGTTTTAATCATTTAACTAGATCTGGTCTATTATTTGTAAATTTAAGATTTTTTGGTGAAAATTAATTTAATGTACCCTAGGGGTTAACACCCCTCTAACCTTTTTATCTTTTAACAATAACATAAAAAAATTAGTTGAAATTTTCAGGATAAGTGTTATGTTTTAGCATGTTCCTAGAATGTCATGTTTGTGGGTGTTACACGTCCCATGTTTTCCAATTGATTATTCTATTATTGTTAGTGGTTGTCTTCTACAAGTTGAGCGGGGAGATAGATAAGGATTTTACATGATTACTTTTCTCCCGGATCAAGAGGTAATGTGATACATGCATTTTCTATAGGAGGGTTGTCTATATATTTTGGATATTTGGGCTGAAGTTGTAATGGTATGTGTGTTTTGTTTAGTGCAACAAAATGAGGCTTGTTGTAATTTAGTCCCTTCGTCTAATTCACCCACAAATAGGAATGTATATTCCTTTTTCGAGAGTCTCACCGCCTATGATATTAGCACCTATGGAGGCTTCTCGTTTCTCCATAGGCATGCTCATGAAAGACTTCCTCCTCTGGTTTGTTATCTACCTCAATGTTATCATTAATTTTTGTGTATTGTATTTCTTGGGGTTTTAACTCATTTTTAATCCAATGTGTAGGATATGAGCCAAAAAACTCCCACACAAGAGTTGGTGGCTAAAGATCTTCATGGGATGGAATGATGTTTCGAGAGATATTTTTGAGGTGCGCACCTTCTAGTTTATGGTGGTCATTGCTCCCTTGAATTTATGTTGGATAAGTAACCTTTAAGCAAACAAAGGACATATAATCTTCTTCACTTGGGTCAATTTTTTCTCTATTTTTTCTTCTTCTTCGATATTTATTTATTACATGATAACTAGTCCAGTGTTTAAGGGAGGAGATATAAATCAAAGTGAGTTTGGGATCCATAAGAAAAAATGGATCTTATTCCATATAGTAAGGTCTTTGGGGTCTTATTTTCGCTTTGGATCACTATTATGTCATTTTGTATATCCTCGAGTCTATTTACGATATAAGGATCGGCATTTGGTTAACAAGTGAGCATCTTAAGAAACTCAACTTTTGTCTTTAAAATATTCCTTGTGCCAATGTATATGTTGGCTTACTTGAGTTTTTCAGTATTTCTTATTCCATAATATTGTATTTGAAGCTAAATTATGCATTACTATGTATTGAAATGGATAGGTCAGGCCCCCGACACTTATTTACAATAGGATGGAATGTTCTTGTTAGCTCCAAAAGACTAATGGCGGGGATGCCTTCATATTTTTATGGTTAGATAACACACTTCATAATCATTCTTTCTATTTCATATATGTGTCAAGATTTGTGCTCGTTGTGATTTGATTTAGAAGGGGACTAATTTATTTAAGGGTGAAAATGGAGAATTGTGGATAGGAGTTAGGCGTGTTATGAGTTAGTAGAAAAATATGGCATATTCAAGTGATATCTAGCCACAACATGCATCTTGGTGTCATCACTATTACATCTCATGTTGTTGTAACACATACCATGTTTACTAGTTATTTAAAGCCAAGTTGTGTGCACCGCTTTTTGAATGTTTATTACTACATAGGCATTGTTTGTTGATGATGATAATATTTTATTCACCACCATCGCTTATCACCTATTATTTTTTATTTTTCAAAAGTAGTTCTACATGTTTTTAGATCTTTTGTGCTTCTAAGATTTGAGATCATTATAGTAGATGTTATTTGTAGTGCCCACTTCCCTTCAACCTCATTTTGTTTTGCTGTTTTTGAGACTGATTACTTCACTTATGGATTATTATGGCTTCTTGAATTAGCATGCTAGTAGATATCATAGACATTGGACTGTTATTGATTTGATCCTTATATGATGCATATGGTTTACTGGTGGACATTTGATGACGATATTTGTATACTTTTTGATGGGTTATTTATCTTAATTATGACATGTGATATGTTTAATCATATTGAGTAGAACTTGATAATTGGACTAATGTGATGATTGTTTTGATATAAATGATATGTGGAATAGAAATGTGCTAGAAGTGTTATTGATATATCGTACTTGCATAGATGATAGTAAATCAAGTGTCGTTTATTTTAGATTATATTGTATATTTGGCATGAATGTTTTAATGCGGCCAACATCCCCGAAGGAGGTATTTTACGCTCTGCGGGTATATTATATTCACAACAATATTGGGAGTGGAGACCAACCACATCGGAATTCAAGAAGAATCCAGCTAAGGTCAGCATGGCAACAAGTAATTGTGTGTGTGTTAGAATTATCTGGTAAAGGGAAAATTGTGACCTAGGGATCATGTGTTGTTTTGTTTTAATTTTTCCCTTTTATTATGTTAGTATGTGTTGCTCTTAGTAAGTGAAATTTTACTTGTGTTATTATTCATATTCTTTGGATTGGAGTTTACCCCTTTGTTAGCCATGGGTTGTAGTGGGTTAATTAAGTTAATTTGAAATTTTCCTAAACTAATTAAAAGATGTGACCTAAGAGAGTTCATTTATTAGGATTTGATTTACTTTGGATTTTGTGTGGATTGATGTGTGTTTGAGTTTTGAGTGTAGCACACTCTACCCCACATGGGAAACTCGAATTTGGCCTTGGAGGCCAAATTTCAAAGCTTGTGGGACAAGTCAAACTTGTCCCACACCTCTTAAAACCCCATGCCAACCCTACCTATGGGATGGAAGGCCAAATTTAGGGTCTTTTAGGTGTTTTAGGGGGGACAAAAGGGTAAAATATTAATTGCACTTTCTTTCAAAATTTAATTTTGTCCTTTGGGGGAGTGGGCTTAGTTGGAGTGTGTAAGGTGCTTGCCTTTCTTTCAACCACTTATTAATGGTGCTTTGGAATTTGATGTTGACCAAATGATGTGGAGTGGAGGGAAAAGGAGGTGGCATCCTACTTGGAGCCACATCATCCCTCCCTCTCTTCTCTCTATTTATTTGAGCCTCTTGTTTGTTTTGGGGGTTGGAAGTTTTACTTATTTTTCTTTTGTATTTTGGAGAGGAGAGGATTTTGAAGGAGTTTGTGGAATTTTGGAACTTGTGTATACTTGTGGGAATTTTGTTGGAACTTGTGGATGCTTGCTTGATCTTTGGAGGGATTGAAACTTCATACTTGGAGCAATGTCTACCATGGAAAGGTAGGAGCTTCACCTTTGTTGTATTATGCTTTCTTCTTTTTGTTATATGAATGAGTACATATGTTGTGTTGAATTTTGTTGTTGCAATGCTTGTTGTGAATGGGTAGAATGCATAAGTTGGGTGTGGGAGGAGACTATGGGGAGTTTAATTGAGGGAGGCATAAGAGATCATGTTCTTGAGGAGGGAGTTTGGGTTGGGTGCCCACCTTGTAAGAGAAATGCTTGCATTTCCTTCTTGTTTTACTTTGAGGGAGCCATAAGAGTTGAGGAGGCATAAGAGTGAATGGAGGGATAAGGGGTACTTGAGGGAGGCATAAGAGTTGTTAGGGGTATTGTGTTTTGCATTGGAGGCTTTTAGGTGGCACCCATTCCCATTGGGAGGCATAAGTGGCCTCCCCATATGTCTTACTCTTATGGCTTTCTTGATAAGCCTTGTGACTTGTTGTTGTGATTGTTTCCCTCTTGTTGTGTTGTAGATCTTGTTTGAAGGATTATGGAATGAATGTAAAATGTTATGTCTAGTTATGTGGAAGCTAGTAGTTGCCATGAGTTGGATTTTTTCTCCCATTGTGATGTGGTTGGGGCTCGGGGGCCAGTGGAGAGGATGGCTTCTCTTCTCCATTGGGTATTTTGGTTGGGAGGAGAGCATTGCCTCTCCCCTTATTTTGTTGTGAATCAAGAAAAATATGGAGGAGCCAACTTGTTGATATTTGGAGAATTGGAACCTTGTTGATGACAATGTGAAACCACCATGTATTTTACCCACCTTGAGTGGAGGAAAAATGTAATATTGCTTTGTATTTTAGCTTCCAATATTGTAAATTTGTTCCCACATGAAGTAGAAAGTGTTGTAACAAGATGTTGAAGGAAAGTTGTTTTGAACTTCATTAGTAAGGTTGTAATGTAGATGGAATCAAAAGTTGAAAGGAAGATAGTCTATTTATTCTCCTTGTTACTTGGCTTAAAACCTCTTATGAATAAGTTGATCTTGTTGAAATGCTAGTAGTTATTGCTTTAACACTTAATGGAAAGATTCTTGAAAACCCTCTTAGGGAATGTTGGGAAATTTAATTTAAAAGAATATATACTTTAAATTCCATTTTGTTGTCTACAAGGATATGTATTGAAAAGTGAGAATATTAGTGCATATTCCCTTCTTGTAGAGTGGATGGATAGAATTAAGTTTCATTTAACTTCCATTGTGCCAATAAAGTAAATTATGTCCTAGCTCTACTATGTTTATCTTCATTTAAGTATCCATTATAAAACTATTTGCAAATTTTAGAAGGAAATGAAACCCACTTGAAATCCCATACAAATGTCCCTATTAAAACATGTAGAAAGAGATTTTAATGCAAAGTTCTAAGCTTAATAAGTTCATTACCCACATTTCATTAATAAGAAAACTAATATTTTGAATATTGTTCATATTTAAGTAATATTAAAACTAATGGATTTGCTATTACTAGATTTTAATAATAACATTATACTATTAATAATCCCTTTATATTAATAAAGGATATTATTATAAACCACAACCAATAAATAATATCAATGAAACATATAAATAAACCTCGTGTGAGTTGTGCATATAATTGCAAGACAAATTGTGATTCATGAATATTTTGATATAAATAGATCCACCTTGTGAGTCTCTCTTCCACGAGCCATTTGCTGGCGGATTCCTTTGTTACAGTGAGCCGCTATTGTGGGACCCCCGACCTATCCCATTTTTTTGAAGATGCATTCATTCTTGAATAGTTAACACCATAGTTGGACAACCTGCTTGTCTTAAGCATTCAAAAGAGAGAATGGGGCTTGTTCTCACTCCCATGCTGCGACTAGTGGCCACCCTCATGTAGCGCCTTCTACACCCTCCTTTTTTTTTTGCTCGCGTAGCTGGACCAATTAAAATAGATCTCACACCTTTCCTCCGGTCCGTGGCTTCATCTTTAACCACCATAATGTCTTCACGCGGCAGACGGTAAAAAATGATAGAGGCGATGCGAGTATAGATTTGCAAGATACAAGTGTATTAAATGACAAAATCAGTGACCCTGTCCACTGGTATAACTTGCACACAAGGGGATGGAGCTTTAATGAATGGTAGGTGGCTATTCAAAGCCACCCACCCCCCAACCATGTTTTCAAAATAAAAATTGAATGATGTCTTTCCCACCGTAGAACTCCTGTCCCTTTTATTTTTTTCTTTTAAATTTGAAACATTGCTACAAAAATTCCAAGCAAGCAAATTTATGGTTTCTCGATTTGTACAGAGAGAGATGTTTTTATAACAGGAACATTGAATTTAATAAGTAAAACTATAAAAACTATGCCTTCAAAAAAAAAACAACCTCTCTAAAAATGAAACGATAGCAATGTCATTTTGCATGGTTTTTAGAAAGCAACCAATTGCGATCTTCCACGCTTGATTTATAAGGCAGTCTCATTGATATGTTATATCAATAATCAATTTATTTTATTATGATTATCTAATATGCTCCAATGACTTATACTTGTGTATAATGAAAAAAAAAAATAAAAATATAGTAGCGTATAACATATAAAAAAACTATACGTGAGTTGTATGGGAATATAAGTTATAATTAGTGATTGCAAAGATAAATACTTGAGACATATAGATGTTTAATGAGTATCACTATAAGTTATAATAAATGGTGACACTAGGTTAAACGTTAAGTGAATAAGTATTATTTAGTGTAAAAATGTGTGTAAGATAAGATGTATGAGATTAAAATATAGAGAATATTTAGGCTTAATCAATAAAAGAAAATGATGATCATGATGCATATCACAATTAATATTATACGTATATAAAATCAAATAGTGTTAAGACAAGTAATAGAGAATAATAGAAGTGGGAGTAGATATACATGACAAGGAATGTTTTAATTGTTATATGTAACGAAATTACTATAGATAGACAATGTGTTAAATATTCAAATTTCTTTTCGGACGTAATAGTTGATATTAAATAATTTTCAAAAAAAAAAAAAAATTGTCGCATTTTCGGGTTGAATGTTCATGGAAGCAAGTTCTGGTGCATCATAGTCGTCATTGTGTTCGCGGTATCACATTTTGGTATCGAGCAAGGGTTCAAAGCTTGGACTCTTTGGCACATGCGAAAAACATGAAACATGAACATTTAACTTAGTGCAGGGCTGATTCTTTTAAAATATAAAATCACAATGTTAATAATTTTAGGAAACAACAAATTTAAAAAAAAACTGACACAAGACCTAGTACAATGAACTAACTCTCACCTTGATCTATGCAGGAGGCATGGATTGGGTGAGGGGTCTCTTCATATAGACCTAGATATACCACCACAAGAGCAGGCCGTAGCAGCCATTCTACCTCAGATCTTGCAGACACTCCAGGATGTCAATGCCGCTATACGCGGAGAGCCCTTGGGAGGATGACTTGTAAGACATAGTTTGGAGCCATCAGTAGATGCCCAGGCATCCCCTCGACACAACGAGGAGCACGGGCGAGAGAACTTCCATGCGGAGTCGGCTAGGTAGAGTCACCACAGAGAGGACATGGGGACAGGATCTCAAAACATAGGGATAGGTCTCGGAGCCCTAGACAGAGGGAGGAGCATTCAGATAGACCTAGGATTCGTCACGTCGGTTGAGACCATATCGGGAGATCCTGAAGCTACGACCATCTCACTATTTGGGTGATACAGTGGTTTTGGTGAGGCTGGTTGGTGAGCTTGAGCGGATGCTTCAAGCTCTGCCCTTGTACTAGCAACACAAAAGCTCGTGTTGCAATCCATCTTCTGAAGGATGGAGCAGGAGTTTGGTGGAGGACCGAGGAGCAGAAGCTCCATGTTGACTCGGAGACGATTACCTGGGAGCTGTTTGAGGAGCGTTTTAGGAGCAGGTATTTACCCAGGAGATTTATACAGCAGCGGATAGATGAGTTTCATGACCTCCATCGGCTAAATAAAGCAACTATCAAAAATCATTACCCCCTTCCACGCATTGATGATTTATTTGATCAAATGAAGGGGGCTACAGTTTTCTCTAAGATAGATCTTAAGTCAGGGTACCATCAGCTTAGGATTGTGGAGACGGATATTCACAAGACAGCTTTTCACACGAGATATGGCCACTACGAGTTCACAGTGGTACCTTTCAGTTTGACGAATGCCCCCGTAGTGTTTATGAGTTTGATGAATGGGGTATTCAGGACCTTCCTTGATCGCTTCGTGCTCATCTTCCTTGATGACATTCTGATTTACTCACGCACACGTGAGGAGCACGAGGAGCACCTTCGCCAGGTTCTTCAGTGTCTTCGCGAACAGCGCCTTTACGGGAACTTGGAGAAGTGTGCGTTCTTTCAGCCTGAGGTGCAGTATTTGGGCCACATCATTTCTGGGGAAGGTATCGCAGTCGATCCTTCCAAGATTTGAGCCATCATGGATTGGCCAGCACCCACTAGTGTGACCGAGGTGCGTAGTTTCATGGGTCTAGCAGGGTACTACAGGAGGTTTGTTCAGGACTTTTCTCGGATTGTGCACCCTATCACTTCTCTTCAGCGGAAAGGGAAGAAGTTTGTTTGGTCAGATAGATGTGAGCAGGCTTTCAGTACACTGAAGGAATGCCTCACGAGAGCACCTATTCTTGTAGTGTTGGATCCTCAGGGTGAGTTCTACGTTTGCACAGATGCTTCCTTGGCAGGACTTGGTGGTGTGTTAATGCAAGAGGGTAGAGTAGTTGCCTTTGAGTCTCGCAAACTCAAAGATTATGAGATAAATTATCTAACCCATGACCTTGAGCTTGTAGCAGTGGTACATGCCTTAGTGCGGTGGAGACATTTTCTTCTTGGCTGGAGATTTACACTTAGGACTGATCACTTGAGTCTTCGCCACCTCTTCACGCAGCCCAATCTCAATGCTCATCAGCAGCGTTGGATGGAATTACTCTGTGAGTATGACATGGAGATAGAAAATGTGAAAGGGAAGGAGAATGTGGTTGCAGATGCCTTGAGTAGACGGAGACATGTGGCTATGGCCACCTCAGTGGGCACAGATTTGCGGAGTAGGATCTTGCAGCAACTTCCTCATGATAGTTTCTACCTTGCAGCCAGAGCAGAGATTGAGTCTCAGAGACCCCTTGAGGGGAGATTTGATGGATTTTCATTAGAGGCAGATGGTCTTCTCAGACATAGAGGTCGGATATATGTTCCTAGAGATGGAGGCTTGAGATATGACATTTTGAAAGAGGCTCATCGTGCACCTTATTTAGCCCATCCCGGGGTGAAGAAGATGCATGCCACCTTGAGACAGTTGTATTTTTGGAGAGGACTTCGGAGAGACATGGCTTTGTTTTTGTCACACTGTTTAGAGTGCCAGAGGGTGAAGGCCGAGCATCAAGCATCCAGCTGGCCTTCTCTATCCTCACGCCATACCGGAGTGGAAGTGGGACACCATTTCCATGGACTTTATCATTGGGTTACCTACATCGAGATACCATCACGACGCCATCATGGTCACGGTGGATAAACTGATGAAAGTAGCTCATTTTTCTCCAGTAAAGACCACTTATACAACAAGTGTTGTGGCATGAGTATACCTTGATGAGATTGTCAGATTACATGGGATTCCGCAGAAGATCATTTGCGACCGCGACCCTTTGTACACTTCCCATTTTTGGACCACCATGCAGTATGCCCTCGGGACGAGGATTAATTTTAGCACAGCTTATCACCCTGAGACAGATGGACAGATAGAGAGGGTGAATCAGATTTTGGAGGATATGCTCAGGATGTACGTGATGGATCATCAGTCGAGATGGGAGGAGTATCTGTATCTAGTGGATTTTTCCTACAATAATAGTTTCTAGAGTTCTATAGGCATGGCTCCTTTTCAGGCATTATATGGTAGAGAGTGCAGGACACCTCTTAGTTGGGACAGGATTGAGGACAGGGTTTCCCTTGGGCCAGCTTTATTACAGGATATGGAGCAGCAGGTTGCCTTGATCAGACAGAGATTGCAGGAGGCACAGGATAGACAGAAGAAGTATGCAGACCAGCATAGGATAGATCACAGTTTTGAGGCGAGGCATGAAGGTGTTTCTTTGTGTCAGACCGCATAAGAGCCCTATCTGTTATGGAAAAGGTTCTAAGCTTGCTCCTAGGTTTGTGGGTCCCTTTGAGATCTTGGAGTGCCTCGGTCCCTTGGCCTATCGTCTACCATTGCCACCTAGCTTATCTCACGTCCATGATGTGTTTCACATTTCTGTGCTTAGGAGATATATTTCTGATCCTTCTCATGTGCTAGATTGGACCGCATTGCAGTGCGGGATTAGAGGAAGGTGATGGTGGATCCCGTAGATCGTAGGACCCTGGGCCTTCGCGGCAGAGAGATTGATCAAGTTCGGGTCCAATGGGCAAGGTATGATGAGACTGCAGCTACTTGGGAGGATGCTACTTTGTTACGAGGATAGTTTCCACACCTTTTCTAGTTACTTCCAGGAGGAAGTCGAGTCTAAGGGGAGGGGGATGTAGTGCCCACTTCCCTTTGACCTCATTTTATTTTGTTGTTTTCGAGACTGATTACTTCACTTATGGATTATTATGGCTTCTTGAATTAGCATGCTAGTAGATATCATAGACATTGGACTATTATTGATTTGATCCTTATATGATGCATATGGTTTACTGGTGGACATTTGATGACGATATTTGTATACTTTTGACAGGGTTATTTATCTTTAATTATGACATGTGATATGTTTAATCATATTGAGTAGAACTTGATAATTGGACTAATGTGATGATCATTTTGATATAAATGATATGTGGAATAGAAATGTGCTAGGAAGTGTTAGTGATATCGTACTTGCATAGATGATAGTAAATCAGGTGTTGTTTATTTTAGATTATATTGTATATTTGGCATGAATGTTTTAATGTGGCCAACAGGCCGAAGGAGGTATTTTCTACTCTGCAGGTATATTATATTCACAACAATATTGGGGAGTGGAGACCAACCACATCAGAATTTGAGAAGAATCCAACTAAGGTCACCATGGCAACAAGTAATTGTGTGTGTGTTAGAATTATCTGGTAAAGGGAAAATTGTGACCTAGGGATCATGTGTTGTTTTGTTTTAATTTTCCCTTTTATTATGTTAGTATGTGTTGCTCTTAGTAAGTGAAATTTTACTTGTGTTATTATTCATATTCTTTGGATTGGAGTTTACCCCTTTGTTAGCCATGGGTTGTAGTGGGTTAATTAAGTTAATTTGAAATTTTCCTAAACTAATTAAAAGATGTGACCTAAGAGAGTTCATTTATTAGGATTTGATTTACTTGGGATTTTGTGTGGATTGATGTGTGTTTGAGTTTTGAGTGTAGCACACTCTACCCCACATGGGAAACTCGAATTTGGCCTTGGAGGCCAAATTTCAAAGCTTGTGGGACAAGTCAAACTTGTCCCACACCTCTTAAAACCCCATGCCAACCCTACCTATGGGTTGGAAGGCCAAATTTAGGGTCTTTTAGGTGTTTTGGGGGATAAAAGGGTAAAATATTAATTGCACTTTCTTTCAAAATTTAATTTTGTCCTTTGGGGGAGTGGGCTTAGTTGGAGTGTGTAAGGTGCTTGCCTTTCTTTCAACCACTTATTAATGGTGCTTTGGAATTTGATGTTGACCAAATGATGTGGAGTGGAGGGAAAAGGAGGTGGCATCCTACTTGGAGCCACATCATCCCTCCCTCTCTTCTCTCTATTTATTTGAGCCTCTTGTTTGTTTTGGGGGTTGGAAGTTTTATTTTTTTTCTTTTGTATTTTGGAGAGGAGAGGATTTTGAAGGAGTTTGTGGAATTTTGGAACTTGTTGATACTTGTGGGAATTTTGTTGGAGCTTGTGGATGCTTGCTTGATCTTTGGAGGGATTGAGACTTCATACTTGGAGCAAGCTCTACCATGGAAAGGTAGGAGCTTCACCTTTGTTGTATTATGTTTTCTTCTTTTTGTTATATGAATGAGTACATATGTTGTGTTGAATTTTGTTGTTGCAATGCTTGTTGGGAATGGGTAGAATGCCTAAGTTGGGAGTGGGAGGAGACTATGGGGAGTTTAATTGAGGGAGGCATAAGAGATCATGTTCTTGAGGAGGGAGTTTGGGTTGGGTGCCCACCTTGTAAGAGAAATGCTTGCATTTTCTTCTTGTTTTACTTTGAGGGAGCCATAAGAGTTGAGGGAGGCATAAGAGTGAATGGAGGGATAAGGGGTACTTGAGGCAGGCATAAGAGTTGTTAGGGGTATTATATTTTGCATTGGAGGCTTTTAGGTGGCACCCATTCCCATTGGGAGGCATAAGTGGCCTCCCCATATGTCTTACTCTTATGGCTTTCTTGATAAGCCTTGTGACTTGTTGTTGTGATTTTTTCCCTCTTGTTGTGTTGTAGATCTTGTTTGAAGGATTATGGAATGAATGTGAAATGTTATGTTTAGTTATGTGGAAGCTAGTAGTTGCCATGAGTTGGATTTTTCTCCCATTGTGATGTGGTTGGGGCTCGGGGGCCAATGGAGAGGATGGCTTCTCTTCTCCATTGGGTATTTTGGTTGGGAGGAGAGCGTTGCCTCTCCCCTTATTTTGTTGTGAATCAAGCAAACTATGGAGGAGCCACCTTGTTGATATTTGGAGCATTGGAACCTTGTTGATGACAATGTGAAACCACCATGTATTTTACCCACCTTGAGTGGAGGAAAAATGTAATATTGCTTTGTATTTTAGCTTCCAATATTGTAAATTTGTTTCCACATGAAGTAGAAAGTGTTGTAACAAGATGTTGAAGGAAAGTTGTTTTGAACTTCATTAGTAAGGTTGTAATGTAGATGGAATCAAAAGTTGAAAGGAAGACAATCTATTTATTCTCCTTCTTACTTGGCTTGGAACCTCTTATGAATAAGTTGATCTTGTTGAAATGCTAGTAGTTCTTGCTTTAAAACTTAATGGAAAGATTGTTGAAAACCCTCTTGGGGAATGTTGGGAAATTTAATTTAAAAGAATATATACTTTAAATTCCATTTTGTTGTTTACAAGGAGATGTATTGAAAAGTGAGAATATTAGTGCATATTCTCTTCTTGTAGTGTGGATGGATAGAATTAAGTTTCATTTAATTTCCATTGTGCCAATAAAGTAAATTATGTCCTAGCTCTACTATGTTTATCTTCATTTAAGTATCCATTATAAAACTATTTGCAAATTTTAGAAGGAAATGAAACCCACTTGAAATCCCATACAAATGTCCCTATTAAAACATGTAGAAAGAGTTTTTAATGAAAATTTCTAAGCTTAATAAGTTCATTACCCACATTTCATTAATAAGAAAACTAATATTTTGAATATTGTTCATATTTAAGTAATATTAAAACTAATGGATTTGCTATTACTAGATTTTAATAATAACATTATACTATTAATAATCCCTTTATATTAATAAAGGATATTATTATAAACCACAACCAATAAATAATATCAATGAAACATATAAATAAACCCTCGTGTGAGTTGTGCATATAATTGCAAGACAAATTGTGCTTCATGAATATTTCGATATAAACAGATCCACCTCTGTGAGTCTCTCTTCCAACGAGCCGCTACTGGCGGATTCCTTGTTGCGCAGCCTATCCCTTTTTTTTTTAAGATGCATTTGTTCTTGAATAGTTAACACCATAGTTGGACAACCTGTTTGTCTTAAGCATTCAAAAAGAGATAATGGGGCTTGTTCTCACTGGCCTGCGACAGGCTGTCCCCTCACCTGTAGTGCATTCTACACCCTCCCTTTTTTTTTTTTTTTTTTGCTGCGTGGCCAAGACCGATCAAAATAGATCTCACGCCTTCCCTCCGGTCCGTGGCTTCATCTTTAACCACCATAATGTCTTCACACGGCTATAAAGTAAAAAAATGACAGGGCGACTGTGCAGAGTATAGATTTGCAAGATACAAGTGTATTAAATGAAAAAAATCAGGCGGCCCAGTTGGTATAACTTGCACGCAAGGGGATGGAGCTTTAATGAATGGCAGGTGGCTATTCAAAGCCACCCACCCCCAACCATGTTTTCAAACTAAAAATTGAATGATGTCTTTCCCACCGTAGAACTCCTGTCCCTTTTATTTTTTTCTTTTAAATTTCGAAACATTGCTACAAAAATTCCAAGCAAGCAAATTTATGGTTTCTCGACTGTACAGAGAGATGTTTTTATAACAGGGAACATTGAATTTAATAAGTAAAACTATCGAAAACTATGCCTTCAAAATAAACAACTTCTCTAAAACTGAAACGATAGCAATGTCATTTTGCAAGGTTTTGAGAAGCAACCAATTGGCAGTCTTCCACGCTTGATTTATAAGGGCAGTCTCATTGATGTGTTATATCAATAATCAATTTATTTTATTATGATTTTCTATTACACTCCAATGACTTATACTGGTGCATAATGAAAAAAAAAATTATAGTAGCGTATAACATATAAAAAAAAATAATATACGTGAGTTGTATGTGAATATAAGTTATAATTAGTGACTGCAGTATAAATACTGAGACATATAGATGTTTAATGAGTATCACTATAAGTTATAATAAATGGTGACACTAGGTTAAATGTTAAGTGAATAAGTATTATTTAGTGTAAAAATGTGTGTAAGATAAGATGTATGAGATTAAAATATAGAGAATATTTAGGCTTAATCAAAAAAAAAAAATGATGATCATGATGTGTATCACAATTAATATTATACGTATATAAAATCAAATAGTGTTAAGACAACAATAGAGAATAATAGAAGTGGGAGTAGATATATATGACAAGGAATGTTTTAATTGTTATAGGTAACGAAATTATTATAGATAGGCAATGTGTTAAATATTCAAATTTCTTTTAGGACGTAATAGTTGATATTAAATAATTTTCAAAAAAAAAAAAATTGTCGCATTTTTGGGTTGAATATTCATGGAAGCAAGTTCTTGGCGCATCGTAGTCGTCGTTGTGTTCACGGTGTCACATTATTTCTTTGACCTCATAAACACCTTGCCTAAAAAGAGATGCTTTCATTTTATCGTGTTGTCGGTTAAATTTTGAATCTCACTGTTATTATGGTTTTATCGCAAGAAAAACTAGTCTAAGTTTACTGTTCTATGTAATAAATATATGGAGGCCATGAATAGAAATCTTTTAGTTTGTATGAGTTTCAAGATGAGATTTTAAGGAGAGGAGACTCCAAAGCGAAGGTATTCTCATATATTTACTATTTTTTTCTTATTCAACAAACCCACCTCATGACTCCAAATGACTCCCTAAACCTAAAAACACACTAACACACAAAAATTTGATATTTCAAGCTATAGTTACATGCTATAGATGATGTTCCTTCATATTATGCTCTGCACATGAAATGAATAGGAGAGCTTCGAAATATCTTGCATTATTGGCCTAAGCGGGCATGTTTAACCTGTTCGGACACATTACAAATAATTGGTCGTTGTGTCGATCATACATGTGTACAGGATATAACAATTTAAAATTAGAAATCATACTTGAAATGTACAATCCATTTGTATCCGTAACAACCAGTAACCACAAGAAATAAACCTCGTATAATTATTCTGCTGTCATCTATAGACATGTCAATGCTCAGTATCCATTATTGACAGTGTTTTATGTAAGAAAATTATAATATGTTTTCCAAAGACATGAAAAATATATATTTTCTTACATAATTAATAAACGCAACCTAAATTTAAAGGTTTGGAGAATAGAAAACTTATTTTTGATAAATGGCTCAGCTAACATAGATGGTGGATTCCTACCACCATTCAAGTTCATTTGCATTATGAGTGCATATAGTCATATTGTGGATGTTAAAAGTTTTACTTGGTTTTAGGATTGAATTCTTACGTGATTGCAGACTGGTGAGGGTATATATATTAACTTGAATCAAGATTGTTTTTGTCCAGGTAACAAGTCGTAGTTTGTTGCTTAATTTCATTTATTTCAATGTGAAATGAACACTTTGTTGAACATAGTCACTTAATCTCTTAAGTTCCCATGTAACATTTATAGGTGATAGTTAACAAGTGTTATGACATTCTTTTCATGGTTTTTTCATTTAGTTTTTAAGAGCATATTTAGTCATTATACTCCTCGTTATGGGTATTTACCAGTTTGTTTTGTTTAATAGTAATGACTATCATAATTTAGAATTGATAATTGTTATCAAATTTTACCCCTCGTGAAAAATTTATCGAACAAAATCTTGCACAGGAGAAATGGAGAGGTTGGTTCAGTCATGTGAGCTCACATTCGATCCCAAAAAATCAAGGTACGGGAAGGCTTGACAATGGAGAAGAAAGGTCAGAAAATGAGTGACCAAAATTTGTTCAAAGAGATCAGAGCTCAAGAGGAAGAAAAATGGAGAAAGACTCAAAATTTTAAGTTTTTGCATTTTTGGCACTTCGGAAAAAATAGGGCAAAAAAAGGGCAAAAATGTCCAAAACCCAAAACCCTGAAAGTTTGAAATTTCAGACTTTTAGATTTTGGGGTTTCGGAACTCTAAGGCACAAAGTTGGAAAATAGGCCCCAAATGTCTATAATCCCGAAGTTCGAAAGTCTGAAATTTTGGAATTTTGGGTTTTTATGTTTCGAGAGAACTCGGAAAGCATGCTAGAAATGGAGCGGAAATGTCTAAAATCTTGAATTCTAAAAATCTAAAATTTTAGATTTTCAAGGTTTTGAGAATTTTCATAAATATGCTAGGAAGTAGCGGAAAAGCATGAAATTTTGAAAGTCCAAAGTTTGAAATTTCAGACTTGACGTTTTGGAAGTCTCGATCCCCAAAACATGAAGATCACCTCTAGATGTCGAAATCCCAAATTACGAGTGTCCAAAATTTTAGAATTTCAAAATTTTTGAACTCTCAAGTAGATTTGGTGGATGAATAGTGATTCAAATTTTGAAAGATAAATGTCCGAAAGGTTCAAATCTCTAGATTTCGGAGGTTGCATATTTTTTGGACACCAAAACTGGAAGATCAACAGTTGCAGAATGACACTCGACCTTTAGATGGCCATAAATTTTGGTGGGAGCTCGTATGTGCGTAAGAAAGTAATTTTGGAACTCTCTCGGCATCTGCTACACAAAAATATGTGCATATATTTAAATTAATGAGACTAAGTTATTCAAAATGAAGAAATACAATTTACCATTTTTGAGGTGTCCTAGGTTTCTCACCTACCACCATAATGAGGTATGGGCTTCATATCTTGCCCAACAAGGAACAACAAATGGAGGCATGGGTTTTGTGGTAGAAACCATCATCGTTGTAGGTAAATTCAATGCATTTCTTGGGTGGTTGGAGTAGGTTTTCCATACCGAATATAAAATTACAATTGGACACTTTGCTAGAGAAAGTTTTATGCTTATCTTACTATGTCAGCAACCATAGATGTGGCAGCATTAATTTTGTAATCACACCGAAGGTATTACCCAGTGAAACACGACACGATGATTCGACAACCGTCAAAGCAATCAAAGCAAGTGTAGAGTTGTTAGCTAAGATATGTTGAAATCTGAGGGCGCAGAGTTATTTTTTTGTTTCTACTTCTTTGCAGTTGTCTTTACCCGGTGAATATCTTTGCAATCAACTTGTCACGAGAATATGGCGATAGTTGCGAATGCGGGAGCCACGGTTCAGAGCTTTCGAGGTTTCTCTATGTGGCTCCAAAGATAATAGAGCTGTTGGTCATTATGCGATTATTTCGTTTCATGTTTTTTCATTGAGGTGTAAAACAAGAACAAGAGGAACATGAATGGCATGTTATATTGAGAACAATGTTAGGAGAAAATTCTTTCTTGCTATTATTGTAGGCTAACCACATCATAAATTCTCATCAGAGGTTCCAAGAACTGGTGATTTCTTGGGGTGTTTTACCCTTTTTATGTGCATTTGCATAAGTACTCATGCCAGCGTTGATTTGATTTTTGTGGGTTGAGGTTGATTTGTTGTAAGGAGTAATTGTGTGGGGCTTTATGAGGAGTTGTAGAATGGCTATGCTATCCCCCTCATGACTATTCCTCCTTTTGGTGAAAGGGTTTTCTACTTTCCCCAAGGTCACATGGAACAGGTGTGTTTGGAGGGTCTTATTTGGTTTTTTCTTGTTTTGATGTATGCCAGGTTTGGAATCACACTCTGGGTATTTGGAATTGGTTGTTCGTTAAGGCATCCAAAAATTAGGGTACCTATCTTATGTTAGTGTGAGTTATCCTATGTGTCCTCCTCTCATATTGGAGGGTCATCTCACATGGGTTAGGTTTAGGGTTAGGTTTAGGGTTTCATGTGTGTTATGCACTAGGGTTACTCAGCACCCTATATGTACACTTTTACTATTCATTTTATGAGCATTCCAAGAAAATCCATTGTCTTTCCTCTATGTGCAAGCTTTGTTTCTGTTGATCAAATTCTTCCATTATGATCGATTCTTCCTTGCGATTACGTTGGTGCTATCACGATTCCATTTGAGTGAAACTACTTCATGGTGCATCGTTTCGATTCGATTCTTGCAAACTCTTTTCATGGTATCAGAGCTACACGACTTGTCATCACACCAAAAGCTCAAACTCATGGTGGAGAGGGATCTCATTGTGTTAATTAGATGCTACACCAATACCCTCCTGCACGATGGAGCTGGGTATACACCCAATAAGCTCCAACAACATTAGGAGGAGTTGACACAGGGAATTTCCTAAGAGGTCACCCATCCCAGAACTACTCGAGCCATGTGAGTTATTCTTTTACTCAGTCCACCTCTTCTATGGCTATGCATTTTTTCTCGGCTCGTGTTTTTTACTCTGGTGTTTTTTACATAGCGTGGTTCACATTTTTTTCACATCGTTGTGTTAGTTTTTTGTCGTGGCATTTTTTGCTCTGGAGAATTTTGCACAGCATGGTTCACTTGTCCTTGGCCTATCTGTCCCAACCACACTACCTCCCTGTCCCGCTCAGACTCCAGCTCGAACTTGTGGTGTGGAATCCCTCTTTCTTTGTGACCACATTGCCTACCCCATCTTTGTGATCCTGCGCTCGAACCCTATCCTCCATAAAGCTTGGCTTTACTCCAACGACCTCCACAAATGGTAATATTTTTTCATTTATTTCCTTCAACTACCGTAGTTTGTACTTTTTTGGTAAGTTTTTTTAATTTTTGGTGGGATTTTTAAACAAAAAAAAGGAATGTGGGGATGTTTCTAAAATTTTAAATTCTTTTTGTAAGTTTTTAAACCTTTTCTTTTTAAACACAACTGAAAGTGTTTTATTTTGGTAGTTTTTAACGGTAAATTTTTTAATAATTTTTATTTATAAAACTTAGTTAGGCTCCTTTTTTATTTAATAGATCTTCTTAGATTTATTTTTAAGTCAACTCAATATTCTTTAGGATTTCATTTCCTTAATTAGTTTTTTTAATTGAAATTAATTATATTTAATTTAATTAAGTCTAGTTTATTAATTTCTAAAATTTCTTTATTATGATTAGTAAATATTAATTATTGGCATCTAAATTACCTTTTTATCATTTTAAAAAATTTGAGGTCTCAAATTAGCTGAATAGGATGTTTCAAAATGGTAATTTTTTAACATTACTGTCGATTTTTTTTTCTCTAATCATGCGCTCAAGTGTGCAACATCACTTTGAGCACTTATTTGCCTTCCAGGCATTTTTTCCTAGTGTTTTGAAGATATCTGAACTCCTTGATTCCCAATCATTGTTTTTACCCTTATTATTACTTGCAAATAGTGAGCACATCTACAATAGTCTGCAGTAAGGGGCTTTTTCATTTGCGATGTGAGACGCTTTTTCTCACAACTAGGATTTTCTTTTGCCTCTTTCCTTGTTTCTTGCTTGTTTACGGTGTCCTATTTGTTGCACTCCATGAAACACTGTTGTGGTCTCCTATCTTACATGTTATTAAGCTAATTGCAAGACAAGTTACCAAGTGTTTCAAACCACACACACAGACCCGATTGTAATCAACACACTAAACTCTAAAGTTTCGAATGTAAGGGGATTCTTATTTTCTTGGGTGGTGTGTTTCTTTTTCTCTCTCTTACTATGGATGCACTTTCAATTCTCTTGCTTACACCGTTCAAATTTTTCAAATGGAGATTGAAAATAATAATGAAACTAAGGGGTAAAGGGTTATTTCACATCACCATGGGAATTGAGACTAAACCAGAAGACGAACCTGAAAAATATAACTGGTTAAACCGTAATGATGAAGCTTTAGGTCTTCTTTGTATGTTTGTTTATCTTGACTTTATTTTCCATTCGAGGTGTCGAAACACCTAAATCTACTTGGAAAACAATGGATGTGATGTTTGGACAACTACATGACATGAGAGTGCATGAGTTGGAAAATGAACTACTAGGGTTAAATCCTAGTGACTTTGATAACCTACAAGCTTTCTTCTCAAAATTTGTCCACATTAGACTGTTGTTAAAATGATGTCAAGTAGAGAAGAAAGATTCTCAACTGATCTTGTTGATTCTCTCTAAACTAGGTCTTGAATATTCTATCTTCATGTCAACTTTCTACGCTACAAAAGCTGCATTGGGCGATACTTGGACTATGCCCTCCTTTGACTATTTTTCATCCCAACTCATTCGAGAATAGGAGAAACTCATTCAAATGGGAACTCTCGAGTCAGTCACTTGCCCTTGTAGCAAGTACTAGCAAGGAAATAAGACTGAAAAGAAGAAAGAAAGAAAGGATCAAGCTAAGAGAGAAACCAAGACCAAACCTAAAAATGACACAAACACTTGAATTCGAGCCTAAGGCGTAAAAACGTAAGTATTTGTGTTCCTATTACAAGAAGTATGGTCATGAAGAGCAACACTATTTTCGGAAGCAGATTGATCACTTATTTGATTTACTTGAGAAAAATAAAATAAGTGTTCTGAATCCATAAAACAAAGTACTCAGAAGGTTGAGTCTACTCACGCAAAAGGTGCTAAAAAGATAAGAAGAAAGGAAAAGCCTTTATAGCCAAAGTTGATCCTTCATCGACATGGATTATAGATTATGGTGCCTCGCACCACAAGGGTTCTTTACATGTTGTGTTTTCCAACATCGAACCTTGTGGAATGTCCCAAATCATGATGGGTAATGACACAACAAAGTGTCGGTTTCCAGTAGTGGATCGGTAGAGATGGATGAGGGAACATTTAACCAAGTGTTGAGTGTTCCTAATCTCTCTACCAATATCGTATCAGTTTACCAAATTACTCACCTTGGTGAAGTAATGCGAGTGGAATTTGGTCCTAACTCGGTGATTATTTGTGAGCTTAACAATGACACTACAAAGGCTGAGGGAAAGGTAGATGACTATTCACGGTTGTACACCTTCTCCCACTTTACTTCTGATTCTGTGCCCACTGCCTTGCTCACTCATTCAAATGAGGTTAGTAAGCTATGGCATGAGCATTTCGGACATCTAAATTATCGCTACCTTGAACAATTGAGCCAAAATGAAATGGTCAATGGGTTAACTCGCGTGAAGTTTTCTAAGGGTATTTGTGAGGGTTGTACCCTTGGAAAGCACCCCGAAAAGAAATTTGACAAAGTAAAAGCTTGGAGAGCCACTCGTCCTTTGGATCCTGTTCATAGCGATGTTTCTAGTTCATTTCCTTCTACTTCGTTTACTAGAGCTCTTTAGGTGCTAACCTTCATTGATGACTATTCGTGATATACTAGGGTATATTTTCTTAAGCTTGAGTCTGAAGTCTTTGAATATTTTTAGGACTTTAAGGCTCTTATTGAGAAACAGGCAGAATGTTCTATCAAGGTTCTTCGAACTAACAATGGAAGTGAATATGTAAACAATAGGTTCATGGATTTTTGTACTTCTGAAGGGATCTCTTTGCAGTATATAGTTTCTTATATCCCTTTGATGAAAGAAAGAACAATACTCTCAAGGAGATGGCCACTTGTAAGATTCACTCGAAGTCTCTTCCTCCATGAAGATTGGGTGAAGCAATTAAATTGTGCAAATTACATTGAAACCATGTTCCACACAAGGCAGTAAGAGGGATGACACCCTTTGAAGCCTGGTTTGGATGCAAGCTTGATGTTGAGAACTTTTGAGTCTTCGGATCCAAGGCTATGGCTCAGATTCCCAAGAAGAAATGTAAGGCCTTAGAACCATAATCCAAACCTTGTATCTTTGTAGGGTATCATGATGGTGTGAAGGCATATCAATTGATTAATCCTACTTCTCATGAGATATATTCACGGTTGTACACCTTCTCCCACTTTACTTCTAATTCTGCGCCCTCTGCCTTGCTCACTCATTCAAATGAGGTTAGTAAGCTATGGCATGAGCATTTTGGACATCTAAATTATCGGTACCTTGAACAATTGAGCCAAAATGAAATTGTCAATGGGTTGCCTCGCATCAAGTTTTCTAAGGGTATTTGTGAGGGTTGTACCCTTGAAAGCACCCCGAGAAAGAAATTTGACAAAGTAAAAGCTTGGAGAGCCACTCGTCCTTTGGATCCTGTTCATAGCGATGTTTCTAGTTCATTTCCTTCTCCTTCGTTTACTAGAGCTCTTTAGGTGATAACCTTCATTGATGACTATTCATGATATACTTGGGTATATTTTCTTAAGCTTGAGTCTGAAGTCTTTGAATATTTTTAGGAACTTAAGGCTCTTGCTTTGAGAAACAGGTGGAATGGTCTATCAAGGTTCTTTGAACTAACAATGGAGCTGAATATGTAAACAACAGGTTCATGGATTTCTGTACTTCTGAAGGGATCTCTTTGCTGTATATAGTTGCTTATATCCCTTTGCAGAAAGAAAGAACAATACTCTCAAGGAGATGGCCACTTGTATGATTCACTCAAGTCTCTTCCTCCGTAGTATTTGGTGAACGGTTAAATTGTGCAAATTACATTCAGAACCATGTTCCACACAAGGTAGTAAGAGGGATGACACCCTTTGAAGCCTAGTTTGGATGCAAGCTTGATGTTGAGAACTTTTGAGTCTTCGGAGCCAAGGCTATGGCTCAGATTCCCAAGAAGAAATGTAAGGCCTTGGAACCACAATCCAAACCTTGTATCTTTGTAGGGTATCCTGATGGTGTGAAGGGATATCGATTGATGAATCCTACTTCTCATGAGATATATATTTAGAAAAGTGTTAAGTTGGATGAGTCTTTTTGAATTCTACTTCTCCACTTATTGAGGATATTCAACTCATTGATTTGGATTCGACTCATCGAATAATGATGTTGTTGCGCGTGCTCCTCTTCCTGATCCTCCCGACCATCAGATCTTTGAGTCATCTAATTCTGATAGTAGTAATGATGAGGACTATGTCCCTTCTCACTCAAGTGAAGAATCTTCCAACTCTAAGCCTGATCCTCCTAGTCCCCTCTAAGCCAGGAAAACTTTGCAAAGTGCTAGAGATTTAGTTGGAGATACTTTGGATATGAGATGTACTCACTCAAATTTCGTTGGACCCCACTCTTTCTTTGCCTCTACTTGTAATCCACAGTATTTCTGAGAGGCTTTTGGTATTCCTGAGTGGGATTCTTCCATGGATGATGCGTATTCCTCTCTCATGAAGAACAATACTTGGGATCTCACCACTCTTCCGAAAGGAAGAAAAATTGTTCGGTGTAAGTGGGTGTTCCAAACAAATTATGGAGTAGATGGAGATGTCGAAAAGTTTAATGCACGATTAGTAGCAAAGGGTTTCTCCTGAGATAGTGGGGTTGACTATATTAAAACCTTTTCTCCAATTGCGAAGATGACTTCTATTCAATTGACCTTAGCCATACGTAAGAGCGGATGGAAAGTCCATCAAATGGACATTAAGAGTGCCTTCCTTCATGGTGACCTAGAGGAAGAGATCTATATGGAACAACCTCCAGGTTATGTCCAAGATCCCTCCCTCATTTGTAAGTTAAAGAAGTCTCTTTATGGCATTAAATAAGCCCCTAGGGCTTGGTATGCCAAGATGGGTTCCTTTTTACTTACATCGGGGTTTACTAGGTGTCATTCTAATCCAAATGTTTATATTCTATGGTAAGATGACTCCATACTCATTCTTGTTCTATATGTTGATGACTTGTTGATCACAAGATGCTCTTCCTCTATTATTGATTTTGTGAAGATTTCCTTGGCCAACAAGTTTTCCATGAGTGACTTAGGTCTACTTCATTACTTCCTTGGGATCCAAATTTCACAATTTGACTCGGGAATATTGATTTTGCAACCTAAGTATGCTCTTGATTTGCTAGCTCGTTTTCAGATGTCGATTGCAAGTCTTCTCCCACTCCTTTTGTCTCTGGGGTTAAGTTGGTTTCAGATTGCTCTACTCCCTTGGTTGATGGTACTCTTTATCAACGGTTGGTGGGGAGCTTGGTTTACTTAACTCACACTTGATTGGATTTATCATATGCTATTGGGATCTTGTGTAGATTCATGTAGGAGCCAGATGAGCTGCATTAGAAAGCAGATAAATGGATCCTTTATTATGTTCATGGCAGTTATGCTGGTAGCATTCAATTTGATGGAGGGGTTGATATTTACTTGATTGAGTTCACAAATTCTGATTGAGCCGGTGACTTAGATCATTGGAAATTTACTGGATACAATTTCTGTCTTAGTTTGGGTCCTATTAGTTGGTCTAGTAAGAAGTAGAATGTAATTGTGATATCATCTACAGAGGTAGAATAAAGAGGAGCAATTAACACTACCACAGAAGTTATTTGGCTACGTGGTATTCGATGCGAGTTTGGCATCCAATTTCAGTGGCCTACCATTATGTCTTGTGATAACACGAGCACTATCTCTATTTGCATAAATCTAGTTCAAGCATGAGTGGATGAAGCACATCGAGATTCATATGCACTTCATATGGGAACTTATTCATGATGGTATCATTGACATTCAAGATAGCTTAGACAACCGATCGGATTATGATTTATTCACCAAGCCCTTCACCGAGATGAAGTTTCTTCACTTATGGTCTCTTTTGGGGTGAGGTCTTCTACTGTTTGCTCATCTTATTCGGGGTATGTAGTCCTTCTTTTCTTCTTCTTTTCGAGGAAGATTGTGTTTTTATATGGGTACCTTATCAGGCCTCTAGTTGTCGAGCCCCACTGACACATCTTTCTTAGTTGTTTAGGAGTGTCTTCCCTTTCCATCGACTCTCATAGTGTGAGTTATCCTATGTTTCCTCCTCTCATATTGAAGGGTCATCTCACATGGGTTAGGTTTAGGGTTTCATGTGTGTCATACACTAGGTTACTCAAAGACCCTATATGTACACTTTTACTATTCATTTTATGAGCATGCCAAGGCACTCCACTCTCTTTCCTCTATGTGCAAGATTTGTTTCTGTTGAGAACGTTCTACCATTCTTGATCGATTCTTCCTTGCGATTACGCTGTTGGAGCTGTCATGATTCCGTTTGAGTGCAACAACTTCGTGGTGTATCATTTTCGATTAGATTCTCACAAAATATTTTCATCTTCGATGCCTCTCGTAAAATTTTTTTATCCAAGATACTTTGTCAAGTAATTAATTTGTAATTAAAGGTATGTTGATTATATTTTGCTAATCATTTTTCTATTATTGGCAAAGCTTTGAGAAATCTGAACTATGCATTTACACTCTTTAACCAACATGACCGTTAATACAAGCATTTGCTTTTATTCAAACCACGGTTATAAAACTTTGCTTTCATTTTTCTTATTGTGGGTTTCATTCCAATAACATTTCTTGCATTCATATCACTTATTTATGTAGCCATCCCATGTTTCCAATTGATTTCTCCATTTTCATGGGCGGTTGTCTTGTACAAATTGGGAGACATATCAAGATTTTGTATAGATTACTTTGGTCCCAGAGCGAGCTAATGTCATACATGCATTTTCTATAGGCAGGTTGTCTATATATTTTCGATATCATGGGTGGAAGTTATAATGGTATGTGGGTTTTGTTTAGTGAAACAAAATGAGGCTTGGAGTAATTTGGGCCCTCCATCCATTTCGCCCACAAAGAGGAATGTTTATTACTTTTTCAATACTCTCTCGCTCTCGATACTAGCACCCATATAGGCTTCTTAGTTCTCCGGAGGCATGCTGATGAATTCCTTCCTCTGGTTTGTTATCTACCTCAGTGTTATCATTCATTTCTGTGTATTAGATTTCTTGGGGTTTCAACTCATTTTTAATCCGACATGTAAGATATGAGCCAACATCATCCCACACAAGAGTTTATGGCTAAATATCTTCATGGGATGGAATGGCATTTCAGACAAATTTTTTGAGCTGCGCACCTTCTACTTTATGGTGGTCATTGCTCCCTTTAATTTCTGTTGGATAAGTAACCTTTCAGCCAAGAAAGGCCATATTATTTACTTCGCTTGGGTCAAATTTTTTCTCTATTTTTTCTTATTCTTTCGAGATTTATTTATTGAATGATAATCAATCCAGTGTTTAAGGGAGGAGATGTAAATCAAAGAAAATTTGGGATCCACATGCAGAAGTGGATATTATTTGGTATTGTAAGGTCTTTGAGGTCTTATTTCCACTTCATATCAGTATAATGTCATTTGGTCTAATCTCGAGTCTATTTGGGATCATAGGATCTAGCGCTTGGTTAACAAGTTGAGAATCTAAAGAAACATAGGTTTTGTATTTAAAAGAGTCCTTTCGCACTTTATATATTGGCTTCTTGACTTTTCAAGTATTCCTTATTAAATAAAATCATATTTGAAGCTAAGTTATGCTTTACTATGGATTTAAATGGATAAGTTAGCCCCCCTAACACTTGTTAACAACAAGCTGAAATGTTTTTGTTAGCTCCAAAAGACCTGATGGATGGAGATGCCTTCATATTTTTAAGGTTAGATACTTGCACTTCATAATCATTCATTGTATTTCATATATGTGTGGGGATTTGTGCCCAATGTGGTTTGATTTATAAGGGGACATATTTGTTTAAAAAAATTGATCTCGGGGTGAAATGGAGAATTACGGGTAGGAGTTAGGTGTGTTACGATTCAATAGAGCAATGTGTCGATTAAGTCATATCTAGCCACAAAATGCATCTTGGTGTCATCACTATTGCATATCATGTTGTTGTAACACATACCATATTTACTAGTCATTTCAAGCCAAGGTTTGTGCTCCCATTGTTTAAATGTTTATTACTTCACAATCATTCTTTGTTCACAATCATAATACATTATTTACCACCATTTGCTTATCATTTATTATAATTTCTTTCTCAAAAGTAGTTGTACATGTTTTCATATCTTCAGTGCTTCTAAGATATCAGATCACATTAGTAGATGTTATTTTTGTTTCCTCATAACCAACTTGCCTAAAAGAGAGGTGCATGCATTTTATCATCTACTCACCTAAAATTTGAATGTCACTATCATTATGGTTTTATCACGAACAAGCCTCTGTTTGAATTTATCATTTTGTGTGATAAATATATGGACGCCATGAATAGCAATATTTCAAAGTGGGTATGATGTTCAAGATGAGATTTTAAGGAGAGGAGACTCTAGAGCGAAGCTATTTTCATATTTTGCTATTTTGTTCTTATTCAACAAACACACCTACATTACTCCAAATGACTCCCTAAACACTGTGAACACACTCACAAGAAAAAAAAATTGATATTTCAAGCTCTAATTACATGCTATAGATGATGCTCTTTCATCTTATGCTGGAGATAAAGTGAATAAGAGAGCTTTGAAAAATCACACATTGTTAACCTAAGTGAGCATCTTTACCCTGTCCACACCCATTACTTGTTTTGATGTATGCCAGGTTTGGAATCAAAATATAGGTATTTGGAATTGGTTGTCGATTGAGGCATCCACAAATTAGAGTGCCTATCTTCAGATGCCTCTCTACAATTTTCCGTCCAAGATCCTTTTTCAAGTAGATAATGTGCAATTAAAGGTATGTTGATTCTCAATCATTTTTCTATTATTTGGAAAAGCTTTGGGAAGACTGAACTATGCATTTATAGTCTTTAACAAAATGGACCGTAGATTCAAGGATTTTCTTTCTTTCAAGCCCTAGTTATCAAACTTCTTTTGTTTTTCTTATTGTGGGTTTCCTCTCAACAACACTGTTTAAATTAATAACACTGATTTATGTAGTCCTCCCATGTTTTCCAATTTATTATTCTATTGTTATGGGTAGTTTTCTTGTACAAGTTGAGCAGGAGACAGATGAGGATTTTGCACTGATTACTTTAGTCCCAGAGCTAGAGGTAATGTGATACATGAATTTTCTATAGGTGGGTTGTCTATATATTTTTGGTATTCTGGGTTGAAGTTGTAATGGTATGTGAGTTTTGTTTAGTGCAACAAAATGAGCCTTGCAGTAATTTAGGCCCTCCATCCAATTCACCCACAAAGAGGAATGCATATTTCTTTTTCAAGACTCTCACTGCCTCTGATATTAGCACCCATGGAGGATTCTCTGTTCTCTAGAGGCAAGCTCATGAATTCCTTTCTCCTCTGGTTTGTTATCTACCTCAATGTTGTCATTTATTTATGTGTATTATATTTCTTGGGGTTTTAACTCATTTTTTATCCAACATGCAGGATATGAGCCAACAACCTCCCACCTAAGAGTTGGTGGCCGAAGATCTTCATGGGATGGAATGGCATTTCAGAGATATTTTTTAAGGTGCCCACCTTCTAATTTATGGTGGTCATTGCTCCCTTGAATTTCTGTTGGATAAGTGACCTTTTAACAAACAAAGGACATATTATCTTCTTCGCTTGGGTGATTTTTTCTCTATTTTTGTCTTCTTCTTTCGAGATTTATTTATTACATGATAATTAGTCTAGTGTTTAAGGGAGGATATATAAATAAAAGAACTTTGGGATCCACAGGAAAAAGCAGGTATTATTCCATATAGTAAGGTCTATGAGGTCTTATTTCTGCTTTAGATCACTATTATGTCATTTTGTATATCCTTAGAGTCTATTTGGGATATAAGGATCTGACACTTGATTAATAAGTTGAGCATCTTAAGAAACTCAACTTTTGTCTTTAAAATATTCCTTGTGCAATGTATATGTTAGCTTACTGAGTTTTTCAGTATTTCTTATTCCATAATATTGTATTTGAAGCTAAATTATGCAAAACTATGGATTGAAATGGATAGGTCAGCCCCCTGACACTTATTTACAATAGGATGGAATGTTCTTGTTCGCTCCAAAAGACTAATGGCGGGGATGCCTTCATATTTTTATGGTTAGATAACACACTTCATAATCATTCTTTGTATTTCATATATGTGTCTAGATTTGTGCTCGTTGTGATTTGATTTAGAAGGGGACTAATTTATTTTTAAAAATTAATCTTAGGGGTGAAAATGGAGAATTGTGGATAGGAGTTAGGCGTGTTATGAGTTAGTAGAAAAAATATGGCATATTCAGTGATATCTAGCCACAACATGCATCTTGGTGTCATCACTATTGCATCTCATGTTGTTGTAACACATACCATGTTTACTAGTTATTTAAAGCCAAGGTGTGTGCACCGCTTTTTTGAATGTTTATTACTACACAGGTATTGTTTGTTCACGATGATAATATTTTATTCACCACCATCTGCTTATCACCTATTATTTTTATTTTTCAAAAGTAGTTCTACATGTTTTTAGATCTTTTGTGCTTCTAAGATTTGAGATCATTGTAGTAGATGTTATTTCTTTGTCCTCATAACCACCTTGCCTAAAAGAGAGGTGCTTTAATTTTATCGTGTTGTCAGTTAAATTTTGAATCTCACTGTTATTATGGTTTTATCGCAAGACAAACTAGTCTGAGTTTACTGTTCTATGTAATAAATATATGGAGGCCATGAATAGAAATCTTTTAGTTTGTATGAGTTTCAAGATGAGATTTTAAGGAGAGGAGACTCCAAAGCGAAGGTATTCTCATATATTTACTATTTTTTTCTTATTCAACAAACCCACCTAGATGACTCCAAATAACTCCCTAAACCTAAAAACACACTAACACACAAAAATTTGATATTTCAAGCTATAGTTACATGCTATAGATGATGTTCCTTCATATTATGCTCTGCACATGAAATGAATAGGAGAGCTTCGAAATATCTTGCATTATTGGCCTAAGCGGGCATGTTTAACCTGTTCGGACACATTACTCATAATTGGTCGTTGTGTCGATCATACATGTGTACAGGATATAACAATTTAAAATTAGAAATCATACTTGAAATGTACAATCCATTCGTATCCGTAACAACCAGAAACCACAAGAAATAAACCTCGTATAATTATTCTGCTGTCATCTACAGACATGTCAATGCTCAGTATCCATTATTGACAGTGTTTTATGTAAGAAAAATTATAATATGTTTTCCCAAGACATGAAAAATATATATTTTCTTACATAATTAATAAACGCAACCTAAATTTAAAGGTTTGGAGAATAGAAAACTTATTTTTGATAAACGGCTCAGCTAACATAGATGGTGGATTCCTACCACCATTCAAGTTCATTTGCATTATGAGTGCATATAGTCATATTGTGGATGTTAAAAGTTTTACTTGGTTTTAGGATTGAATTCTTACGTGATTGGAGACTGGTGAGGGTATATATATTAACTTGAATCAAGATTGTTTTTGTCCAGGTAACAAGTCGTAGTTTGTTGCTTAATTTCATTTATTTCAATACGAAATGAACACTTTGTTCAACATAGTCACTTAATCTCTTAAGTTCCCATGTAACATTTATAGGTGATAGTTAAAAAGTGTTATGACATTCTTTTCATGGTTTTTTCATTTAGTTTTTAAGAGCATATTTAGTCATTATACTCCTCGTTATGGGTATTTACCAGTTTGTTCTGTTTAATAGTAATGACTATCATAATTTAGAATTGATAATTGTTATCTAATTTTTCCCCTCAGGAAAAATTTATCAAACAAAATCTTACACAGGAGAAATGGAGAGGTTTGTTCAGTCATGTGAGCTCACATTCGATCCCAAAAATCAAGCTACAGGAAGGCTTGACAATGGAGAAGAAAGGTCAGAAAATGAGTGACCAAATTTTTTTGAAAGAGATCGAGCTCAAGAAGAAGAAAAATGGAGAAAGGCTTGAAATTTTAAGTTTTTGCATTTTTGGCACTTCGGAAAAATAGGGCGAAAAAAGGGCAAAAATGTCCAAAACCCCGAAAGTCTGAAATTTCAGACTTTTAGATTTTGGGGTTTCGGAACTCTAAGGCACAAAGTTAGAGAATAGGCCCCAAATGTCTGAAATCCCGAAGTCGAAAGTCTGAAATTTTAGAATTTTGCGTTTTCAGGGTTTCAGAGAACTCGGAAAGCATGCCAGAAATGGAGCGGAAATGTCTAAAATCTTGAATTCTAAAAATCTAAAATTTTATATTTTCAAGGTTTTGAGAATTTTCAGAAATGTGCTAGGAAGTAGCGGAAAAGCATGAAATTTTGAAAGTACAAAGTTTGAAATTTCAGACTTCGACGTTTTGGAAGTCTCGATCCCCAAAACATGAAGATCACCTCTAGATGTCTGAAATCCCAAATTCTGAATGTCCAAAATTTCAGACTTTCAAACTTTTGGAACTCTCAAGTAGATTTGGTGGATGAATATTGATTCAAATTTTGAAAGATAAAGCGTCCAGAAAGGTTCAAATCTCTAGATTTCGGAGGTTGCATATTTTTGGATACCAAAAGCTGGAAGATCAATGATTGAGAATGACACTCGACCTTTAGATGGCCATAACTTTTGACTGGGAGCTCATATTTGCGTAAGAAAGTAATTTTTGGAACTCTCTCAAGCATCGCTACACAAAAATATGTGCATATATTTAAATTAATGAGACTAAGTTATTCAAAATGAAGAAATACAATTTACCATTTTGAGGTGTCCTAGGTTTCTCACCTACCACCATAATGAGGTATGGGCTTCATTTCTTGCCCAACAAGGAACAACACATGGAGGCATGGGTTTTGTGGTGGAAACCATCATCATTATAGGTGAATTCATTGCATTTTTGGGTGGTTGGAGTAGGTTTTCCATACATCGAATATAAAATTACAATTTGACACTTTCTAGAGAAAGTTTTATGCTTATCTTACTATGTCAACAACCATAGATGTGGCAGCATTAATTTTGTAATCACACCGAAGGTATTACACAAAGTGAAACACGACTGATGATTCTCACAACCATCGCAATCAAACAGTGTAGAGTTGTTAGCTAAGATATGTTGAAATCGAGGGCGCAAAGTTATTTTTTTGTTTCTACTTCTTTGCGGTTGTCTTTACCCAAAAATATCTTTGCAATCAACTTGTCACGTAATATGGTGACAATTGGCAATGTGGGAGCCACAGTCAGAGCTTTCAGGTTCCTCTATGTGGCTCCAAAGATAGTAGAGCTATTGGTCATTATGCAGTTATTTCATTTCATGTTTTTTCATTGAGGTGTAATACTGAGAACAAGAGGAACATGAATGGGATGTTATATTGAGAACAATGTTAGGACAAGTTTCTTTCTTGCTATTATTGCAGGCTAACCACATCATAACTTCTCATCGAGGTTCCAAGAACTGGTGATTTCTTGGGGAGTTTCACCCTTTTTATGTGCGTTTGCATAAGTACTCATGCCATGCGTTGATTTGATTTTTGTGGGTTGAGCTCGATTTGTTGTAAGGAGTAATTTTGTAGGGCTTTATGAGGAGTTGTAACATGGCTATGCTATCCCCCTCATGACTATTCCTCCTTTTGGTGAAAGGGTTTTCTACTTTACCCAAGGTCACATGGAACAGGTGTGTTTGGAGGGGCTTATTTGGTTTTTACTTGTTTTGATGTACGCCAAGTTTAGAATCACACTGGGTATTTGGAATTGGTTGTCGTTAAGGCATCCAAAAATTAGGGTAACTATCTTATGTTAGTGTGAGTTATCCTATGTGTCCTCCTCTCATATTGGAGGGTCATCTCACATGGGTTAGGTTTAGGGTTTCATGTGTGTTATGCACTAGGGTTACTCAAGACCCTATATGTACACTTTTACTATTCATTTTGTGAGCATTCTAAGAAAATATGTTTTCTTTCCTCTATGTGCAAGCTTTGTTTCTATTGATCAAGTTCTTCCATTATGATCGATTATTCCTTACGATTACTGTTGGTGCTATCACGATTCCATTTGAGTGCAACTACTTCATGGTGCATCATTTCGATTCGATTCTTGCAAACTCTTTTCATGGTAAAAGAGCTACATGACTTGTCGTCACACCAAAAGCTCAAACTCATGGTGGAGAGGGATCTCGTCGTGTTAATCAGATGCTACGCCAATACCCTCCTACACGATGGAGCTGGGTATACACCCAATCAGCTCCAAAAACATTAGGAGGAAGTGACACTAGGAATTTCCTAGGAGGTCACCCATCCTAGAACTACTCGACCCATGTGAGTTATTCTTTTACTCAGTCCACCTCTTCTCTGGCTATGCATTTTTGTTACGGCTCGTGTTTTTACTCTGGTGTTTTTACACATCGTGGTTCACATTTTTTCACATCGTTGTGTGTATTTTGTTGTGGAATTTTTGCTTTATAGTTTTTTGCACAAAGCATGGTTCGCTTGTCCTTGGCCTCCTTGTCACAAACACACTACCTCCCTGTCCCTCGGACTCGGCTCGAACTTGTGGTGTGGAATCTTGCTTTCTTTGCGACCGCATTGCTACGCCCCATCCGTGCTCCTGCGCTCGAACCCTATCCTCCATAAAGCTTGGCTTTGCTCTAGCGACCTCCACAAACGGTAATATTTTTTTCCATTTATTTCCTTCAACTACCGTAGTTTGTACTTTTTTTGGTAAGTTTTTTTTAATTTTTTGGTGGGATTTTTAAACAAAAAAAGGAATGTGGGGATGTTTCTAAAATTTTAAATTCCTTTTTGTAAGTTTTTAAACCTTTTCTTTTTAAACACAACCGTAAGTGTTTTATTTTGGTAGTTTTTTAATCGTAATTTTTTTATTAATTGTTATTAATAAAACTTAGTTAGGTTCCTTTTTTATTTAATAGATCTTCTTAGATTTATTTTTAAATCAACTCAATATTCTTTAGGATTTCATTTCCTTAATTAGTTTTTTTAATTTGAAATTAATTAGATTTAATTTAATTAAGTCTAGTTTATTAATTTCTAAAATTCCTTTATTACGATTAGTAAATATTAATTATCGGCATCTAAATTACCTTTTTATCATTTTTTAAAACTCCATAGCTCTCAAATTAGCTAAATAGGATGTTTCAAAATGGTAATTTTTAACATTATTGTCGATTTTTTTTCTCTAATCGTGCACTCAAGTGTGCAACATCACTTTGAGCACTTATTTCCCTTCCAGAATTTTTTCCAGTGTTGAAGATATTGAACTCCTTGAGTTCCCAATCATTGTTTTTACCCTTATTATTACTTGCGACTAGTGAGCGCATCCGCCATAGTCTGCAGTAAGGGGCTTTTTCGTTTGCGACGTGAGACGCTTTTTCTCACAACTAAGATTTTCTTTCACCTCCTTCCTTATTTCTTGCTTTTTTATGGTGTCCTATTTGTTGCACTCCACGAAACACTGTTGTGGTCTTCTATCTTACACGTTATTAAGTTAATTACAAGACAAGTTACTAAGTGTTTCAAACCACACGCACATACCCGATTGTAATCAATGCACTAAACTCTAAAGTTCCGAAAGTAAGGGGATTCTAATTGTCTTGGGTGGCTGTGTTTCTTTTTTCTCTCTCTTACTATGGATGCACTTTCAATTCTCTTGCTTACACTGTTCAAATTTTTCAAATGGAGATTGAAAATAATAATGAAACTAAGGGGTAAAGGGTTATTCCACATCACCATGGGAACTAAGACTAAACCAGAAGACAAACTGAAAAATCTAAGTGGTTAAACCGTAATGATGAAGCTTTAGGTCTTCTTTGTATGTTTGTTTATCCGACTTTCTCTTCCATATTGAGGTGTTTGAAACACCTAAATGCTTGGAAAACATTGGATGTGATGTTTGGTCAACTACATGACATGAGAGTGCATGAGTTGGAAAATGAACTACTAGGGTTAAATCCTAGTGAATTTGAAAACCTACAGGCTTTCTTCTCAAAATTTGTCCACATTAGACCGTTGTTACAATGATGTCAAGTAGAGAACAAATATTCTCAACTGATCTTGTCGATTCTCTCTAAACTAGGTCTTGAATATTCTGTCTTCATGTCAACTTTCTATGCTACAAAAGCAGCTTTAGGCGATACTTGGACTATGCCCTCCTTTGACTATTTTTCATCCCAACTAATTCGAGAATAGGAGAAACTCATTCAAACGAGGCCTCTCGATTCCAAGTCACATCCCCTTGTAGCAAGTACTAGTAAGGGAAATAAGACTGAAAAGAAGAAAGAAAGAAAGGATCAACCTAAAAAGAAACCAAGACCAAACCTAAAAATGACACAAACACTTCAAATTCTGAGCCTAAGGCACAAAAAAGCAAGTATTTTTGTTCCTATTACAAGAAGTATGGTCATGAAGAGCAACACTATTTTAAGAAACAGATTGAACTAACAATGGAACTGAATATGTAAACAACGAGTTCATGGATTTCTACTTACGAAGGGATATCTTTGCTTTGTATATAGTTGTTTATATCCCTTTGCGAGAAAGAAAGAACAATACTCTCAAGGAGATGGCCACTTATATGATTCACTTGAAGTCTCTTCCTCTGCAAAGTATTTGGTGAAGTAGTTAAATTGTGCAAATTACATTCAGAACCATGTTCCACACAAGGTAGTAAGAGGGATGACACCCTTTGAAGCTTGGTTTGAATGCAAGCTTGATGTTGAGAACTTTTGAGTCTTCGGATCCAAGGCTATGGATCAAATTCCCAAGAATAAATGTAAGGATTTGGAACCAAAATCCAAACCTTGTACCTTTGTAGTGTATCCCGATGTTGTGAAGTGATATCAATTCATGAATCCTACTTCTCATGAGATATATATTTAGAGAAGTGTTAAGTTCAATGAGTCTTTTTGAATTCTACTTCTTCACTTATTGAGGTTATTCAACTCATTGATTTAGATTCGACTCATCGAATAATGATGTTGTTGCGCATGCTCCTCTTCCCGATCCTCCCGACCATTAGATCTTTGAGTCTTCGATTCGATAGTAGTAATGACGAGGACTATGTCCCTTCTCACTCAAGTGAAGAATCTTCCAACTCTAAGCCCGATCCTCCTAGTTCCCTTTAAGCTAGGAAAACTTTGCAAAGTGTTGGAGATTTAGTTTGAGATACTTCAGATATGAGACACACTCACTCAAATTTCGTTGGACCCCACTCTTTCTTTACCTCTACTTGTAATCCACAGTATTTCTAAGAGGCTTCGGTATTCCTGAGTGGGATTCTTCCATGGATGATGCGTATTCCTCTCTCATGAAGAACAATACTTGGGATCTCACCTCTCTTCCGAAAGGAAGAAAAATTGTTCAGTGTAAGTGGGTGTTCCAAACAAAGTATGGAGTAGATGGAGATGTCTAAAAGTTTAATGTGTGATTAGTAGCAAAGGTTTTCTCCCATATAGTTGGGGTTGACTATACTAAAACCTTTGCTCCAATTGTGAAGATGACTTCTATTCAACTGACCTTAGCCATTTCGTAGTGAACAGATGGAAAGTCCATCAAATGGATATTAAGAGTGCCTTCCTTCATGGTGACCTAGAGGAAGAGATCTATATGGAACAACCTCCGGGTTATGTCCAAGATCCCTCCCTCATTTGTAAGTTAAAGAAGTCTCTTTATGGCCTTAAATAAGCCCCTCGGGCTTGGTATGCCAAGATGGACTCCTTTTTACTTACATCAGGGTTTACTAGGTGTCATTATGATCCAAATGTTTATATTCTATGGTAAGATGACTCCATACTCATTCTTGTTCTATATGTTGATGACTTGTTGATCACAGGCAGCTCTTCCTCTATTATTGATTTTGTAAAGATTTCCTTGGCCAACATGTTTTCCATGACTAACTTAGGTCTGATTCATTATTTCCTTGGGATCCAAATTTCACAATTTGACTCGGGAATCTTGATTTTGCAACCTAAGTATTCTCTTGATTTGCTAGCTCATTTTCAGATGTTTGATTGCAAGTCTTCTCCCACTCATTTTGTCTCTGCGGTTAAGTTGGTTTTAGATTCCTCTACTCTCTTGGTTGATGGTACTCTTTTTCAACAATTGGTGGGGAGCTTGGTTTACTTAACTCACACTTGATTGGATTTATCGTATGCTATTGGGATCATGTCTAGATTCATGCAGGAGCAAGATGAGCTGCATTAGAAAGCAGATAAATGGATCCTTTATTATATTCATGGCACTTATGCTAGTAGCATTCAATTTGATGGAGGGGTTGATATTGACTTGATTGGGTTCACAAATTCTGATTGGGTGGTGACTTAGATCATTGGAAATATACTTACGGATACGATTTCTCTCTTGGTTTGGCTCCTATTAGTTGGTCTAGTAAGAATTAGAATGTAATTGTGATATCATCTGAGAGGTAGAATAAAGAGGAGCAGATTAACACCGCCATAGAATTTATTTGGCTACGGGATATTCTCGCTGAGTTTGGCATCCAATTTCGGTGGCCTACCATTATGTACTCTGATAACATGAGAAATATCTCTATTTACAGAAATCTATTTCAGCATTAGTGGATGAAGCACATCGAGATTCATATGCACTTCAATCTGATTAGACAACCTGATCAAATTATAGATTTATTCACCAAGCCCTTCTTTGAGATGAAGTTTCTTCACTTACGGTCTCTTCTTGGGGTGAGCTCTTCTATAGCTGCTCATCTTTTTCGGGGTATGTAGTCCTTTTCTTCTTCTTTTTCTAGGAAGATTGTGTTTTTATATGGGCACCTTATCAGGCCTCTAGTTGTCGGATCCCACTAACACATCTTTCTTAGTTGTTTAGGAGTGTCTTCTCTTTCCCTCTGACTCTCATGCCACTACCCCAGCTTCGATGAAGGGGGGGTGTTAGTGTGAGTTATCCTCTGTGTCCTCCACTCATATTGGAGGGTCATCTCACATGGGTTAGGTTTAGGGTTTCATGTGTGTCATGCACTAGGGTTACTCAACACCCTATATGTACACTTTTACTATTCATTTTATGAGCATGCCAAGACACTCCATTGTCTTTCCTCTATGTGCAAGATTTGTTTCTGTTGAGCAAGTTCTACCATTACTAATCAATTCTTCCTTGCAATTATGCTAGAGCTGTCATGATTCCATTTGAGTGCAACTACTTCGTGGTGTATCATTTCTGATTAGATTCTCGGAAAAATATTTTCATCTTTAGATGCCTCTGTAAAAAAATTTATCCAAGATACTTTGTCAAGTAATTAATGTGTAATTAAAGTTATGTTGATTATATTTTGCTAATCATTTTTGTATTATTTGGCAAAGCTTTGAGAAGACCTGAACTATGCATTTACACTCTTTAACCAACATGACCGTTGATACAAGCATTTTCTTTTTGTTCAAGCCCTTGTTATCAAACTTCGGCTTTAATTTTTCTTATTGTGAGTTTCATTCCAATAACATTTCTTGCATTCATATCACTTATTTATGTATCCATCCCATGTTTCCAATTGATTACTCTATTTTCATGGGTAGTTGCCTTGTCTAAACCGAAAGCAGAGACATATGAGGATTTTGTATAGATTACTTTGGTCCCGGAGCGAGAGCTAATGTCATACATGCATTTTCTATAGGCAGGTTGTCTATATATTTTGGATATCATGGGTGGAAGGTATAATGGTATGTGGGTTTTGTTTAGCGAAACAAAATGAGGCTTGGAGTAATTTGGGCCCTCCATCAATTCGCCCACAAAGAGGAATGTTTATTACTTTTTCAATACTCTCCCCGCCTACGATACTAGCACCCATATAGGCTTCTTAGTTCTCCGGAGGCATCTTTGATGAATTCCTTCCTCTGGTTTGTTATCTACCTCAGTGTTATCATTCATTTCTGTGTATTAGATTTCTTGAGGTTTGAACTCATTTTTAATCCGACATGCAAGATATGAGCCAACATCATCCCACACAAGAGTTTATGGCTAAAGATCTTCATGGGATGGAATGGCATTTTAGACATATTTTCTGAGCTGCGCACCTTCTACTTTATGGTGGTCATTGCTCCCTTTAATTTCTGTTCGATAAGTAACCTTTCAACCAAGAAAGGCCATATTATTTACTTCGCTTGGGTTGATATTTTTGTCTATTTTTTCTTCTTCTTTGATTTATTTATTGAATGATAATCAATCCAAGTGTTTAAAGGAGGAGATGTAAATCAAAGAAAATTTGGGATCCACATGCGAAGTGGCTATTATTTGGTATAGTAAGGTCTTTGAGGTCTTATTTCCACTTCAAATCAAGTATAATGTCATTTGGTCTAATCTCGAGTCTATTTAGGATCATAGGATCTAGCGCTTGGTTAACAAGTTGAGAATCCAAAGCAACATAGGTTTTGTATTTAAAAGAGTCCTTCTACACTTTATATATTGGCTTACTTGACTTTTCAAGTATTCCTTATTAAATAAAATCATATTTGAAGCTAAGTTATGCTTTCTTATGGATTTAAATGGATAAGTTATCCCCCTAACACTTGTTAACAATAAAAGGCTGGAATGTTTTTGTTAGCTCTAAAAGACCGATGGATGGAGATTCCTTCATATTTTTAAGGTTAGATACTGCACTTCATAATCATTCATTTTATTTCATATATGTGTGTGGATTTGTGCCCAATGTGGTTTGATTTATAAGGGGACATATTTGTTTTAAAAAAAAATGATCTCGGGGGTGAAATGGAGAATTACAAGTAGGAGTTAGGTGTGTTACGATTCTATAGAGAAATGTGTCATATTAAGTCATATATAGCCACAAAACGCATCTTGGTGTCATCACTATTGATATATCATGTTGTTGTAACACATACCATGTTTAGTAGTCATTTCAAGCAAAGGTTTGTGCTCCCATTGTTCAAATGTTTATTACTACGCAATCATTCTTTGTTCACAATCATAATACATTATTCACAACCATTTGCTTATCATTTATTATGTTTTCTTTCTCAAAAGTAGTTTTACATGTTTTCATATCTTCAGAGCTTCTAAGATATCAGATCATAGTAGTAGATGTTATTTTCGTTTCCTCACAACCAACTTGCCTAAAAGAGAGGTGCATGCATTTTATCGTCTACTCACTTAAAATTTGAATCTCACTATCATTATGGTTTTATCACGTAGAACAAGCCTATTTGAATTTATCATTTTGTGTGATAAAAATATGGACGCCATGAATAGCAATCTTTCGGTGGGTATGATGTTCAAGATGAGATTTTAAGGAGAGGAGACTCTAGAGCAAAGGTATTTTCATATTTTGCTATTTTGTTCTTATAAAAAAACACACCTACATTACTCCAAATGAATCCCTAAACCTGTGAACACACTCACAAGAAGAAAATCGATATTTCAAGCTCTAATTACATGCTATAGATGATGCTCTTTCATCTTATGCTCTGGACATGAAGTGAATAAGAGAGATTTCACAAATCACACATTGTTAACCTAAGTGAGCATCTTTACCCTGTCCACACCCATTACTTGTTTTGATGTATGCCATGTTTGGAATCAAAATAAAGGTATTTGGAATTGATTGTCAATTGAGGCATCCAAAAATTAGAGTGCCTATCTTCAGATGCCTCTCTACAATTTTTGTCTAAGATCCTTTTTCCAAAGTAGATAATGTGTAATTAAAGGTATGTTGATTCTATTATGCCAATCACTTTTCTATTATTTGGAAAATCTTTGGGAAGATGAACTATGCATTTATAGTCTTTAACAAAATGGACCGTAGATTTAAGGATTTTCTTTCTTTCAAGCCCTAGTTATCAAACTTATTTTGTTTTTCTTATTGTGGGTTTCATCTCTATAACACTTGTTTAAATTAATAACACGATTTATGTAGTCCTCCCATGTTTTCCAATTTATTATTCTATTGTTATGGGTAGTTTTCTTGTACAAGTTGAGTAGGAGACAGATGAGGATTTTGCTGCAGATTACTTTAGTCCCAAAGCTAGAGGTAATGTGATACATGAATTTTCTATAGGTGGGTTGTCTATTTATTTTTGGTATTTTGGGTTGAAGTTGTAATGGTATGTGTGTTTTGTTTAGTGCAACAAAACGAGCCTTGCATGATAATTTAGGCCTTCCATCCAATTCACCCACAAAGAGGAATGCATATTTCTTTTCAAGACTCTCACTACCTCGATATTAGCACCCATGGAGGATTCTCTCTGTTCTCCGGAGGCAAGCTCATGAATTACTTTCTCCTCTGGTTTGTTATCTACCTCGGTGTTGTCATTTATTTATGTGTATTATATTTCTTGGTGTTTTAACTCATTTTTAATCCAACATGAAGGATATGAGCCAACAACCTCCGACCCAAGAGTTGGTGGTGAAGATCTTCATGGGATGGGATGGCATTTTAGAGATATTTTTTAAGGTGCCAACCTTCTAATTTATGGTGGTCATTACTCCCTTGAATTTTTGTTGGATAAGTGACCTTTTAGCAAAAAAGGACATATTATCTTCTTCGCTTGGGTCGATTTTGTCTCTATTTTTGTCTTCTTCTTTCGAGATTTATTTATTACATGATAATTAGTCGAGTGTTGAAGGGAGGATATATAAATAAAAGAAACTTTTGGATCCACAGGAAAAAGCAAGTATTATTCCATATAGTAAGGTCTATGAGGTCTTATTTCTACTTTAGATCACTATTATGTCATTTTGTATATTCTTAGAGTCTATTTGGGATATAAGGATCGACACTTGATTAATAAGTTGAGTATCTTAAGCACCAAAAATTTTCTCTTTAAAATATTCCTTTGCAATGTTTTTGTTGGTTTCTTGAGTTTTCTATATTTCTTATTCCATAAAAATGTATTTGAAGCTAAGTTATTCATTACTATGGAGTGAAATGGATAGGTCAGCCCCATGACACTTATTAACAATAGGATGGAATGTTTTTACTAGCTCCAAAAGAATAATGGCTGGAGATGCCTTCATTTTTTTATGGCTAGATAGTGCACTTCATAATCATTCTTTGTATTTCATTTATGTGTCTGGATTATTTTTCATTGTGGTTTGATTTAGAACGGGACTGATTTATTTTAAAAAAAATTATCTTAGGGGTGAAAGTGGAGAATTGTGTGTAGGAGTTAGGCGTGTTACGAGTCAGTACAAAAAATATGGCATATTCACTCATATCTAGCCACAACATGCATCTTGTTGTTATCACTATTACATCTCATGTTGTTGTAACACATACCATGTTTACTAGTTATTTCAGGCCAGGGTGTGTGCATCCCTTGTTCAAGTGTTTATTACTACACAAGCATTCTTTGTTCACAATGATAAGATGTTATTCACCACCATCTGCTTAGCACCTATTATGTTTTCTTTCCCAAAACTAGTTTTACATGTGTTCATATCTTGAGTGCTTCTAAGATTTGAGATCATTGTTGTAGATGTTATTTCTTTATCCTCACAAGCACCTTGCCTAAAAGAGAGATGCATGTTTTTTTATCATGTTGTCACTTAAATTTTGAATCTCACTATCATTATGGTTTTATCACAAGATAAGCTAGTCTGAGTTTACCATTCTATGTGATAAATATATGGAGCCCATGAATAGAAATCTTTTGGTTGGTATGAAGTTTAAGATGACATTTTAAGGAGAGGAGACTTCCAAATTGAAGGTATTTTCATATATTTACTATTTTTTCTTATTCAACAAACCCACCTAGATGACTCCAAATGACTCCCTAAACCTAAAAACACACTAACAAACCAAAATTTGATATTTCAAGCTATAGTTACATGCTATAGATGATGTTCCTTCATATTATTCTCTCGCACATCAAATGAATAGGAGAGCTTCAAAAATCTCACATTGTTGGCCTAAGTGGGCAAGTTTAACTTTGTTTGCACACATTACTCATAATTCGTCGTTGTGTCGATCATACATGTGTACAAGATATAAAAATTTTAAATTAGAAATCATACGTGAAATGTACAATCCATTTTCTAACATTGTCAACATTGAATCCGCAATAGCTAGTAACCACAAGAAAGAAACCCCGCATACAATTATTTTCCATCATCTACGGACATGTCAATGCTTAGTATGGATTATTGATGGTGTTTTATGTAAGAAAAATATAATATATTTTCGAAGACATGACAAGTATATTTTTTCTTACATAATTAATCAAGGAAAGTAAATTTAAAGGTGTGGAGGATAGAAAAATCACTATTGATAAATGGCTTAGCTAACATAGATGGTGAATTCCTACACCCATTCAAGTTCATTTGCATTATGAGTGCATATAGTCATATCACGAGATGTTAAAAATTCTTCTTGGTTGTAGGTTTGAACTCTTACTTGATTGGAGACTGGTGTGGGTATATATATTAATTTGAATCAAGATTTTTTTGGTATAGGTAATAGGTGGTAGTTGGTTGCTTAATTGCATTTATTTCAATGTGAAATGAACACTTTGTTCAACATAGTAACTTAATCTCTTAAGTTCCTATGTAACATTTATAGGTGATAGTTAAAAAGTGTTATTACATTCTTTTCATGGTTTTGTCATTTAGTTTTTAAGAGCATATTTAGTCATTATGCTCCTCGTTATTGGTATTTACCGGTTTGGTCTGTTTGATAGTAATGACTATGAAAATTTAGAATTGATAATTCTTATCAAAATTTTCCTTCGGGAAAAATTGATCGAACAAAAACTTGCATAGGGAAATGGAGAGGTTGGTTCAGTTGTATGAGCTCACATTCAATCCCAAAATTTAAGTTCTAGCGGGCTTGACAATGGAGAAGCAAGGTTGGAAAATGAGTGGCCAAACAATGTTGAAGGAGATCAGAGCTCAAGAGGAAGAAAAATGGAGAAAGGCTCGAAATTTTAATTTTTTTGCATTGTTGGTACTTCGGAAAAAATAGGGTGAAAAATGGGTAGAAAAATATGAAACCTGAAATCCCAAAATTCCAAAATTTCAAACTTTCAGATTTCAGGGTTTTGGAACTCTTAGGCGCAAAGTTAGAAAATCGGACCCAAATTTCTGAAATCTCAAAGTCTGAAAGTCTGAAATTTTAGAATTTCAAGTTTTTGGGTTTCAGAGACCTGGGAAGCATTCCATAAATGGAGTGAAAATGTTTGAAATCCTGAAGTCAGAAAGTCTCAATTTATTTATTTTTGGGGTTTCGAGAATTTTGGGATTCGTGCCAGGGAAGTAATGGAAAAGCCTGAAATCCTAAAAGTCTGAAATCTGAAATTTTGGACTTGAAGTTTTAGAGTTTCAGACTTCTTGAGTTTCAGAAGTCTTGACCCCCAAAACATGAAGATTACCCCTAGATGTCTAAAATCCTAAATTCCAAAGATCCAAAATTTTGGACTTTTAGAATTTCAAGTTTTGGAATTTCGAAACTCTCAAGTAGATTTGGCGGATGAACAATGATTCAAATTTTGAAATGTAAATGTCTCAATTTCAAGATTTTAGAGGTTACATCTTTTTAGACTCGAATCAAGAAGATCAACAATTACGAGAATGACACTCTAAATTTCAAATGGCCATAAAGTTTGACTGGGAGCTTAGATTTGCACAAGAAAGGAATATTTGGAAAGCTCTCAACCTCTTGGCCTCATCAAATTACCTCCAATCCCCCTTTTAATTTTTGTAATATAATTACTGCGCAAAATCAGTCAATACCTCCTTCGGCCTCGTGGCCTTATCAAAACATCAAGGATAAAATATACACACATAAATCAATAACCATTCGCATAAAGATAAATTGTCATCTCTACTAAACAATGCTATCATTTTTCTAAAATTCTAACAACATTTGAACTCTGTCTTTTATCAATATCAACAAGATCATGATCTTAATTCAAAATCTAAATCATAGTCGATAAGATGAGAATTCCATATGTCGTAATATATATATATATATATATATATATATATATATATATATATATATATATATGTCAATATCACATCATCATCATCATTAATATAAAAATGCCTCTTTATGCCTCTAAGAATTCACACAATCATACTATGAATAACAATCCATCAATAATCAGAATATCTCTATCATCTAATACCATGCTAAACCAAAATGATACAATAACATTTATGTCTATAGTAAAAATTTATCGAAATCAAAATATAATAAGTGTCGAAGAGGAGTGGGCACTACCGATTGTTTGTTGTGGATGGTGTGTTAAATAAATGGATTTTTTCACCAATCATCTCTTAGTTTCATGCCTAAACATAAATAAATGAGATAGAATTTGAAATTAATTCAAAGTTGTGACTATTCATTAGGCTAAAATTTAGAAAACTTGTTGTGTAGATAGCTTTAAATAGCTAGTATAATCATGTTTCACTATCAACAATACTTTACAAGTAGAACATATGTAAGAAATATTAAAATTTTATCAACATTCTTTAGGGATGAACTTAGGGGTGTGTTTATTTTTATAGGTTTGACGTGCACATAAAATTTATATGTATTTGGGTACAAAGTGCATGGAGAGTTGAGATGATAAGGGCCATTTGAGTATTTTAGATACAAAACTTTAGGTGAAGTAATTCAATGTTTTTGGTGTAAGTATAGAATATGGAACAATATTTAAAGGGAGTTAGAGAGGATAAACGATTTAATGAAATCTCATTAATAATCCATATTTAATATTTTTAGTTTTAATCATGAGATGATATGATTTTTAGTTATTATTTTGTTTTATATTGTTTTTGTATTGTTGTAAATGATGTGACCTTAGAAATTTATTTTATACTATCTTCATCTTGAATCAATTTTATTTATGGAAATAACTACAAAAAGTATAGCATGAAGTGGTTATAAAAACTATTTATCACTTCTAAAAAGAAATTAATAGGTAGAAATGTAGGACTAATAACTCATCTAGTAAGTTAATAAAACAAATTGATTAAATTATCTTCATTTTTCATGCACATAACATGACTACTCTAAAGTATTTTCCTTGCCACATTTTTACAAAACAAAACCACACTTCATAATTGAAAACAAAATTTATTAGGGGTATTAGGGACCACATTAAAGTAAGGTGATATTTACATGGAGTAAATGTGTCACAATTCATGCAACGGTTTTATAAATTCACTTTCATATTTGTACCATCAAATTGTCATTTTGGTCACATTTTTTCGTAATGATTTCAATTAAAAGGTAAACATTAAAATAACATGAAAGTAACATAGTTAGTGGCACTAATTACACTTGATGTATTAATATTTTGTGCTTAAAAGGATAATCAACTTATAACATACATTAATGTTACACATTAACAAAACATTGAACATCTTTTAGGCTTTGATTGGTGCAAGTATGCAAAATAAATATCTACTACATATTAATGTGATACTTGAAACCGTATTAGATTTTATTGGTACAAATATGGTCAATCAATCTTTAATACTTAATATTACAAAAATTTAATGTGTAGTATGTCTCCATTGAAATAAATACCTAATACACATTAATATTGCATTTTAACATAATATAGGGCTCACGTAGCAAAAATGGTGCCAATCATGCTCTAATGACATGTATTCATGTGAAAATTAAATTGTATAATGGATTGCTATGCTCAAATACACCAATAAATATGTAATACACACAATGTTACAAATTAACGTGTATTAATGATTGTTGTAATTTTTTTATGCGTGAATCAACCTCTAACATACCTATTAGAACAAGTATTTTAATGTGTATTATAACTCAAGTGGCGTAGGTTACAAGTGCATTTTATCATATTATACCTTTTTTATGATTAAATTTGTATCGGGTCTTGATTGAGGACATGTGTGGCAAATCAATCCTAAATACATACCAATTTAAAAATTTGATGTATGTTATGAATTGATTGGTTCAAATGTAGCCAATTGATCAGCGATAAATGTAGATTTAATTTTTGTATAACATAATCAAATTTAGAAATTGATAAATATAAGTTAAAAAAATAAATGTAATTAATATTTTTGTTTTAGGACTTTAACTATCCATCAACAATCATTTCTTAAAGTTAGGATATGATATAGATGGAAAATATAGGTCATTGAATTAAAATTCAGGATTTTTTGAACTAGAGAACATTTTTTTATTAGATTAGGTAATAAGATTGGGATTATGGCTCTCAAAGGCCTTACAAAAGAGATACATAATGAGAGACATAATGAAGAAGAAATGGGTGACCTCTACCGGTGGTCAAAAGAGTCAAAAAATACTAGTGAAAACTCAACTCCCAAGGGTGAGTCAAAGAGAATTGACACAAACCAAAATAACTACGAATCACCACCGGACGCCACTCAAGAGTGAGTACGCATTACATAATGTTTTTGAGGTGGACCTCCATTCTTCCCACATCATCCTCCATAGGAGAAAAATACCCCAAATAATGTTTAAAATAAGGCCCTAGGAATACCTCGATCCTCCCCTTGACCAAATCCATAAAACCATTTCCAAATGGTGGGACAAGGTGCTAGTGATACCAACTATTGGTGCTCGATTTAATCTCACCTGTTTGTTAAAAATTTCATAGTATGCATGGTTTGAAGTATTTTGTGTCTCCCCTGTATGAGATGCATGAAATCTTTCTCCTTCATTTGGTTTCCTTTTCTAGTCCTTTCCTTAGGCCATCCATCACATTGAGTCTTGGTTTTATTTACGTTTTCTCTTTGCGGGGATTTTATTTTTTGTTGGGTGTCTTTCATGATTGTGTCTCCTTTGTAAATATTGTCCCAACATCCATGGATATGTGGTCGTATTTAATTGGACATGGAACAATGGGTCTTTTGGTGAAATTGTCACTTTTTTTACATTTGTAAAAAATGCCAAATTGGTCTCATGGCTCTGATAAATTCTTATTGGATATTCAACAATATGAAGTGGAGAAGAAAAAGTCTTACTTTTACCCTAAAGATCTACACTTGTTATAAATCAAGAGGTTGTGGAAAGGTGGGCCCTTTTTGTGTTTTGAGGCATTATGGCGAAAGGAATGAAAATATAAAAGGAATGCCTAAGGCTCGACAAAAGGACACATGGCGGTTTGAAAAGTCAAAGGTGGAGAGGTGGATCGTCGGAGCATTTTGAAGATTTTGGCCTTTTTTGAAAAGGAGAAAAGTTATAAAATGAGTCGTGATTCTCTGGGGACCAAATAATGTCACATGTTTGAGTTAGCATTGAAAATTCAAAGTGGGGAGGCGGGTCACTAGAGAATTTTGGAATTTTGGCCTTTTTGTGAAAAGGAGTAAAGTTATAAAGTGATTCGCAACCCTGTTGTCACCCAGGTAAAGCCATGTGTTGAGCCCATATCAAAAGTGGAGGGGCAGGCCAAAATGTCCAAAAATACACATTTTCTTAAAGTATCACAAAATACAAAAAGTACCCCTAGGCCCGCTTCAACTAAGATATTTTCCACGTGGACGACTCAATTTTGAAGTTGTGAAAGACAAAGTTAATGGCTATGATACAAGGCATTTAGTTCTACCACCATTAATGCTCTAGGACCTCAAGAGATTTGAATGCATTTCATATTTTATTGTTAATTTCATGGTCTCTTGTCATTTTTATCAGTGAAGTGCAATCGTAAATTGTTGTGGAGCTCAATTTTTGAACCCGAGAAGTGCGAAAGTTGTTTTTTTAATCAAAATTGCTTGGGAACCTATAGAAAACTACCAAGATGAAGCAGAGCAAGATGCAAAGGAAAAGGATGAAGAGAAGGAAGTTGTAGGTGTAAAGGATGATCAACAGGATTATGCGCATTCTTCCTCTTTTTGTATTTTCATGTTTTCAGAATAAGGAGGAAATGCTCCAAATAATTTTCCAGAAGCGACAACCGGATGCCCCAGTTAAAAACAACTGGTGGAAATAATTGAAAAAGATTATCTTTTGTACACCTGGCAGCTTTTGGGTGTAAATTTGTTAAATATCAATTTCTGGAATAAATTTATAACAAACAAAGTATTTGTTGGAATCAGCTTGAAAGTATATGGAGTGAGAGTTCAAACATGTCAGAGCCAACTCGAAAGTATAAGGTAAATACCTAAGACCTACAAAAGGACACATGGAGGGCTTGCAATCATTTGAGGATCCTCTTATGGGTCTTACCTTTGGAGTTGTGCCAAGGAGACACATGGAGGCTTCCATTAGCTCCTCTTTATATTGAGACTTCTCATCTGTCGAAGAGACTTTCTTAGGCACGGGACAAATGGAGGGCCTGCGCTTGTTTGGAGATGTTGACCTGAATATTAATTTTGAAAGAGTGCCAAAGAGACACGTGGAGGTTTCTGCTGGATCTTCCCATACTTAGAATTTTCAAGCATCTGATGAAACTTTCTTAGATCCTAGGCACGTGGCACCTTCTACTGGTTCTTAAAATTTTCAATGGTTGGTATAACTTTTTAGGCTCGAGACATGTGGAGAGCCCGCACTTGTTTGGGATCTCTGATTTTGGGCACCTTATAAAAATTGTGATTAAGAGACACATGGAGGCTTCCACTTTGCTCCTCTTTATACCGAGACTTCTCAATGGCCAAAGTGACTTTCTTTGTTCTTGGACATGTGGAGGGCCCACCCTTGTTTAGGGACCTGCCCCTCAATTTTACTTTTGAAATAGCTCCAAAGAGACATGTGAAGGTTTTGCCTTTGGATCTTCCAATACTTAGAATTTTCAAGCGTCAATGAAAATTTCTCGGACCCTAGGCACGTGGCACCTTCCATTGGTTCTTAAACTTTTCAATGGCCAATACAACTTTTTTGGGCCCAAGACACATGGAGAGCCCGTGCTTATTTGGGGTCTCCGCTTTTGGGAACCATATCAAAAGTGCACCAGAAGAGACATGTGGAGGCTTCTACTGGCTCCTCTTTATACTGAGAATTTTTCAATGGCTGAGGAAACTTTCTTGGGCCCAAGGCATGTGGAGAGCCTATGCTCATTTGAGGTCCCACCTCTAGACTCCATCTTTGAAGTTACACCGAATAGAAATGTGGAGGCTTCCTCTAGACCTTCACATGCTTGAACTTTTCAGTGACCGATGCAACTCTCTTGGATTCTAAACACGTGGAAGGCCTACACTCATTTGAGAACCTACCTTTGGACTTCACCTTTGTAGTTACACCAAGGAGACACGTGGAGGATTTTGTTGGCTCCTCTTTACACTTGGCCGACTCGGACTCACAATGCAGATATATGTTATAATCCATGGGAGGACTCATTTTTTCAAAGAGGCATGAATGCAAGTATCTATTCCTCAAGGTGTATTCTCAAAGGTGAAAAGGATTTCTTGTCAAATCAAGCCATATGGAGCCACCTGAGAATTATTGAAAATGGGGATTTCTTACACAACAAAATAAAAGAATGATTAAAAAGACTATCAAAATTTATGACATGGCATCCCAATCATAGTTGAGGAACTGAGAAACGTGATCAATTCATGATTTATCCACCTAGAAATAGAAAGTAAGATATTTTCAAGGGAATAAACATGATTAAACGGTATGTTGTAAAGAGGAATATTCTCTTAAAGATTTAGAATTTTGTGGGTAAAATTTGGGATGAGTGAGCAAGTGAAATTGTATAAATGCAATGAGAATACTCTTGAAAAATGGGGTTAATTTTTCTAAGAAAGTTTGAGAAAAAACCATTTTCCCAAGAGACCATTTGAGAAACCTATTTATTTTCCTATGTTTTAGATTTAATCATGTCAAGATGGTTACAAGTGTACAACCATTGACAAGCTCTAAGATTGTTCAAGAAACTCTCCCTAATGATGAATCTAATGAACCTTGAAATGAATTTGTGTTGATCATGAGCATTATTGTGTTTGTCTCATTTTAGAATGTTTTCAAATAGTTTTTCTTGTTCCTGTTGCAATCTTATGTTGAAATCCCTCTGAATCACACAAGATCTCATCCATGTGTTAGTATTGTGGCATTTCAATTTCATTGTGAGAAGATATTTCATCTTGTGATGCAAATAAACAATTTAAAATCACTTTACTTTCATTATGTTGATAAATATTGTTTGTAAGTCTATGAGTGTATCTTAGGCATGACGAATTAGGGACTTTCAACATTTAATTGAGTCTTTAGCATGAGCCTTTGTGTTGAATTCTTGAAGAGTGTATGAAACCGTGCATCTTTGGGCCTCCATTGATACACACCTTCTGGTTGAAGGAATATTTTGGCTATTTTGAAGCATTTTATCTGTAAGTTTTACAATATTTGTAAAAGCTCTCAAAGATATAGTATAATCTAATTTATCTTGCTTAACTTCCCACAAAAAATTTCTCAAATGATAAATCTTACATGAACTACCCCTATTTGTACTTGTGAATCCACAAAGGTTTAACAATTTCCACTGCCAAAATATGTAGAGACAATCATGATTCAATTATTGTCTTTAGTAACCCAAACCTTGTCCAGGAAACATCTCCACTCTCTAGTGTGACAAATCATGAGAGTTAGATTATGTTGTATTGATCATATTTTCTCAAGGTTCTCATTAAGATTGTGCTAGAGAAGGATCTCTTGATATCGTTCACCAACATGGGTTACAGAACGGCTCCTCTCACCCTGGTTGAAGGCACAACCTAAAGTAGTGAGGGTAGATCAAACCTTTATTGAGGTGATATTCATTTCTCTAACACCTAAGTGAAAAAGAATCAGTTGAATCCCCTCCCTAGCTATAAAACAACTTATATCATGATTCACCTATCTCTAAGCATCCTATCAATTTTGTGATGTTTCTCAGCCCTTGTAGGAGAATCCATTTAGATATAAACACCCAAGTGGCACCATTTCCAGGAATTATTTTAATGTCGTCAACAACACTGATGTGGCACCATTTTCGGGGATTATTTGAACACCGGGACCTATTTGTGCGGTAACAACACCGAAGTGGCACCATTGTCAGGGAATTATTTGTTCGGAAACAACACCCAAGTGGCATCATTTACTGGGGAATTATTCGTGTGGAAACAACACCCAAGTGGCACCATTTCTCGGGAATTATTTGTGCGGCAACAACACCCAAGTGGCATTGTTTACGACGGGAATTATTTGAGTTGTAACAACACCCAAGAGGCATCATTGTTGGGGATTATTTGAATGCTTTTAGAAAAACCCCATTGGCATCGTTATCGAGGATTATTTGAACACCAGGACCTATTTGTGTGGCAACAACACCAAAGTGGCACCGTTGTTGGGGACTATTTTTACAAATGCGTACACATACCAACCCTAGTAATGTTTCTTACATGGTTTAAGTACAAATAAGTTTTTAAATGTCATCCTTTGTTGAGATTTGTAAGATTTGTGCAAGATTACAAGTTCATTGTGCAGTATTTCTAGTTTCTAGTGGTTATTGCACTAAATTTGCATCAATAGTGATAAATGTGGGTAAAGGAAGGTTAGATCTGTTAAGCTTTGTAGAAATTAAGCATTGATAGACACTTGAAAAGTTACTTATAGTGCATCTACACAACTAAGGTGAAAATCCTTAGTGGCGACTCCATGTTGAATTGAAATTTTGATGATTACCAGTGTCTTAACCTATGTCAAGTGAAATTTGTCATCAATATTTACAAAGATGGAGGGAAGAAGGTCTCTCTTCACAAGAATCCTACTAAAAAGTTATTTCCAGAACTAGGAAAGACAAATTTAGAAGGAAAACAAGTTTGGAAAGTCATTGGAAATCAAGAATCAAGAAAGGATATATCAGTTTTAAAAGGTGATCAATCTGTGGTTGAAGATTACCATACATCCTCAAGTGATTTTGAACTAGATATTTTTATATAAATTTGAGTTCTCCAACTGGAGAGAGGCCATTATTTGTGTATGAAAAGTGTGCATCTAAGTTTTCCCCTATTTTTCCAAGGTTGATAGGGTTTTCTAGGAAATTGAGTCATTAGAGGATATTTACTTTGAGATTTATTCTTCGTGCCGCATTGACCCCTCATCCCTTATCATTTTGATTATCCTACAAGATCACCTCCTCAAGGCAATATGGCCCAATTGCCACCTAAACCTCCTTTTTTGTTAACACTTTTGGACCTATAGATTTCAAAGGTATGGATGGATATCCAAATATGGCACCACAAGATGACAAAAATAGGCTACCGAAATTTCAAAGGAATAAACCCATCACTAGTGACCACAATTTAAGAATATTTGTCAATATGATGGAAGATTTTGAAATTGAGTTTGAAGACGTGTATATAAAACTATTTATTCATACTCTTAAGGAAGATGCATGTGACTGGTACAAGAATTTACCTAATAATTGAATAGATTCATTGAGATGAAAGATGCCTTTAGATTGTAATATGGGGATAAGATAGATCTCAGGTTCCTTTTATTTGAATTTGAAAATATAAAGAAAAATCCAAATGAATCTATCCATGATTTCAATACTCGGTTCAATAAGACCTTGAATAGGCTACCTAGAATCCTAAGGCCAAGTGATGAGTCTTGTTTGATAAAATATTATGATGCTTTTGATAAAAAGGCTGCTTATTACTTGAGAGATAAGAACCCAAGAACATTGAGGTAGGATTTCACCATGGCCTTACAAATATAAAATAACATCAAAGTAGTTGGAAAGCCTCCTAAGAGAGAGGGTGTCAAGTTAATCAATCTGAGAGGCCTCAATCAAACAAAGTTGTGGATCTGGAAGAGGTTGTGAAGACTTTGGCTGGAGCAGTTAAAGAGATATCCTATAAACTAGATAAAGTAAAAAAAGGGATAGGACAAAGTTCCTGGGTCAAGCACAAGCCACACGGTTAGGAGAGATTTGGAAATCATCCTATAGGTGATCACAGACTAGATGACAGAGGGAAAGGGCTCATGGGATCAAGGAAATAAGCAACCTTAACTTAGGGAGAATAGATTGGTTCCTAATCCTTTCACTAACAATTTGTATAACTATGTAGGAGGCCAATGTCATCAAATGTTGTGATAGGTTTTTCGTACCACACTCCCATGTGATGTAGATTTATAATTTGATGAAGAATATGATGATGAGACAAATGATGATGTGTTCATGATGGAATACCCTATGAACTAATGACATTAGGAAACCTCAACTGAATTGATAAGTGCTAGAACTATTGAAAAATTATGGGATTGTGTTCATTGGGTATTACCTCTTCCTCCTATTAATACTTTTGAAATTGATATGGTGCAAGAATTTGATCTACCTAATCATGATTTTGAATACTTAAGGGCCTTGATGATTAAAAAGTATGATGGAGGGATCCCTTTCGAAGAGGACAAGAAATTGTTGATGAATGCAGTAGTTGCTTAAGAGAAAGAATATAACACCAAAAGTAAGGTTGTCAAAGGGGAGGGCCACAAACCAAGCAAAAGTTCCCATTCTTATAGATATCCCTGAAAGAAACCCCTAAGAAAGATACATCCGAGAAAATCCTAATTACCCCAAATAAAAGCGATGCTCCTTCCTATGCCCGGACTACGAAAATTCCTATACTATCAGAGGAAATGGTGAATCTCCCTCCTAATACTACCCTACCCAAATATGTTCCTTGTGACATAGCCCAAATCTTGAGTCAGATCAAGGTCACTATTCCCATTGTTGAATTACTTAGGATCCCTGAGCATAGGAAAAGGGCATTCAAATATTTGGGATTTAAGGAAGAAAAGATTACTCAGGGAAAAAGTGTTAATAATATAGAGGTTCTTCCCATTATTGCAGAATCAGAAATACCACAAGTATTGGAGGAATCGGGAGAATCACCTGAGGTGTATTTGGGAACTTCTCTGGTTGAATCTCAGCTTAATGTGGATCCATTTTTACCACTTTGATTATTAAAGATAGGCTGGTACATAACTACATGTTTGATTCATGAGCCTCATGTAATGTAATGCCTCTTGAGGTCATGAATGATTTAAATATCAAGGTAACAACAACTTTTGGTAAATGTACTACTATGGATTCAAGAGAAGTGCCAGTAGTTGGGTATGTCAAGGGATTAGTAGTGCAGTTGGTAGCTTTTCTAGGAAAGTGCTTAGCTATGAATGTGGTTATTGTGGGAATTTGTCTGCTAAATGGGGATGTTATTATCTAGAAAGTGCACAACAAGTGTGGGTGGAAGCATACAAATAGAAATGTCATACACAACAATAAAAATATAGGGGAACCTTGTGAAGTTTCACGGTGAGAAGAAAATGTTACATCTCATTGAGGACCCTAACAATGCTTCTTATGAAGTATTGTATACAGACGTCAATATCGACAAATTTCTAGGTTATGCTGATTTTAAGGAGCATAAAATTGATGAGTGCAAGTATCCTTAGTAGATTAGTTCTCCTTGTACTCTAATGTTTGATGGGATTTCATCTAGATATTGTAAAGGCACAAAAGATAAACCTCAGAAAATATGGCTAGGTAGCAACTTGGATAGAGAAGAAAAACAAGCATATGTCTAGTTGTTAAAAAAGTATCAATACTTCTTGGCTTGGTTGTACTCAGAATGGAAGGCACTTGAAACATTTCCTTGATTGATTTCTCAAAATCAAGGTACACATCATTGTATAGTGTATATTCTTTTGTTTTTGTTATTTTCTTGTGTTTTTCTGTTTTGGTTTCTCCTAGTCCTTGGTGACCAGTTCTTGTTGGTTTCTCGATTTGATCTTGGGAGGATTAGTTATTGTTTTTTTATTAGCTTATTCTTAACTCTGTTTCCCAGATGGATTTTTGGCATATGGTTTGTTGTTCTTGCGGCACTCGTAGGGAGTTCCCATTCTTGAGTTGGATCTGATGTTGGTGCTTTTTTAATCTCACCATGTTTGTTCAAAATTTCTCAGTCCGCATGGTTTTAAGTATTCTCCATCTCCTTATATGGATGCGTGAAAAATCTCTCCTTCATTTTTTTTCCATTTTCAGTCCTTTCCTTGGGTCATGGATCACATATCGTCTTGGTTTTATTTATAGTTTTCTCTCTGCAGGGAATTTTTTTTATTGTTGGGAGTCTTTCACGATTGTGTTTTCTGTGTAAATCCTATGCCAACATCCATGGATACGTGGTTGTCTCTAATTGGATGCGGCATGGTGGGTCTTTTAGTGAACTTGTCAATTTTGTTACATTTGTAAAAATGCTAGATTAGTCTTGTGGCTTTGATAATTTCTTATTAGCTATTCAACAATATGAAGTGGTGAATAAAAATTCTTACTTTGACCCCAAAGATGTACACTGTCATAAATCAAGCGGTTGCGGAAAGGTGGGACCTTTTTGTGTTTTGAGGCATTATGGAGAAAGGAATGAAAATATAAAAGGAATGCCTAAGGCCCGTAAAAGGACACGTGGTGGTTTGAAAAGTAAAAGGAAGATCATTGGAGAATTTTGAAGATTTTGGTCTTTTTGTGAAAAGGAGAAAAGTTAAAAAGTGAGCTGCGATTCCGTTGGGACCAAATAATGTCACATGTTTGAGTCAGCATTGAAAATTCAAAGTGGGGAGGCAAGTCGATGGAGCATTTTGGGAATTTTGGCTTTTTTGTGAAGAGGATTATAGTTATAAAGTAAGTCATGACCCCATTATTTCCCGAGGTAAGGCCACATGTTGAGCCTGTATTAAAAGTGGAGGGGCGGGAAAAAATGTGAAAAAATACACATTTTCTTAAAGTATCACAAAATATTAAAATTACCCCTAGGCCTACTTTAGCTAAGATATTTTCCACGTGGATGGCTCAATTTTGAAGTTGTGAAAGACAGAGTTAATGGATATGATACAAGGCATTTAGTTCTGCCACCATTAACACTCCAGGACCTCAAGAGATTCGAATGAATTTCATCTTTTATTGTTAATTTCATGGTCTCTTGTTGTTTTTATCAGTGAAGTGCAATTGAAATTGTTGTGGAGCTCAATTTGTGAACCCGAGAAGTGCGAAATTTGTTGTTTTGAATCAAAATTTCTCGGGAACCTGTAGAAAACTACCAGGATGAAGCAGAGCAAGATGTAGAGGAAAAGGATGAAGAGAAGGAAGCTACAGGTGCAAAGGATGATCAATAGGCTTATGCACATTCTTCCTCTTTTTTGTGTGTGTCATGTTTTCAGAATCAAGAGGGAATGCTCCAAATAATTTTCCAAAAGTGACAATTGGATGCCCGAGTTAAAAAAAATCGGTGGAAATAATTGAAAAGCTTATCTTTTGTACACCTTGCAACTTTTGGGTGTAAATTTGTTAAATATCACTTTCTAGAACAAATCTGTAACAAATAAAGTATTCCTTGAAATCACCTTGAAAGTATAAGGGGCAAGAGTACAAGGATGTCAAAGCTATCTTGAAAGTATAAGGTAAATGCCTAAGACCCGAAAAAGGACACGTGGAGGGCCTACACTCATTTGAGGATCCACCTCTAGGTCTTACCTTTGAAGTTGCGCTAAGGAGACACGTGGAGGATTCCATTGGCTCCTCTTTATACTTGAGACTTATCAACAACCGAAGAAACTTTCTTAGGTGTGATACATGTGGAGGGCTCGTGCTTATTTAGGGACCTACCCATGAATTTTACTTTTGAAAGAGCAAGAAGTGACACGCGGAGGTTTTCACCGGATCTTCCCATACTTAGACTTTTCAAAATTTGATGTAAATTTATTGGACCTTAGGCACGTGGAACCTTCCTTTGGTTATTAAACTTTTCATCACAGTGTACAACTTTTCGAGACCAAGACATGTGGAGAGCCCACACTTATTTGATGTCTCCACTTTTGGGCCTTTGTATCAAAAGTTCACCGAAGAGACACGTGGAGGCTTCCTCTATCTCCTCTTTATACTGAGACTTATCAATTGCCAAAGTGAATTTCTTGGGCCCAAGACACATGGAGGGCCCATGCCTATTTTAGGACCTACCCCTGAATTTTACTTTTGAAAGAGCGTCGAAGAGACACATGGAGGTTTCCATTGGATCTTCCCATACTTAGAATTTTCAAGTGTCTAATTCAACTTTCTCGAACCCTTGGAACGTGGCACCTTCCACTAGTTTTTAAAATATTTCAATGGCCGATACAACTTTTCCGGGCCCGAGACACGTGGAGAGCGCGCGCTTGTTTGGGGTCTCCGATTTTGGGAACCATATCAAAAGTGTGCCAAAGAGACACATGGAGGCTTCGATGGATACTATTTATACTAAGAATTTTTCAATGGCCGAGGAAAATTTCTTGGGCCCAGGGCATGTGGACAGCCTATGCTCGTTTGAGGTCACACCTCTAGAATCCTTCTTTGAATTATCGCCGAATGCAGACACATGGAAGCTTTTGTTGGCTTTTCCCATGTTCGAATTTGCAGGACCGAGTACAACTCTCTCGGGTTCTGAACACGTGGAAGGCCCACGCTCTTTTGGGAACCTACCTTTGGACTTCACCTTTGCAGTTGCACTAAGAAGACACGTGGAGGATTTCGTTGGTTCCCCTTTACACTTGGATGACTAGGATCGTAGAGGAGATATGTGGTATAATGCATGCTAGGAAACTAATTTCTAAGAGGCATGAATGTAGGTATCTATTTCTCAAGGTCTATTCTCATAGATGAAAAGAATTGCTCGTCAAATCAAGCCATATGGAGTCACTGAGAATCATTGAAAAAGGGGATTTCTTCCATGACAAAATAAAAGATTCATTAAAAATATCACAAAGCGTTATAACATAGAATCCTAATCATAGTTGAGGAACTGAGAAACATGATCAGTTCATGATTTGTCCACTTGGCAATAGAAAGTAAGATATTTTCAAGGGAATAAACATGATTAAACAGTATGTTGTAAATAGGAATATTCTCTTGAAGATTTAGACTTTTGGGGGAAAATTGTGATGAGTGAGTGAGTGAAATTGTATAAATGCAATGAGAATACTCTTGAAAAATGGGGGTTAATTTTTCAAGGAAATTTCAAAAAAACAATTTTCCCATGAGACCGTCTAAGAGAAACTGTTTAATTTCCTATATTCTAGATTTAATAACGTCAAGATGGTTGTAATGTATAACCATTTACAAGCTCTGAGATTGTTCAAGAAACTCTCTCCTACTAATGAATCTAATGAACCTTGAAATGAATTTGTGTTGATCATGAGAATTATTGTGTTTGTCTCATTTCAGAATGTTTTAAAATAGTTTTTCTTGTTCTTGTTGCAATCTTATGTTGAAATCCCTCTAAATCACACAAGATCTTGTCCATGTGTTAGTATTGTGGCATTTGCAATTTCATTGTGAGAAGATATTTCATCTTGTGATGCAAATAAACAATTTAAAATCACTTTACTTTCATTATGTTGATAAAGATTGTTTGTAAGTCTATGAGTGTGTCTTAGGCATGATGAATCAGGGACTTTCAATGTTTAATTGAGTCTTTATCATGAGCCTTTGTGTTGGATTCTTGAATAGTATATAAAATCGTGCATCTTTGGGCCTCCATTGGTACACACCTTCGGTTGAGGGAATATTTTTGCTATTTTGAAGCATTTTGTCTTTGAGTTTTAAAATATTTGTAGAGGCTCTCAAATATTTGGTATAATCATCTTTATCTTGCTTAACTTCCCACCAAAAATTTCTCAAATGCTTAATCCTACATGATCTACCCCTATTTTTACTATGTATCCACAAAGGTTTAACAGTTTCCACTTCCAAAATATGTAGAGACAATCATGATTCAATTATTGTCTTTAGTAACCCGAACATTGTCCAGGAAACATCTCCACTCTCTAGTGTGACAACTTGTGAGAGGTAGAGTGTGTTGTATTGATCATATTTTCTCAAGGTTCTCATTAAGATTGTGCAAAGAAGGATCTCTTGATATCCTTCACCAACACTGAGTTACAAACGGCTCCTCTCACCTGGTTGAAGGTAGAACCTAAAGTAGTGAGGGTAGTTCAAAACCTTAGTGAGGTGATATCAATTTATCCAATGCCTAAGTGACAAAGAGTCATCTCAATCCCCTCCCTAGTCTACAAAATGACTTATATCATGATTTTTCTGTCTCTAAGCATCTTGCCATTTTTGTGATGTTGCTCAACCCTCACAAGAGAATCAATTTGGATTCCAACACCACCAAACACCATGCAAAGATCATTAAATCTAACCAGAAATGGTTCACCCCTCAATTTAATTTTTTTGGTATGTCTCCCATCCCTCCCGAGATGATGTGATCTACTCCACCCGTTAACAAAGAGCCTTCACCATTGACTTGGTTTCAAACGTCCTCCCTATAAGCCTCTACACACTTTGAAACAACATAGGACCTGTAGTGCCACTTCAAACAAATCCTCTACTCGAGAAAAATATAAAATAGGCACGACAATCCCTACTACAATACCTCGATCCTCCTTTCGCAACACAAGTGTCTCAACAAATAATTCTTCCTCATATGACTCCTCTAGACCATCTTCCTCTCCACTAAGTCTTCCATCTCATCATCTTCTTGGAGATAATAATATTCACGGGAGGATCGATAGGTCCACAACATTCCTTCATCTCATACACGACCATTCTACACTTATTGCGAGAAAATCTTGTAGCTTTCAAGCTCAATAACTTGTTCCCATTTTCCAGCATGGGAGTGTAGAGAGATTCATTTAGGAACTTTGATACCCACCAGATTATTGATACATAGCTTATAAAAATAAAGTTGGATCTCATTTTGGTAGTGTCGTCCATAGCAATTAGTATCCCCATCGATCCGGAAATCCCCAAGAAGACCTCTAGTTTCCATAATTCAAATGGGAGACCCGAAAGCCGAATCCATATAGAGAGAGTATTGAAGCAAAAATAATGGGGTGTTACGAGGCTCACATTGATGGAAAGTAAAGTCTCGCACTACCAAAAAGCGAGGTCCTTCGGTTAAAATCTTCTACATTTCCAACTTAGAGTGGAAGAAAAAAAAGAAACCTTCGCTTGTCAAGGCTCAAACTTCTACCTTGCAGCACCATTTTCTCTTGCTCCATTCTCATACCGCATCAATATTCATCGTACCTTGTAAACCTACCAACTATTGCAAAACAAAATCTGTTTTTGGCCCTGTCAATGATGAGTTTTGGGATATCTAGCATTCACTCCTCACTCTTCCATAGAGGAAAGAATTTCTGGCTCCGATTCACTTCTCTAAACATTTTTTCTGCGCAAGTGTTGTTCCCTTTTTTGCATAAATCACCTCCAAGATCGGCTCCTTTCTCGATTCCATTCTCTAAACTAGAGAACATGACGAAAGCATTATTATTTTATTTTGGCTCCACATAGTCAATAGAAAAAAATTTAATTTAGAAACATAATTGTAATTACTTTAAACTATTTTTTCTGTAATTTATTTAAATACCTTAGAGTTGATTTTTTTATTAACGATAAAGGTTTTTTTATTGGGATCCTACCTAGGTACAAAAAGGGCCTATAAGTCGAGATATAACAATTAGGAAGAAAGAGAAAGAAAAGAAAAATAAGGTCAATTGCGACACCATAAAACTACCAAGGGCTGACAAATAAAATTATCTGTGATTTTTAATGTCAGACAAGAATCCAGTCAACGTCCACAAACAGGCCCTTGTGAATTACATGAAGACTTTCCATTGGGAGCTGTCAAAGAATGAATTATTTGTAACATGACCAGTCATTAAAACATTATGTTTCTTATGGTGGACCTTAGTCCATCCATCACTGTCATTTGTGGGAGGTGAAGAACGAACAAAAATTCCTCATTAATCTCATCTCACCCACTCCAGGCATGAGGATCACCTCTAATTTTCGTCTGACCATATTCCAGGAATAAGACTCTTTCCCCATACTGAAACCTAGTTGTTGTAATGTGACGTGGATCATTTAATTTTTTTGCTGGGGCCCTTGCCATTGTAAAGCAAGATCATTTAATTTTGAGTTTCCATTTCACCCAACGGGCCCACATTTCCTCTCACCATCGAAATGGTCATGTGGGAAAATATCATCCAAGACCTTCTCAAACATTCCTACATCGATGCCCTTGAAAGTGACATCCCTACTATTGACCACAAACATGAAGAATACGAAAGCACCTTCTATCTCATTGTCCTCCACAATCTCAAATTCATCATTTTCAGAATCGTCCTCGCTAGAGTCATCGTGAATTTATGAAACCATATTTCAAGGATCACAAACCTCATTCTCTCAGTAATAGGATGAAGCACATGGAAACTATTCTTCAACATATAACCAACCATTCTGCACTTATCACAGATTATCGATGAGCTCTTGATATCAATATTTTTCTCCCATATGTCAATCTCAGAATCCAAAAATATTTCCGGAACCTTGGATCCATTTGGAATATTGATGCAAATCCTATAAAAAACCAATTTGGATTGGGCTTTAGTTTTAGTTTTGAGTGCAATTAATAATCCCATAAACCTTGCAATCCCTAAACAAACTTTGGGATCATAGAAGTCTAGTGGAAGATCCCTAAGGCGAATCCAAACAGGTAGATCCTAAAATTTAGCCTCTATTAGCATCCCAAGTTTCCAGCAACGAAGGCTAAGGGAAGTTCTCTCATAAAACCATTGTGTTACATGTAGCACATGTTGAAAATCCTGCTCTTCTTGGAAAAATAAGAGAAAATAATTCCCTGCAAGTGCTCTAACCTGCTCTTTGCAGCCCTATTTCCTCCTGCGCTAGTCTCTTACTAATTCTATGTTTGGTCTAAGACCAGAAAATCTTCCTACAACCATATATTTAAACATGGATATATCCCTGTCAAAAATCACCTGACCAATGGCCAAGTGTGGGCCATCATCACTCCATGCTGGAGAGATCTTTACAGGCTCCTTATCCTATGCCTTGAACTGTCTTGATGCCCATGTCTTTAGAGGAGCAGTGGCTGTTGTTAAACCCGCATTCATTTTAGCTCTATTCGTTGGTCCATTGCATTCCTTTTCTGCTTCAATAATCTAATTTGGTTCCCCTCCACCATATTTCACTCCCATCGCTCCCTCCATGATGCTTTTTTATATAGACTGCAACCTTCTGGTAACTTAAGAGTTGTATATTGGTATAAAGAGAAAAATTGAAAAGAGATAGATAAGAAAACACCAATTATAGATGAAATACATAAAAATATCTTGGAAGATTAAAAATTTATTAAAGAAAACAAATGTCTAGAAACATATTTTATCCATTTTGAACATTTGAAAAAAATCAAAAATTTAAATATAATATAGATTGGATCTCCTTGATTTGTTTAAAAGTGTGGCATCTGCCAATTCTTTAACATTAAATTTTTATAGTTTTTCATTCCACCTTAATTTATGAATGGTTATTTGAATCTGTATATAAATTTCTCATCTTAGTTTTAAAATTACAAACTTTAATAACTTTAATGTTCTCACGAATTAAAAATATTCACCTAAATAAAAATCGTAATTGAGAATATTGTTTCTCTTTTACTTGATTATATTTTGTTTTTATCTTCTTGTAAAGACATTCATGTTATTTTATAGTTTTAAAACAACACAAAAAATATATCTGAAATTAGATTACTTATCATCTAAATCTATTAACATGATATAGAATATTAGGTTTATGGATGTTATACAGACTGTGATTACATTTAATTTCTATCTAAAATAAAAAATTAAAAGATTTCCCATTAATTACCATATAAATTCACATGAGAGAAAAATTATAATTTGTTTCAATGATCACGATGATGTATGAAAAATAGAAAATGATTGATTCTAATTATTGCTTTATAGAAGTTGTTAGACAAATTTCCAGTTAGAATGAGTTTATATATATATGCGATATTTTCCCACAAAAAAAATTTCCAATGCTTGAATGATATTGTTTAATGAAGAAGTTTATTTAAATAAGAAACTCGAAATGATTGGAAATTTCCTTCGAAGATACAAGGGTGTGGCTGAAAAAATCAAGGAAAGACGTTGAAATGAATCTAAAAATATTTGTAGAAATGATTGCATAATGTCAAGAAGGAGAAACATGATTCAAAAGTGAGAAGAAAATAAACACATGACAAAAGAAAAGAAAACAATATGGTTACTTAAAGGCAACATAAAAAGGGATTGACAACAATCGAATTACACATTGCATTGGGAAAAGGGCCTAAAAGGGTTCTAAGCCAAAATTGCTAGTTTTAAAAATCTTATACATATCTAAATTTGTTTTTGTGATTCCTTATTATACTATCTATACTTAATAATTAAAGTGATTTTTTAGTCTTGAGCAAGAAATATTTGAAAGAAAGGTTATGGAGAATCATTATAATATCATCGAAGAGAATTGATTATGTTGAAGTATGGCTAAAGTAGATGTAAATTTCATATTATATTTATAAGTATTCTTAGTTTCTTGTTTCTTCTTTTATTAATAATGGTTTATAAATATTTTTGTTATATTTATAAAAATAATATTATTTGTATGGGTCCATGAAAAGATTGGATTGATGTCACAATGAGACAAGGTTGATAATCCCTCATGAAATTATTTAATATAAAATATGACTTTGAGGTAATTAATTATTGCTTGGTTCATACATTTTATTCTTTATATTTGAAAAATGAAAATAAATTAAGTTTAAATATTTGTTTTTGTAAAAAAATTATTTCATAGTTTAAAAAAATATTGTCTTTGCATGTTTCATTCCCATAGAATTTAGCACACAAGTACAACAATTAAAATACTAGAATAATATATTTTGTCTTTCATAACTTGTTACACGACACCACATGGAATCATTTAGAGAACTGTCATCACATAAAAAATTTACACCAACATGGACCCACATATATAACATGATCAAGAACTGATAAATACAAAAATAGAGATGCCACATATTGCCATGCCTACCTAAGAGGCATACAATGGGGAGAGGTCATCCTGCACTGACTACCCCTTATTTATACAAGAAGGAATAAAGGAAAGCCTTTGGTTTGTCCAAAGAAAACACACAACATCAAATTTTACAAGAACATTACCCCTACATTATAACACATGCTTATCCCTTATCCAAGACTAGCCACAAATTCCTTTTATTCTTCTAAAATTAAACACGCACTTCCCCTTATTCATCCATTCACTAGATAAAACTTATTCCTCCAATAATCAATGATGAAACATCACCCCAATAAGAAGAAGCATATCCACATGGAAACACATGATGCACATCAAAACCAGATCTTCACAACTGACAAGTACAAAATAACAATCCAACTACAATATAAATTTATAGATAGGCACTTTCCAACACAACATTTTCATGGTTACATATTTATTACAATAAGATTTTTACCTCAAAGATTTGAAGAGAACCTAGCATGTATATGTATGTTCTCCATTCCTCTAGCCTACATTTTTATTATTTCATTTAACATTCAACTTATATTGGTTCCATTTAATTGTTCTCATTTTTCTTATTGCAATTAATTTATATAACTCGATGGTCACTAGGAAAACTTAAACACATACGATTTTACAAATACATTTCCTAAGGATTCATTTATAAGAATCACATGTACTTGGTTTTTTACTTTACCTTCATTGTAAGAAGGAGGTTCACACAAAGTAAATGTTAGGCTATTAGATCTAAGGGTAGGCAAAATTCATGTTCTTTTCTCATTATAACACTTGTACACTATAGATAGACTCTATCACCTTTTATTATTACAATTAACTAGTTAATTGAAGTACTTATTTTTATTTGTTCATGATAAGAAAAATAGGTTTTGCATTGAGTTAAAAGGGGAAATTATGAACTTTCCCTTTATCCCTAATCCATCATCTTAGAATCCATTATCAATAGCTACACATGAAAATAGGTTTCCTACAAAATTAAACTTCCTAGATTCGATATATTTCCTTTTATGTCAAAGGGTTAAACTCCCTATTATAAATCAAAATCGAGTGCAATATCTTTAACTCATAAGTATTTTGTGAAATCCATATGTATTCCATTACTATCTCCTAAGCAAATATTTTCTTTAACCTTAAGACTTAAGAATTTTGCAATGGGGTTCTTTCACTATGTGATTTTTGTTCCCTTAATAAGTATCTAGCTCAATACTTGCAAAACTTAAAATTTGCCTCGCGCAAGAAAATAAGGAGAATTCTCGTAGAGCATGCACTAAATGTGGAGAAGGCACAATGTGTACCTGCCCGAAGATGGTTGTGAGGAATGAGTGAGACACATATTATCGGCATATGGTAGGACATAATATTTATATAACAATATAATGAGACAGTTCTATGTTGACCAAGTTCACTTTCAATATGGAAAAAGACACGAAGTAACTCGAGGGGAACATTCCTCATGGTGAGTGTTGTTATTATTACATATTATAAAATTGTTTGACATTTTCCACACAATTACATGTGGTTATTTGTCTTGAATGCTAAAGGGTTTTAAAGGTCTAACACATCACTAGAAAGTAGATAAGATACACTCTTCTTCATTATTACTAACTAATTTACTAGTACAATCAACATCCAAATTTACCATGGTACAATTATCTTTAAATAACAAGAGTTAAAAATTCACCCTCCTGTAATGATTAAAATATTATCAATAGGTTTATTTTTACATCAATTTCCATAGCAACAAGGTACAAACAACTTAATTTACCTAACCAACATATAAAAGTATGACCAAGTAGGAATTTAGTCAACATATAAAAGAGCAACTAAGTACAAAATAACACACTTTCCCATTACAAAAAAATTCATATCCATCATGGAAACAATAAACTAAAATTATATTTATAAAAATAACACTGATATATCATATACAATTACAATGTTTTCAAAATCACATGTTATTAAATGAGAACACCAACAACACTTCACTTTGTCCTTATCCTGGTACCTACAACCAACACATGGTCAACCCAAACTGATGGCATGACATCCACCCAAAATCTAGCATAATTCATGTTATCATAGTTTTCCCATTCACATGATTATAATAATTAATAAGCATGTGAAGAGAGAGAGAGAGAGAGAGAGAGAGAGAGAGAGAGATAGAGACATTTAATTCATTTCATTTCATTTTCAACTATAGAGGAAAAGAGAGATAAAAAACACCATTTTCTCAACAATAAAATTTATCACAACAAAATGCATAAGAGAGAGTTTTGTATAATCATTTATATGTGTCTAGAACTTTTCTTGTCGTGTATCCGACTTGAAAAGGGTCCTATGACATTCTTTCACATTTTCCTCAAATTTATGAAAATGTCCATTTTTAGCTTGAGGCCTAAGAATATGTATTCAAAAATGATTTACTGAAGGAAAACACACCACAAGATGAATCCTATGCACTCTCATATATACAAGGAAATCAATGTAGTTGATTGAAACTTAGAACTAGCTACAAGGTATGATTAGAAACTACATTTCGGTGGTACAAGTCATAATTGGAGTAGTTTGACATGGTCAACCAAAGACTAGAGGCAGAAAATCCCCCTAAAAAACTAACTAGAGAGGTGTTTTTCTCAAAACCAAGGGTTAAAATGAATTTTATGTATAAACATTAGAGGATTACGAAGGTCAATATCCATTTCTTATTGGGCCAAAATGGTAAGCCAAAACCAAACACATATTTTGAATTTTAGCAACTTCCCAAAACTATAAAATGGGTTAACATGGTTCCTAGAGGGGCGAAAAGAAGTACACAAAAATTCATTTGAGGGTGGTCTAAGGATTGATACAACACCCCATATGAAAGGGAACATAGTCACAACTTGAATTTCCCATTTTGGGGTTTGAGTGTGTTTTGTGAGTCACTTTGAAAATTATGATTTATTAAATTTGTAAGGTAAACAAAAGGAATGGTTTAGTTGATGACTCAACTCAATCTCAACAACACACTCAGAAATGGATAAATAGTTATGATTCCTTGGATTTACAACTTATTAGGTCATGGTTGTATATAAGGTCAACGGTCAAATAATTAGTTAGGTTACATAGGAAAGAGACTTCGTTGTCATTGAAACTATGATTTATTCAATTAAATCATAAAGTTGTCCTTATTTTTATTAGAAATGTGATTGCATAGAAAACGGAAATCTACCAATACAAAGATAATGCAAGTTCAAGGTGAGAAAAGCATGCGATAGGGGAAATGAATCGGGTAGCTTGGCTTTGAGAAAGTTGAACACACACAAGCTATATGAAATAAAGTTTCCCTGAACTTGAATTTTTTCCTTGGAAATGTGAGTAGGGTTTAGAAGGAAAATTCATATTAAAAAAACCCAACAAGATCGAAACCTTCTCTAAACTGACCACAACATTTTTAGCATCCAAAATAAGAAAGGAACCAAATTTTTAAGAGGAAAACAGATTGTGGAAAATATTAAAATTTATTTGCTTATAAAAAAATGACCGGACTTATAATAAAAATGAAACAAACTTGAATGCTTTCTTCTCATAAAGTGATCTCAAGTTATACAGTCATAAAATAATAAAATACTGTTAGCATAGTCTACGTAGTATTTTATTATTAGGCTAGTTGTTGTTGTTTATTCCATTATTTGCTCTTATTGTTAGTAACAACTCCATCCATTTCGTGGAGTTACTCCGTCCATTCCATGGAATATACTTTGTACACTTCCTATAAATATTCTATGTGATTCTGATTAATTTATAATGAGTAAGAGATATTCAATCTCTATTTTTTCTCCTCTATAAGCTCCTCACAATCTGGTATCAGAGCTAACTTGATCTCTTACCTGTGCGTTAGATGAATCCTTCAAACATGGAGACTGGAGCTTCATTGCAGGAATCTGGAAGCGGAAAGGATACAAAGCATTCTTGTTACCAATGGGACAAAACTCTCTGCCCACGTGACCATATACTAGACTGATGCATGGTGGAGGAAGAGTTGGACATGGAAGGACTGTTGTGTGGAGGAGGAACAACCTGAGTGGTAAAAGCTGCGTGGAAAGTTTGAGAGACTTTGTAAATAAATAAATAGAATTAATGCTGTGTGGAGCCTGGAATGAAAAGCAAAGGCACGCGGGATTTGCAGTAGTCTTAGCAATACCCATGTGTGAATAATTCTTCCTGCATTTTGTCTAAAGCATTATGTGGATAATAGTTTTGACTACAAAGTATTTGAACCTGCGTGGGGTGAGACTCAAGGTCCTGCATGGAAAATTAAGCATGTTATTTGCTGCTACATGGAGGAAGAAAGAAGAGTGACCTGCGTGAATACTTCAGGAGGAAATAAAAAAGGAAGAAGTCTCTCTCTCTTGGATGCGTGCAGCTGTCTTTGGTGCAGAAAATTTGCAATTTACAATCTGATGTAATATCAATTCTCTACGTGAAATTTGGTTGTACGTGTGGTAGAACAAAGAACTACGTGGAAATATGTGTCCATGTTCAAAATTATTCTTCCTTTCATCTGATTGTTGTAGCATATACCCACGTGAGATGTATTATAATCTCCAATCAGACAAAGATCAATTTCCTCCATGAGGAATTAAAGATGCACGTGTAAAGATCAACCAATTTCTACACTAAAATACAGAGTAAAATCTATCTTCCACGTGGAGAGTCACTCACACCTGCTGCATGTTGAAGGAAGTGCAAGGACCTGCATGTATAATTTTTGAAGAAGAAACGCAGAGTCTCTCAAAGCTACACCAAATGACAAGCGTGAATGACATGATCAAGACTGCTTCATTTAGCAAGCCACATAACACCGTCCCAAATCCCCTGAAAGCTCCAGGTTGTAATTTTTGCTTTGCTTAATGAGCTACACAACACAGAAAATCTTGTCTTCGAAAAAGTGGTTCGCAAAGGACTCTTGGAGTATTTTCTTTTCAATGTCAGCTATAAAGCAAAGTGAGTTAGAGAAGAACTAGAAGTCGGGTATGATGCCGATTGTGAAGACGAAGACAAACGCCGTATAAAGCATCGCCATCTCTCAACAAGTGAGTATCGTGAGCATCTATGAGATGGTACTTCTTATTAGAGAGTAAAGTTGTAACATCTCTTGGAATCAATCAATAAATAAATTATAAAAATTTACAATGTCTACACAACAAATTTTTCTCTCGGATGCTCGATTACTCAAAGGGCCTAATTTTTCAACCTAGAAAAGAAATATGTGGATGATACTTCAATTTGAAGGATTATGGGGCATCGTGAATGGATTTGTGACCGTTCTAACAGCCCCTAATGAATTAATGAAGTATGAGATGGCTATTGCAAAAGCCTTGATGTTCATAATACTTAGTATCATAGATGATGTGTAACCACATGTTCAGCATGTGGAGAAACCAAAGGAGGCATGGGAAAAGTTGGCAACCATTTATGAAGCCAAAAATAAGACTAAGATCCTCCATCTTCATTAAAAGATGTACACCCTCTCTATGGAATTAGATGAGAAATTTGAGGAGTTCTTTTGTCTTTTGGATGAGCTGTGATCAAAGTTATTAGCTCTCGGTGAAATGGTGGATGAAAAACTTCTCGTTCGATCACCTTGAGACCACTCCATTCTCTCTTCCAAGTGTTCATTATGACATTGAATGTATCTAAACAAATAGTGGCATTCAAATAACTCATGAACTTGTTGCGAAGAGAGAGCCCATCAATTCAGCCCAAGATGATACTTAGGATAAAGCCTTATTCTCAAATTCATACCATGGCCAAAAGAATCCGAAGGGTCCCCAAGGAAGCCAACTCTACTAAAACAAAATCAACAATAGAAAGATCAAAATTCAAAGAGGTGGTGTCACATTCGTATAACCAACACAACGACATTGATCGGTGTTGGTAAAATGGTTGAAACAAGGGTCTTCGATCCAAACAAACACATCCAAGAGTGATGATTTTCAAAAATCCAAATGTTGTCCCCACCGAAGAAAATAGAAGGGACACCTCGCTATTCAACAAGATGATAAATTGTAGGAGGAGACATCAAAAGGATCCAATTATGGTAAGTACCTTGTACTAGTCTCTCAAACCTCACAGCCCATGAAGAAATTATGGTTGATAGACTCCAGCGCAAGTAAGCATATGTCAAGTGACAAGAAAGCTGTTTTATTCAATAAATGAACAACCCTTTGGAGATCGGATTTGGATAGAAGATGGCAAAGTGTATGTTGAAGAAGGAATGGGCCAAGTGACCATTCCTCTGGGACCACAAAATGAATGCTTACAAAGGTATTATATGTTCTTGGCTTGACTAGAAACCTCTTGTCAGTGACTCAGCTCTTGAATAATCACCTAAAGGTAGAATTTCTTTCCAAAATGGCATTAAATCATGCTTGATCTCGCGACAAGGTAAGATTATTACTAGAGATTTTCTAAAAGATAAGTTATTTTCTTTAGATATTGTTTCATCTTTTGGAATAGCTTTATCTCGCTCAATAGTTCAATTTCTGCACTCTGGCATTTTAGATATGAACACTTGTTGGCTAGTTTATTGCATCAGATGAGTTCAAAAGAAATGGTCCATGGACTACCCAAATTGTCTAGTTCCTTTCCTCTCGGTCCCGAATGTCTTGAAGTAAAAAAACACAAGGATCCATTTTGAATGAGAACCTTCTATGCCAAAAATTATCTCGAGGTAGTCCATATTGATTTGAATGGCCTGCTTCCTACTTCATTTTCAGGATACAAGTACCTCCAATTTTTCATGTATGACAACTCTTATAAGATGTGGGTGTCTTTCTTGAAGAAGAAAAGTGAGGCTCTTAAACATTTAAAGAATTTCTATCATCATGTTATGAAAGATACCAGACAACCACTTCTTCTACTTCACTAAGATCGAGGGGGACTTCACATCAAATAAGTTATTTTAATCCTTGTATCAACAAGGCATTAAGCAGAATTTGAATGCTCCCTACATGCTCCAATAAATTTGCATTGTTGAGCGTCATAATCACACAGTGATGGAGATGGATCGCTGTATGCTAACAACATCAAAGCTAGAGGAACACTATTGGGATGAAGTAGGAAAAACATCTATATGTCTTCTACACAGGGAACCAAAAAATATTATAAAGGATACTACGCCAGAAGAGGTGTGGAGTGGTAAAAATCCATCAATCTCTTATTTATGAGTATTTTCTTGCACAAGATACATGCATGTCCCAACTCGTAAAAGAAAGAAGGTTTAGAAAAAGAAAATCTTGTGCATCCTCCTTGGCTACAACACTACCTTAAAGGCATCTTGTATCATTAATCCCGAGACAAAGAAAATATACGAGATTTGGGATGTAGTTTGTGACAAGTCATCTTTTGATTCAAGTAGTGACAACAGTTGAACCATTACCATCCACCTTTCACCGAATAGTCTTCAAACCATATGATCAGCTAGAGGAGCCTACTTAGAGAAAAGATGTGTTGCCAAGGGAGATACATGTTGACCTTAGAGAACTAGAGAATGTTACTCCGCATTGAATCCTCACGTCAAAGCAACAGTTATTCAAAAAATCAACCGAGTTATCGTCTAAAGTGGGTACAAATCACCATCAAAGACTCTCATTTACAACAACTTCTAGATACTTCATTTGGAGTCAAAACAAGAAGTCAAAAAAGAAATAAGGTAGATTTTTCACTCATGAGTTCATTGATTAACAGCTCCAATCTTGAGAATGTTAGTGAATCATTCAGTTTACCTCAGTGGAAAGGATCAATAGATGTAAAATATGACTCACTCATGTAAAATCGTACATGGGAACTTGTTGATATGTTTACAGGAAAGAAACCCTTAGGCTGCAAATGGGTTTTCAAGACAAAATCTAAGCCGGATGGATCCATCAAAAAACATAAATCAAAACTTGTAGTAAAAGTATATGCTCAAAAAGAGGGCATCGACTATGAAGAAACCTTTGTGCCTACGAAGAAGATCAAGACCATCGAGTAGTTTTAACACTTGTAGCATAGAAAGAATTGATACTTGAGCGAGATGGATGTCAAGATTTCTTTCCTAAATGGTTATCTAAAAGAAGAAGTGTACATGACCTAACCTATAGTATTTTTTTATGAAGATCATCCAACGAAGGTATGTTGTCTCATAAAATCACTATATGGATGAAACAAGCTCCAAGGGCATCGTATATCAAGATCGATGATCACCTTTTGTAGCATGGTTTCACTCGTAGCCCCTTAGATTCAAATTTGTATATATAGAAGGTAGGAAAAGAAATTGGCATTCTTGTTTTGTATTTGGATGATCTTGTGATCCTGGAAGTTCAAAAGATCAGGTTGATATTGTGAAGAATGATCTCAAAAGAACCTTTGACATGAAAATTTGGGGCTAGTACATTCTTTGTCTTGGTATGGAGATAAGGAAAAAGAGCATCACATTTTTTCTTACAGATAAAATATGCCAAGAAACTCCTTGAAAAGTATAATAAGTCCAATTGTAAACCTATATCCACTCCCATGGAAAAAGGCTTGCATCTTTCAAGATCCCGTGACTCACCTCAAGTAGATGATACTCTCTACGGGAAATTTATTCAAGGGCTCATCTATTTAACATATACTAGACCAAATTTATGATATGTTGTTTGTTAGCTATCTTTCTAGATTCATGCAATAACCAAATAAATGTCACTTGGACTACATCAATTCATGTATTGAGATATGTATGAGGAATAGTTGAATATGGTTTGGAATATAAGAATAATGATCAATTATTCTTACAAGGATACGTCGACTCGGACACACTAGATATGTTGATGACACGGAGTCAACCACATGATACATATTTCATCTTGGATCTGGACCTATCTCATGGATAAGCAAGAAGTATAATGTTGTTTTTATCTCATCCAAAGAGGAAGATTATCACGTCGCACAAGGAGTGTGTGTGAAGTGATATAGTTACATCACATTTTTGATGACATGGGAATTCCTCAAAAATAATCACCTATTCTCTATTGCGATAATTAGAGTGTGTTGAAGCTCATGCAAAATCCATTTTTTCATGAATGAATAAAGCATATTGAGATTTATTGTCATTTCATTCGAGAGCACGTCTTGAACCATTACATTCAGCTCCAGAACTTTGCCCTATAGAAGCAAAAGTTGTGATATTCTCACAAAATCTCTTGGAAAAATGAAATTTGAACTTTTCAGGGGTCACATTTGCAAGAATAATGTAATAAGGGGGAATGTTAGCATAGTCTACGTAGTATTTTATTATTAGGCTAGTTGTTGTTGTTTATTCCATTATTCACTCTTATTGTTAGTAACAACTCCATCCATTCGGGAGTAACTCCATCCATTCTAAGGAGTATTGTTTGTACACGTCCCTATAAATATTGTACGTGCTTCTGATTAAATTAAACTAAGTAAGAGATATTGAATCTCTATTTATTTTCCTCTATAAGCTCCTCACAAATACTAAATTTTTAACAACAAATAATGGCTAGAAAATCACATAGAAATATGCCAAATGTATATAATAGAGGAAAATACTAAACCCTTCCGAATTAATTAAAGCCCACTCAATTTGTGTGATATTGACATTTGGACATATGGTAATATCATTCGAGACATGAAGTACCTTTGAAATAACATAGAATAATTGGGTCACCCAAAGACTAGACAAGCTGAAATCCACTCTTGCAAATGTATTTTTTCTACAAAACAAGTTCGAATAATAAAAACCTATAACTAACAATGGAATATCCTAATTAGAAATTCCTCTCTCTTCTCTTGGGATTTTTGTCCACAAGAAGGCAAATCTAGAGGGTTTTGTTCATTGAAATTTTTGAAAAAAATCTCACGAGCTCTAATGCTAGGAAAGAAATTATCATAATAACTGGAATGATCCTAGGCAAGTCGACTTTGTATTTTAATGATAAAATGGGCACCAAAAAAACAATTCACATTGCCCTTGGCAAGTGAGATGTATTTTCTTATCCTTTTTTAATTTAAATATCTATTCACACTTTTCTCTTATGAAGTAAATTAATTGATTTTTATTATTTAATTTTTTTGCACTTTCCTAAGTCTATTTTACTATTAAGTTTATTAATCTACTATATGTACTTTAGTAATGTTTTATTTCAATTTTAGCATAGTATAATAAAATTAATAAATCTTAAGTCACCCTTGAGCTCCCCCTTTGGCTATAGGGTAGAAAAAACGGTCCAAAGGTCTTCGATAAAATTATCCAAGAAAGAGGGATATTACAGTTCTCCCTTCCCGGGATCTCTTTCCCACAAGCAATTTCAAATCTTCATTGATATAAATCCCTAGATCCCAAATCAACCTAATCTTTTTGAATGATTTCATATGCACTATACAAATCTGCTCAAGTCTGCAAAAGGAAGTTTATGCAACTTACTCATGAAAAGTGCCACGATCCTCCTCAAGTATGCCCCCAATTTTCCATACTCTTCATCATGTCCTTGCTGTCCCATACTGGTATGTAATGAAAAATCCTCATAGATGTCTTCATGAGATGATTTCTGGTCCATAACTATCATAGAATTGGTTGTCATTTGATGGGGCAGCGTGTATTTGAGTGCTCTCATGGTGACTTGTTTCCCTTCATGTTGGAAACTCAACTCCATAGCTTGCAAATCTTGGGTGACTCTTCCTAGTGAATGTAGCCATTACATACCAAGCACAACATTGTTATCCTTCAAGTCAATAACATATAAGTCATCACAAAGTGTATACTCACCAAATAGAATGCTAGCTTTGTTTACTTTCTTCTTGCAAGGAATAGTGAGACCACCTGCTGTAGTTACATCAAAGCCTTCAAAATTATCACAATGTAAACCTCTTTTGTTTACCAAACCTTCATCTAGGAAGTTATGTGTAGATCCACTATCAAGAAGTGCCATGACCTTACACCCAAACATTGTACCTTATAAGATGATTAGATTGTTCCTTGGTTCTCTGAAAGATAAGTGATGGTACCATCATTTACAATGTTTAGCGCTGGTTGTCCATGTTCATTTTCTAAATTAGCATCATATACCAAATATGAAACATCCTTAATGAGATGTATCTTACCATTTCCAAGACATCTATGACTCAGTTCCCAAGGATAGTTTCAATGAAAACATAAGTTCTTTTGCATAGGTCATTCTTTGTATCAAGGTCCATATTTGGTGTAGATTCAATTTTTGAAAAAGTGGGCTTCTCACTTTCATGCTATTCTGATTTTTTATTTTTAGCATTTTTCTTTTGGGGCTGAAATGGAGTAGTGTATAAGTCCAATGGTGTCTCAATGGTCTCATTCAAATTTCTAGGCTTAAGAACATTAACAATCCCCTCAATCTATCATGTAGTCCTTCTATAAAGAGAATCACCACATATTTTTCCGTCATCTTCGGAACTATCACCGTGATGTGCTAAAATTTGTTGATGTAGGCATCAAAATTTCCCATTTAACAGAGTTGAGCCAAGTCCCTATAGTACAACTCCACATCCTTCCTGTCAAACCTAGAAATCAACTGCTCACTGAATTATCATTAAGATGATAGAAGGTCATGGTTCTATGTGACCATCCCATGATGCCACCAATCATATTCTACTCCATCAAGGTGTACAGTGACAAATTGAATAGCCTCATACTTTTGCATAGCCTTAGGCTTAAGATATGTGTCAACCTTATGAATCCAAGCTCTAGCACTGATATTCCCACTACCATCAAATGCGGAAAGAGTCACATTGTTTGTAGACTTCTTCAGCTCCGTATTTTCTATGTTGTGGGCTTCTTATCTTTCTATCCCATAAGTTATCCTTCCTCTATGCACAATACTTCGGAAGTCTAAAAACATCCTTCACATGTTGTGGTGAATTCCTCCACTCATCACTATCATCCATAACATTATTATGGAAGGAAATGTGTTCAAGTGGTTCTTAAACATCTCATGGCTCATACTTCCAATCTATTTGTTATCCGGGTAGGCCTCCTATAATATATATGAGTGTTCCTCCTCTCATGGTGAGGATATTCCCTCAAACTTCCAATCTCCGAGGGTGATCTACTATGCCTCCGTGACTATTGAAAAATAATACAGATCTATCTTCATCACATATGTCTCTTGGCCTATCTAAGGAAAACCTCTCGAGTAAATCCCATATGCTCCATGGAATGAATCAACTACTCGCGAAGTGGTTACCATAGTTATATAAAGCTCTATGTTTGGATCCACCTACTAATCCCTAGGAGGGATCTCCTATCTATCACCCATGCTTTTATCCTTAACCCTTGTTTAAATACTAGCCTCTATTCGTGCTCATCTTTGTGTATAATATATGTGTGGTCCAACCTCTCTTTGTTGCATTTAAGTATGATCATTTTTAAAACTCTTGTTCTCTCCCACACAAGTGACTAGGGTTTGGATGGAAAATTCACGCTACAAACACCCAATAATATATGGACCTTATCTAAATATACCACAATATTTTTAACAACCTTAATAAGAAAGGAACCAATTTTTAAGAGGCCAAAGGACTATGAGAAAGATCAGAATTTATCCCTTATAAAAAGTGACTAGATTTATAATAAAAACTCAACAAACTTCAATGCTTTCTTCTCATAAATTGATCGAAGTTATAATATCAAAAGATCGATAGGCATTGGTACCATTCGTGCTTATCAACCTATCTACATCGTATGGATTTCACAAACACAAAAGAATAAAATTGAATATTTAACAACTTGAAATAATGGCTACTAGAAGTAAACACACACATGAAAATATGCCAAATTAATGTAATTAAAACAATACTAAAACCCTTCTATGTTGTAAAATTAATTAGAATCTACATTATTGTAAATGATTTGCTGGGTGATATTATTGTTAAGTTGTACATATGGCAAAATCTATAAATAATACTAGGAGTTAAGTATTATATCTAAAATGACATAAAATTCACAAGAATAAAAGTAAGGGTCAATTATGATATTAACTTTTCCCAAGAAACACTTTAAACAACATGTTTTTCTATAAAATCCTGGTCAAGAAACTACAGAAGAAATGAAAATTTTATTTACTTCTATCAAATTAAACAACTTATAGAATAATTAAAACTTTCTAGGTTGTATTCAATATAAAATAAAGTACTTGATTCAATTTTGTATTTTTTTATCAGTATTGTACAAAATAATCTAAATCGATTGAAAAGTTTGAAGGAAATTTCCTCTCACTTACATTTAATAGAAAAGGATCTATGGGATGGGTGAAGTTTCATCCACCCACTGGAGGAAATGAATTGGCAAAATGGAATGCAAAAGGAGAATTGGGTACCATTGGAGGCTTATCAAAAGCCTATTACATTGTGGATTTTTGCAAAAGAAATTTTCTCTTAACAAAGCTGAAGCTAAAATGGAAAAGCTCATTAAGCAATGTGAAAATGAGAACTCAAAAAAGAAAATATCATAATAACATGGAATGATCACTAGGTTACTCAAATATTGTAACTTTGAGTAGAAGGAGTCATTGTTAGCAATCATGAAAGAACATGAAGCAACTACTATAATTACTTTCAATTACTTTCTCTTTTAAAGATAAAAAGACCGCAAAATGCCAAGTCACATTTCCCTAGGCAAGTTAGATGTATTTTTATCTAAGAAGGAAAAACATAAACCAAAGAAGGTTTTTGGAAAAATTCTAGTAAGTTAGTCACATTTTCTTCTTATGGAAGTACATTTAGTGCTTTTAATTATTTTATTCTATTGCACTTTTCTAAGTCTATTTTAATATTAAGTTTATTAATTTATTATATGTGCTTTAGTAATGTTTACTTTTACTTTTAGCACAATATATTAAAATTAATAAAACTTAATTCACCCTCCTGAGCTCCCCATTTGGCTATCATTAGGGAAGACAAAATGGGCCAAGGTTGAAGGTCTTCAATAAAATTATGTTGTAGTGTGAACATAGAATAAAAGAGATAATATAATATGTGAAATTACACTACATGGATGTGAAATGGTTATGAGCTTCTCAATAAGGTCGAGAAAACAAAATCTCGTATAATCATGGAGTTGTTTTGAATAAAGTGGATCAATTTATTCACGTTAATGCTAGAGCGATTAATCTCTTATTTTATTTCTACACCATTTCCTATTTTAATATTAAGTTTATTAATTTATTATATGTGCTTTAGTAATACTTTTAGACAATATATTAAAATTAATAAAACTTAATTCTTGACCCTTGATGGGCATAGGTCCTATTGATCATTTAAAAGGAAAATCCACCACTTTCAAGTGTATTAAAAACTAATCTTCAACCTCATTCAACCACCAAAAGAGGGAAATTACACTACATGGATGTGAAATGGTTCTTGACCTCGACCTCAATAAAGTGGATCAATTTATGTTGGCTTAATTTCCATGTCACTAATGATCATTTAAAAGGATCTTTCAAGTGTAAAACCAAAATTTGGCAGCCTAACTCTTTAGATTTTCTACTCTTTTTTTCTTTTTTTTTGGGTTCCTCTTCTTGCTACTCTTCTTGGTGGCCTTTGGAATCTCTTCTAAACATGGACTTGAAAAAGCAAGAGGAGTGGTAGATTGGGGTTCAACCATTTTTACTATTGTTTGTGGTGGAGAGGGAGGTAGAACTTCTTATTTATTTTTAGGGAATGAATGTCCGGGAAGGGGAAGGGTAGAAGAATAAAGACGAGATGGATGAATAGGAGATGGAGAACGGAAGTCAACACTTGAGGCAGAAAGTGAGGGGCTTGACTCTTGACCATGCTGAAATGATAAAGTTTGAGAAAGAGAAAATGAAGGACAAGGAGCTAGTGACTAACTTACGCATTGAAAAGGTTGTCTCAAACTTTTCTCATATAACTCAATAGCCTTAATCCACTACGGAAGTTGAGGCAACATTTCAATCATGAAGTCAACCTTCTCCCGAGGGCTATAATGTCTTGACATAGGGTGACCCAAGGACAAGGTGCCTCATAGCCAATTCTGAATGCCTTCATCTTTTGTATATCCCTAGACTTCACCATGTGTGCCTCCATTCCTTGAATATTCTCTAGTATATTAGCATTTTCCATGTCATTGTTACCATTATATGCATACCCTTGTTCTTGATAAGCTCCATAGCCAAACTAGCTCTGACACTGCTCATATGGGTAAGCATAAGGGTTCTGGATCTGATCATAATTCTAATGCGGAGGGGTCATGAAATACATTGGAGGTGGACTCCATTGCTGCTACTGCAAGTGTGAATTCTAAGATGGATATGAAGTCATGATTACACAACTTCATGGAAGTCACCAACTATCCCCTTGGGATATTATCCAATTTGTGATTTAATCACTTATTCCAAATTTAATTCATCCCATCACATCTTACCCATGAGTGATTAAATATTAAATATTTAATTACGCTTCTTCCCATGCATCTTAATCACTTATCCACCCCAAATTTATTCTATCCATGTATCACATCTATTTTTAATCTTCCCTAAGCAGGATATTTTCCCGTAGTCAGGATAAGTCTTATCTTTCTCGAAATCGATCATTTTTGGCCACCTCGGGAGTCTTTTCCGCGATCGGCGCCGACCCATATGGTCGGGCGCCGATTTTCTAGAGCGGCGCCGATTATAAAAGCAAGTCCAGAACTCAGTTCTAAGGACCGAAGAGACCGAAAAGAGATCACGAACGAGCGAAAAAGCGAACAGGTGAAAAAAGAGAGCACTTACGCACGAACAGAGAGCGAGAGAGATACAGGGTGTGAGAAAGAGAGATCCTTTTAGCATCAATTGTCTCAGATTGGGACAGATCCTGTCCAAATCAATCCCTGAGAGGAGCACTGCATTATTCGCTGTCCCTGTCACGCACACCACCATCTATCATCCGGTGACTCTATTCCAAAGATCTCGCCAACTTCGGCACATCCAGCAGACCACATTCACCTTCCAATTCCCGAATCTTGTCGCACAGTCCCTGATCGATTGATCTGTCTCCAGTCGACGCCGATCTTATCCAGTCGACGCCGACCCTTCTCAATCGACGCCGACCAGTCTCAATCGACGCCGATTCTACCCGCCGACGCGATTTCTCTCGCAGATAGGTAAAAGGATACAGGTAACACAAATCCAAAGCATTTATTTCATAGTTCCTGTTTTTCGTATTTCTTTCTGTCTCATTGCTTAGATTCTTATTACCGCAATCGAAAATCTAGTCTTTATTTACATCTTTTATCATGTATGCTTCTTTTCTTAATTGAAAACGTGGACTGACATCCACCGAGGAAGCTTATCGCTTCTCGGACCCGCTTCTCGGGCAGTCCACTTAAATATCTTTTAACGTGGTCTTTTTCTGTCAAGCATCGGTGTTTTGCAGGTTATTCGGATCGATTGTGCGAATTGCTCGTGTGCGCCCGTCTTGTCTACATCGGCTTCCTCATCCGTCTACATCTTCGGATCTTATCCATCAGGTATCGATTTTATTGGAGTTTTTCAGGGTTTCTGTGTTTAGTTTGGTGCATTAACTTGGACAGGTAACAAACGCGAAATTCTTGATCTACATTCTGGCACGCCCGGTGGGACTTGAACCAAAGTCCCTTATTGGTAAGTTCATTTCTTTTCTAGTTTTGAACTTTGTTCCTTTTCTTCACTGATTTCTATCAGTCCTATTTGAGCATTTCTGTTCATCATTTCAATCTTGCTTTTAGGTGAAATCATTATCTTGAAATTTTTCTATTTCCTTAAAATAGAAATTTTTCGTTTCGCCATTATCTGGATGTATCTTTCCGGATCTTGTTTGTTGTTTGCTTGATCTTTTCTTGCGGAGCACTTTGCTTGTTCGTGGGATTGTTCGAGGGGAAGAGCTCAACAACGCGCTTTTTGAAGTCCACACACCTTGGAGAGCTAAACCTACAGGTATTCCTCTTTTTCGGTGTTTTCTCCTTTTTAGGATTTCTTTGTTGGTTGTCTATCACATCCAAACACTTCAGTTTTTGGTGCTTAAAAAGAACCTAATCGCATTTGGGGAAAAATCTGTTTGACTTGTCTTCATCGAAATCAAACACTTCGTTTTTAAGTGCTTAAAAAGAACTTTTCCTTTGTCATTGCTGCATGCTTTTCATCTAGTTTTAATTAGGCTGGAAAATTGATCAAAATCGGTAGTGACACTATTTGATTTTTCACCCTTGCACACAAAGCCAAAATCACTAGGTATAAAGCATCTAAACAAAACTCCTTCCCTGGCCTCGCCTACTTGGAAGTGATATCCAAGAGGAAGAGCCTACGCGGTACTCGGGCCGCGCTATAAATTCACGAAAGATTTTGGTATATATTGGCAAAGCACCCGACTCCCTTATCGCAGCGGTGTGTGAAGTGCGGGGGTAGGCCCCTATATCAAGCCACGCACCGTCTTTTTTATCAAGTGCCTTCGGGACTCCTCACCAAACATTACCCAAACCATCCTTAGTTTGGCTATCTGAGTAGTTCCTGTTCTAAAAAGCCTTCCCTAACATTTTCTTTTCTTAAAAGCATCAAAATTTAAAGGAGATAATCACTTGCGCTGCTTGAATTGTTTGTGCATTAGTTAGGACAATCTTCTTTCTTGCTTGTTTATGACGGTTATCACCCGGTCACAATCTAGGAAAATGGCCCAACAGGTTCCTTCTTCCTCCGAAATCACCACCACCATGGATGATGTTTTTGGCACCCTCCAATCTTCCTCGGGACCGCTGTTAGTTGGTTCCCCGTCATGGTCGATAATCCCTTCTATCAAACCAAAGCGCTCCATCACGTCCGCCTTCTCCTAGTCCCTCCGAGATATCATCTGGCTCTGAGTATGTTCCTCGCGGGGATCCTGAATTTCAGGCTTTCCTCGATCGCAATCCAATAGCCCTCATGGACTACCTAGTACACAAGTCGATCCAAATATCTGACCAAGACCCACCAATCCGACAAGTGTACAATTATCCTCGTGGATCATCCCAGGCCTTTATAGAGCAGTTTGCACCATCTCTCTTGCCTCGAGCCACGGAGAAGGGCGAGGCCCCTATGCCTCCCTTTTCTCTTCCACCTACCATGTCGACTAGTTCTCAAATAGTCTTACCTATCCCTAACACCGCAGTTACCTCGAATATTCCACCACCTACTTCTGAGAGGTCTTCTGCCCTTGCTATAATGAATGCGTCTGCACACCCGCATGTTTGCTGTTAATTCATCTATGCCCTCCATCAGGTGTGTCCCAAGGTCGTACTCTTCATGAGCCAACCCCCTCCGAATAATCAGCTGGCTCCTACTTCTCGTCCTCTAGGGGGTATTTCCTCCAATGTTCCAGCAACTGTGACCTTCGCCCATCAGCTAACATCGGCACCCTTAATACCTAACCCGGCACTAGAAGGCCCCTTTCAGGTCTTGTTCCCCAACATGTCCAATCCAACCAACACCCATGTTCCTCAATCCATCCCGATCCAATCAACAAACATAGGAGTCCACCAATCACAGGCTCCATCCGTCATCCAACCTTCATTTTCTCAACCACTTATTATCTCACAGCCTGCCTATACGCAAGCTACCTCACAGCAAATACCCCACCCGGTGTCACCCAGAACACCTGGTTATTCCTCTTATCATCCTATCCATCAACAGATGAATCCCCCATTGACACCTCAACAACATCCACCACTTGCTTCTCATGTGGGACATACCAATGTACCTCCTCCTCAATCTGACGTGGTTCAAATTCTCTTCAAGAAAATCGCAGACTTGGAAGCCTCCACAAAAGGGGCTCGCCCTTCATACTCCTTTGAAGAAGTATGTAATGAACCCATTCACCCCTCAGTAGCTTTCAAGCCTTATCCTCCCCAATGGGAACTTCCTAAATTTTCAAAATTTCATAGTCGGGAAGACCCTCAACAACATTTGCGAGCATTCAAACATGCTTGCTACCTCATAGTCCAGGATCAGGAGCTTATGCTCCGTACCTTTCCTATGTCTCTAGCAGGACCTGCTTTAGACTGGTACAATAACATTCCTCAACATTCCTTATTTTCTTTCTCTCAATTGGCCCAAATGTTTGTTGAAAACTTTTCAATAAATATCGCACATAAGATCTCGATCACAGATCTTTATAACATTCGCCAATTCGATGATGAGTCTATTGCAGACTTTGTCGCTCGTTGGAGAGGGATAATCAACCAATTGTCTTTCTCCCTTCCTCAATCCCAACAAATCGAGTTGTTTACTCGATCTTGTGCTAATCACATTTCTTCCACTTTAAGGATCCAAACCTTTCATACCTTTGAGGAAGCCTTCACGATGGCACGCAAACTCGAATCTCGTGCCATTGAACAAGGAAAGCTAAAACTTCGCTCCAAATCTAAACCAGATTTCTCTCGGTTCACCAAACCAAATTCTTTCCCTCCTAAAGATAAGAATCAAGGGTCCACCAATGCTATCGTATTAAAAACATCCAGAACCGATAGTACTCCTAATCAACCACCACGAAGAGATTCCTCATCTTCTCGGAAAGGGGCTTCATCATCTCGATCCTTCGCTCCATTGGGGGAATCATATGCCTCTATCTTAGAAAAAATGTTGGAGGTTCGAATGATCGAGCTTCCCCCCATTAGGAACATCGATGAAAGCCAAGAACGTCCATTTTGGTACAGGGAAAACGATTTTTGCCACTATCATAGAACCAAGGGTCATGACATCGAACGATGCCAGACTTTCAAAAACCTTGTCCAAAAATTCATTGATAAAGGCGAGCTTATTCTGGATAACCCAAATGCTCCCCCAAATCAAGCACTGGACGTTTTTAAACAACCCTTCCCCAATCATGCCCCAAATCATAATTCTTCGGAATCTCAAAAACCAAACACCCACACTATCAACTTCATTTCTACTGAAGAATCCGCTTCTGAAACCACGTCATCTACAAACACAGCGAATCGAATCAGAACCCTCTTCCACTTCACCAATCACTGGAATTCCTCCATCTTCAGATAACCCACCTTTGAATATTCCTACATTGCTAAGCACGGAGTCATCTCTCTCCGCTCCTTTGTCCGATCTCCCATCCATACCCGAGACAGTGTCTTCCTCATCTGTCTCATCATCAGACATCCTTTCAATGCTCGAGGCAATTACATTCCTTCGAGTTTCCACTACAGACACATCTACTTCTGTTGCTCCCATTCCCGCTACAACTATGCCCTTGGTGAACATACCTATAATCGTGCCGACTTCGACGGAAGTGTCTTCGACTTTGACTCTTCCTATCTCTTTTCCTACAGTAGTTCCACCCATGATCACTACACCAAAAGTGGTCCCTTCGCAAGGAACTTCTTCATCACTTACTTCTTCCATCACTAATGTTACTTCACCTATTAAGGAAAAATCAAAAGAAGTAGCACCAACATCTATACGCTCGGTTCCTGAACCTAAACCGAGACAACCAAAATCTAACATTACACCATCAATATCTCCCCATTTGCTTCCCCCAAAAAGGTTACAATCACCTTATGCCGTTGAAGTCGTCACCATCCCTGAAAAAGGAAAGCCCATATTTCGGACCATCAAAACTCTTGGTGCTCTTCCACAAAAATCTCTCTCCACGCCTCATAAACGATTGGATTTGCCCGCTGAGAAGGCGTCTTCTTCTACACACCCATCAAAGCCATCATCTTCTTCTACAACACATTCCTCACCAATACTCCGAAAAATAGACCTACCTACTAAAAAGACGTCACCTCTTCTATCAGGATCATCATCTTCATTACCAACAACCAAGACACCCTATCTTCCTCCAATTTCACCTACTTTGGGAGCTTCTTCCTCTTCTAAACCGACATTATCTAAATCATCAGTACATTCGACCAAGCAACCCCCTTTGCCTCCAAAGACCGCAAAATTTGTCACATCTCCATCATCTTCAAAATCTATTTTAGGGGCTCCTCCTCCACCAAAGTCAATCATGTCTCACTTACTCCCATCTCAAGTGCCCAAGACTGCTCCTCCAAATGTCCAAACAAATAAGAGGATTCCTAAACAAACTGTTAAACCGAACATGCAAGTCCTCTTACCTCGGCAGTCGGTTAATGTGAAAGAACCATCTCCATCATCTCTATCCTCCTCTTCATCTACCGGATTCTATACCGAAATCCTTCATCAACTTATCCAATCTTCATCCATAACCCTTCCTCCGATTAAACCTTATAACCCTAAAGGAGTCAAACCTACCTGGTTTAACTCTGATCTGATTTGTGCTTACCACCGTACTCCGGGTCATGATACTGAGGGATGTAAAGCTCTTCAAGCCGTTATCAAGAACCTTCTGGAAGAAAGTGACCTTTTGCTGGAAGAGGAGGAACAAGTACCTCCTGTCACCTTAGCCCCATCCAAACCTCAACCATCCACTCAGACCTCTAGTGGTTCCACTCCACTTGATCTTCCACCTTCTCAAATTGACACAATCCATATCGCCACTAGAACCCAACACTATGATAACCCATCTTCATCTTCAAAGATCTCGACCACGGGTTGTCATTTCGCAGCCCCCAAGGCGTTTCTCCTTCCTCATCGCACCACGACCTGTGGTCTCTATTCGTGCCGCACCCCGGCTCAAGTTCCCGTATCCGTTGAGGAGAGTGTTATGAAACAACTCACCTGTGCTCCGGTCAAAATGTCTCTTTTTGACCTCATCCAATCCTCTCCACAACATCGCCAGGCCCTAATTGATAATCTGCGTCGCATCGCAGTGAATTCGGATGAGCCCCAGCCCTTCGAGTGGGTTGTTGGATTGAATAGACCATCAACCACCATTTCTTTCGAGGATTCGGAAATTCCTCCTCTTTCTTCAGAGGATTTGGAGGCTCCCCTCTTTATCACAGTCCAAATCAATAACACTACCTTAAAACGTGTCATGATCGATAGTGGAGCTGCACTCAACGTCATCTCCTCGCACACGTTTGAGCAACTTAAGTTACCAAAGAATGTAGTGTCTCCCCCGCCTTTCGCCCTTCGATCATTTAACGATCAGCTAGCAGTCACTCTAGGAACTGTGGTCTTACCCATTCGAGTAGGTAAGAAGCTGCTTCATGAACTCTTCTACATTGTCGAAGGAAAATTCCACTATAACATGATCCTCGGACGCTCCTGGATTCGCGCAATGCATTGTGTCCCATCCACCCTCCATCGATGCTTAAAATATCAATATGAGGGCAAAATATATACTCATCCAGGAGATCCTTTTCCTTCCGCACAATGCGACATGACCACAAGATCTGCCCCTTTAAAAGAAAATCCATGTTCTCCTGACGGGGCCTCATCTTCTTCCATACCTGCAACCAAACTACCGGATTTACAAAATCTGGAAGAGACATTGCAGCGTTTCTCACTAGGAGAGCTTCCTCTCTTTTCTTTCGATGCCCATCTCAAACCTAATGAGTATGGTAGACCGGAAAAACAACTCCGAATATCAACCCAGTCTGGCCGCATCGTCACCATTGGTCTGCCCAATCAACAGACTAATTTCATCTACGGTGGTTTTGATACACCTCACTATCGCCCAGATTCTCCTCCTAAGACCAAACCTTACTCAACAGGGTTTGATTATCTACAGAATCCCACGTTTGCAAAAACTTATCTATATCGATGCGCGTGGAAAGGTTTTGGCCTGGGAAAATATGAACAAGGTATACATGACCTCAAATCCATTCCTACTCTCATGCCACATCAGAAATTTGGTTTAGGATTTAAACCTCTTTCAAAAGCCACCGTCACTATTCTTGATGAGCCTCTTCCTACTGAAGAACCACCTTCCCCCACTAAATCAGAAGCATCACTTGATGTGGACGATGACATTTCCATCCCACCTAACTTTTTTTTTTTTTGATCAATACCATTTCCTTGGGGCCGTTAGCCTACGAGACTAACAATCGGTCCGCTTCTATACCATTAATCTTCCCTGAAATAGTTGGAGACGACTCTCCTACTATCAACACTATCCACTGTGCGGATGATGATTCTGTCCTCACCTATCTAGGGGCAGAGGATTCATATCTTCCCAAGACTATTCCTTCTGACACGTCTACCCTTCTCAACGAAGCCACTATCGACCTTAATATAGGGACTTCTGAAGACCCTCGCATCATTAAGGTCGGCCAATCCCTTAATCCACAGGAATTAGGGGACTTTACCGCTTTTCTTTCCAAACATCATCAAGCCTTTGCTTGGTCATACGAGGATATGCCAGGACTCGATCCCGATATTGTGGTCCACAATATCGTTACCCTTCCCAACATCAAACCAGTCAAGCAAAAATTGCGTAAAATGCACCCTAGAGTAGCCCTTCTTGTTAAAGAAGAATTACAACGCTTGCTCTCGGCTAGCTTCATCCAACCCATCGATTATCCGCAATGGGTGTCCAATGTAGTACCAGTAACTAAGGCTACTGGGAAGATTCGAATTTGTACCGACTTCCGGGATCTTAATCTTGCCTGTCCAAAGGATGATTTTCCTCTTCCTAATATCGACCAACTCGTAGATTTAACTGCGGGTCATGAGATGCTTTCTCTTATGGATGGTTTCTCTGGATATAATCAAATCCTCATCGCACCAGAAGACCAACATAAGACTTCCTTCATAACTCCTTGGGGGACCTTTTGCTATCGTGTCATGCCTTTTGGTCTTAAGAACGCAGGAGCAACCTATCAACGAGCAATGACCTACATCTTCCATGATCTCTTGCACAAAACTGTGGAGGATTATGTTGACGATCTCCTCGGCAAGTCTAAGCGTCGTCAGGATCATCTTTTCATCCTTGCACCTCTCTTTGAGAGGCTTATCCGCTTTTGTCTTCGTCTAAATCCATCTAAATGCGTATTTGGCGTTCTCACTGGTAAACTTTTAGGTTTTATCATTTCCATCAGGGGTATTGAAGTCGACCCCGCAAAAATAAAAGCCATCCTCGAGATGCCTCCCCCGTCTAACTTGAAGCAACTCCGCAGTCTCCAAGGACGTCTTCAATCGGTGCGTCGTTTTATCTCCCAATTATCGGACCGTTGTCAACCTTTTCATCATCTCCTCCGTAAGAATGTTCATTTTGAATGGGATGAGCATTGCCAAAAGGCCTTTGATGATCTCAAAGCTTATCTTCTTTCTCCACCCGTGCTTACACCTCCACGCGAGGGGGAACCTTTCTATCTTTATATCTCTGTGACTGACCATGCTCTGGGAGCCATGATCTCGCATCGGGACACTTGTGGTAAAGAACAAGCTGTCTATTACATCGCCGCACCTCCATGAGTATGAGACACGCACTCGAAGTGAAAAACTATGTTGCGCTCTCTTCTTTGCAACTTCTAAGCTTCGTCATTATCTCCTTAATCACAAAACTTACATTGTCACAAATGTCAATCCCTCAAGACAATTCATGCAAAGCCTTATCACAATGATCGTATCACTCGTTGGCTTATGCTCATGACAGAATTTGACCTCGAGTTTATCCCGCAAAAGGCTATCAAGGGTCAGGTTATTGCAGATCAATTAGCAAATGCTCCTCTTCCGGACACTCAAGACCCCCTTGCTCAATTCCCCGATGAGTATATCCAACAAATTGATTTTGGTCTATCTCCATTTAAAGTAAAGCTCTTCTTTGATGGATCCAAATGCCAGCAAGGGGGAGGTGCGGGTTTCGTGATGATTCCTCCTTGGGGTACGCCTATCCCAGTTGCACACAAATTAAACTTTGAGTGCACCAATAATATGGCTGAGTACGAAGCTCTTGTCTTAGGTCTTCAAAATGCCATTAATCTCGGCGCTCGTCATATTGACATCTTTGGTGACTCTGAGCTCATCGTTAATCAGGTCACAGGGTGTCTATCAATGCAAGAATGATATCCTTCAAAAATATCGTGACATCGTTCTTGCCCAACTCCAATCTTTCGATAAGTTCACTATCCAAGCCATTCCTCGTACTGCAAATCGATTCGCGGATACCATGGCCTCTTTAGCCTCCCTTATCCCGCCTTTTACCGAAGACTCGCGTCTTTATGTGGCTGTGCAACGATTAGATCAACCATCTCATCTTGGGCAACTAACGTCAATCAATGCTGTCACAACCCATACTCAGGATGAGTGGTATCAACAGATAGTTGATTATCTATCTCATTCGGTCCTTCCTCCAGATCTGACTTCCAATGGTAGAAGATCTTTTGTCCAACGCGCCAACCGCTATACTATCCTAGGCGGGATTCTTTACAAACGCGGCTTTGATGGTATTTTGCTTCGATGCCTCAAAACCCATGAATCATCTAAAGCTATCCAGGAGGTCCATGACGGTATCTGTGGTGGACATTTTAGTGGCTTAGCTGTAGCCAAGCGTATTTTACGTTTGGGATATTATTGGCCTTCTCTTAATCAAGATTGTTGTGAATACACTAAGAAGTGCGTCAAGTGTCAGCAACATTCCAATCTCACGCACATCCCTAGTCAGGCTTTGCAACCTGCGGCGGATTTGTGGCCTTTTTCGCAGTGGGGTCTTGATCTTATTGGTCTCATCAATCCCCGTTCTTCACAACGTCATCATTCTATCATTACCGCCACTGAGTACTTTACTAAGTGGGTAGAAGCTATCCCTCTTTCTTCAACAAAGGCTAAACCCATAGTTGATTTCATCTATCAACACATCATTTGTCGCTTTGGCTCCACATAGGCTAAGCTAATCAGTATAATGGTAAGTCCTTCAAGAACGCCGATTTGCAAAATCTCTGCAACGCTTTCAATATCAAGCTCAGTTTTTCTTCTCCATACTATCCTCAAGCTAATGGTCAAGCCGAAGCGTCCAATAAAACTTTGCGTAGTATCCTCGCAAAGGTAACTAGTCGAGCTGGCAGGGATTGGCATTTACATATCCCTTTTGCTCTTTGGGCTTATCGGACTAGCATTCGTACCCCTACTGGTGCTACTCCTTTCTCTCTCGTCTATGGATCTGAGGCTGTCCTTCCTTTGGAAGTCCAAATCCCATCTCTCCGTGTTTCTCTCAGAGAATTTGTCTCCGATGAGGATTATCGTCAAAATCGTCTAGCACAACTTGAATTATTAGATGAGCGGCGTCTTAACGCTCTTGAGCATCATCAAGTCTATCTTGAGCGTGTCAAACGTGCTTACAACAAGCACTTGCAACACCGTGACTTCAAAATTGGTGACCTTGTTCTTAAGGAAAATCAAAATGTCACTACACTCGAAAGGAGTCAACGTGGTAAGTTTGCTCCCAACTGGATGGGCCCCTACATTATCACTCATAAATATGGGTCTGGGGCTTATCGTTTATCCTCCATGGATGGTGTCCCTGAGGCGGAACCTCTTAATGCTTTGCATTTACGGCCCTTCTATTGTTAAAATTTATCTTACACAAATCTAGTCGCAACTCAGATCTTTCATCCGTCCTAATAACCAGTCATCTACTTTCGTGGTGATTCGAAATTGTGTGGTTCTCCGCTTATTGACTCGTTTACCTTAAATATGAGTATCGCGGCTCTACTCATTGCACGTTTCTTTTGGATATGTTCCTCCTCATGGTAGGAATACCTTAATTACCACTTCATCTGTCCCAAGTACTTATCTTAATCGGATCTGCTCGGGGCATGAGTACATGTTCTTCTATGTTCTCCTCCCCTTCATCTGATCTATCTAGGTCTAAACTCAGCTTCTTCCAAAAAGTTTCAAAAAAAAAAAAAAAAAAAAAAAAAAGAAAAGAAGAAAGAAAAGAAAAAGATGCTATCCAAAAAGATAGACTGATCCCTCGAAGGACAGCTATCCATATATTATCAAGTGAATCAAAAATTCTAAAAATATAGACCATACCCTCGAAGGATGGCTATCATTCAAATTCAAAATACAGACCGCTCCCTTGAAGGACGGCTGTTTCTCAAAGAAATATTCAAGGCTTCTTGTAATCAATCAGCCTTCCAGTCAGTTTATACACTTGTTAGCATCACTGAAAGACTTCCCGCATCGATCAGTCTTTCCATATCAAGCAAACTTCCCGCATTGATCAGTTTGCTTTTCTGTCAAAATCATGAAGCTGAGATTTAAGACCTTTTGTCGATCATATGGAGAATCCTATTTTCCACTATGGACATGTATTCTGTCCCTTGTAAGTTCCGACAAGATACTTACTTACTTTTCTTTCCGTTTCTATCCTAGATCTGGTTTGCGACTAGTTAGTGTTAGGTTTATTTTAATCTTATATAGGGCCTTGTATGCTTGGTCTTTCGGTTTCTTATCTGGATTTTATCTATGGTCGGTTGGAAGTCCGACTTATCATTTCCCTTCTTTTCCGAGTGTCTTCTCTTCTAAGTCACGGTTGTTTCCGCTTTCATCTTTGGCTCTTGCATCCTGTTAAATTGACATTTCACATGTTAATTCAATCACAATTTATCTTCTATCAAAATTCCTCTTATCTATCAGACATCTATCTTTATTCATTTCTCATTAAAATTACATCTATCTATACATCAAACACATCTATCTATCTATACATCAAACACATCTATCTATCTATACATCAAACACATCTATCTATCTATCCATCAAACACATCTATCTATCTATCCATCAAAATATATCTATAAATACGTACATCAAACACATCTATCTATCTATCCATCAAAATATCAAAAATGTACATCTAAGGTACATTACATCTATCTATATCTAATCCATACATCAAACACATCTGTCTATATATCCATCAAAATATTTAAACACATGTACATCCAAGTTACATCATGTCCATCTATCAAAGTTCTATCCACATCTATTTCTATCATCTATCAGTCTATATCTATCCAATCACATCTATTTTATCCTCTATCTATATCCATCTACCCATGTATATCAAAATTAAAAGCATGAGTACAATTATATGACAAATAACGTGATCAATCTATATATACATGTGTGTTTGTACAAAAATGGGTGGCTTCCAATCAAGCCATCTATACAATGCCTTCCAATCGAGGCTACATCACTATACAAATACAAAATCTATCAAATCTCTATATAGTAAAATCTGACGCATGGAGGACACTATCCCTCCACCCTCCTCTGGCACTTGGCTGTCTCTCCTGGCCGCCGCCTATCGAGCTCGATGCACCTGCTGCTGGAGGTCTCGGCCCACCCCGATCTCTCCCAGTACTCCCTCCACCCGAGGCTCCGCTCGCCGTAGCCGTCGCTGCTCTCCTCCTCGCCCCGTATCGAGGCACATCTGGGGCATGCTGCGCTAGGGCATCCTCGTAGTATCTCACCTCAGCGAGGAGAGACTGGTACGTGCTCAGGCTCACAGTACCCGGTGCTCGTAACAATGCTGCTGGGGCTGCTGGCGCTGTGGTGGTACCCCTCCTAGGGTCGTACCCTGTGTGCCAGACTCTGATGTGGCACCTGTCTCCCCATACTTGGCCCTGAGGGCCTCCCTGTGCCGAAAGTAGCGGTCCCTCTGCTGGATCGCTGTATCTCGCTCCTGGCGAGCGGTGTCTCTCTCCACAATCAGGGCATCCCTCTCCTCCGTCAAAGCCCTGATCTCCTCCAGTGCTACCTGATGTGTCTGTGTGAGGGTGGCATGCTCTCCCTCTAATCTGTCCAGCGTAGCAGCTATGTCCTCCTCATCAACATCTATAGAGGGCGGGAGATGTCGTGGAAGCTCGGTGTCGTACCATGCTGCGTAGCCCTCATCCACCCCCGCGTCATCATCACTGTCTGTGGAGGGTGGGGCCTCTCTCAATGGGTCTGCCGGGATCAAAATCGGCAAATCCGTCTCTCTGCTATCCCGCCTATACGGCGTGTAGGTGGCTTGTACTGCCTCAGATTTAGGCCAAACTGCTCTCAAGATTCGCATAAACGGACTCGCTCCACATATCGGCCTACGGCCCCTGACCACCCGACTCCGTCTCAATGCTGCCAAGTGGGCATCCCGACCACCCATGCCTGGGAATGCCCGATATGGCCTCCGGGATGACCTGATCGGTGTAAGCATCCCAAACGCTCGAGTACCACTCGGCTGATCTACTCAGATCTCCCCGCGGCCATGTCAGCCCGCCATCTCGAAATCCATAATCAACCCCCACGCCGCTGCATCCAAGGAAGCCTTGATGGCTCGATCACCGCTATATGCTCGTATGCCCAAAGAATGAAGCACAAAGCTGACATCGATCCCTGTCCTCCGACCAGTGGTGTACATCCATAGCTCATAATATACCTGAGCTATCAGGGCATCGGCAAAGGCAAAACTACTCGTCTCATACCGCAAGATGTCGCAAACGCAGCTTCTAGCAAAGAAGAATGGGAATCTCCCCACCTCCCGAGTCCGGGCAGGCAAAATAGGATATCGCCATCTGAATCAAGGCTATCCGCCTGCTCCGAGGGCTATCTCGCTGTACGTGTGAGGCTATCTCACGCCCTGCATACTATCTCGTAAGTCATCCGCTCTCTCTCGTATAGTCGCACTGTGGCCCTCTCGCCGCCGCTCCCGAGGTGTGATCTCGATCGGGTCCCCAGTAATCGGTAATCTGAGGATCCTGAATACATCCTCATGGGTGATCGTCATCTCACCCGTCCTGAACCAAAATGTGCACGTGTGGCTGTCCCACCGTCGCACTAGTGCCCGCATGAGCTCTACATCTCGTGGCACTCGTCTATAATATCTGAAACCCCCGAGCCCGGCTAGCTCTAAATGCTGCCAGTCTGCATCCGTCACATCAGGAAGGATCGTCTCCAATAGCTCAGGGATGGCATCCCTCATATGAAGAGCCTCTCGTGCCTGCATCCACGACATCACCAAACATAATTAGTCTCTTATTTCCCCAAATCTCATCTTCCAAAACAATAAAAAAAAAAAAAAATGCCTATATTTCAATCGGCGCCGATTTAATAAAATCGGCGTCGTTCATTTAAGTCGGCGCCGATTACCACCAATCGACGCCGATCCACAACAAATCGACGCCGATTAAACCAATCGGCGCCGACTGCCTGGCCGGACGTAAACCAGACCCTGGCCTCCCATGCACAAAAAATCAAACAAAAAAAAAATAATAAGAAACGTGGGTTCAAGAATGACCACTTACCCCAGGTCGTGTCCTCCTGCGCTTCTGTCCGCTCCCAGAGGCTTCCATTGTGTTCAAATCACAAATCTATCTCTCTCTGAATCAATCGTCACGTTGCAAATAAATCGTTTACGTTTTCCGTTCGCATATTTATATGCGTCTGGATTGGTCGGCGCCGATTTTTTTGGTCGACGCCGTTTGTTTTGATCGTCGCCGATTAGTTTGGTCGCCGCCGATTTTCCATATCTTTTTGCCATAGTGTTGAAGCTTGGCTTATTGGTCTATCTGATCATTGTGATGTGCTGAATTTTGCCTTTTGACGCATCTTTTAGATATCCTTGTCTATTTCGGGTTTGTTCCTTTTGCGTGGGACACTCGTACTTTTTTGGCAGCTTAGAGTTACGCGGTCCCAGTAGCACTAACGCCGCCTCGATTTATGGACCGTCTAGTTGTCCCTACCAATGTGTCTCTCTCTAGATGCTGACTATTTTTGCAGTTCTCCTTACACTCATGGGTCTCAGTAGGCACTAACGCTGCCTCATGAGGAGACCGCTAGTTTTCCCTACCAATGTGAGTTCCTTAGGTCAGCCGCCTTTTGTTTATTTTTATGCGTCATCAATGATCGATCTACCTGCACATCCGACTGGGGCATCCTGCATTTTTCATCTACCTCTTTCAAACTCGGGATCGTCTGTTCTATCATCCATCCCATCCCTAGTTTGAGGGGGATCACATCACCACAAATTCTTCTCTTCTTCCATCTCCTTGTTTTTGTCTCATAACCTTGCTTATCGCAAGTTACTTGACAAAAAGGGGCAAAATGTAGACACCTAAAATTGGTTACTCAATTTAGTGTCCCTCTCATCTGTTTACTTGCTTAGGTAACCTGGGGCACGTTTACGTCACCAACTATCCCCTTGGGATATTATCCAATTTGTGATTTAATCACTTATTCCAAATTTAATTCATCCCATCACATCTTACCCATGAGTGATTAAATATTAAATATTTAATTACGCTTCTTCCCATGCATCTTAATCACTTATCCACCCCAAATTTATTCTATCCATGTATCACATCTATTTTTAATCTTCCCTAAGCGGGATATTTTCCCGTAGTCAGGATAAGTCTTATCTTTCTCGAAATCGATCATTTTTGGCCACCTCGGGAGTCTTTTCCGCGATCGGCGCCGACCCATATGGTCGGCGCCGATTTTTTAGGAGCGGCGCCGATTATAAAAGCAAGTCCAGAACTCAGTTCTAAGGACCGAAGAGACCGAAAAGAGATCACGAACGAGCGAAAAAGTGAACAAGGTGAAAAAGAGAGCACTTACGCACGAACAGAGAGCGAGAGAGATACAGGTGTGAGAAAGAGATCCTTTTAGCATCAATTGTCTCGCATTGGGACAGATCCCGCCCAAATCAATCCTCGAGAGGAGCACCGTTACTTCGTCGTCCTCGTCACGACCATCTATCATCTCGGTGACTCTGCTCAAAGATCTCGCCAACTTCGGCACATCCAAAGACCACATTCACCTTCCATTCCCGAATCTTGTCGCACGCCTCCCGATCGATTGATCGTCTCTGGGCCGACGCCGATCTTATCCAATCGACGCCGACCCTTCTCAATCGACGCCGACGCCGATTAGCCTCAATCGACGCCGATTCTACTGGGCCGACGCCGATTTCTCTGCAGATAGGTAAAAGGATACAGGTAACACAAATCCAGCATTTATTTCATAGTTCCCTGTTTTCTGTACTTTCTGTCTGCTGTTTAGATTCTTATTACTGCAATCAGAAAATCTAGTCTTTATTTACATCTTTTATCATGTATGCTTCTTTTCTTAATTGAAAACGTGGACTGACATCCACCGAGGAAGCTTATCGCTTCGGACCCGCTTCTCGGGCGCAGTACCCACTTAAATATCTTTTAACGTGGTCTTTTTCTGTCAAGCATCGGTGTTTTGCAGATTATTCGGATCTATTGTGCGAATTGCTCGTGTGCGCCCGTCTTGTCTACATCGGCTTCCTCATCCGTCTACATCTTCGGATCTTATCCATCAGGTATCGATTTTATTGGAGTTTTTCGTGGTTTCTATGTTTAGTTTGGTGCATTAACTTGGACAGTAATGAGAATGAGACACCTTGGAAAGATGATAAAATCTAACCTCGTGTCCCACCGGATGTGCCAAAACTATTAGTGTGGTTGCATGGTGGCTTAAGATTCATCTTGTTGATAGTGAGACACCTCGAAAGATGAGAGAATCTAACTTCAGTGTCCCATCGGATGTTCCAAAATGGTAGTGCAAAATCAAAAAACTCTCGAATGGCCTTAGTTTTAAATGGATCTAAGTGGGGCATTTAGTGTGATTGCACAAGATTGGACCATCTCTCAAGCTATGGGACTTGCATACTTGAGATGGACCCCTAGAGAAGGTTGGTTCCTGTTTCCTAATCTACCTACCACAAGCTACTCTAAGATACAGGCATAACCTATCTAATCTAACTAATCCAAAATGAGAGAAAAGTGGAGCCTACACTAAGGTGATATACTAGAAAAGGAAGGGGGATCAGATAAGATGCACTACAAACTAAAGATGAATGTCACACATAAGACCACTTCAAAATCCATTAAACACACGGCTCCCGAACTCCGCAATAAACATCACAAGTATGCACGATATACCCTATAATGACGAGATTTAAGAAGAGACAAAAACAAAGAAAGGATGGATAAGATGCATCATGAAACAAATTTTATTGCTCCATAAGTCACTTAATACATCATCGGTGACCTATAGGCAAGAAAATTTCATTACAAAGACACAAGAAGAGGTTTAGACTCCACATTCTACCTTAAGGAAGAAGAGAGAGGGGGCAGGAGAGAAACAATGACCAACCCTTTGAATATGTACCTCTTTTACAATATATAGAAAATGAGAGAGAGAGAGAGGAAAAATTGACCTCTTCTCCAACCACCCCCTGCAATGCATTGAATTCTGCCTACTCTAACAACTCTAGAAAGAATTGAAATCCACCTGTCACACTAAAGAGTGTCATTGCAACACCCATGCCTCCATAATTGTCTCTTATTGGGTAAGAAAGAGGATAATTCCTTATCATGGTGGAAGCTTGGAGAATTGATAGCCCTAAAATTAGCAAGCTAGAGCATTAATGGAGGAAGGTGAGAAGTCTGGTGCCGAGATATTTCCAAAAATTCTTCTCTCGCCCAAATCCAAGTTTCTAGTTGAAAGATATGGCTATATGAAGATCAGAGACACGGGCATGTAATATTTAAAAGTTTTTGTCCATACATGGTCCATGTGGCAGCCTCGTGCATCTTGAAGATTCACCCCTTTCCCTTCACTTTCGAAATTGTGTCGATTTACACGTGGCGGATTCTACGGGATCCTTGTTTTCCTTTGTATTTTGCATAAGTCCTTCCCATTGGCAGAGAAACTGTGCCCAACCCAAGTAACGTGGAGGCTTTACACTTATTTGGAAACTACCCCAGAGTTTTGCTTTTGAATCTTCGCATACGAGACATATGGAGACCTACGCAGGATTTTGGACTTTCCCAATAATTGACCTCACCTCTTCAAACTCGAACATGTGGTGAGTTAGTGCTCATTTTGGGATAGCCTTTTGGGCCACACCTTTGAAATTGCACCAAGGATACACGTGGCTCTCTCTCGTGGCCTTACTCTTTTCTTTTTGTATTTTGGCTATGTCCTTATTTCGGCGGGGCCATATGTCTAACCATGGACATGTGGAGGATCAGCGCGCATTTGGGAACCCGCTCGAATTTTACTTTTGAAGTTGCATCATGTTTACACTTGGCTCCTTCCACTGCCTTGCCTATGCTTATACTTTTTAATGACCGCTTCTACCTTTTCAGACTTTGGAGACGTGTAGGGCCAATGCTTGTCTGAGCCTTCGCTTTGGGTCAAACATTTGAATTTACACTGATGTGACACATGGTGTCATCTGTTGTCTCTCTATACTTAGCCAATTCGAGCCTGCTCCATTTGACTTCTATTGGACTCTAGACACATGGAGAGTCTGTGCATGTTTGGGAACCCGCCCTTCAGACCCAGCCTTCATGTTGTGCCGATGAGACACGCGGAGGATCTCACGCCGATACCCTTATACTTAGTCATTTTAAACGATTGTATATTTCCCCATTTTCGACCTCGTTGACATGTGGAATCCTTGTTCTCATTTGAAAATCCCTCCAAATTTTTGCTTAAAGTTTGGTTGAGTTGATGCGTGGAACTTTCTACTTTCTACCCCATTATGACTTTTCAACTATCAACTATGTCCCCTTTTGGACTGGGATGGGTGGAATATTAGTGCTTCTTTGGGGTTTCCATTTGAGATTCTATCTTTGGAGTTTCATTGATGAGGAACGTGGCACTCTCCATGGTTTTGTGACTTTTCAATGGCTGATGAGACACCACAAGCTTGCGGGCCCACACTTGAAAGCGCACCATTTTGACTAAAGTGTAAAAGTTCCAAAGTCCCGCAGACCCACCGACCCACATTCACACTTGGGAAAAATTTCCTCCATGGCCCCACGTGAATCTGTTTTACACTTGAGTAATCCATCGTCCCACCACCGTATTTTCCATTTGGGCAAAATGATATATCCGGGTCCATTAGCCCGCATTTTACACTTTTCATGATAAATCCTTCTCGGGCTCCTTGGCCTGCAATTATATTTGTGTCTTCTTGCGAAAAGTGAAAAAATGTCAAAATCTCTTCCGCCGCCCCATCGGTCTGCAATTTCCATGGGTGAAAAGTCTTCCCTAGGCCGTTGACCCATATTTGGCAAAAATCCTTCCTAGGCTTGTTGGCTTGTAATTTGAAAAGTATGAAGAGTTAGAAGGACTTATTTATATATTTGGAAAGGGAATAAATTTTTTATCTCGATGGAAATGATTTAAGGGGGCATTAATTGCTTAAAATATAAAAATTTAGATTGAAGCACAAAAGTGGGGAAAATGGTGTTCGTTGACCTAAAAATAAGTGTGATCTTATTTTAGTCAATATGATTGTTGAAAGTGTTTTATTAGAGAAAACTATAATATATTTTCCGAAGACATGAAAATATATTTAATCTTTCATAATTAGTCAAAGTTGTAACCTAAATTTACAAGGCCGAGAGAATAAGAAACTCACTATTAATAGATGGCTCACTAACAAAGATGGATGATTCCTACCACCATTCAAGTTCATCCGCATTATGAGTGCTTATAGTCATATTGTGGATGTTAAAATTTCTTCTTGATTGTAGGATTAAACTCTTACGTGACTCCAAACTAGTGTGGGTATATATATTAATTTAAATCAAGACTGCATTACTGCTCGGGTAACAAGTGGCAAGTTAGTTCCCTTCACCAAGGCCTGATCCTACTCATTCATCACCATTACTTCTCTGGCTCTCATCCTCTACCCTCTCCCCCTGTGATTAACCCTCTCCCTACTGATAGAAACCTAGACATTGCTACCTCGAGCAGAAAGAGGAAAGATAAGAAGGTAAAGGTTGCTCTACCTTCTTCACAGAGAGTTTTACGTAGTCATAAGGATTTGGAGCTTGTGGAGAACTTATTGCACATTAGTACTCTTGTGGATCATCCCAAGGAAGCGGACCTTCATACCAGAGTTAGTAAACTCGAAGAGGAGATCAAAGACCTAAAAAATTCCCTGAGGAGTATGGAAACAACAAAAGGTAAGCGGAAGTTGCAAAATCCTGATGACATGGACACTGTTGCTGAGATCTACAAAAAGCTACTTTCATTAGATACTAGACTGGGAAATGCCAAGGGGCATTAGGATTGCACCCTCTCAGCTCTAAAAGGTATGTATAATTTTATGGAACAACATGTAAAGAGTGTATGCAGCCTTAGCAGCATCCCTGAAAATATTTGGGATTCCAACGAGACCGAGACCTGGCACTTGCTAAGGCAGACATGAGTGATCTTTCTCAGGCCATGGCCATTGTGCTCTTCATCTCTCTCCAAAAAATTAAGGTCAAGCTTGACAAGGCTATCAGTGATGCAGAGCCTTGGTGCTACTTTGATGTTGTGTTGATGTTGTTTTTTGGTGGTTTTGTTGTTGTCCTTTTGTTGGGATGCCCTATTTTGGATCCCTTTTTACTATGTTTTGGCCCTTATGCTCTTCGTCGGATCACTTACTAGTTTGATCTTTTTGTTCTCTTTCTGCTCTTGTATCTGGCTATTGAGCCTCCTTGTTTAAGGCATATAGCCTTTCTGGGTTAAGTTTTCCCTTGCTGCTATCTGGCTTTTTAGCCTTTTTGTACACAAGGTATAGTCCCTTCAAAACTATTTATCCTTAATAAAAAAACAAGTGGCGTTAGTTACTTAATTTCATTTATTTCAATGCAAAATGAACACTTTGTTCAACATAGTCACTTAATCTCATAAGTTCCCATGTAACATTTATAGGTGATAGCTAAAAGTGTTATTACATTATTTTCATGGTTTTTCATTTAGATTTTAATAGCATAGCTAGTCATTATACTCCTCACTATGGTTATTTACCGATTTGGTCTGTTTAATAGTAATGACTATCGAATTTAGAATTTATAATGACATAAAATAACATGGAAAATATTATTACAAAGAGAGCCTAAAAACTAAATAATTTATACTTTTATTCAACTTCACTTTTAATTAAGAGGTAATAGTGACAATAAAGTTAACCCATAGTTATCAAATTTGTCTCATGAATATGTGAAGCTCTTAATTCTTTAGTAATGAAAGTTTGAAGTTTATGTATCATTCTTGTTGATGGAGACAACCATATCATGGAAATAACATGAATGCATGTAATCACAATATATATCATTTGGTAGGGTTAGATTTGTCCATACTAAATTTATAGAAATAGTTGTTGGCTATTAAAGGAATTTGGTCATAGAAAATTTTTGCATTATCGCACCAGTTTCCTTTATAATAATACAAAAAAGTGGAAAATGTGTCCATCAAACTGCATGGGATGGTGAAATATGTGTGCATTTTTTATGTTTCATGTCTCATAATTGGAATGCCAAGTGTTAAAAGTCCACATAATGGAAAATTCACATCTAAAGCACCAATTGCACACATGTAAGTAATACAAGCGAGATTGAAATAGTCCATGTGAAATATCTACTTTATATTTGATCTCATTAACCAGATATTTCTTGAGGAGGAATAATCTCATCCATGGAAAAGGTGTTTCCCATGAAGGTGTTTAATTTCCCTTGTCCAATCAAAATCCACAACCACCCACACCTACCTTTTTTTGGTGATTGTTGAATAACAATGCCATCGCAATTATTGATGGGGAGAAATTCACACGAGGTCGGCACCTCTAGATGCCACTTACACTACACATCTTCACATAGCTAAATGATACGGATAAAACTACAAACACATTTTCACTTTTGAAATAATTTTTTTCACTCCTTACATTCACATATATACGTATAAAAATTTTCTGCAACATCTTAAATAACACCGCTCATCTCATTCTAATGATTTCCATATACGACGTTATGTTGTTCTACGTTTGAGTTTCACATTTTCTCTACTATTTATTTTCAGTTCCCTATAGTTTTCCACCCTCTAACCCTTTTATCTTCAGCCTTCTTCCTCTCCCAATGTTTCCCTCCTTCCATTATAAATCCTTCAAAGGATTCCCTTTGGCATTTCCATCATACATTTAATTTACGATTGTTAGTTTCTAGGTGTTTCTCTTAAATCATATTATTTATAATTCTAGAATAGTTTCCTCCATCATATGTTGTAAATTATGTAGCCTTATGAATTTATTTTACATTAATATGGTTAGAGACATTAATACTAGATGAAATGTATTGTAATGTTGACATTTTATAATGTTTAATTTTAAATGGCTTAAATTTATTTCATATATATTATTGTGCAATATAATCTAATTTCATTATAAGACATTATTTTGAATTGTATATTATAAACTATTATATGGATATCCTAAGATTTTGTGGAATGATTATTTTCCACGCTTCCCATATGATAATGAACATTACAATCCTTCTAGTGAAATGTTTCTTATTTTCTATTGTATGACTTAAAAAAGGTGAACCATTTCTTATACAAATGAGGGATGGAGAAATGAATGAAATAGTTCCGTATACATTCCCTCAACCTCAAGGGAGTATGAATAAAAAAATTCCCACAAACTCCAAATATTAGGATATAAGAAATCAAATACTATGATATCATAGATTAGTTGAAAACATCCATGCCTACGTCTATATTATTTAATTACTTAAGTTTCAATTCCAAATTTTACAAGTATATTATTTACAATTACTTAACAAGTACCAGATACCAAGTAACATCATGACTTATTGAACTTTGCATCTGTTAGATTCATGCCTGGTGGTGATATTATATATAAAGATTATGAAGTGCCTCCGTAAAATTTATATAATAAAACCACCCATTACATATTCAAGTTACTAGAAGAATACAACCTTGGATAAAAGCGATTCTACTAGATAATTGATTCAAAGTAAAAATTATAGTTTTTCTTTTTCTCACACAACTAGATATTGGTAGATCATATGGCCCAGGACTATTTTGTAAGAGGGAAATACCATGATTTGGAATATACTAGAAATTACACGAGAAGGGTACGATGGAAACAATGAAGGGATGCATCAAAGAAATTAAATTTAATGGATTGGAACATTGTGGGATGGAAAGGGGCCCAATGAAGAAGGAATTTGAGAAAGGAGAAGTAAAGGGGCTATATAATTCATATAAGCTCATTAATGATTTCAATTTGGTTTTATTTTTCATGGCGATCTCTACTTACTTGAGATTTATTCTAGATTCATGATAGAGATGCTATTCTAGCATATATGTCACCAAACTAAAATGTAAATGCAAATGCTAGAGCATCCATCTCATGCATGAGTGGGAATGGTAAAAAATTCCACACTGATAGGATCCTCATCATATATCATCATCTGCAAACTATGATTCCCTTCTTAATTTTTCTCTTAATAATTTGTGGTAAGTAGAAGTAAGCATACTTAAACCAAACTCTCTTATTAGGACCTCAAATCATGTAAATTTATTTATAAGGATTTGGAACTAGATTGAGTTGACATTTGGATATGGGATCTCAAATTATAAATAACGATAGTTCTGTAATACCCCTTCTACCTTCTTGTAATAAAATAAAATAAATAAATAAGTATATATATATATATATATATAAAAGGACTATTAATGAAGTTGGTAGAGAGGGTGAGTAAATTGACAGGTGGTTTATTAGGTCGAGAAATGGAAGTTTGGTGTGGAGGAAGTTAATAGTGTTGCTAAGAGAATTCATGGAGGGCGGTGTAGTTTGGTATTTGGCAGGGGTATAGCAGGGCATGTTCCACCGAAGGACTTTTCAGGCTTGTCAATCCACTAGAAAAATAATACAAGCTCTTTATTTTTAGATCCAGAGACATTAACAATGCTGAAACTCGTGCTAATGTTGCAAGTTTAGTAGAAATTGGATGGTCGCAATGTTTGAGAAAATGAAATAACAAGAAGCTTCTCATGGAAGGTGATGTAGAACCATACAGAAGACATGAGTTTCCACATGAGACATCCACACTGTTTCACCTATGCAACAAATAGGTCTCCAACCTGATTACTTGACATTTTCCTGTGTACGCGTAGCTTGTGTAAAAATGTGAGCTGGAATAGGGTATGGACGTCCATTAAAACATAAAAGAGAGGTATTTTGTCATAATGCTTTATTATACGTGAATTCAAAATGTGGGAGCATAGAAAGGCACATGAACTGTTTGACATAATGTCTTAAGGAAAAATGGGATTTTGGTGAACAACTTTGACTGCAGGACATGCACAAAACGGGTTTTCTAAAAGACTTAGAAAATTTCAAGAAAATTCAATTCACAGGTGTAAATACTAATCCCACATCATTTCCTACCCTCCTCCCTAACAGTGGGCCAATGCGAACCTTAGAGAAGGGCAGGGTTGTCTTTCGAAGATCTTGGACAAAGGAAAATTGCAAGATTTGGCAACTACTACACTGTTAGACAAGTGTGAAAAATGTGGATGCATAGGAAGGCACTAATCTATCTTTCTAAATGCCTCAAGGCAATGTACATACCTTATGATGCGATGATTTCCCAATAGGCACAAAATAGACTTATAAATAAATAATATATTTTGTTGACATCGGTCTTTTCAAGTGTTGTGGGTGCAAGTTTACCATATAAGCAAATGTGGGTGCACACAAGGGCACACCAATTGTTTGTAATAATGACTCTAACAAATGTGGCCTCTTGGAATGCATTATTACCTAGTTTGCACAAAATGGGTCTATTTTGTAGCCTTAGAAGCTGCATGGAAAAAGACATTTGATAGATTTTAAAGAAGACTCTAAATCATTTTTTTTCAAAATTCTCCCAAGCTATGGTTGTTGTAAATATCTCCCTCCAGGGTAGATACGGACAAGCAGAAGAATATGGAAATCAAAGATACTCAGAGCCCGATATTTATTGCACCACATGTACCAAGGCGCAGGTAGAAGGTGCACGTCAAAGAGTGTCGACATGAACATGGATGCGCCTATGGCGCACTTAAGAGTATGACAACATGCAAATGGATGTGCCAAGGCGCACCTTCAGGAGGCGCAACATTTTGAGCATTGACAGGAAGCAAACCCTGACCCAGATATTCAGATGGCCATAACTTTTCACAGGGAGCTCGGATTCACACAAGGTTGGACTTTTTGGAAAGCTTACAAGGTCCTCTGTCCAACTACGATTGGATATCTTTAATTGGGTGAGAACAAGTTCTTAAAAATGTAAAATACACTTCGCCACTTTTTGGGTTTGCTAGGGTTCTCACCTACCACCATAATGAGATGAATTAAATGCAACCTAGAGGTGGTTGGGGTAGTTTTGGAATTGCTCTCTCTTTTCTATCTCATTCTTCCTATAAATTCTAAGGAGGGGATTCTTTCTAAAGGTTGGACATTCTTGATTTTTCCCTCCCTTCTTCTCTTTGGCAGGTGAGTTTGTGGAGTTCAAACGTCCCATTTAAAACTGTAATGCAACTTTGCCTCTTGGCATTTTGTAGTGTATTGTATCAATCTTTGGAGTAGATAATGCATGTCTGTGGATGATTCTCAACCCTCTCTGTGTTTATTTTCATCCTCTTGATCTTTCACTACAATTTTTCTTATCTGTGCATGATCTTGCATTGCATTTTAATGGTTTGTGTTTATTGGCAAGATAGGTGTTCTTCATTCCTCGGTGCATCACCTTTGTTAGTTTAGGTTTATTTTTATGCATCTTCTTACCCTGTCTCCTTGGCAAGTTAGATTAGGTTTTTGAGTTAACCCTCTGCATTTTATGTGTGCATCTGAACAGAGATATAGGAACCAGCCTTCATCCAGAGAGCTTTCCCGATTTACAAGGTCCCACACTTGGGAAAAGCTCCATGTTATGCAATCGCATTGAGAGTCTCAACCCATCGAGTTGCAGTCATTCGAGAAGTCTTTGTGATTCACCTTCAACAGTTTTGGCATGCCCGGTGGGACCAAGAGGTCATTCCACAGGATTTGAAGGAATTTTCAAGAAATTTGGACTTAGAAATTGCAGGTTTTACAATTTCATTTTTTTACCTTCCAGGTTGAACTTCGAAATCAATTTTTAAGGACTTAACTTGCTCAAAACAAGTCAAAATTTCACTAGTTGATAGATCGGGGGATAGTCTTCAAAAGGGTATTCTTAGTTTTTTGAGATTTTGAATTTCAAAATTTTATGGTTTTTTGTATTTCGGGTTTTCCCAGTTGCCTTGCATGACCTGAGTTTCACCCGTACCTTTCGGGGATTAGTAACTGCACAACAATACCCGATAACCGAATTGAAGAACTATATTTTTCGGGTCCTTCAAAGTTTTAAATTATTTTTTAATATTGTTAGGTTTGGTGTGTAACTTGGCAGAATCTAGCCTTTTGAGGCTCACTTTCTAACACATCTGGCGACTCTGAAGGGATAGAATTCAGTGGTATAGCAACACAGGTTGCCCAGGTACATGAGAAGAATTTGAACTAGGTCTGATACTCGAGAAGAGGGGCTATTTTTTCACTTGCAGCTATCACCAGGTAGAGGAAGGAGAGGAAGAAGACCACAAAGGTCACCATCTCCACCTAACCGGACTTTGTCTACACCTCCACCTAGTAGACCTTTTCTCACATCAACCAAAGTTCTTAGGCCAATCATAATGGCACATCTACCACCGAATCCCTTTGTCAATTTCACTCGGCAAGTGAGCCCGATTACCCTCAATGCACGTAATCCGCCCCGATTGTAGCATTAAAGAACATTCCATTTTTCATCGAAGAAAATCATACCACTCTAGTGATCATGTCAAAGACATTGCTAACGTTTGTGCAATCCATGAGATAAATGAAATGGATGTTCTTTGTCAAATTGTTGGCATCTTCATTCGAAGGAAGACATTGCAATTGTTTAGGAGCTTTGGAGTGGTTCTATCCAAAATTGGAATCGATTACGCATAGTTCTCCATGAGTAGTTTGGAGAAAAGGGAGATAATTTGTCTTTACTAGAACAATTGAAAACTATCAAGAGAGCTCACAATGAGCGGTGGTGACTTCAACTTCAGATTTCAAAGGTCTTGGCATAGGATTCTAGTGGACATTAGGCCCAGCAATTTGAAGGTGCTCTTCTATATTATCTTAAGGCTTTGAATTTTGATATTTCTATGTTAATTCAATCCATGGGAGGCACAACCTCACCTACTACTTATAGCATTACCATTAGGGCTGAAAACTGTCTTATTCAAGCTGGTAAGCTGGCTCCTAGGCCTCCCATGCCCTTGTACCCAAACTTAGAAAATCCAAGCACTAGTCAAGCACCCACTTTGGCTCCTATTCCCACTCCTAGAAATCAAAGTTCAAATGAAAATTCTACTTCATCCTCTAGTGCTTCAAATGAACTCCAAGAGGTCATGAAATAATTACAAAATTTGGGAAATGAGCTGGTTACACTCAAGTGGCAGGCCAGGCCAAAGCTTTAGACCTTCTTATCAGCCTCAAGCTTAACCTAATAGGCAACCATACCAGCCCAATAGGCCACCCAATCCAGTTGCAAATCAAAGCCAAGTAAGGCCACCCGCTAATAGATCATTTCAGCCCTATAACCCCAATGTTGCATCTGCTTCTAAAGAATTAGTGCCAGTGCAAAACAACATAGCTCAAGAGTATGATTGGTGTTTCCCATGCAATGAACCTCACAACCAATCTATGTGCTTCAATGGTGCTTTGAACCAAGCCTTGATGGTGACAACTACTGGCATTGAGGGTGAAGTGAGTCAAGAAACAAATCAGCAACAAGGGACATCTCATCAAAACATAGCTCCAAATGATACTGCACTTGTGAATTGGCAAGCTGAGGATTTTTGTGGCATGAATCAAACAATTTCTCAGAGTGTAGCAGCTAACACAAGATCAAAGAAGAGGAATATTGGTGAAGGGCAGTCATTGGCTCCAAGTGATCTACAACCTTCCATCACTCCACAAGGTGTTGGTAAGTAAAATACAGCACCAAACACCCAAGGACAACCCAAACCACCTTCTAAGCCAACTCAAATGCTAGCTGTTGCTGCCCATGCGCAAGAAAGGAATGTGCAGGCTAAAGGACAACAAAGAGATGTTTCATCCCCTTTCAACATCATCGATCAAATGAAGAAAACACATGTGAACATTTCAATGTGGGAATCTTTATCCATCCTAGGCCAAAGAGATCTTCTACAAGCTGCCAGGAAGAATTGGTCAACTTTGAACTAGCAGGTTCATATGCAAGAGAAGGTCCTGTTAGTGCAAATTCACGGCACCCCTGGATGTTGATTAGGTTTCTAGTTTGATCATACTAGCATCCGGTGTGATCGCACAACATGGAATCCTTTCTCCAAGTGTGGGACTTGCAAAAATGAGAAAGGAATCTCCAGAGAAATTTGGTTCCTATTCCTCTGTTCGGATGCACATGAAAATGCAGAGGGTTTACTCAAAACCTAATCTAACTTGCCGAGGAGATAGGGTAAGAAGATGTATAAAAAATAAACCTAAGCTAACAAAGGTGATACACTGAGGAATGAAGAACACCTATCTTGCCAATAAACACAAACCATTCAAATGTGATGGAAGATCATGCACGAGATAAAAAATTTGCGGTGAAAGATCGGGAGGATGCAAATGAACACGAGAGGGTTGAGAATCATCCACGGACATGCATTACTTCCTCCAAATATCGATATGATACACTACAAAATTCCAAGAAGCAAGATTGCATTACGATTTTAAATGGGAGGTTTGAACTCCATAAATTTTCTTGCCAAAGAGAAGAAGGAGGGGCAAAATAAGAATGTTCCACCTTTAGAAAGAAACCCCTCCTTACAATTTATAGGAAGAATGAGAGAGGGAAGAGAGGGGAAATCCATATCTTCCCCAACCACTTCTAGGTTGCATTTAATTCATCTCATTATGGCAGTAGGTGAGGACCCTAGAAAAAGTCGCGAGCTGTATTTTACATTTAAGCTGGTTGTTAAAATGTCATTTTTGGCCATTATCACATGCCAGAGGTGTTTTTCAATTTTCTCTCTCCAAACTAAACCAAAATTCAAGATTGACCCCAGAATCATGTAGATAATTTTACCATCTTTCCATTGATATAAAGAACGTGAAAATCTGAGCTCTGGATCGAAAGATATGGCGATCTGAAGATTTAGGGCAAAAAGCTAGGCCAAAACGGATCGGCGGGAAAATATTTGAATTTTTTCCATGCTCTTCCACTTGGATGACATGTGTCGAGCTTTGATTCATTCATGGGCTCATCTTTGAAATTTTATTTTGGGTCCTTCCTTAATTCTTGCCACTTGGACACGTGGCACTATTTTATTGGCTCAGGCTGAGGCGCACTTTGTCCTTCGAAAAATTGGTATTTTTCACTTTGGGAAAATTTTCCCATTTCTCCCCCACACTCCGCCACTCAAGTGCCACATGGCATGATTTCATTAGACGCGGGCCCTTCCTGACCATTTCCCTTTTGTTTTTGCCTTTGGAAAAAATTTCAAAATTTTCCCGCTGGGCCGATGAGGTGTAGACACATGGCGAGATTTGATTCATTGGCGGTTCCTTTGGCTTTTCACGTCCCACGCGTCCCTCGCGTACCTTTGGTCTTGTTGTCCCAAACTGCTTGGGACAAATATCTCCAAACCGCCCGATTTGGGCTTCCTTGTTCCTGTTTGAGGTGAAGACACGTGGCGAGATTCCATTCATTGGCGGCTCTTTCAGCTTTTCGCACCCCACGCGTCCTTTTGGCCCAACCTGCCTGGACAAAGGTTCCCGATTGGCCGAATCGGCTGGTTTGCGTCCTCTGTGTACTTCCAAAGCCCGAGATGTCCCAAACTATCTGGTACAAATATCTCGAAGCGCCGAAATGGTGACTTGTGCAAACCGCCGATCAGCGTCCCGCGCGTGCGTACTTTTCACAATTGTCCCAAACCGAGCGAAACAAAAGACTTAGGCAATTTGTTTCCCTCTTTCGTCGATTCGGCTTTTCACGTCCCACGCAACCTCGATGTCCTAACTATCCCATGAGACCCCCTGGACTAGGACTTAGCTGATTTTCTTAAATTTTTCGGCCTCATGTTTAGTACGACGAACCTCAGTTCAACCCGAACTCGGTACGACCCAGCGCTTGAGACTGAAATGCCTCAAAAAACAGTCCTGTAGCCATATTTTTGCATTTTTTCCATTGTTTCTAACTCATTGGGATTTCTTCTTGGATGGGAGAGTTAGAAAAAGGCCGAGGGGACCTCGAAAAACATGATTTCAGGCCTTAAATCAATCTATTTGCTCGGGACTGAATAATCTAATGCATGTTATCAAAATTACCCTGGGGGTGAATTTTGGATAACAATTTGGTGACTCAGCGGGGTCATCTACCTACTAGATGAAGAATGGCCAGCTGCTTGTAGTAATCCATTGGGCATGGAGTCTATTTGATAACCTCTCAGCTGATCTGAAATTTGAAAACCTGTGTCCTTGAGCTATTGAAACATTTGTTGATCTGGTTCTCTTGCGGCTACAAATTCTTTTCCAGGAGCTTGATGAACTGCAAACATGCACATACTAGAAGCAATAGGACATGTGCACAAGCACTTAGGGGAATAAAACTACTCTAACAGCAGTACAATGTGCATAAGCACTTAGAGGAATGGAAATTCTAAATTAATATTTACAAGGGTGAGAAGCTTTCTTTCTAGTAGCAACGTTTGAGATAGATCCCATTGACCGGAATCTGTAATTCTTCACCATCCAACTTAGTCAGTCGGAAGGCATTGCTACCTTTGCATCCAATGATCATGTAAGGGCCACTCCAGATGGCATCAAATTTGGAATGCTTTCCCACTTTGCATGATCTGCATCCCATTTCAACACTAGATCTCCAATCTGGAAGGTTCTAGCCTTGGCTTTCTTATCAAAAGTCTTCTTGATCAAGGCTTGATCCTTCTCTATTGCTTGGGCTGCATGCTCTCTAACTTCTTGGAGCTCCATTAATTCTGCATATCTAACCTCCATGGGTTCAAACTCAGCTAGTTCCAACTGTTTCATGAGCTCCAATGCTGGCAACTCAAGTGATATAGGTAGAACTGCTTCTTTCCCGTACACAAGCTTGTATGGAGAGCTTCCTGTAGACCTCTTGGGTGTGATTCTATCAGCCCATAGGGCTGATTTGAGCTTTGCGTGCCAAGTCCTTTGATTCTCATCAAGAGTCCTTCTGATGATTCTTAGTAGATTCTTGTTCGTAGACTCGGCTTGGCCATTACCCTGAGGGTAATAATTCGACGAAGTGCTGAGATACACACAATTCTTGACCGCCCATTCAGTGATCTTTGTGCCAAGGAATGCCAATGCATTGTCTGATATGATAGTGGTAGGGGCACCAAACCTCGTGACTATCCCTTCATAGAAATCTAAGATATTAGATTCATTTTCCTCCTTGAGTGCCACTGCTTCGGTCCACTTGGTGAAATAGTCTGTTGCCATAAGTATCCACTTGTGACCTTGACTTGAATTGGGATAGATAACCCCAATGAAGTCCAATCCCCATTGCATGAATGGATGATTTACTAAAATTGGATGAAGGGGCAGCACTGCTAACCTCTCTTTTCCTATGAAGAATGCACATCTCTTGCATTTTTTGACCCATGAGTAGCAATCATTGAACACAGTAGGCCAATAGTAACCAGCTCTCATGATTTTGAGAGCTGTCACTCGTGGAGCAAAGTGGCCTCCTGCTTCCCCGTCATGGAACTCGTGTAAGATCTTCTCAACTTGACCTGTTCCAATGCATCTTAATAGAACACCATGGATGTCTTTCTTGAACAAGATACCATTAATGAGTACATACGGGATAGCTTGTAATCTAAAGTATCTCCTCTTCACCTTGCTCACTTCTGGAGGGCACAAGCCTGTTTGGAGGTAATGCACCAAGTCTTGAGTCCAACATGGGATGAGTGCATCATCAGCTGGTTGTTCTTGATCATTCTGTAGTAGTAGGACAACATCTTCTTCACCTTTTGAGCCGTCTGGTTGTTTGGAAGCAAGCTGCTCACACAAACCTTTGCCACGAACTAGCTTGGTCACTTTGATTTCAATATCATATTCCATCACCCGAGTGATCCAACCTGCTCTCTTCTCATTTAAATCCTTGTTTAGGAGGAAGTCCTTGACACCAGCATGAGACACCAGTAGTTGAATCTTATTGTTCAAGACCAAGTGTCTGAACTTCTTCAAGCTCCTGATGATGGCAAGGACATGCTTTTCAATGAAAGAATACTTTATTTTGTAATCTTCCAAGGTTTGACTGAAGAATGCTATGGGCTGTTCTGAACCTTCTTTATTTAGCTGTGTCAAGATAGCTGAGATTGTATCGATCCTCCAAACACATACAACATGAAGTCTTTTGAAAATTCTTGGTTGATAAGAGTTGGAGCTTGTGATAATGCATGCTTGATGTTTTCAAAACTCTCTTTGCCTTCTGCTGTCCATTTGAATGCTAGACTCTTCTTCAACATCATTGTTAAAGGCTTCACAAGAGTGGCAAAATTAGGCACAAATCTACAGACAAATTTTATCCTTCCTAAGAACCTTTGAAAATATTTCTTGTGGTGTGGCAATGGAAGTGTTCAGATGGCTTCAACCCTTTCAGGATCAATTGTTAGCCCTTCCCTAGAGACAATGTGACCCAACAATTTTCCCTCGTGTGCCAAGAATATACACTTCTTTGGATTCAATGACACTCCGAACCTTCTACACCTCTGAAACACTTGCCTGAGGTGAAAGAGATGGTCTACTGCATTCTTTGAGAAGACAGTGATATCATCTAGGTATACTAGTACTATATTGTTGATCAAGCCTTTGAACACCATATCCATAGCTCATGTTTGGAATGTTACTCCAGCATTTGTGACACCCAAATGGCATCTTCTTGTAATCATACATGCCCCATTTTGTAGTGAAGGCCATCTTGAATTGATCTTCTTCTTTCACCATTATCTCGATTATAGCTTGAATATCCATCTAGCAATGAAAACCTTTCGAACCATTTCTACAACTCCGTAATATTTTTTCCATTGATGGAAGTGGATAATGATCCTTGAGTGATGCTCTATTTAGATCGCAAAAGTCCACACACAATCCTATTTCTCCATTTCTTTCCCTTACCGGCACCAAGTTTGCAACCCAACTTGAGTGTTTGATGGGGAAGATGATACTGGCCTCAATGAGCTTGCTTAACTCTTTTCTCATTAGAGGTTCGATATGAGGATTTACTAGCCTTTGCTTTTACCTGACAGGCTTGGATTCTTGATCCAACTCAATAGTATGTCATGCCAACTTTGGGTTAAAACCTCTTAAATCTTTGTAAGTCCAAGCGAAGACATCTAGGAACTCTTGACAAAGCTGAACAAAATCAGATTTCTCTCGTGGAGTACTTGCTATACCAATTTGCAATGTCTTTCCTTCTTCCACTAAAATAGGCTCTGAATCTTCACCCTTTACTTGAATGTTCACTTTCTCTTTCCGGAACTGATCATTCGGGGTGAAGATTTACTCCAAGGTTATGAGTCCTTTTGGTAATTTGTTAGTTCTCAGCTGCACCACTTGGTCACCATAGTGCTGCTCCAGCTTGTCTTGATTTCTGGTGGAGAACTCAGCTTTATCTTGTAGGAAATTAACAATTTGCTGATCATTCTCGAAGACTTTCCAACTTGTATTGTTATCCGGAACAGCTGGTCTCACAACAAATTTGATATGAGGCTGAGATTTCTCACTTTTGATATTTTCTACAACATGAAACGCAGCCCCAACTGCTGTCAGTCTATCCACTGCTTCATTCCCTTTTCTTGGGATGGAATTGATGCTAAAAGCTTCAAAATCTTCCATAAGATCCCATACCTGATTTTTGTAGAACTTGATCAAATTATTCTTGACAGCATGTTGCTCCTTAACTTGGTTTACGATCAGCTCACTATCACCAAATACTTGCAAATTCTTGATGCCTTTCTTCTTTGCCCAGTGCAGTCCATGAATTAAGGCTTCATACTCAACTGTATTGTTATGCAAGAAAAATGAAAAAGGAAGGATGAGTAATTCTTTGTACCTTGCAGAGAAATGAGCATAGCTCCTCCTCCTGCACCTTGTCTACTCCTTGACCCATCAAAGAACAATTTCCATACTTCATTCTTGTCTTTACGATCTGGCTTGGTGATGTTGGGGAGAGGTTGATTCTCTTCATGTAAAAAATAAACTCCTAGCTCAAATTTTTCTATTTCTTGATAAGAATCAAAAGCATGCACCTTGTTTTCCCATTCATCAAGAGTCAAATCTGGGATGCTTCCAACCTTAGTGTCATCTTCATCAGTGCCTGGATAATCTTCTTGATCAAATCTGAACAGTTGGTATTGATTTGGCTTGGAGTGTAAGGCTCAATGTGAAAGTTTGTGATAGGTTCAGATCTGATTGTGGCCTTAGCTCCATACCTTGTTCTAAACAACATGTGTGACCAATCTGCCGAAAGATAGCCTCCGATTTTAGCAGTGAAGTCTCTTGACAAGCACAATGCAAAGAGTGGTGGCAGGTCTATGACTGACACATCTTGTAATACTATTACGTTGGGACATGTGTGTAGTGTGAGGCTCAAACCTTTGATTACTCCAACCATTGTCACTATTGTCCCATCTAATTGCACTACACCCTTGGAGATGACTTCATATTGGAGTCCTAGCTGATCAGCTATTTTCTTGGGCATCTTGAAGCTACTTGCCCCGGAATCAATCATGCAATTATGAACCGATTGCTTTCAATGATTAACGAGACATAAAAAGAAGGGGCTTCAACATTTTACCTTGCTGTCCTCCATGATTTCTTTTAGGTTGGGCAGCATTTGTGAGTACCTTCTCTTGCATTTGGACCTGTTGATTTGAAGTTGACCAGTCCTTCATGGCAGCTTGTAGCAAATCTCTTTGTCCTGGGATAGATAGTGATTCCCACATTGATATGTTTACATTTGTCTTCCTCATCTGATCAATGATACTGAATGGAGATGAAGTATCCCTCTGTTGTCCCTTGGCCTGCACATTCATTCCTTGCACATGGGCAGCAACAACTGGCATTTGAGTTGGTTTAGGAGCTGGTTTGGGTGCCCCTTGCGTGTTTGGAACTACATTTTGTTTGCCAGTGGCTTGTGGAGTGGTAGAAGGTTGTGGATTACTTGGGGCTAATGGTTATTCTTCACCCAAATTTCTCCTCTTTGACCTTGTGTTGGCTGCAACACTTTGAGAGGGTATTTGATTCATACCACAGAAATCTTCAGCCTGCCAATTGACAAGAGTAGTTTCGTTCGGAGATGTTCCTTGCTGAGGTGCTTCTTGCTGCTGATCCTCTTCATGGCTGGACTCTTGCGACCCACCAATGGTTTGCACCATAAGAGCTTGATTTAATGCACCGTTAAAGCACATTGATTGGTTATGTGGCTGACTGCATGGGAAACACCAATCATATTCTTGGGCCATGTTATTTTGGACTGGCACTAATGCTTTAGAAGCAAGATATGACATTGGGGTTATAGGGCTGAAATGGTCCATTAGTGGGAGGCCTTACTTGGCTTTGATTTTGATTTGCAGCCTGAGTTGGTGACCTATTTTGTTGGTATGGGGGCCTAGCCCAGTACTGCACTTGAGGCTGATACGGTCTAGCACTTTGAGCTTGCTGTCTTTTGATAGTAACCAACTCATTTCCCAAATTTTTCAATTATTTCATGACCTCTTAGAGTTCATTTGAAGTACTAGAGGATGAAGTAGAAGTCTCATTTGAACTTTGATTTTTAGGATTTGGGAATAGGAGCCAAAATGGGTGCTTGACTAGTGCTTGGATTTTCTAAGTTTGGATATAAGGGCATGGGAGGCCTAGGAGCGGTTTACCAAACTTGAATAAGATAATTTTTGGCTCTAATGGCAATGCTTATAAGCAGAGGTAAGGTTGTGCCTCGCATAGATTGAATTAACATAGAAATATCAGAATTTAAAGCCTTAAGATAGTATAAAAAAGTAGCTTGTTTGTTGGCCTTCTTGCCATGGAATCCTCTCCTAAGACCTTTGAAATCTCAAGTTGAAGTCGAGTCATTTGCTTGTTGGGAGCTCTCTTGATAGTTGTCAATTGTTATAGTAGAGACAAATTGTCTCCTTTTTCCCAAACTTCGCATGGAGAACTATGCATAACTGATTCCAATTTGTGATAGGACTAGCTCCAACGCTTCTAAACCATTGCAATGCCTTCCCTTTGAAGCGAAAATCAAAGCAATTGACGGCCACATCCATTTCATTTATCTCATGGATTGCATCAGACGTTAGCAATGTCCTTGACATGATCACCAGGAGTGGTATGATTTTCTCCAGTGAAAAATGGAATGTTCTTCAACGCTGCAATTGGAACTGGATTCTGTGCATTGAGGGAAAGTGGGCTACTGCCAGTGAAATTGACAAAGGGATTCAGTGGTTGCGCCATTCTGATTGGCCTGAGAACCCTTGTTGATTGGACGAAAGGTCTACCAGGTGGAGGTGTAGAGAGAGTTCTGTTCGGTGGAGATGGTGATCTTTGAGCTCTTCTTCCCCTTCTTTCTCTACCTGGAGATAGGTGCAGATAAACAAACAATCCTTCCTCCCTAGTTCTTGACCTGGTCTATATTCTTCTCATAAATTTGCCAGGCTTGGACTGCTGAAACCAGCGGATTATGCCTCTTTTGGAGTCGCCAGATGTGCAATTTCAAAGCTCCTTCAAAGCTGGAACATGGAACAAGTGCACATCGATCTTGTTGTAATGAAGGTGAAGACCTCTAATGTCCCACTGGGCATGCCAAAACTGTTAGTGTAGATTAACAGCACCCCTGGATGTTGATCAGATTTCTAGTTTGATCATACTAGCATCCAGTGTGATTGCACAACATGGAATCCTTTCTCCAAGTGTGGGACTTGCAAAAATGAGAAAGGAATCTCCAGAGAAGGCTGGTTCCTATTCCTCTGTTTAGATGCACATGAAAAATGTAGAGGGTTTACTCAAAACCTAATCTAACTTGCCAAGGAGACAGGGTAAGAAGATGCATAAAAATAAACCTAAGCTAATAGAGGTGATACACCAAGGAATGAAGAACACCTATCTTGCCAATAAACACAAACCATTCAAATGTGATGCAAGATCATGCACAGATAACAAAATTCTGGTGAAAGATCAGGAGGATGCAAATGAACACAGAGAGGGTTGAGAATCATCCACAGACATGCATTACTTGCTCCAAAGATTGATACAATACACTACAAAATTCCAAGAGGCAAGGTTGCATTACAGTTTTAAATGGGAGGTTTGAACTCCACAAATTCGCCTGCCAAAGAGAAGAAGGGAGGGGCAAAACATGAATGTTCCACTTTTAGAAAGAAACCCCTCCTTACAATTTATAGGAAGAATGAGAGAGGGAAGAGAGGGAAATCCAGATCTTCCCAACCACTTCTAGGTTGCATTTAATTCATCTCATTATGGTGGTAGGTGAGGACCCTAGCAAAAGTGGCGAGCTGTATTTTGCATTTAATCGGTTGTTGAAACACCATTTCTGGACATTATCACGTGCCAGAGGTGTTTTTTTATTTTCTTTCTCCAAACTAAATTAAAATGCAAGATTGACCTCGAAATCATGTAGATAATTTCACTAGCTTTCCATTGATATAAAGAACGTGAAAATCCAAGCTTTGGATCGAAAGATATGATGATCTCGAAGATTTATGGCAAAAACAGGCCAAAACAGATCGACGGGAAAATATTTGAATTGTTTTCTGCGCTCTGCCACTTGGATGACACGTGTCAGGATTTGATTCATTTGTGGGCTCATCCTCTAAAAATTTCTTTTGGGCCCTTCGTTAATTCTTGCCACTTGGACGCGTGGCACTATTTTATTGGCTCGGGCCTGAGGGGCACACTTTGTCCTTGAAAATTTGGTATTTTTCACTTTGGGAAAATTTCCCATTTCTCCCCATGCTCCGCCACTCAAGTGCCACATGGCATGATTTCATTGGACGTGGGCCCTTCCTAACCATTTCCCTTTTGTTTTTGCCTTTGGAAAAATTTTCAAAATTTTCCCGTCGGGCCGATGAGGTGAAGACACGTGGCGAGATTTGATTCGTTGGCGGCTCTTTCACTTTTCGCGTCCCTCGTGTACCTTTGGCCTAGTTGTCCCAAACTACCTGGGACAAATATCTCCGAACCACCCGATTCGGGCTTCCTTGTTCCTATTTGAGGTGAAGACACGTGGTGAGATTCCATTCGTTGGTGGCTCTTTCAGCTTTTCGCGCCCCACGCGTCCTTTTGGCCCAACTGTCCCGGACGAAAGTCTCCTGTTTCGGCCAAATCGGCTGGTTCGCATCCTCCGTGTACTTCCAGCCCGGATGTCCCAAACCTGTCGCTGGGACAAATATCTCGAATCTGCTCGAAATGGACTAACTTGCGCGCAAACCGGCTGATCGCGCCCCGCATGTACTTTGTCCCAAGCGTCCCAAATGGAGTGAAATAAAAGACTTAGGCAATTTGTTCCCTCTTCAGCCCGATTCGGCTTTTCATGTCCCACGTGTCTTGATGTCCCAACCTGCCTGCAGAGACCGCTGGACTAGGACTTAGCTGATTTTCTTCATTTTTTCGGCCTCAAGTTTGCTACGGACGAACCTCGGTTCAACTGGCCCCTAGTACGACCCGAGCCCTTGGACCGAAATGCCTCAAAACAGTCCCATGACCATATTTTTGCATTTTTTCTATTCTTTCTAACTCATTGGGATTTCTTCTTGGATGGGAGAGTTAAAAAAAAAAGGCCGAGGGACCTCAAAAAACATGATTTCGGGCCTTAAATCAATCTATTTGCTCAGATTTGAATAATCGATGCATGTTATCAAAATTACCCTGGGGTGAATTTTGGATAATGAGTCCTCACGAATGCTACTTAGCCTAAAGGGAATCATGGAGGACAACAAGGTAAAGTTTTGAAGCCCCCTCCATTCTATGTTTCATTAATCATTGGGGATAAACTAGTACACAATTGCATGATTGATTCCGGGGCAAGTAGTTCTATCATGCCCAAGCAAATAGCTAATCAGTTGGGTCTCCAATATGAAGTAGTATCTAAAGGGGTATGGTAATTGGATGGGATGATAGTAGAAAAAGTGGGAGTGATTAAAGGTTTGAATCTTATCTTGCATGCATGTCGCAACGTTACCGTTTTGCAAGATATGTCGGTGATGATTTGCCACCACTATTTGCCCTATGCTTATCAAGGGATTTCACAACTAGAATTGGAGGCTACTTATCTGCTGAATGGTCACACATGTTGTTCAGAACAAGATATGGTAATAAGGTCACAATCAGATCTGAACCAATTGCAAACTTTCATATTGAGCCTCATACTCCAAGCCAAATCAATGCCAACTATTTAGCATTTGATCAAGAAGATTATCCAGGCACAAATGAAGCTGACACCAAAGTTGGAAGCATCCCAGATTTAACTCTTGTTGAATGGGCGAGCATGGTACATGCTTTTGATCCCTACCAAGAAGTAGAAGAATCTGAGCTAGGATTCTATTGCATTCATGAAGAAAATCAGCCCATTCCTAGCATCACCAAACTAGACCATAAAGATGACAATGAGGTATGGCAATTATTTTTGATGGATCAAGGAGTAGGCAAGGCACGGGAGGAGGAGCTATGCTTGTTTCACCTCAAGGCATCAAATATTATTAGATTTTGTTTCAGTTTTCCTATTCAAAAAACATAGCTAATTATGAGGCCTTGATTCATGGACTTCATTGAGCCAGGAAAAAGGGAATAAAGAACTTGCAGTGTTAGGGGATAGCGAGCTGATCGTCAATCAAGTCGGGGACAACATGCTACAAAGAATGACCTTTTGAAGAACTACAAGAACAGGTATGGGACCACGTTGAGGATTTTGAAGCTTTTAACATCGTGTCCATACCTAGGAAGAAAAATGAAGCCGTGGATAAGCTCCCGCGAAGTTGGAGCAACGTTTGATGTGGTTGACAACATCGGAAGAGAAAAACACAACGACATATCCATGTGAATGTAAGGCTATAAATTCTAGATAATAACACAAGATGACGGGTGTTTGAGAATGATCAACAGATCGTCAATTTCTTATAAGAAGAGGCTGAATTCTCAGCTAGGAATCATGATAGACTAGAGAAAAATACAATGATCAAGTAGTGCAGTGCTGGAAAACAAGCTTCCCAAGGGTTTAGTAACATCGGAGTCTATCTTCATCCCTAACGACTAGTTCCGTGAGGGAAAATGCTAACATATAGGTCAAAAGAGAAGATTCAGAGCCAATTCTAGTTGGGAAGGCAAAACACTTCAAATTGGTAAAGTGGCCTTTGAGCGGGAAAATCAAATTTCATATAGTTTTGCAAGGAATTTCCAGATGTCTTCGCTTGGAGCTATGAAGACTTGAGAGGATTCAATCCAAAATTGGCACAACATACCATAGAATTGGATCCGGATGCTAAGCCCATCAAAGCGAAGCAGAGACAGTCAACCCCCACATTGAGCCTCTAATGAAGAAAGAGTTAAACAAGCTAATAGAGGCTAGCATTATATTCCCCATCAAGCACTCAATCTGGGTTGCAAACTTGGTTCCGGTTAGGAAGAAGAGTGGAGAACTTAGGTTGTGTGTAGACTTTCGAGAGTATTACCAGTTCCTTCAATGGAACAAATATTGCAAGTGGTATCCGGTTTAGAGAGATTCTCTCTCCTAGATGGCTACTCGGGGTATAATCAGGTAATGGTGAAAGAAGATGACCAGTTCAAGATGGCTTTCACCACCAAATGGGGCACCTATGCCTACAAGAAGATGCCATTTGGACTATCAAAATCTTTGGAGCCACTTTCAAAGGGCAATGGAAATGGCATTCAAGGGATTGATCAATAAAATAGTTCTGATATATCTTAACGTCATCACGGTATTCTCCAAAAATGCAGTAGATCACCTCTTTCATTTGAGGCAGGTATTTCAGAGGTGTAGAAGATTTGGGGTATCATTGAATCCCAAAAAATGCATATTCTTGGCTCACGAAGGAAAACTTCTAGGCCATATTGTTTCAAAGGAGGGATTGACGATTGACCCAGAAAGAGTTGAAGCAATTCGAGCATTGCCATTGCCAAGTCACAAGAAGGCTCTTCAAAGCTTCTTAGGAAGGATCAATTTTTCCGCATGTTTTGTTATCCAAAATTTTCCCTCAAGGTAAATTTGATAACATGCATCAAATTCTCAAGTCCCAGGCAAATAGATTGAGTCAGGGCAAAAATTTCATGTTTCTAGGGTCCCCTCATATTTTTCTAACTCCCCTGTCCAAGTAGAAGAGAGCAAGTTCTGAGGAAAGGTAAGAAAAATTGCAAAAAACAGGCTCGGGCCAGAAAAAATCATGAAAAATGGCTAAGTCCTAGTCCTCGCAACAGTCGGGACAGTTGGGACAAAAGGGCGCGAACCGGCCGAAAGGCCGCCAGGTCTCGTAGCAGCATTTGGGACATTTGGAACAAAGGGACGCGTGGGACGCGGAAATCCGAACTGGCCGAAAAATGGAAAAATTTGACTAACTGTTGAAACAGGCAGTCTGGGACATCTGGACAGTTAGTACGCGGAGGATGCAAGTCGGCCGAAAAGACTTAAGGCAGCCTGGAACAGTTGGGCCGAAGGTACGTGAAGTATGCGAACCGGCGGTTCGGCCGAAATGAGAACTTTAAATGCGGGACAGTTTGGGAAAAAGGCGTGAACCGACCAAGGCCCGGGTGAATCGGGAAAATTTGTCCTAGGCTGTCCAGAAAGAAAATGGGACATCTGGGCCGCGAGTATGCGAACCGGCCGGTTCGCCAAACAGGGAACTTCACCACTAGGACAAACGGGATAAAGGAACGCGTGGGACGTGAAAAGCCGAAGTGGCGAAGGCGAGGAGAAAAGTCAACATTTGACCCATGGAACTTCAAACGGCCATAAATTTTGACTCGAGCACAAAATAAAAGAAACATATTCGGCTCCAGTAGTCAATGCTCATTCCCCGTCAAATAAAAACGCCCGCTGACCCAAAATAGCTGCCCGCTCGAGAAGGCCATAACTTTTGCATTTCTCAACGAAATCACGCAAAATTTGTACCGTTGGAATCGTGGTTCGAGCCCAATGCACATAAATCAAGAAATTCCAGATTTGATTAGAAATTTATTGATATTTTTAAGAAAACGTTTCTGGGTTCGAGCGGTGTTTTATTTGGTAGCTGGGAGTGCAATTAAGAGGCATGGTCATCATTCTTTTCTGTTGCAGCACATGGGACAGTATGGGGAGCCTTTTACAAGTAATGTATAACCATTTCACTCAATTTAATGCCTCTTATAGGTGGTTGAAGGACATATTTTGGGATTTCCATTTTCCCTTCTCTTTTCCTTCTCATTTTTTATAAATTGGAGTGTTGGGCTCATTGTAAAGGAGGGAGTTTTGGGTAGCAAAGCAAAGCTCTGAAAAAATTTCTTTGTGAAGCCCGGTGTGTTACGAGGCCCTTGTAGTGGACTCTTGCATGGTGATCCAGGCCCTTATCTTGTAATAAGTGAACTTTGCATACCAGAAGCAATAAAATACAAGTTTGTGGATGTATCTTCCCATGCTGTGTTTTCTTGCATTCTTCTTGCCACTTTTATCTTTCTACAAGAATATTGTGTCTATTATTATGTTCTTGCAGGAATTCATTATCATTGTGTGTGCTTGGAATATCATTGTGAATGCATTTTGCTAGATTATGGAGAACTATCATCACCTCTTCTAGTGTGCACTTTGCCTCTGTATTTCACACATTTGGAGACTACTCTCACACCCTCCTTTTCTAGTGTATCACCGCTTTAGTGTAGGATTTCATTTTATGCATTCTCTCTCCCTAGTCCCTTGGAAATTTAGATTAGAATAGTTAGCTTATCCTACATTAGAGTAGATTGTGGTAGGTAGTTTAGGAGCAAGAACCAGCTTTCTCTGGAGGTCTATCTCAAGTAGCAAGTCCCACAACTTGGAGATAGTACCCATGTTATCCAATCACACTGTGAGTTCAAGTATATGCACTTGTATATGCACAGGGGTGCTGTGATTCGGTGATAACAGGTTTGTTCCAAACTTTGCAGCTCTCGTAAAGCCAATAACGCTGATGTTGAAGAAGAGCATGGCATTTAAGTGGACATCTGAAGGCAAGGCAAGTTTTGAGGCAATAAAAGAGGCTATATCTCAAGCTTCCACTCTCATCAATCCAGACTTCTCTAAGGACTTCATGCTATATGCCTTCGGTGGTGGAGACACCATTTCTACAATCTTGGTACAGCAAAAAAAGGAAGGATTAGAACAACCAGTTGCTTTCTTCAGTCAAGGCTTGGAGGAATACGAAAATAGGTACTCTTTCATTGAAAAGCATGTCCTTGCAGTGATCAGGAGCTTAAATAAATTCAAGCACCTAGTCTCAAACAACAAGATCCAATTGTTGGTCTCTCATGCGGGAGTCAAGGACTTCCTTCTAAACAAGGATCTGAATGAGAAACGTGTAGGATGGATAACCCATGTCATGGAATATGACATCAAGATCAAGGTCACAAAACTAGTACGTGGAAAAGGACTATGTGAACAACTAGCTTTGAGTCAGCAAGTTAAAGTAGGTGATGAAAAAGAGACTGTCTTGGTACTACAAGATGGTCAAGAACAGAAATGATGATGTGCCCACTCCTTGTTGGACTCAGAATATGATACACTTCCTACAGGCAGGCTTATACCCTCCAGAAATGAGCAAAGCAAAGAGGAGATACTTTAGATTACAAGCCATTCCATATGTGCTTGTTGATGGTGTTTTGCTCAAGAAAGACATCAATGGAGTTCTATTGAGGTGGATTGGGGACAGTCAAATTGAGAGGTTGTTATGATATTTTCATGAAGGAGATTCTAGAGGACATTTTGCCCCATGATTAATAGCTCTTAAGATAATGAGGGCAGGGTATTATTGGCCAATAGTATTCAAAGTGATCTGCTATACATGGACATGAAAGTGTAAGAAATGTGCACTCTTCACGGGAAAAGAAAGACTAGCAGTGCTTCCATTGCACCCAATTTTGGTTGACCAACCATTTATGCAATGGGGATTGGACTTCATTGGGGTCATAAATCCAAACTCAAGCCAAGGCCACAAGTGGATTCTCATGGCAACGGACTATTTCACCAAGTGGACCGAAGCAGTAGCGCTCAAAGAAGCAAATGAGTCTAACATACTAGACTTTTATGAAGGAATAGTGACTAGGTTCGGTGTGCCGACCACTATCATATCAGACAATGCATTGGCATTCATAGGTTCCAAGATTACAGAATGGGCTGTCAAGAATGGGCTGTCAAGAATGGAATCTATTCGAGCACCTCTTCAAATTATTACCCACAAGGTAATGGACAGGCAGACTCCACAAATAAGAATTTGCTAAGAATCATCAGAAGGACTTTGGATGAAAACCAAAGGACATGGCATACCAAGCTAAAATCAGCATTATGGGCTGACAGGATAACGCCAAAGAGATCTACAGGTAATTCTCCCTATAAGTTGGTCTATGGGAAAGAGGCAGTATTGCCTATATCATTAGAATTGCCAGCATTGGAGCTCATGAAATAGTTGGAGTTTTCTGAGTTCCAACCAATGGATGCCAGGTATGCAAAGTTGATGGAATTGGAATAAGTAAGAGAACATTCAGTTTTGATGATTGAAAAGGATTAGGCCTTAGTAAAAAGATGGTTTGATAAGAAGGCAAGAGCAAGGACCTTCAAGGAAGGGGACCTAGTTCTGAAATGGGATGCAGATCGGGAAAAACCAAGAAGGCATTCCAAGTTTGATGCCATTTGGAGTGGCCCCTACATGGTCATGGGATGTAAAAAAAGTAATGCCTTCCAATTGTATACATTGGATGGAGAAGAACTCCCGATTCCAGTTAATGGAATCTACCGTAAAACAATGCTACTAAAAGGAAAAGGTTTACCCTTGTAAATATTATCCTAGATTTCAAATTCCTCTAAGTGTGTATGCACATTATCTTGTTGTAGTTAGGTTTTAGTTTCCCTAAGTGCTTCAGCATAGGTTTTGTTTCTCTCAGGTTGAATTTCTACAGTCCAACGTGCTCTTAGAAAAGGAGTTGCAGTATCAGGCTCGGGATTAGATATCAAGATGGTTTCAAGTTATTGCTTATGACTCCATGCCCAATGGATTGCTAAAAGGCCACTGATCTTCTACCTAGCAGGTAGGTGATCTTGTTGAGTCACCAAATTGTTGTAAATATCTCCCCCCGGGTAGATATAGACAAGCAAAAGAATATGGAAATCAAAGAAACTCAGAGCCCGATATTTATTGCGTCACCAACAACCAAGGCGCAGGTAGAAGGCGCACGTCAAAGAGTGTCAACATGAACATGGATGCACCTATGGTGCACTTAAGAGTATGACGACACGCAAATGGATGCGCCAAGGTGCACCTTCAGGAGGCACAACATTTTGAGCGCTGACAGGAAGCAAACCCTGACCCAGATATTCAGATGGCCATAACTTTTCACAGGGAGCTCGGATTCATGCAAGGTTGGACTTTTCAGAAATCTTACAAGGTCCTCTATCTAACTACAATTGGATATATTTAATTGGGTGAGAACAAGTTCTTAAAAATGAAAAATACAGTTCACCACTTTTTGGGTTTGCTAGGGTTCTCACCTACCACCATAATGAGATGAATTAAATGCAACCTAGAGGTGGTTGGGGTAGTTTTGGAATTTCTCTCTCTTTTCTCTCTCATTCTTCCTATAAATTGTAAGGAGGGGATTCTTTCTAAAGGTTGGACATTCTTGTTTTTTCCCACCCTTCTTCTCTTTGGCGGATGAGTTGGTGGAGTTCAAACCTCCCATTTAAAGCTGTAATGCAACTTTTCCTCTTGGCATTTTTAGTTTATTGTATCAATATTTGGAGCAGATAATGCATGTATGTGGATGATTCTCAACCCTCTCTATGTTTATTTGCATCCTCCTGATCTTTCACTACAATTTTTCTTATCTGTGCATGATCTTGCATTGCATTTTAATGGTTTGTGTTTATTGGCAAGACAGGTGTTCTTCATTCCTTGGTGCATCACCTTTCTTAGTTTAGGTTTATTTTTATGCATATTCTTACCCTGTCTCTTGGCAAGTTAGATTAAGTTTTGAGTTAACCCTCTGCATTTTATGTGTGCATTTGAATAGAGGAATAGGAACCGCCTTCATCCGGAGAGCTTTCCGATTCACAAGGTCCGACAGTTGGGAAAAGGTCCATGTTATGAAATCACACCGAGAGTATCAACCCATTGAGTTGCAGACATTTATGGGTGTTGTGATTCACCTTCAACAATGGTAAGATGAGAGATTCATAACAGAGCACGAGAATCCATCGAATGTACAAAGGATAGAGGATCCTTATATGGTGTCATGGTTACAAAGGTGTTGGAAGACATGCATGAAAAAAATGTGGAAGCTTGGGAAAATCCTTTGAATCATTTGACAAATTTCCTTAGCGTGGTGCTTTCGTGGGTAAAAAAACTACTTGGAGATCCTTTTACAACTTCTTTCCAGCTTGGATTAGGAGGCATGGTCTCTTTACCTTCTTCTGTTATAATTTTTGTATTTTGGTTCTTTCATTTGCAATATAACCAAAATAGTAAACCAGTGGATAATTATAAATTTGGATATTTAACTAAATTATATAGTCTGAAATGACAAAGAACACCTTGTGATGTAACCAAGTTACACCTTGATGGATTTCTCTCAAAATCTCATACGTTGTTAACCTAGGGTGTCATAATCAGCACTTGTATCTGCTGGTATTTGTGAGAGATAAAACAAATAAAAAACCATTTTCATCTACCTCGCAGTTAGAAAAACATGATTTTTAGAGATTCACAATATAACCTTCCGAAACCTAGAAAAGAGATGTCAACTTTTGTCGATGTTCCTTATTATATGCAGTGCCATAATAAATTTTGGATTGACCCCGATCGACTATTGGTTCTCTCTTTGCCAACCATTCTAGGATCCCTCTTGCCTTATTTGGCACCTTTATGAAGTTGTTAAAACTAAAAAAGTTGGGTTTCATATTGGATCGCCATTTGGACCATGAGTAATGAAATGTTTTCTCGGCTTTGTAAACCTCTATTATTTTTACTAGAAAATTTCCTGGAATATTAATTTTGAAAAAAATTCCTATCTAGTTTGGAAACGTGGTTTTTATGCCTCAGGTCATAGTTTGACTAGGTCAAACTAGACCAATTACAAGTGGCCCCAAAAACTTATCGCCATTTGTAGAACTGTTTTCCAGTTTTGAGTTTCGTCAACTTTTTTGAATTCTCCATAAATAGCAGAGCATGAAGGAAATTTTCCATTTCATGTTTATCTATCAAAGGTCAATTTTTGATGAGGTTTTCTTAGCCTCAAGCTAAAACTAGTTACTAATGCAGCTAGACCGATTACCACCGGTGGCCCTGGAAAACTAGCCGCTAATCATAAATTGTTTGCTAAATCTAAATTTATTTAGTTCCTATGAATTATTGGTATATATGAGGACACATATAAATTCACCCTTTGTGTATCTACTCATCAAAAATAGGTTTTGAACGTGGTTTCTTGGCCTATGAGCCAAAATGGTTCATTTTGTCAACTATTAGAAAAAGTAAAATTAGGTCACATGAACCTAGATAAGATAATAAACCATTGTGAAAACTTTTTGAAATGTATAAGTATCTACATAAAAATATCCTGTGTGGTTTGAGGTGTGAAATGTGTCTTTCAGAAAAATAGTGTTTCTTTGTCTACCCTCCATAGTTAAGAAAGAAAGTGAAATGAAATGAAATGAATATATATGTCTCTAACCCTCTCTTTTCGAGTGTAGACTATTATTATTATGTAAATGAGAAACTAAAAATGTTAATTATGTAATATTTAGGGGGATGCGATTTAGAGATTTATCGTTGAATTCATGCTCACATGGTTTTGCAGGATGCAAGTAAGATGATGAAATGTTGGGGTTCTCGGTCATTCTATATATTTAGTAATTTATATATGTCAATGAATAAAAAATATTGATTTCTACATGTTTCTTATTGAAATTTGGCAATATGTAGGGGATGCTTGTTTTAGGGGTGTTTTGGGAAATATGCATTTAACTATAGGAGTGTTTTGATTGATTTACGTATGGTTAAAAAAGGGATTGAATATATATGTTAAATAAAGTTATAGAGGATAATTCAACTATTTGTGAATTATTTAAAGAATTATTAATAAATTTTTGTAATATTTTTAAGATGCTAGTGTTTAAGGGAAATGTTCATCTAAACATGGGTGTTATTTTGATCGCAAATTTTGTATTATAAAATTTTGATAAATATACTAAATGAAATTGAATTTAAAATCTTATATTTCTTTGTCGTTGTTAGATTTATGATGAAATATCAATATTTTTGTGTTATTTAACTAGCAAATATAAAGAGAAACCTAAATATAACAATCAACCTTAGTTTAAAACTTGTGCATAACTACCCTTCTCACATGATCTTTCTTAACACATAAGAAACTAAAACCTTATAATTAAATTAAGTCTTTACGCTTGATAACAACTTTTAGCTTAGTAAATAAGATCCCAAGTTTGAGTTTATCGTGCATATCCTATATCCTTAGATTTCGTGAACCCAACAGTTAGGAAAGACATGGTTAGACATTATCTTGAGTATGTGATTCCCTCCTAGGTTTATAAATCATGTGTGTAGTAAGGAGAATATGTTCTCTTAAAGTATTAGTCCTTGGGAAACCAACATTAAACATAGTGTAAAACCCTTTTTGACTGACACTCATGTTGAGTGGCGAACATCGCCAAGTAACCTGGAAGTCACCTTGTAGAGTTGAGATCATAAATGAAATTGATACCTAATATCAATTGTCATTTCGCTTCCACGTTGGAATACTCAAAGTTAATTGTGAAACTTAGCAACATTTTAATTTATGATTAGTTGGTGAAAATGTAACCATAAGATGATGTGCTTGGAAAAAGGTGAAAATTAGATCACTCATATAAAGTGTTTAGAACCATCTTGTGGTGGGAAAAATTAAATGTGAATCTTAATCCTTTAAAAAATGGAATGCTCTATCTTTTTCTTCCACTTGTCCTTGTATGTAATGGATGTATGAGGTGAAACTAGATGGTCTTATTCTTCTAGATAAATCTCATAAGACAGAGACTAGTAGTCTCATGAGGTTACAAATGCCCTATTAAAAATAGGTTTTAAATCCACTCAAAAGTAATATGAACCTATTTAGGGAAACTTAAAACCTGTTAAGTTGTATGTAAAATGATACTTGAAGAAACAAAACCTAGAAAAAAAAAAAGGGATTATTCTGCAATGTGAAGAGACTTCAAATCCTTAATTAATTGTTACACCATAACTATAGTAAAATTATAATTGACGCTTGACCTTGTGAAGTGTAATTGTGGGATATTATTCTAGAAGAAAGTGAAACATTATCTTGATTTTAATTTGATTAAACCGTCTTGATGTCGATAAAGAACCTATTTCATATATAATTCATAGTGGGTACTAAATCAACTCTCAATTTATAAATGAATGAAAGAAACATGACCCTAATTCCTTTAAAAAATATGCGAACTTGATATTCTTTGGACTTAGACTAGTTTCGTTGTGTAACGGAGGTATGATAAAAGATTGAGATGAATTCCTTTAGTAGTGAATCCTAGGGATAATACCTAGTGGCCTTGTGTATATGTAAATATCCTTGTGTGTAGATAAATATCCTACTAATGAAAAAAACAAACTAAGCAAGTCATCAAAATAATTTAGATGATCATTATTTAATGAGATATATTGTAAGTTAAATCTTAATATGTATAATTGAAATCTAGCAAAAAAACCTTAAGTTATAGATTGAAACATTATTTTAATAAATGTGTAATCCTAACAATATCATGTCATGGGAAGACCCTATCTATAATTTTATAGTGTAGTTGAGTCGTTATCTTGTGCATTGTTGAAAAAGAATGGCCTTGATGTACATCACATGTTTTCATGTTATCTATATGGTTTAATGTTCATGCTAAATATATCCTGAGTTGTGCGTAGTCCTAAGTGATCTTATGTAGTGTCATGTAACTAAAATGTAAGTCAAAAAAAAAATTATCACGGTATTTTTACTATTCTAATTGTGTGTGTAAAGTTTGGGCCTTTCCTTTGGTATCGGAGCAGAGGTTCATACTCTCAAACCTCTTGGGACAGATTGGACTTGTGATGGTTTTGCATGGTGGGGGTTACAATTGGAAAAGTAAGAAATGATATATGTTGTTATGTGACCAATGTTTTAATTGTGATATTATTAACACACATGTAGTGCATGCCACTTAATGTGTTTTTGTTATCCTATTTATGTGCTTGTGATGATATTATTGGATCTCCTTTTTGAGGATTCAATGAGTTCACGTGTGATGTGACACCTTGGTGTGTGTGAAAATATTGTTATTGTTGATTGTAGAGTGTTCCAGTGTCTTGTTATTCTATGATATGTAGGTGTGCTGATGTGTTGCATAACAATTGTTGTATATTGAATTGGATTGTATTGTCATGTTGCCACCATGTTGTGATGAATCGTGCATGTCACCATGATGTATTGCAATTGTATATATGTTATAATGTTAGTCACTATGTTAATCATATGTAAAATTCATGTAATATGTGCCGAGTTCATGTCATGAATTAGGGAATTTGGTGATTCTATGACCCCTATTGTGTAGTACTTGCACTTTGGGTGGAATATGTGGAAACATGATTGGAGGGATGATTCAAGAAGAGATTATGACAGTTGTATTATTTGATATTTTAGTTTATGAGGAGATTATCGATGCATGAGTGGCAACAACTTGATGAGTACTCCTTTGGTGGCTGTATAAGGCCACATATTGATTGTGATGTGTTATTTATGTATACGTATTTTATTCGTAAACTGATCATTATCTCTTTTCTTGTCATAAACAAAATTTTCTTGATTGATGTGTTCTTATATTTTGGGAATTTTATTTGGTTTTTGCACTAACATGTGGATTTTGTACTAACTATGGCTATTAAGCCATTTGTTTTTCTTAGTTTCAAATTTGAGTTTCAAGTTTAATTTTTTTTATAGCCTTGCCCAAGGCTTGGGATTTTTTCAACATATCTTTTTAAACAAATTGTTATGTTGATTCCTATTGGTATTCAAATTGATTCTCTCTTGGAAATCGAGCAACATCACAAATTAAACAAGATACTATTTGATAGACAAATCATGGTATCAGTAATTTTGTATTCGGGGAGGGGATTCAACTGAATCTTTGTCACTCGAGCATGGAGAGATGAATAGCAACTTCATTAAGGATTTGATCTATCCTCACCGCTTTAGGTCTTTCCTTTCAACCGGGATGAGAGGATCCATTTTGTAACCTGTGTTGGTGAAGGACATGAAGAGATCCATATTTGTATAATTTTCAGGAAACCTTGAGAAAATATGATCAATACACCACAATTTAACTCTCACGAGTCGTCACTTCTAAAGAATGAAAATATTTTTGAATAAGATTCAAAGTTACTAAAGACACTTAAAACTGCTTTCTTAGTATATTTTGGAAGTAGAATTTGTTCATGTGGGGATACACAGCACAAACATGGGTACTTTAGGTAGGATTCATGGTTATTTGAAATTTTTGGTGGGTAATTAAGCAAGATGAAGTTGATTTCACCAGATATTTGAGAACCTTTACAACAATTGGAAAACTAACAGACATAATGCTTCATAACAACCAAAATATTTGTCCAAATAGAAGGTGTACATCAATGGAGGCCCAGATCTACACGGTTTCACACAATCTTTAAGAATTCAACACGAAGGCTCGAGCTAAAGACTTAATTAAACATTAACAACCCTTGGTTCATCATGCCTAAGATACACTCATATGCTTACAAATAATCTTTATCAACATAGTGGAAGTAAAATGATTTTAAATTGTTTATTTCATTACTAGATGAAATATCTTCTCATAATAAAATTGCAAATGCCAAAATACTAACACATGGATGATATCTTGTGTGATTCAAAGAGATTTTAATATAAGATTGCAATAGGAACAAGAAAAACTATTTGAAAGACATTCTGAAATAAAATCGACACAATTTTTCCCAAGATCAACATAGATTAATTTGAGATTTATCAAATTCATCAGCAGGGGAAATTTTCTTGAAAAATCTCAGAGCTTGTCAATGGGTGTACACTTGCAACCATCTTGATATGATTGAAATCGAAAACACAAGAAATTAACAAGTTTCTTAGATTGTCTCTTAGGAAGATGGGATTTCTAAAATTTTCTCATAAAAATTAAACCCCTCGACCTTTTACAAGAGTGTTCTCATTGCATTTATACAATTTACTCACTCAATCATCCCAAATTCTCCCCCAAAAACAAGAATAATCGACGAATCCTTTTTTTGTTACAAATTTGTCTCAGAAAGTGATGTTTAACAAATTTACACCAAAATCTACTAGGTGGATGAATCATGAAATGGTCACATTTCTCTTAGACCCTCTACTATGACTATGATGCCATATCATAATTTTTGATGAGTATTCTTAATAATTCTATCTTGCGAGAAATCCCATTTTAAATCATTTTTAGGTGGCTCCATATGGCTAGATCTAAAAAGAAATCCTTTTCACCCTCGAGAATACACCTTGAGAAATGAGTTCCCTCACATGGATGCCTGCATTCGTGTGTTGTGGGTCCGATTCACCATGTGTAAAGAGGAGTCAGTGAGAATCCTCCACATGTTTCTTCAGTGCATTTTTGTTATGGAGCCAAAAAGTGGAGACCCAAAACAAGCATGGGCTCACCACGTGTCCGAGGCCTTATAAAATTTCTTGAGAAGTCTAAATATAGAGAGGATCTAGTAGAAGCCTCCATGTGTCTCCTTGGTGCAACTCCAAAGGTCAAACCGAGAGGAAAATTTTAAATGAGCGCAGGCCCTCCACATGGACAGGATTTAAGTTGAAGCGAGCCTGAGAGTCTCAAAATGCCCAGTGACCCACCTCTCTGCTTCTAACTTTTGATGTGGGCCCTAGAGGATTTGTGGATTATTTCATAACTTTTCTCCCTCGTACAAAAAAGGAAAAAAATTACAAAAGGCCCGGTGACCCACCCTCTCGCTTGTAACTTGTAAAACGCCATGTGTACTTCTTCGGGGTCAAAGTAAGACATTTTTCCTTGCCACTTCATATTTGCTGAATAGATAATTAGATACTATCGGGGCCGCGAGGTCAATTTGGTTTTTTTTACAAATGTGACAAAAGTGATCATTTTCACGAAAAATAACCGTCGGGCCACATCCAATAAGAAAGGATCGTGTTTCCATGTATGTTGGGACAAAAATTGATAGGGGAACCATGCCTGTGGAAAAATAGAAGGAAGAGGAAACCCTGAATTCACGCCTAAATTACAAATTCTTTCTCATGGACAAAGAAATGGTATAAAAATGTGATCTCAATGTGATCCTCGACCAAAGAAATGGACTGACCATGGTAACAAAATGAATAAGAAATCTTCCACAAATCTATATAGGGAGACAGAAAATACTTTCAAACCATAAAGACTAAAATGTTTTCTGAACAAACACGGTGAGATTATATTGCGCACCAACATCAACTCGAACTCGTGGATGAGCACTCCCTCGCGAGTGCCGTAAGAACAACGAGACGACCATATGCCAAAAATCCATTGGGAAACAAAGTCAAAAACAAGCTTGTAGAGAAGAAAGACAATAACCAAATCCCCAAGATGAACCAAGAAACCAACAAAAATTGGTCACTGGGACCAAGACAAGCCAAAATAGAAAAACATGAAAGCATAATGAAACCAAAATACTATACACTATACAATGATGTGCACCCTGATTCAGAGAAAAAAATCAAGGAAAACTTTCAAGTTCCTTCTATTTTGTATATGACCATGCTAAGTAGTTCTTATACGTCTTTAACACCTAGTCATATGATTGTTTCTCTTTTCCATCCAAGTTGCTATCTGACCATATTTTTTATGTTTATCCTTTGTGCCTAGGTAAAGTTTTTCAACATCTCTTGAGGCTGCATCAAACATCAAATTCCTAGGAAAATCAACTTGCTTAGGATATCTACGCATTGATTAATTTCATACTCAAAAAGAACATAGGTCACAAGAGTTATCAACATGAATCTCTATGTACAACACTTCATAAGAAGCATTGTTGGGGTCCTCAATGAGATATAAAATTTTCCTTTCACCATATAAATTCACAAGGATTCCCTTAATTGGTATGGTTTCATAAGACATGTCCATTTGGACACTTCCACCCACACTAGCTGCCCATTTTCTAGATAACAACATTCCCCACTTAGCAAGACAATCCATAATTACTACATTCAAAGTTAATTACTTGCCTGGATAAGCTTCCAATTGCACTACTAAGCCGTTGACATATCCAACTATGGGAACCTCTCTTGAATCCATGACAGTACATTTCCCATAAGCTATTGTTACTTTGATATTTAACTCATTCATGACCTCAAGAGGCATTACATTACATGAAGCTCTTGAGTCAAACATGTAGTTATGTAACAACCTATCTTTAATAATCAGAGTAGTGAAAAATGGATCCACATTCAGCTGAGACTCAACCAAAGAAGTTCCCAAATAAACCTCAGGTGTTTCCCCATTTCCTCCAATGCTTGTGGTTTTTCTAATTTTTAAATGGTAGGAGGACCCTCTACATTATTCACATTTTTATCCTAGGTAACCTTTTCTTCTTTAAATCCCAAATATTCAAATGTTATTTTCCTATGCTTTGAGGATTCTAAGTAATTCAATAATAGGAACAGTGACCTTGATCTGACTCAAGATTTGGGCTATGTCACAAGGAACATAATTGGGTAGGGTAGTGTTGGAAGGGAGATTCACAGCTTCATCTGATAATATGGGAGTCTTCTTAGTCTAAGCATGGGGAGGAACACAAATTTTATTTGGGTACAAGGTCTTTTTCAAATGCATATTTTTTAGGAATTTCCTTAGGGATATTGGTAAGCACTGGAATTTTTTGTTTTGCCTAAGGCCCTACCCCTTTGACAACTTTGTTTTCTTGTATTATATTCTTTTTCTTGGGCAACTACTACATTCATTAACAATTGTGTTTCCTCTTAAGGAATTCCTCAATCACACATTTTAATCATTAATGCCCTCAAGTACTAAAAATCAATATTAGGAAAATCAAAATCTTGTACCATATCAATTTCAAAAGTATAAATGGGAGGAAGAGGTGATACGGTGAATGTAATCCCAAAAATCGGTAGTAATTTTGGCATTTTTTATTTTAGTTGAGGTTTCTCCGTGATTTGAACTTGTAGAGAAATCCATCATGCATGCATCATCATCGTCTCATCATCATCATCATCTTCCTTGATTTCTTTGTCTTCATCACATGGGGAATGGGGAAAGAAACATCTATCATGCCACTCCGTATCATGGACCTATTCCATAGTAGAAACCCTGTGCGGCTAAAGGATTAGGAACCAATCTATTTTCTTGTCATTGGGGCTATCTATTTCCTAATCCCACGGGCCCTTTACCCCTGTCATCTAATCTATGATCACCTGTGGGATGATTTGTAAATATTTCTTAACCTTGTGACTTGTGCTGACCTTGGGAACCTTTTCCAATCTCATTATTTTCTCTAGCCGAGTTTATAGGATATTTCCTTAACATCTCCGGCCATTGTTTTTACAACCTCTTCTAGATCCTTATACTTACTTGATTGAGGTTTAGATAGATTGATCAGCATGATACCTTCCCTCTTAGGATGCTTACCAACTAATTTGATATTGTTTTTAATCTTCAAAGCCATGGTGAATGCTTGCCTCAAAGTTCGAGGTTTTTGTCCCTTAAATAATAGGTAGCATTTTTTTCAAAAGCATCGAGAATATTTTATTAAAAAGAAACACCAATTGGCCTTAGGATTACAGGTAGCCTATTCAAGGTCTTATTGAACCTAGTATTGAATTCATGAGCAGATTCATTAGGATTCTTCTTAATAATCTCAAATTCGAGAATAAAGAAACTAGGGATTGTCTTATCCCCATATTGCAATCTAAAAAAAAATCATTTTTGTCCATGAATCTATTGAGTTATTTGGCAAAGACTTATACTAGTCACGTGCATCCTCCTCAAGAGTATGAATAAAAAAATTTATATACACATCCTCAAATTCAATCTCAAATTCCTCCATCATATTGACAAAAAGTTTTAAATGTTGATCACTAGTGATAACATTATTCCCTTGAAATTTAGGAAATCTATTTCTAACATCTTGTGGCACTATATTTGGATATCCAGCCATACCTCTAAAATTTATAGGACCAAAAGTATTCACAACAAAAGGAGGTCTAGGTGGAGGCTAGGCCATACTATTTTGAGGAGGTGATCTTATAGGAGATGCAAAATGATGAGGGACAAGGGGTCTTTGGAACACAGGGGTATAATTTTCAAAATGAATGTCCTCTAAAGATTTCGTTTCGTGGAAAACCCTATCAAATTTTGATAATATAGGGATAAACTGAGAAGCACACTTATCAGACACAAATGAAGGCCCCTCTCCAGTTGGAGAATTTAGATCTATATGAAAATTACCTGATTCAAAATCACTCAAAGAAGAATGGTAATCCTCAACCACAGGTTGATCAATTTTCACAATGGATAACTCTTTTCTTGATTCCTTATCTCCAACTTTTCGAATCTTTTCCTTCTGAATTTTCTTTAAAAATTCTAGAAAAAAGTTTCTGCAGTAGAGTCTTTAGTGAAGAAATATCTTCTTCCTTGTATATTTGCTAAGATTAGTGACACATTTCACTTAATATAGGTTAAGGCACTAGTATTTATCAAAATTTAATTCAACATCGGAGTCACCACTAAGATTTTTACCTAGTTGTGAAAATGCACTATAAATGACTTGTCAAATATCTATCACCACTTAAATCTGTAAAGCTTAGTAGATTTGACCCTCCTTTACCATTATTTATCACTAATGATATAAATTAAGTGCAATAACTAGTAGAAACGTGAAATATCTCACATACAACTTGTAACTTCACACAATCCTTACAAATCTCAACAAAGGATGACGTTTAAACAATATATTTTCACTTAGATCATGTAAGAAACATTTCCTGGGTAAGTATGTCTACACCTTTGTTCAAATTCTCCTCGCAATGACACCATTCTAGTGTTGGTATCCAAATTGATTCTCCCTTGGAAGCCAAGAAATGTCACAGATTTAACAAGATACTTAGAGATAGAAAAATCATGGTATAATTCATTTTGTAGCTGGGGAGGGATTCAGCTAACTCTTTATCACTCAGGCGTTGGAGAAATGGATAACACCTTCATTAAGGATTTGATCTATCCTCACTACTTTAGGTCGTGCCATTCAACCAGGGTGAGATGAACCATTTTGTAACCTCTATTGGTGAAGGACATGAAGAGATCCTTCTTTACACAATTTTTAGGGGAACCTTGAGAAAATATAATCAATACACAAAATGTAACTCTCATGAGTCGTCACTTCTAAAGAATGGAGACAATTTTTCGAATAAGGTTCAAAGTTACTAAAGACACTTAAAACATGTTCACTTATATATATTTTGGTAGTAGAAATTGTTCATTTGTGGATACAAAACACAATAGGGGTACTTTAGGTAGGATTCATGGTTATTTAAATTTTTGGTGGGGAATTAAGCAAGATGAAATTGATTTCACCGGATCTTTGAGAAACTTTACAACAATTAGAAAACTAACAAGATAGAGCGATTCATAAAAGCAAAAATATTCCGTCAACCAAAAGATGTGCATTAATGGAGGCCCAGATCTATAAGGTTTGACACAATCTTTAAGAATTCAACACGAAGGCTTGAGCTAAAGACTCAATTAAACATTAACAACCCTTGGTTCATCACGCCTAAGATACACTCATAGGCTTACAAACAATCTTTATCAACATAGTGGAAGTAAAATGATTTTAAATTGTTTATTTCATTACCAAATGAAATCTCTTCTCATAATGAAATTGTAAATGCCAAAATACTAACACATGGATGAGATCTTGTGTGATTCAAAGATATTTTAATATAATATTGCAACAAGAACAAGAAAAACTATTTGAAAGACATTCTGAAATAAAATCAGACACAATTTTTCCCAAGATCAACATAGATTAATTCGAGATTTATCAGATTCATCAGCAGGGGAAAGTTTCTTGAATAATCTCAAAGCTTGTCAATGGCTATACACTTGCAACCATCTTGACATGATTGAAATCTAAAACACAAGAAATTAATAGGTTTCTCAAATGGTCTCTCAGAAGATGGGATTTCTAAAATTTTCTCATAAAAATTAAACCCCTCGACCTTTGCAAGAGTATTATCATTACATTTATACAATTCACTCACTCACTCATCCCAAATTTTCCCCCAAAAAGAAGAATATTTGAGGAATCCTTTGCTTGTTACAAATTTTTCTTAGAAAGTGATGTTTAACAAATTTACACCCAAAGTTTCTGGTGAATGAATCATGAACTGGTCACGTTTCTCAGACCCTCTACTATGACTAGGACGTCATATCATAATTTTTGAGATTAGTCTTCATCGTTCTTTCATTCTGTCATGTGACAAATCCCCTTTTTAATCATTTTGAGGTGGCTCCATATGGTTGGATATGACAAGCAATCATTTTCACCCTTGAGAATACACCTTGAGAAATGAGTGCCCTCACATAGATGCTTGCATTCATGCGTTGTATGTCCGAGTTGGCCAAGTGCAAAGAGGAGTTAAGCCAAGCAGCCTCCACGTGTTTCTTTAGCACATTTTTGATATGGAGTTTAAAAGTGGAGACCCCAAACAAACACGGGCTCACGACGTGTCCTAGGCCCTGGAAATTTTCTTGAGAAGTCTAATAGAGAGGATCCATCGGAATCCTCCACGTGTCTCCCAAGCACAACTCCAAATGTCAAACCGAGAGGTAAATTTTCAAATAAGTGTAGGACCTCCACGTGGACAAGATTTGAGTTGAAGTAGGCCTGAGAATCTCAAAATGCCCTGACTTGCCTTTCTGCTTCTAACTTTTGATGTGGGCCCCAGAGAGTTTAGGATTATTTCATAACTTTTCTTCCTTGTACAAAAAGGAAAAAAATCTTAAAAGGATCTGGTGACCCGCCTCTCTGCTTATAACTTGAAAAATTTCCATGTGTCCTTCTTCGGGGTCAAAGTAAGACTTTTTCCCTACCGCTTCATATTTTTGAATAACCAATTAGATACTATCGGGGCCGTAGGGCCAATTTGGTATTTTTTACAAATGTGATGAAAGTGATAAGTTTCACCAAAAATACCCGTCTGAGCACATCCAATAAGAAAGGATCATGTTTCCATGGATGTTGGGACAAAAATTGACAGGGAAAACATGACTGTGGAAAAATAGAAGGAAGGGGAAACCCCGAATTCATGCCCAAATTACAAATTCTTTCTCATGGAAAGAGAAATGGTAAGCAAAATCTGGACTCAATGTGATCCTCGACCAAAGGAAAGGACTGACCATGGAAACCAAATGAAGGAGAAAGCTTCCATGAATCCATACATGGAGATAGAAAATACTTTCAAACCATGTGGAAATGACATTTTTTTAACAAAGAGGGCAAGTTTATATTGAGCACTAATTGTTCGAATGTTGTAATGTTTTGCAATAGGGTAATGGGATTCACCATGGAGTGGTTGGACCTATGGACCTATTTCATTGTATGGGGCTACGCCCTAAGGAGATACAAATAACTAGAAGGTTATTAAACCACAAGTTATTATTTCACTTGGGTTAGGGGTTTGGACTCTATATGTCTAGGGCCATAGGGTGAATGACCTTTTTAGTTGAAGTATAAGAGAAGTTTGTTTCTTTATCTTTGTATAGTCTATATGAGGAAGTGATAAGAGATTTTAGGGAGAGATAAGAGACTTGATGGAGGAATAAGAGACTTGAGGGAGACATAAGAGACTTGTGTATGTGTGATTAGTGCACTTGGAGGTTTTTAGTTGTTTGTGATGCTTTGAGAGGCATATGTACTCATTTTATGATGCTTTGGGAGGTATATGTAGTTCTTTTTATGCCTTTGGAAATGTATGTTGTTGGTATTACGATCTATGTGTACTCATGTGAGTCGGTTATGTTTTGTGATGTTGATGATTGACCCTCCTCATTGAGAGTATGATTTGATCCCCTTTTTGACACTATGTTACTAAAGTTATTACCTCAAGTTGTGTGAAACCTTTATATATGTACCTGCTTGGGAATCCCATGTTGTAGTATCCTATTTATGTTATTAGTACTTTTGTGTGGGGGCATTTTTGAAAAGCACTATGTATTGAGGGCCATGTATGTTCTTTCTATGGTTTGGTTGAGTCCTTGTGATGTGATACAATTGTGAAAGTATGTAGAAATATGTCTTGTGGACCATTAGTGTTTTGTTTGGTCTCTGTGTCACATCTTTATGTACGTAGAAGATGGGTACCCATGAAAAATAGATAAACTAAAATCCTAAGAATTTAAATATTAAGACCATGAGTTTTTGGAATACTTAAAAGGAAAAATATTAACTAAGTAGTAATTCAAACTAGAACTACCAATATTCAAATAACATTAAGAACTTCTCAAACTTCCATTCTTCTTTGTAGTCGCACTTTTACAACAAGTATCTTTCACTTTGGTGACATACGTCATGATTGATTCCTCCTTGCTCATAAGTACATCTTCTAACCTTAGATTGTGTCACATTGAGGATGATGCTTTTATAAGGAGAGGGAGATGTAATGCCCTTCTACCTTCTTGTAGTAAAATGAAAGAAAGAAATAAATAATTAAAAAAAGGACAATTAATGGAGTTGGCGGAGAGGGTGAGTGAACTGAAAAGTGGTTAATTAGTTGGAGATGTGGGAGTTTGGCGTGCAGGAAATTTGTAGTGTTGGTAATAGAAATGATGGAGGGCGGTATAGTTTGGCATGTGGTAGGGGTCTAGCAAGGCATGGGCCACCGAAAGAAATTTTTAGGCTTTTCATTCCACTTGTAAAATAATACAAGATTTTTTTTTCAAATCCAAAGACATTAACCATGCTTACACCCATGCCAATGTTGCAAGTTTAGTGGAAATTGGATTGTCGTAGTGTTTGAACAAATGAAATAATGAGACAACTTATCATGGAAGGTTATTCGAAAATGTAAAGAAGACATGAGTTTCCACATGATATAGTATCATTATTTCACCAATGCAACAAACAAGTCTCAAACCTGATTAGTTTAAATTTTTGTGTGTTCTCTGCCCTTTGTGCCAAAATGCGAGCTCTAGAAAAAGGTATGGATGTCCATCAAAGCCTAAATGATAGACGTAGTTTTTTAGATGTTCTAGTTGTAAATTCTCTGCTAGATGTGTATGAAAAATGTGGTATCATAAACATGCACATGAACTGTTTGACATAATGTATTAAGTAAAAACGTCACTCTGTGGACAACTTTGACTTCAGGATATGCACAAAATGGAATTTTTTTAAAAGGATTAGAAACTTTCAAGAAATTGCAATTGGTAGGAGTAAATCCAAATCCCACAACTTTTTCCAGCCTTCTCCCTACCAAAGTGCATCAATGGGAACCTTGGAGTAGGGAATTTTTTTGCTTCAAAGCTCTTGGAAAAAGGAAAATTACAAGATTTGGTCACTCCTTTGCTACTAGACAAGTGTGGAAAATGTGGATGCATGGGAAGTCACTAATCTATCTTCCTAAATTCCTCAAGGAAATGCATTGACCTTTTCCTACGATGAGTGCACATTAGGCACAAAATGGACTTGTAAATAAACTATGTGTGTGTGTGTGTGTGTTTGTATTATTGACAACAAGTTTTTCAGGCGAGGCTGGCTGCAAGTTTATGAAATAAGAAAATGTGGGTGCATACAAGGGCACACCCATTATTTGTAATGATGCCTCCTAGAAATGTGGCCTCTTGGAATGCGTTTTTCTCTCATTTGCACAAAATGGTTCCATTTTGCAACCTCGAAGCTCCCTAGAAAAAATCATTCGAGAGGTTTAAAAGTAGACTCCAAATAATCATTATAATTTTCTCCGAAGCTATGGTAAGATGGAAGCTTTAGAAAAGAGCATGAGAATCCATCAAATGTACAAAGGATAGATAATCCTTATCTGATGTCATGATTGTAAAGGTGCTTAAAGACATTCATGAAAAACTTGGAAGCTTGGGAAAAGCTCTTGAACCATTTAACAAATTACCTTATCGTGGAGCTTTCGCAGTTAAAAAAATGCTAGGAGAACATTTTTACAATTTCTCGTCAGCTTGGATTAGAGGCATGGTCTCCTTACCTTCTTCTCTAACAATTTTCAGATTTTGGTTCTTTCATTTGAAATATAATAGAAATAGCAAACCGGTGGATAATTATACATTTGGATATTTAACCAAATTAGAGAGTATAAAACAATAAACTCCACATTTTGATTAGTGTAACTAAGTTACACCTCTACCATCAACCGAGATTGCTCCCACAACCTCATACAATGTTAACTCAAGTTGTTATAATTGGGCACTCATGTCCGCTGGTATTGATGAGAGATACTTGATGTCATGAAATAAAACAACCATTACTTTCCACTTCACAAAGTTTTTAAAAATGGTTTTCAGAGACTCACAATATAACCTTCTAAACCTCATAAAAGAGATGTCAAATTTCGAATCGTTCCATGTTATGTGCGAAGCTATAATAAACCTTAGATCTACCCTAATCATTGATTGGTGCTCTCTTCATCGCCCATCTAAGAGCCATGTTACCTTATTTTGCACCTTTTTGAAGTTGTTAAAACTAAAAAGTTGGGTTTTGTATCGGCTCACCCTTTAGACCATGAACAAAGAAATGTTTGTATTCTATTTCAAATATATATTATTTTCACTTGACAAATTCTAGGACCCTTGATTTGAAAAAAACACATTCTTGGCTAGTTTGGAAAGGTGGTTTTCTAGGCCTCCAGTCTTATTTTGAATACGTCAAACTAGACCAATTACGACCGAGTGGGAAAGAAAATGTGTCACCATTTGCAACCCATTTTCCATATCCGAGTTTCATCGACTTCGATGAATTTTCCATACATAGAAGAGCATGTAGGAAATTTTCCGTTGCACGACGCTCATCTATCAAATTTTAGTTTTGGATGAAGTTTTTTCAGCCTCATGCTAAAATTGGTTGTTAATGCAACTAGACTAAGTATAGCCGGTGGTCCGCAAAAACTAGCCACCAATCATAAACCATTTTCAAGTTCGAAATCCGTCGGTTCTATGTATTCATCGTATATAAGAGGAAATGTAGAAATATACGTATTTCGTATTAGCTCATCCAAAGATAGTTTTGAACGTGGTTTCTTGGCCTTGGAGCCAACATGGGACATTTTGCAACAAGTATAAAAATGTAAAATAAGGTCGCATGAGAACCCTAGCCAAGAAAATAAACCGTCGTTAAAACTTTTGAAACGTATACGTAATTTTAGGAAACTCTCCCATGTGGCTTGTGTTGTGAAAGTTTTTTTAGAAAAATAGTGTCTCTCTCTACCCTATATCTTTGTATCCTTAGTTAAAAATGAAGTGAAATGAACATATATGTCTCTAACCATGTCTTTTTGAGTGCAAACTCTTATTATTATGTAAATGGAAACTAAAAATGTTAATTATGTTAGATTTAGGTAGATGTTTTGCAAGAGATTTATTGTTGATTTTATGCTCAAATGGTTTTGCAGGATACAAGTAAGATAGGAAAACGTCAAGGTTGGAATTTATTGTGTATATTTTTTAATTTATTGCAGAGGATAATTCAACATTTTTTGAAGTTTTTAATATTTTTAAAATCCTAGTGTTTAAGGGAGACGTTCATCTAAACATGGTGTTATTTTTATTCCAAATTTTGTATTGTAAAAGTTGCATAACTATGTTAAATGAAAATGAATTTAACATCTTATAGTGCTTTCTCATCATTAAATTTATGATGAAATCTCAACATTGTTGTGTTATTTAACTATCAATTATAGAAGAGAAACCTAAATATAGTAGTCAACCTTAGTTTAAAACATGTGCATATCTACCCTTCTTGCATGATATTTCTCAGCACGAAAGAAACTAAAACCTTAGAATGAACTTAAATATTTACACTTGATAACACCTTCCCCATTAATAAATAAGATCCCAAGTTTGAGTTTTTCAGCATGGCTATTATGCTTAGAGATATTTTCTTGAACCCAACAGTTAGGAACGACATGGTCAAACATTATCTTGAGTATGTGATTCCCTCCTAGGTTTGGTAATCATGTGTGTAGTAAGGAGAATATGTTCTCTTAAAGTAGTACTCCTTGGGAAACAAACATTAAACATAGTGTAAAAACCTCATGGACTGACACACATGTTGAGTGGAGAAGATATCCAACTAACCTTGGAATTAACCTTTAAGAGTTGGGATCACAAATGAACTCGATACCTAATCTCAATTTTCATTTGGGTTCCATGGTGTAATAATAAGAGTTAGTTGGGAAACTTAGTAACATTTTTATTTATTATTAGTGGTGAAAATGTAACTTTAAGATGATGTGCTGGGAAAAATGTGAAAATTAGATCGCTCAAATAAAGTGATTAAACCATATTGCGGTGAAAAAGCGATGCACGTTGTGTAAACTCTAATGCGATCACATCCCTTTAAGCATTAGACTACTCCATCTTTCCCTCCCACTTTTCTTGGTATGTATTGGATGTATGAGGTGAAATTAGGTGGTCTTGTTCATTGAGATAAATCCCCTAAACTAAGGACTAGTAGTGACATGAGGTTACAAATTCCCAATAGACATAAGGTTACACAATTCATTTAAAACGCATATGAACCTAGTTAGGGAAAAATAAAACCACTTAAGTTGGGCATAAAATGATACTTAGGAAACCTAACCTAGAAAAAAAATAAGGGAGTATGTTGTCATGTGAAGATCCTTTGAATCGTTAACTAATTATCGAAGCATAAGTGTACTAAAATTATAATTTATGATTGACCTTGTGAAGTGTAATTATGGTATGTTATTCTAGAGGAAAGAGAAACATGATCTTCCTTATAATGTGATTAAACCCTCTTGGTGTGGATAAAGAACTTATTTATTATATAATCTGTAGTAAGTACTAAATCAATTTCCAATTTATATATGAGTGAAAACAAATGCGACCCTAAATCCTTAAACAATTTTTTTAACTTGTTAGCCTTTGGGCTTAGACGTGTTCCATTCTATAGTGGAGGTATGATAAAATATCACTATGCATGCTCTTAGAAGTTAATCCTAGGGATGATACCTAGTGGCCTTGTGTATATGTAAATACCATTGTGTGTACATAAATATCCTACTAATGAATGGACAAACTAAATAAGTATTCAAAATATTTTAGATGATACTTATTTATGAGATACAACATAAGTTAAATATTAAGTTGTCTACAGGAAATCTAGAAAAAGGAAAAGAAATGTATTATTCCCATATTACGATCCCTTTTAGAACTTAAGTTAAATATTGAAACACTATTGTAATAAATGTGTAATCCTACAAAAATCATGCCGTAGGAAGACCCTATGTATAAGTTTATAGTGTAGTTGAGTCGTTATGTATTGCCTTGTCATTTGAAAAAAATGATGTTGATGTGCATCACATGTTTTCATGTTTTCTATATGGGTTAATGTTCGTGTAAAATGTATTATGAGTTGCGCATAGTCCTAAGCGATCCCTCGTAGTGTCATGTGTACTACAATGTGAGTAAAAAAATTATTTCAGTATTTTTACTTTTTTAATTTTGTGTGTAAATTGTTGGGTGTTACATTTGGTATTAGAGCGGAGGTTCATGCTCTCGAACCTTTAGGAAATATGTTATTTGTGATAGTTTTGAATGGTGGCAGTGGAGATTGGAAGAGTAATGTGATATATGTTTTTATTTGACCAATGTTTTAATTGTGATATTATCAATGCACATGTGGTTCATATCACTTAGTGTGTGCTTTTATCCTGTTGATCTACTTGTGATGAGAGTATCCACTCTCCTTTTTGTGGATTCAATGAGGAGTTATCGTCGATGTGCTGCCTTGGTGTGTGTGAAAAGAATGTTATTATGGATTGTGGAGTGTTGGAGTGTCTTTTTATTCTGTTATATATGGGTGAGCTAATGTGTTGTATGGTGAATTGGATTGTATCATTATGTCACCACCATGTTGTGATGAATCGTGTATGTCACCATGATGTATTGCAATTGTATATATGTTGTAATTTTACTCACTATGTTCATCATGTAATATGTGATGGTTCATGTCATGAATTAGGGGCATATGGTGATTGTATGACCCCTATTATGCAATACTTTCACTTTGGGTGCATTATGTGCAAATTTGATGTATTGTAACCCATGAAAGTAATGATTATGGTCTACCATGCATAATATGTTATGGGTAATGTGCATGAATTACCATTGTGTGAGTGATGTAGTTATGTATTATGTTGTGAAACTTATAGTAGAAGACCCTAAGGGAGGAAATCATTAAGAGTGTGTGTTTTGAGAGAGGAGGCATGGACTAGGTTTTCATAATATTGAGATGAGTATAAGTTAGGAAGTGGAGTCTCATATAGACTTAAAACCCACTTCTATCTATTTATTATACTTTGAGATTGCTCAAGTATATTATGGATTTGCACCACCTTATATTCAACTTATGCAAACTAGCATCCCCTACTCTCTTTTATTGGGTTGTCGATCAAACAATCCGATGTGATTTTGATTATGTTGATCCTTGTGGGAGTATGGACGGATGATTTAGGAAGAGATTATTATGACAGTTGAATTATTTGATATGTTATTTTACGAGGCGAGGCTCGATGTCCGAGTGTCGGTCACTCGATGAGTATGCCTTTGGTGGATGTATAATGTTACATAGTGATTGTGATGTGATATTTCTATATACGTATATTTTTTAAACTGATCATTATTACTTTTCTCGTCGAGAACCAACAATTTTATTGATTTATGTGTTCTTATATTTTGTGCAATTTATTTGGTTACTACACTAACATTTGGATTTTGCACTAACTATGGCTATGTAGCCATTTTTTTATGAGTTTTAAATTTGAGTTTCAAGTCTAAGTTTTTTTATAGCCTAGCCCAAGGCCTAGGATTTTTTCCACTTGGCATTTAAAATAGATTGTTATGCTTGATCTAATTTCATAATGTATTGCAATAGGGTCATGGGATTCACCATTAAGTGGTTGGACGTATGGACCCGCTTTGTTTTATCAGGGTACCCCTTAAGGTGTTATAGATAACTAGCGGGTTGTTGAACCACGAGTTATTATGTCACTTGGGTTATGGGTGTCTTGACTCTATGTGCCTAGGGACAAAGGGTGATCAACCTTTTAGTGGAGGTATAAGATAAATTTCTTCCTTTATCTTTATATATTCTACATGAGGGAGTGATAAGAGATTTGAGGGAGACATAAGAGACTTGTGTGTGTGTGATTAGTGTTGTTAGAGGTTTTGTTTCGTTTGTGATGATTTCCGAGGCATATGTAGTTCTTTTTTTATGCTTTGGGAAGTATATGTAGTTGTTTTGTGATGCTTTGGGAGGTGTATGGTGTTGGTATTATGATTTATGTGTACTCATGTGAGTCAATTATGTTTTGTGATGTTGATGATTCTCATTGAGAGTACAAATTGATCCCCTTTTTAACACTATGTAACTGTAGTTATTGTCTCAAGTTGTGTGAAACCTTTATATGTGTACCTATTGGGAGTTCCATGTTGTAGTAGTCTGCTTTTGTTATGAGTACTTTTGTTATGTGTCCGAGGCATGTGTGATAAATACAATATTGTGAGGGCCATGTATGTTCTTTTCATGGTTTGGTTGAGTCCTTGTGATGTGATACAATCATGAAAGTATGTAGAAATATGTATTGTCAACCATTAGTGTTGTGTTTTGTCTTTATGTTGCATCGTGATGTCAATAGTAGATGGGCACCCACAAAAAATAGATAAACTAAAATCCTAAGAATTGATATATTAAGATCTTGTGTTTTTGGAATACTAAAAAGTAAAAAGATTAACTAAGTTGTAATGTAAATTAGAATTATGAATCTTCACAAAACATTAAGAACTTGTTAAAATTCCCTTCTTCCCCATGGTTGCACTTTTGTAACAAGTATCTTTCTCCGGTTACATGGGTCATGATTGATTCCACCTTGCTAATAAATAGCTCTTATAACCTTGTCTTGTATCGTATCAAGGAAAATGATTTTATAAGGTGAGGGAGATGTAATGCCCCTTCTACCTTCTCGTAGTAAAATAAATAAATAAATAAGTAAAAAAAGGACAATTAATGGAGTTGGTGGAGAGGGTGGGCGAAGTAATAGGTGGTTTATTGGTTAGAGATGTGGGATTTTAGCGTGCAGGAAGTTAATAGTGTTGGTACGAGAATTAATGGAGAGTGGTGTAGTTTTGTGTGTGGCAGGGGTTTGACGGGCATTGGCTGCCCAAATGAATTTTTAGGCCTATCATTCCACTTACAAAATAATACAATCTCTTTCTTTTAGATTCTAGAGACATCAACCATGTTAAAACCCGTGCCAATGTTGCAAGTTTAGCAAAAATTGGATGGTCGCAGTGTTTGATCAAATGAAAGAACAAGGAAGATTCTCATGGAATGTGATTCAACAGTGTACATAAGACATGGGCTCCCTCACCTGACAGTAAAACTGTTTAACCTATACAACAAATAGGTCTCTAATCTATTCAGTTTACATTTTCTTGTGTACTCCCTGACCTGTGCACAAAAGTGAGCTCTGGAAATGGTATGGAGATCCATAAAATCATAAAAGATAGAGGTAGTTTATCATATGTTGTAGTTGTAAATGTTATTGTACACGTGTATGCAAAATTTCAGAGCATAGAAAGGGACATTAACTCTTTGACATAATGTCTTAAGGAAAAACGTGGTTTTGGTTGACAACTTTGACGGTGGGATATGCACAAAATGGGTTTGTTGAAAAAGCTTAGAGACTTTGAGGTAAATACAATTGGCAGGTGTAAATCCAAATCCCACATTTTTTTGGGACTCTCCTACAAGTGCACAAATGGGAACCTTGGAGTAGGGCATGGTTGTTCTTCAAAAGCTGTGGGAGAAACGAAAATTGCAATATTTGGTAACTTCTACCCTATTAGACAAGTGTGCGAAATTTGCACGCATGGGAAGGAACTAATCTATCTGCCTAAATGCCACAAGGAAATGCACTTAGATTTTCCTGCAATGATTGTACAGTAGGAAAAAATGGACTTTTCCAGGTGTTGTGGTTGCAGTTTTACCATATAAGCAAATGTGGGTGCATACAAGGGCACACCAATTGTTTGTAATAATGCCTCCTAAAAATGTGGCCTCTTCGAATGCGTAGTTTTCTGGTTTGCATAAAATGGGTCTATTTTGTAGCCTTAGAAATTCCCGGAAAAAATGTGTTTGATAGATTTTAAAGGAGAAACCAAATAAATTTTCCAATATTCTCCTGACATGTGGTAAGACGGGAGATTCAAAACAGAGCATGAGAATCCATAGAATGTAAAAAGGATAGAGGATCCTTATCTGATGTCATGGTTTCAAAGGTACTACAAGACATGTATGATAAATTTGGAAGCTTTGGGAAATCCCATGAACTGTTTGACGAATTGCCTTAGCATGGAGCTTTCACGGGTCAAAAAAGAAAAACTACTTGAACAACCTTTTTGCAAATTCTCGCTAGCTTGAATTAAGACGCATGGTCTCCTTACCTTCTCTATTATAATTTTTGTATTTTGGTGCTTTAATTTGTAATATAACAGAAATAGCAAAGCAGTGGATACTTATGCATTTCGATACTTTACCAAATTAGATTGTTTAAAACAACAAATTCCACCTTGTGATTTTTGTAGCCAAGTTACACCTCGACCATCAACCGTGATTGCTCCCATAACCTCATACGTTGTTAACCCAAGGTGTTATAATTGAGCACTCGTGTCTACCAGTATTGGTAAGAGATCGCTGATGTAGTCAAATAAAATAACCATTTCTATTTACCTTGCAAAGTTAGAAAAACGTAATTTTAAGTGACTCACAATATAACCTTCTAAACCCCGGAAAAGAGATGTCAACTTCCACCCTTATTCCTTGTTATGTACAGAGCCGTAATAAAACCTAGATCGACCCGATCGACTAGTGGTGCTCTCTTTTACGCCCTTCTAGAGCCTTGTTACCTTATTTTGCACCTTTAGGATGTCGTTTAAACTAAAATGTTGAGTTTTGTATCATCTCACCGTTTGGACCATAATAAATGAATTGCTTTTATGCCTTTCCAAAGTCGTAGTATTTTTACTAGACAATTTCCTCGAACCTTGATTTGAAAAAGCCACATTCCTAGCCGTTTTGTGAGGTAGTTTTGTAGGCCTCTAGTCATAGTTTGAATAGGTTAAACTAGACTAATTATGATCGTTGGCCTTTAAAAACTCTTCTTTGTTTGTAACCCATTTTCTAGTTCTCGAGTTACATCAAAGCCGTTGAATTTTCCATATATAAGAGAGCATGTAGGAAAATTTCCATTGCAAAATCATCTATTGAAGGTCAATTTGGGATGAGTTTTTCCTTTCCTCGAGCTAAAATTGGTTGTTGATGTAACTAGATGGACTATGACCTCTAGCCCTAGAAAACTAGCTACCAATCATGAACCGTTTGCCACATCTGAAATCCATCACTTCTTGTGAATTATTTTTATATAGGAGGACACGTAGAAATTCACCCATTGTGTATCTGCTCATCAGAAGACAATTTTTCAATGTGGTTTCTTGGCCTACAAGCCAAAATGGTGCGTTTTTGTAATTAATAGAAAAATATAAAATAAGGTCACATGACCCTAGCTAAGGAAATAAATCATTGTGAAAATTTGAGAAACACATAAGTAACTATAAGAAAATCTTGCATGTGGCATGTGGTCTAAAACATGTCTTTTGGAAAAATAGTGTTTCTCTCTAACCTTTCTCTTTCTCTCTCTCCTTAGTTAGGAAATGAAGTGAAATGAAATTAAATGAATATATATGTCTCTAACCCTCTCTTTTCGAGTACAAACTATTATTATTATGTAAATGGGAAACTAAAAATGTTAATTAAGCTAAATTTATGTTGATGTCATGCTAGTGATTTATCGTTGATTTCATGCTCACATGGCTTCAAGCAGGATGCAAGTAAGATGGCGAAACCTTGGGGTTGTAATTCATTGTGTATATTTGTAATTTATATATGTTAATGAAAAATAATATGCATTGTTACGTTATAATAAATTTTATTATTGAAATTTGGCAATATGTATGAGATGTGAGTTTTAGGGGTGCTTTGGAAAATGTTCATATGAGTATAGATATATTTTGATTCAGATTTATGTATGGTTAGAAAAGGGGTAGGATATATATGTTAAATGAAGTTGTAGTGGATAATTCAACATTTTATAAAGTATTGAATGTGAGGAATATAGTGTTCACATTGTTTATGCCATGTGATTTACCATATGGTGAATATATTGTTACTATGGTAATTAGATATTACTTTTTTTTAGTATGGTTACAAGTTAATTGTAACATATTATATTTTGTGGTTCGTTAACTAATATTGTTTTATATCATAAATATATTACGTACGTTGGAATTATATGGGGTTTTTATTAACCTACCTCCTAATATTTAGGATCCTCATATATCATATATTTATATGAAGTTTGTTATGGATATATGTAGAAAATTATTGTATTAACTTTGTCCAAATTCAATATTTGGTATCAGAGAGAGAATGGAGACCTGAGAGATTTTACAGGAGAAAATCCATTCCACTTCTTGGCTTCCCTGGCTGATGATAAAGGATGCTTATGGAATTATTTTTAAGAATAAATAATTTTATTAGATGTGCCGACACCTGATTAGATTTTCTCTCATTTGTATTCAATCTTCAAAAATCCATGTTACTTCTTGTTAGCACCTCTGATTGATCAGAATTTGATCCGATCCACATCTAGTTTACCTCCTTGCTACTCACATTCTAGTTCACATCTATTTTTGATAGCGCCATTGTTTCAAGCCCAAGGCGTTGGGATTTAAAAACCATGACTAGTCTATCAATGCGTGTATCAAAGGTATATGTGTCATTTGCATTTGGCATTGACAAAGAGATTTTGCATTTTCCTCAAGATCTTTTTTTGTAGCAAACTTCGTCATGGAGTCAATTTGACGTCTTTAGTTTTTAGTTTGGTGCTACATTGAAGGATCGAACCAAAGAATAGTGGAGAGTTAGATTTTTTATTGATATTGAATCTTCACCTATAACTCTATAGACATAGATCCTAGCATCTATAGATGAGTTTGATTTTGTACAAGTAGTATCGATGGAGTTTTGCATTTTTCTATGCATTTAACTCATCTCCATCCTAGTTGGTTTTTTTTCGCATCGACCATGATTTGTTTGTTTTTATATCTAATTGCACTCTGGTTATACTTCATTCATCTTAGCCTTCCATATGATTTTCATCAAATTTTCCCACCTCAAAATATTTTACTCGCCAACCCTCAAATCTATTTGGTATTTTCTAATCAAATTTTTCTACCAAGTAAATTGCTTACATTATGTCAATATTTGTTTGTTTCTTTTGTGATCTCGTAGTAATAAAAAAAAATTGTTTACTAAAATCTACAATACCAATCTATGATCTGAACATCCAGAGTTATACGCAAGGCATCCATGTTTATTTCCATTTATTTTGGGAGATGTCGATTACATCCGAATTCATTTTACTCATGAGATCCGATATTTTTTTACGCAAGGATTAACATGTGTGCGTCGACCATTCTCCACGCCAAAGTCATGCAAGTGTTTGTAAGTCTCTATGAAACTATCGGTGTGTGTTGGGTTGTCTATTATTTCTAATAATGAATATTCAAATGGTAAAAATAATTTTGTGTTGAGTCAATTAGTATAGTTTTTTTAATATAATTTTATATGTCAAAGAATAGGTGTGAGTCAAGTTTTTCAATTAAAAATTTGACGTTTGTGTTAAAGGTAGTCTTGTCATTTTTATGTTAGATGAAGTCGTAAATGCATCAAAAATTGTTATATTGTATCATTGTATTTTCAAGAGTCGATTTTTTTATTCTTCAAAATTTCATTAAAAGTTAGAGTCAAAAGTTTGAAATTAAAAAAATTGTGTCACGGACGCATTTTCAATGTTCCTTGACATTTGGAAAATAAATGATTTCACATTACTATGGGAAAGAATAATAAATCACAATGTGGAAACTATTGAGCATCCAACGAAAATTCGGTTGAGCTAGTAGCATGACACTAGAGGATGGAGGTACAGGAGGATGGATGAAACACAACGTCCTCTCACTAGTTGTTGCATGTGACGGGGCCAAAAAATTAGATGTGGCATAAGTATTATTTTATTTCAAAGTGTTTGATTTCAAGTTGTGTGCAGTATTTTAGTGTTCTAGTTTTCAATAAGTGGAAATTTCACATTGTGGGGGGGAACATGACATCAATGTTCCATTTCCATTCAAATTTCTTGTTTAATTTGGTGAGCGGTTTTCCTATGTTAATTCCTTGATGTGAAGATATTGTGGAAAGATGAAAGCACAAAGGAAAAATCAACATCATGTTTCTTGAAGAGGATGAGCAAGGACTCATACTGTAATAAGGGTTCTTTTTAGTGGATAGGGGTCAATTTTTTTCAAACAGGGGTTTATACAGTGAACAGGTTTTCATTTTGAATGAACATGGGTTCATACCGAAGTTGTTGGTCAGCCTTTGCAAAGCCATTGGTGAGACAAGATCATGAGCACGCATGGGCGGAAAGCTGCAGAGAAAGTGCGATTTTTTTCCTCCCATGTTTGCACTAAGAGGGGTAATGTTAGGAATCTAGTGTTCACATGGTTTATAACATGTGATTTACCTTATGGTAAATAGATTGTTACTACGGTAATTAGAAATTAATTGCTTGTTATTATGGTTACAAGTTATTTTTAACATATTATATTCAGTGGTTCATTAAGTAATATTGTTTTATATGATAACAATATTATGTACTTTAGAATTATATGGGTTTTTTGTTAACTTACCTCTTTATTTTTAGGAGCATCATATATTATATATTTGTAGGAAGGTTGTGATAGATAAATATATAGAAAATTATTGTGTTAACTCTATCCAAATTCAATATTGAAAGGTTTATTAATGAAGTTTTGTAATATTTTAAAGAAGCTAGTGTTTAAGGGAAATGTTCATCTAAACATGGGTTTTATTTTGATCCAAAATTTTGTATTGTAAAAGGTTTATAAATATGTTAAATGAAATTTAATTTCACATCTTACTGATGCTTTCGTTGTTAAATTTAAGATGAAATATCAAGATTGGTATGTTACTTAACTAGAAAATGTAGAAGATAATCCTAAATATAATACTCAAACTTAGTTTGAAACTTGTGCATAGCTACGACTCGGCATAATATTTCTTAGCACAAACGAAACTAAAACCTTGTTGTCCACTCAAAATTCCCCGCTCTGATAAGAGTAAAAATTTCAAAATTTTGAGTTTAAGTGTTTTTCTCTGAAGTGCCTAAGTCGTGAAATTGAAAAAATCTGTGTTTTGGGTCATTTTGTGTGATTTTCGGGCCTGTCGGAACTTTTTGTCCCAACTGTCCCAAGTATGAAAGTGCACTCTGTTCCCCGATCGGCCGAAATCCCGAAGCTGTCCCATTTTCGGGCCCGTCGGAAAGTTTTGTCCCAAGTGTCCCAAAACTTATTGTGCGAGTTGTTCCAATTTCGCCAAAACACCGAACCGCGTACTACGCACTTTCATGTCTCAAATGTCCCAAAGTTAAAAAGTGCGAGCTTTCCAATTTTCAGCCGAAACTCCCGTGTCACGTACTTCAGAGCTCCTTGTCCCAAATCGAAAAATGCAAGCTGTTTCAATTTCGCCCGAACCGGCCAAACCGCGTACTCCGGAACTTTTTGTCCCGAATGTCCCAAGTCCAAACGGGCCCACTGTTCCATTTTCGGCCGAATCACCCGAACCGCGTACTCCGCGCATTTTCGTCCCAATCGTTCCAAAAAGCATTTGTGCATCCTCTCCCTGTTTCACCCGAATCGGCCGAGCCGCGTGTTTCGCGCATTCGCGTCTCACATGTCCCAAGCACACTTAGTTTTTCCCGCTCACTCCGAGTATGATGCTATTCAAACCTGGTGGTTGTGTATTCAATGCGCATTAAATTCATTCTCTCTCCAAATGGCTATATAACGAGCATTTCCCTTTGCATTTTTCGCATTGCTTCCATGCTATCTTTGCTCGAACCCTTGCAATTTGAAAACCTACGCAAATATCCCCTCCCTTTGCAAATTCCTTCCCGAGTCTAGGTTGCAGCTCCGAGACTATCAATATGAAGATCAAGTTTCAGGGACAGGAGCAAATTTCTCCGCTTGAGTCTGCTGTTAGCAATATTGGGGACAGCGAAGCTCGTCATCTCGACTTCGGTGATTTTTGGGCAAGAATGGTAGATGCAAACCCTACACCAATAGCACAAACAATTCATGATAGCGGTTTGGCTTTTGCCGGTGGTTTCCCAATCTCAGTACAGTGTGCTGATACTGTGCTTTCATGCGGAGCTCACTTCGACCCCGCTTGAGCGAATTGACAAATGTACATGGGGAACTCATTGCCAAGCTGGACGCTGCCGCCATTGGCGCTGCTCTGAGGATTCCGGAGTTGGACAATGCTATAGTCGTCTCCCGGGATCAAGCACAGACCCTATTCGATCAAGACAGTGACAAATATAAGGCGCGAGTGGCGAAGTCTTGGTTGAAGAACCCTAAGAAAGGTGCTTCTCGCCTAACCAAAACCCTCTTCCGAGTAGATTTCAATGAGGAATTGTCAGACTTCATAATCCTGCTGGCTCGGGTTATGGGTTTGCCCTCCACCAATGAGTTTCATTTCTGGATGTGCCCGCTCATCAGCATGGTGTGCGAGGGAACACAAAACATCAACTGGGCAGAGATCATCAGTATGAATTTGGCGGAGCAGCTATCCAACGTTCAGCAAACAAAGAAGTTCTATATGACTTCATACCTGATGTATACCCTAGCAGCATCAAGGTAGTGGTTTGGTTTCTCCTATATAGATGCACACAAAGATGATCCAGTGTATGCCTATTGCCCACAGTTCACCCTGGAGACCAGCAATCGGAATTTTAGAAGGGTCAATGATGCTTTCACCATGTACGTGGTCAGATTGCTCGAAGGTGATACTGCTAGAAGGTTTTCAGATGAAGCCATGAACCTGATATCGCAGTATGGAGCCTATTTCATCCAATTCAGGAAATTTTCCTATATCAGGCTTGCTGGCTATGAAAGCACTCCTCTACGGCTTCCCATGTTCTGCAATGATAAAATGGCCTTGATAGAAATATGCAGGCAACTAGACAAGTTGCACAGAACTTGCAGAGACAAGAAGATTTCTGGCTTGCACTTTCTGTCTCTCCGGGAAACTACACATGCAAAACAGCTCTGGATGCTCATAACATAAAAAGAGCCACTGGTCCCTATCATTTGTTCATTTCTTCAAGCCAAGAACCTGCTTTGACTTGAAGAAGTTTATTGAACGAGAACATTAAGATAATCTATCATCGTAGGGTAGATACGAGAAGACTCTCAAATGATTTGTGTAGATGATTTTGAAGCCAGGAGAAGGCATTGTGGCAGGTTCTCCCTGCAATTGATTCAAGAACTCGGTCTGTACCAAGTTCCTGAAGGTCTCCAGGATGACAATTCTGACCTATACTCGTATGAGTATGAAAATGTGATTAAGCACACCCCTCTGGAGGACCTGGATTGGAACAGGAAAGAGAGGGATGATCTGGCTGAGATTCTTGCTCCAGTCTTAGTCAGGACTAAGGTCTGGTTCAGTAAGAAGATCCGAGAATTCAAGAGGCACTCAGGAGAATCCTCCTCCAAGGATGATTCGACACCAATAAGAGAGGCATCAGTTCCAAGGTCTGAAACACCAATGCAAACCCCTCCTGCCTCATCAACACAAGGACCTACTGAATCTACTCCCTCTTCATCTACCCAGGTATATAAGAAGAAACTCAAAGAGGTAAAGAAGGAGCCTGCAGAGAATGACCCTCCAAGAAAATAGGCAGAGTTGCCTATAGGGCCAGAGAACATCATTGTTCTCAGTGAAAGTGAAGAAAGTGAGATGCCAACTCCTGCAAATGTTCCTGAAGATCCAGCAGATAAGGACAAGGAGGTCCAGAGCACTGAACTTCCAGGTGCTACTGATTCTTCTACCGCTATTGCCTCCAGTGCTCTACTCACATCTCAGCTTGAGTCAACAGCTGCGCAGACCCTGAGTGTCATGAGCTCCCTGTCTATTGGTCCCCTTGCTTCCCCTGCAGATTCTTCTTCCTCTTTTGCTTGGGTGCAACCTTTGGTTGACAAAAGGAAGAGAAAATCCTCCTCACAAAGCTCGGGACCAAATTTCGATGCTGTTGCAGCCTTGTTGGGCACCACTCCTTCTCGTGCCAAGAAAGCCAGAACCACTTCCAGAATAGTGTCTAATGCCCAAGGTCAGCAATTCTTGGAGATTGCTAAGCCTACAGTAGACAAATCAGAATCAGAATTCTTTGGCATCTGACTTGGAGCTTTCAAGAATCCCTATGGGAGAGTCTACTCCTGAAGGTGAAATTCACAACCTCCAGGAAACAGTCACAAGAGTCATTGGAAGGGTAGAGAAAGGGCAGCAAACTATTGAACAGTTGGAAGAACAAGCCCAGATTCTCACAGGTTTCATCAAGTCTCTTTTATCTAAGGATAAAGTCTTGGACCCTACCCCATTGACTACTCTTCCACCTCCTGTAATTCTAAGCCAAGATGAAGTGCAAAGTATCAAAGATATGCACAAGTATTCTATCTATGGCAGAGCTATTGAAGCCATGGTGGATGACATGCTTGTTGCTGGATTAAACTTCATCGATGAAGCTTTCAAACTCCATGAAAAGGTGAGTAATGTGCAACTGAAGCTCTCCTCCACTATCAATACCATGGATAAAGAACTAAAAATCTGGAGCAGTTGTATAGTAGACCTTCGCCTTATGGGACAGAAAGATGAGAACATCTTACTGGTGAATAATATTTTCGATGATGCTAAGGACAATCTATCAAAATCTTGGGTCTACAGCGTGGAGTGGAAGATCAGAGTTTTGGAGGAAGCTTTGGGAGAAATGAAGAATAGCTGGCAGAAGGGAGAAGCTTTCAAGACACTGGCTGTTGCTGCTTTCAAGGATATACATTGTCATCTTCAGGATGAAAACTCTGGTGTTTCCCTGTCCTTGCAAGAAAAAAAAAAAGCTCGGTTGAGCTTTTGTCAAAGATAATCTATTCAAGGAAAGCTCCATCTCTAAGGAAAAGATGAAGGAAATTTGTTCTCTTCAATCTGCCATTGAAGAAGCAAATAAAGATTATCATACTCACGTCGAGTTTGATAAAGAGATGGAGAAGTGTCTGGGATTTTGGACTCAGTCTGCAGCCAACACGTCAGTTCCACGTGGCAGAGACATAGCTGAGGCATTGAAGAAATTCAGGCAGCGGATTCTGAAGACAGTGGGTCCCTCCCAGTAGCTAGCCACCTGTCTCCTTCTCCTTTCTTTTCTCTTCTTCCCATTCTTTTCGTATTCTTTGTAATTAGTTAAGGTATTGCAATTGGCGATCCTTAACTATTCTTTAGTTAAAAGAAACGGTTACGAAGAGTAACTGACTTGTAAGCTATATAATGGCCTTTCCACGCCATTTTGCGGGGAGGAAGAACTTGGGTATTTCTTTGAAAGTGTACATAGATCTTAAAGAAATCAATACAAAAGGGCTTTCCATTCTTTGTCTATCTAATTCTTGTTATCTCTGTGTTTTCCTTTAATATTGTGAAGATCATTTTGTTCCTGATTCGTTAGTCTCTCTAATTGCATCTGCATCAGCTTTTTACAAATACGGTGATCTTGTATAACCAAGAAGGAACTTTGTGTCCTTGATGAATGAATCAAGAAAGTTATTTATGGAAATTTGTGTCTTTAAATTTAATCTCATTCAGCCAATGCAAATGATCTTGTCTTAAAATTTTTGAAGATTCAGCATACATGAAGAATTATTACTCGCTATCTATAATTCGAATGTTGCTATTCTCGCTCATCTTCTTATTCCTTTCCTCAATCCTTGTGTAATTGATGATCCCTGGTGGAAAACACTTTCGTAATATCCAAGTTTGACCATAAAAAATGTTTCGTACATTTGTAAATAAGTTCGTTTGAATAAGGGAACCTCTCCCATTAAAGAGGAGGGACTTCTTGTCCCCTGACTATTGCTCTTCTAAAAAGTCCTATTTGACAACCAATAGTTTTTGGCGACTACTGGGAAAATTGCATTCCAGTACTACAATTTTTCGATCATCCTTTGATCTGGCGACTCCGCGTTTCACTCGAGGGAGAAGGGCCCTTGGTATCGAAGATTCTCAGTTTCAGCTTTTGGAGCAACAGGGTTTTCCTTTCCCTTCAAATAGAAGAACTCGTTCGACGAGCACTCCACCTGTTCAAGATAGAAGTCCTACGGGTGGTATTCCTTCAGAACCTGCTAGTCCCAATCTACGAGCTTTGATCCTAGCTGGTGTTACAGTTCCCCTCCAAGCCGTATTTCCAAGAATGGCGGCACAATTGCCATGGGGTCAACGTGTCGGGCCCCTGGCCCTTACTCAGCCTTTGCATGAGTTACCTAGAGGTAACCGGAAGAACTTCCCCAAATTTAAAGGAGATGGCAAAGTACACCCTGATGAACACATTGCAGCCTTCATAGTTGCATGTGGAGTCTTGGGAGTTGAACATGAAGACGTCTCAGTAAGGCTGTTCGTTGAGACGTTACAAGATAATGCTGCTGATTGGTTCTATCACCTTCCGGCTGGTGCCATCACCGACTGGAATACAATGAGAACTCAGTTCGAAAGCCGTTTCAAGCCGGCAGAAGATGTGCATGCCCTGCTTGCCCAAATTTCTCAGATAAAGAAAGATCCATCAGAACCCATGAGAGAATTTGTGGCTCGATTCAACAGACTGATCAACAAAATTCCTATAAATACTCGACTGGTTGATCAAATTCAAAAATGTTTCTTTCTAAATGCTCAAATGCCCAAAGTCAGTTATGCTCTAAGAAGGGCTAATCTCGGAACGTTAGTTCTGGATCAAGAACTGGCTGTTAGTGTCGAGGATGACTTGATCATGTCAGGGAAGTTGAGAAGAGATCCTCCCAAATCTAAATCTGCTGCTTCTTCCTCTTCCACCTCTGGACCCAATACTGATCCATTAGTCCAGAAACTTGCAAATGATCTAGTAGCTATAAAGAAACAATTGGCTCAGCATGCCCCGTATGCAGATGTTCCAAGAAGAAATTTTCAGCCCAGAAATCATTTGCCTGCTCCTCACACAAGACTAGCACTTGAAGGACCTCCTGTTAAAGTTCCTGTGAATGCAACCTGTGAAGTTGAAGAGCCAGATGATGATGTGGACGATGAAGCTTGTGAGGAGTTCCTGGAGGAATTTGATGTTGAGGCAGAGGAACTTGAGGGATCTCGGGTTAATTTCTTTACCACTGAGGGCATCGATGATGGAGATGACTATGATGAAGTGGTAGCAGACATGAATAGTGAATCATTTGCTGTCATGACTCGAGAGCAGACACACCAGAAGGAGAAGGTGACACAGCCCATCAAGAAATCCAAGGAGCAGTCGACAACTATTCCTGTGATTGCAAAAAGAGGATCTCCTCTTCCTACTTCATCTACGTCAAAGGTGAGTACTGTCAATCCTGCTACCAAAATTGCTTCTTCTTTTTCTCCTAAAGTTGATAAGCCTAGAATTCCAAATGATGATGGTCCATCCACCTCTGGATCCTTTGATATTGTTGATCACCTAAAAAGGACCAAGGTCCAAATCTCAGAAGCTGAGTACTACCAAACTCATCCCAAGGCTTTTGCCAAGATGATCCAATTTGTTAATTCCCATTCCAAGACCACCTCTAAAGGCCTTTTGCCCACTCCTCCTTCTACACCACAGCCTAGTCTGGTAGCTGCTGTCACCTCGCCTGGTGACAAAATCAAGCCTTTTTATGTAACACTTCTTATAGCTGGCCATAGGCTCAGTAACTGTGTCATAGATTCCGGAGCCTCAGATAACGTGATGCCTGCTAAAGTAGCTCATGCTTTAGGCTTGACCCTCACTCGTACTTATGGATCTTGCTACTCCATGGAAAGTAAGGAAGTGCCTTTGGTTGGAAGGATTAAAGATGCACAAGTGGCTTTTGCTGCTTTACCTGAAAAGAAAGTCTTGGCTACCATCCTAGTAGCAGACATTCCTCCTTCTTATGGAATGTTGCTAAGTAGGAACTTCTGTAAAGATGTGGGTGGAGAGATTCAAATGGATTGGTCACATGCACTCATACCTGTCAATGGACACATGAAGAAGCTGCTGCCTGAGAAACAATCTGAGTATATTGTGCAGAAAATGGATGATCCTAAGGCACAAATACTCTATGAGGATATGGGTCATGGTAATTACATGATTCTGTCCCCTGATGAAATCCAACCCTCCAAAGTATCACCCAAAGATCCCAATGGTGTTTGGATTTTAGAATTTGATGGAAGTTGTTCCTCGGCTGGTTCTAGAGCTGGTGTCCTGCTAGTGTCACCTAAAGGCTGCCTACACCCTTTTTCATTTAAGTTGTAGTTCGAAAACACTAACAATACAGCAGAGTATGAGGCTCTCATTCTTGGACTACAAGTGGCCAAAGAACGAGGTGTAAAAAATCTTCTGGCTCGTGGTGATGCAGAGCTGATTGTGAAGCAAGTCAGAAGCCTTTTTCAGGTAAAAAATGGGAGGCTGAAGCATTACCGGAATCAGGTTTGGGATTCAATTGAATTCCTTGATGCTTTCTCCATTGAAGCAATACCTAGAGAAAAGAACAACAGGCTGATTCCTTTAATTTGTCTCGTGGTCACTACTGATTCCCCATCCTGAATTCTCTCAGGATAAGTTCACTATTGAAATGGTCCACCGGCCTAGTGTACCTGACAATACCAATAACTGGCAAGTTTTCAACGATGACCAGCATTTGCTTTCCTTCCTGGAACTCAAGGGTAATTTCGAACAACTGTATTTTGAGGGAAGTGACAACCTGCCTCGTGAGAGTGTGTCCTCTGACCATCCTGTCACCCAAGGAGAAGAAACAGATCAGGAAGGATGCATTAAACTCAAAGGAAACAAGATTCCCAAAGGTTTGGTGAGTTTGGAGGAGTTGTTTGATAAACATGACAGATATGTGAAATCTAAAGCTTTTGGACCTAGTGATCGGTGAGTATGATAAGATTGATATAGGGAGTTCTACTGACCCCAAGCTAGTAAATATTGGAAAATGTTGCACCACCGACGAGAGGAGAAAAGCAATTGATCTTCTAAGGAGGTATAAGGATGTTCTTGCTTATTCTTATGAAGATCTAAAAGCCTTCAAGCCAAAAGATATGCAGCATTCTATTCCTCTCAAACCAGGAATTAAGCCTTTCAAGCAGAAGCAGAGGCAGTACAATCCAAAAATAGCTGACACCATCTTTCAGGAGATCCAGAAGTTGTTGAAGGCTAAAATTATTTTTCCCATTCACCATTCGACATGGATCGCAAATATAGTGCCTGTTAGGAAGAAAAATGGTGAGATCCGCATCTGTGTTGATTTCAGGAACCTGAATCAGGCTTCTCTGAAAGATAACTACCCTTTGCCTATGATGGATCAAATATTGCAAGCAGTAACAGGATCTGAAATGTTATCTATGCTTGATGGATTCTCGGGATACAATCAGGTAGAGGTTGATACTGCAGATCAACACAAGACAACCTTCACTACTCCTTGGGGTACCTTTGCCTACAAGAGAATGCCTTTTGGGCTGATTAATGCTGGTGCCACTTTCCAGAGAGCTATGGATTTGGCTTTTGGAAGCTTGAAAGGGAAATGTATTGTCATATACCTTGATGACCTGACAGTGTTTTCAAAGACAAGAGCGGATCACTTCGACCACCTGGAAACGGTTCTGCTGAGATGCCGAGAGCATGGGATTTCTTTAAATCCTAAAAAATCTGTCTTCTATGTTACAGAAGGAAAACTATTAGGGCACATCATCTCCAAGGATGGTATTAAGATTGATCCTGAACGAGTTCAAGCCATCCAGCAAATTCCTCTCCCAACCAGTAAAAAAGGCGTGCATTCCTTCTTCGGTAAGATCAATTTTTTAAGAAGATTCATCCCTGATTTTGCTGAATTAACTTTGAATATTTCTCAGATGATGAAAGGGAAGAAAACATTTGGTTGGTCTTCTGAAGGAAAGGAATCCTTTGAGGGTATCAAGAAAGCTATTGCTAAAACTCCAGTTTTGGCCTGTCCTGATTTCAGCAAAGATTTCATCATCTATTGCTATGCTACAGATAATACCCTGGCTGCTGTCTTAACCCAAGAAGACTCTGATAAACATGAGCTACCAATTGCCTTCATGAGCTATATCCTGAAGAATCATGAGCTAAAATACACCATGATGGAGAAGCATGCTTTTGCAGTAGTCAAGGCTGTCAAGCAGTTCCGTTTCTATATCCTCAACTCTCACTCTATGGTGCTGGTTCCAGATACAACTGTTAAGTCAATTCTTACACAGCAAGAATTTGGGTCCAAGAGAGGAAACTGGGTGGCTAAAGTCCAGGAGTATGACATTGATATCAAACCGACCAAGCTGGTTCGTGGAAAAGGTCTTTGTGAGCTCATTGCTGAAGGAGCCAAACATGAGTTCTTTGGAGGAGAAAGCTAACATTCCTCTTGTTCTATTCCTTAGTTCAGTCGATGAATGGTATTCTGACATCACCCATTTTCTCACCTATGGGGAATGCCCCTCTCATTTAACTACCAAGGAAAAGAGGACTGTTAAATTGAGATCAGCGCAATATGTACTGTGGGAAAATGCCTTGTTCAAGCGTGGTTTAGATGGGAGATTTCTGAAGTGTGTGGACAAGGAACAACAGAGAAAGTTGCTCTCAGCTTTTCATGATCAGACATGTGGAGGGCACTATTCATCAACAGTCACAGCTCACAAGATACTCCGGGGAGGATATTACTGGCCTTCCTTGTTCAGAGATGCATCCAAGTGGGTGGATAAATGCGAGGCTTGTCAGACCTTTGTGGGAAGACCTAAATTGGCCTCTTTGCCTCTCAAGCCAGTTGTGATTGAGGAACCATTTCAACAGTGGGGTCTGGACTTCATTGGTGCACTCAACCCTGTTTCTAGTGCTGGTCACACTCATGTGCTAACCGCCACTGACTACTTCACCAAATGGGTGGAAGCTATTCCAGTCAAGAGCACTACTTCTGAAGTGGTATGCAACTTCATCAAAGAGAACATCTTGGTAAGGTATGGTGTACCTAACAAGATTGTAACAGATAATGCTTCGAACTTCTCCTCAACTGAGATAATGGATTTCTACTACGGTTATGGCATCTCTCCGGCTCATTCTTGATTATTATCCCTGGGAAATAGACAAAGCGAGAATCCACCAACAAAAATCGGTGACTATCATAAGGAAGTTGGTCAATGAGTCTCAGCGAAACTGGCATAAGAAGCTTTATGATGCTCTTTGGGCAGACAGGATCACACCTAAAAGAGCCATTGGAATGTCTCCTTTTCAAGTGGTGTATGGAGTAGAAGCTCAATTGCCAGTGACAGTGGAACTGCCAGCCTTGCACCTGATGAAGGCCATTGAGGATACTAGTTTCAGTGATGCTCTGGATAAAAGAATCATGTACCTGCACAAACTGAACGAGGACAGATTGGAGGTTGCTGATAGGATATCTGCTCACCAGCAGAAGGTAAAGGTTCTGTTTGACAAGAAAGCTAGGTTCAGAGAGTTCCAAGTTGGAGATACCGTGCTGTTATGGGACAAAAGACATGAACCTCGTGGCAGCCATGGAAAATTTGATTCCCTGTGGCTCGGACCTTTCAAGATAAGACACTTTGCTGGTAAGAACTCTTTCTATCTTGATTACATGGATGGTTCTCCCCTCCCACTTCCTTATAGTGGGCAGTATTTGAAGTTGTTCAAGTCATAGGTGACTAGGGAGTCCCTTTGTATATTCTGTACAGTGTTTTTGCTTTTCTACTTTTGGTGTGTTTTCCTTCTGTTGTTGTGTGTGTTGCCCTCTGTATTGGTTTGTTTTTGACTCCTTTGCCCAATGGATAAGGCACTGGTCTGCTTCACCGAGTTTGTCTAAGTTCTTGCCTTGTCTCATTCTGAGAATTTATACCAAGTCATCCCCAGAAGGAGCCAGCTGTTGTCCACTCAAAATTCCCCACTCTGATAAGAGTAAAAATTTCAAAATTTTGAGTTTAAGTGTTTTTCTCTGAAGTGCCTAAGTCGTGAATATGAAAAAATCTATGTTTTGGATCATTTTGTGTGATTTTCAGGCCTGTCGGAACTTTTTGTCCCAACTGTCCCAAGTACGAAAGTGCATTCTATTCCCCGATCGGCCGAAATCCCCGAAGTTGTCCCATTTTCGGGCCCGTCGGAAAGTTTTGTCCCAAGTGTCCCAAAACTTATTGTGCGAGTTGTTCCAATTTCGGCCGAAACACCTGAACCACGTACTACGCACTTTCATGTCTCAAATGTCCCAAAGTTAAAAAGTGTGAGCTTTCCAATTTTCAGCCGAAACTCCCGTGTCGCGTACTTCAGAGCTCCTTGTCCCAAATCGAAAAATGCAAGCTGTTTCAATTTCACTGAACCGGCCAAACCGCGTACTCCGGAACTTTTTGTCCTGAATGTCCCAAGTCCAAACGGGCCCCTTTGTTCCATTTTGAATTGAATCACCGAACCGCGTACTCCGCGCATTTTCGTCCCAATCATTCCAAAAGCATTTATGCATCCTCTCCCTATTTCACCCGAATCGGCCGAGCCGCGTGTTTCGCGCATTCGCGTCTCACATGTCCCAAGCGTACCAAGTGTTATTCGCACTTAGTTTTTCCCGCTCACTCCGAGTATGATGCTATTCAAACTGGTGGTTGTGTATTCAATGCGCATTAAATTCATTCCTCTCTCCAAACGGCTATATAACGAGCATTTCCCCTTTGCATTTTTCGCATTGCTTCCATGCTATCTTTGCTCGAACCCTTGCAATTTGAAAACCTGCACAAATATCCCCTCCCTTTGCAAATTCCTTCCCGAGTCTAGGTTGCAGCTCCGAGACTATCAATATGAAGATCAAGTTTCAGGGACAGGAGCAAATTTCTCCGCTTGAGTCTGCTGTTAGCAATATTGGGGACAGCGAAGCTCGTCATCTCGACTTCGGTGATTTTTGGGCAAGAATGGCAGATGCAAACCCTACACCAATAGCACAAATGATTCATGATAGCGGTTTGGCTTTTGCCGGTGGTTTCCCAATCTCAGTACAGTGTGCTGATACTGTGCTTTCATGCGGAGCTCACTTCGACCCCGCTTCGAGCGAATTGACAAATGTACATGGGGAACTCATTGCCAAGCTGGACGCTGCCACCATTGGCGCTGCTCTGAGGATTCCGGAGTTGGACAATGCTATAGTCGTCTCCCGGGATCAAGCACAGACCCTATTCGATCAAGACAGTGACAAATATAAGGCGCGAGTGGCGAAGTCTTGGTTGAAGAACCCTAAGAAAGGTGCTTCTCGCCTAACCAAAACCCTCTTCCGAGCAGATTTCAATGAGGAATTGTCAGACTTCATAATCCTGCTGGCTCGGGTTATGGGTTTGCCCTCCACCAATGAGTTTCATTTCTAGATGTGCCCGCCATCAAAGCATGGTGTGCGAGGAACACAAAACATCAACTCAGCAGAGATCATCAATATGAATTTGGCGGAGCAGACTATCCAATGTTCATCAAACAAATAAGTTCTATATGACTTCATACCGATGTATACCCTAGCAAAGATCAAGGCAAAGTGGTTTGGTTTTCCTATATAGATGCACACAAAGATGATCCAGTGTATGCCTATTACCCGCAGATTCACCCGGAGACCAAAGAATCGGAATTTAGAAGGGTCAATGATGCTTTCACCATGTACGTGGTCGATTGCTCGAAGGTGATACTACTAGAAGGTTTTGAGATGAAGCCATGAACACGATATCACAAAGCCTATGGAGCCTATTTCATCCAATTCAGAAATTTTCCTATATCGAAGCCTTGGCTATGTGAAAGCACTCCTCTACGGCTTCCCATGTTCTGCAATGATAAAATGGCCTTGATAGAAATATGCAGGCAACTAGACAAGTTGCACAGAACTTGCAGAGACAAGAAGATTTCTGGCTTGCACTTTCCCATCTCTCTGGGAAACTACACATGCAAAACAGCTCTGGATGCTCAGAACATAGAAAGAGCCCTGGTCCCTATCACTGTTCATTTCTTCAAGCCAAGAACCTGCTTTGACTTGAAGAAGTTTATTGAACAGAACATCAAGATAATCTATCATCATAGGGCAGATACAGAAGACTACTGGGCTGACTGTGCAGATGATTTTGAAGCCAGGAGAAGGCATTGTGGCAGGTTCTCCCTGCAATTGATTCAAGAACTCGGTCTGTACCAAGTTCCTGAAGGTCTCCAGGATGACAATTCTGATCTATACTCGTATGAGTATGAAAATGTGATTAAGCACACCCCTCTGGAGGACCTGGATTGGAACAGGAAAGAGAGGGATGATCTGGCTGAGATTCTTGCTCCAGTCCTAGTCAGGACTAAGGTCTGGTTCAGTAAGAAGATCCGAGAATTCAAGAGGCACTCAGGAGAATCCAGCTCCAAGGATGACTCGACACCAATAAGAGAGGCATCAGTTCCAAGGTCTGAAACACTAATGCAAACCCCTCCTGCCTCATCAACACAAGGACCTACTGAATCTACTCCCTCTTCATCTACCCAGGTATATAAGAAGAAACTCAAAGAGGTAAAGAAGGAGCCTGCAGAGAATGACCCTCCAAGAAAACAGGCAGAGTTGCCTATAGGGCCAGAGAACATCATTGTTCTCAGTGAAAGTGAAGAAAGTGAGATGCCAACTCCTGCAAATGTTCCTGAAGATCCAGCAGATAAGGACAAGGAGGTCCAGAGCACTGAACTTCCAGGTGCTACTGATTCTTCTACCGCTATTGCCTCCAGTGCTCTACTCACATCTCAGCTTGAGTCAACAAATTGCATAGACCACTCGAGTGTCATGAGCTCCCTGTCTATTGGTCCCCTTGCTTCCCCTGCAGATTCTTCTTCCTCTTTTGCTTGGGTGCAACCTTTGGTTGACAAAAGGAAGAGAAAATCCTCCTCACAAAGCTCGGGACCAAATTTCGATCTTTGTTGCAGCCTTGTTGGGCACCACTCCTCGTGCCAAGAAAGCCGAGAACCACTTCAGAATAGTGTGTCGATGCCCAAGGTCGGCGATTCTTGGAGATTGCTAAGCCTACAGTAGACAAATCAGAATCAGACTTGCTGGCATCTGACTTGGAGCTTTCAAGAATCCCTATGGGAGAGTCTACTCCTGAAGGTGAAATTCACAACCTCCAGGAAATAGTCACAAGAGTCATTGGAAGGGTAGAGAAAGGGCAGCAAACTATTGAACAGTTGGAAGAACAAGCCCAGATTCTCACAGGTTTCATCAAGTCTCTTTTATCTAAGGATAAAGTCTTGGACCCTACCCCATTGACTACTCTTCCACCTCCTGTAATTCTAAGCCAAGATGAAGTGCAAAGTATCAAAGATATGCACAAGTATTCTGTCTATGGCAGAGCTATTGAAGCCATGGTGGATGACATGCTTGGTCTTTGGATTAAACTTCATCGATGAAGCTTTCAAACTCCATGAAAAGGTGAGTAATGTGCAACTGAAGCTCTCCTCCACTATCAATACCATGGATAAAGAACTAAAAATCTGGAGCAGTTGTATAGTAGACCTTCGCCTTATGGGACAGACAGATGAGAACATCTTACTGGCGAATAAGATTTTCGATGATGCTAAGGACAATCTATCAAAATCCTGGGTCTACAGCGTGGAGTGGAAGATCAGAGTTTTGGAGGAAGCTTTGGGAGAAATGAAGAACAGCTGGCAAAAGGGAGAAGCTTTCAAGACACCGCATTTATTCTCGCTTTCGAGGATATACATTGTCATCTTCGGGATGAAAACTCCGGTGTTTCCCTGTCTTAAGAAATCAAAGCTCGGATTGAGCTTTTGTCAAAGATAATCTATTCAAGGAAAGCTCCATCTCTAAGGAAAAGATGAAGGAAATTTGTTCTCTTCAATCTTCCATTGAAGAAGCAAATAAAGATTATCATACTCACGTCGAGTTTGATAAAGAGATGGAGAAGTGTCTGGGATTTTGGACTCAGTCTGCAGCCAACACGTCAGTTCCACGTGGCAGAGACATAGCTGAGGCATTGAAGAAATTCAGGCAGCGGATTCTGAAGACAGTGGGTCCCTCCCAGTAGCTGGCCACCTGTCTCCTTCTCCTTTCTTTTCTCTTCTTCCCATTCTTTTCGTATTCTTTGTAATTAGTTAAGGTATTGCAATTGGCGATCCTTAACTATTCTTTAGTTAAAAGAAATGGTTACGAAGAGTAACTGACTTGTAAGCTATATAATGGCCTTTCCACGCCATTTTGCAGGAGGAAGAACTTGGGTATTTGCTGAAAGTGTAAATAGATCTTAAAGAAATCAATCTAAAAGGGCTTTCCATTCTTTGTCTATCTAATTCTTGTTATCTCTGTGTTTTCCTTTAATATTGTGAAGATCATTTTGTTCCTGATTCGTTAGTCTCTCTGATTGCATACTGTTTAGTTTTGCAAATACAGTGATCTTGTATAACCAAGAAGGAACTTTGTGTCCTTGATGAATGAATCTGAAGAAAGTTATTTATGGAACTTTATGTCTTTAAATTTAATCTCATTCAGCCAATGCAAATGATCTTGTCTTAAATTCTTTGAAGCTTCGCATACATGAAGAATTATTCTGCTATCTATAATTCTGAATGTTTATATTCTGCTCATCTTCTTATTCCCTTTCCTCAGTCCTTGTGTAATTGATAATCCTTGTGGAAAACACTTTCGTAATATCCAAGTTTGACCATAAAACAATGTTCGTACACATTTGTAAATAAGTTCGTTTCTAAATAAGGAACCTCTCCCATTAAAGAGGAGGGACTTCTTGTCCCCCACCGTTGCTGCTCTTCTAAAAAGTCCTATTTGACGACAAACAAACCTTAGAATGATCTTAACTATTTACACATGATAACACATTCCTGCTTAATAACTAATATCCCAAGTTTTATTTTATCATCATAGCCTATATGATTAGCGATATTACCACGAACCCAATAGTTAGGAATGACATGGTCTAACATTATCTTGAGTATGTGATTTCATCCTAAGTTTTGTAATCATGTGTGTAGTAGGGAGAATATGTTCTCTTAAAGTAGTACTCCTTGGGAAACAAACATTAAACATAGTGTAAAAACCTCTTCGACCAACACACATGTTGAATGGAGAAAATCACCAACTAACCTTGGAATTCACCTTTAACAGTTGGGATCCTAAATGAACTCAATACCCCATCTTAATTTTCATTTGGGTTCCATGGTGCAATACTAAGAGTTAATTCTGAAACTTAGCAACATTTTAATTTATGATTAGTTGTGAAAATGTAATGGTAAGATGATGTGTTAGGGAAAAGGTGAAAATAAAATCACCCATAAAAGTGTTTAATTCATTTTGTGGTGAGAAAATGGATCCATGTTTTGTAAACTCCAATGCAAATCTTGACCCTTTAAATAATGGACTAGTCCATCTTGCTCTTCCATTTTTCCTAGTATGTAATGGATGTATGAGAAGAAAATTGCCGGTCTTTTTCTTTGAGATAAATCCCCTAATACAGAACTAGTAGTCCGATGAGCTTAAAAATTCCCTATTAGAAAATAGGTTACACAATTCATTTAAAATGCATATGAACCTTGTTAGGGAGAAATAAAACCTCTTAAGTTTGTAGTAAAATGATATTAAGGAAACCTAACCTAGAGAAAAAAAAAAGGAGTATGCTGCCATGTGAAGATCCTTCAAATCCTTAATTAATTATTGGAGCACAACAATAGTAAAATTTTAATTGATGCTTGACCTTGTGAAGTTTAATCATGGAATGTTATTCCATAGAAAATTAAAACATGATCTTCCTTGTAATGTGATTAAATCCTCTTGTTGTGGATAAAGAACCTATTTCATATATAATCCATAGTGGGTAATAAATAAATTCTCAATTTGTAAATGAGTGAAAGAAACATGACCATAAATCCTCAAACAAAAAAAAAGTGAACTCCATATCCTTTAGACTTACACTTGTTCCGTTATGTAACGAAGGTATGATAAAAGAACAAGATGCATTCCCTTAGGAGTGATTTCTAGGGATAATACTTAGTGGCATTTTGTATATGTAAATAACCTTCTGTGTAAATAAGTATCCTACTAACGAACGAATGAACTAAACAAGTAGTTGAAATAATGTAGATGATCCTTATTTAATGAGATACATCGTAAGTTAAAGGTTATGTTGTATAAAGGAAATCTAGCAAAAAGGAAGAAAAATTTATGATTTGCATATTAAGATCCCTTTTAGAAATTAAGTTAAATATTGAAACATGACCGTAATAAATGTGTAATCCTAAAAATATCATGTTGTGGGAAGACCCTATCTATAAGTTTATAATGTAGTGGAGTCGTTATGTTGTGGCTTGTCGCTTGAAAAAACAATGGCCTTGATGTGCATCACATGTTTTCATATTATATATGTGGGTTAATGTTCATGAAAAATGTATCATCAATGGTGCATACTCATAAGTGATATCCTGTAGTGTCATGTGTACTTCAATGTAAGTCAATAAACAAATTATTCTAGTATTTTTACTATTGTAATTATGTGTGTAAATTATGGGCCTTACAATTTCACAAAAGTATTATTTTCCTATCAATTTAATAACAAGAATTATGTTAGGTGAGAAAACAACAAGGTATTCGAAGTCATCTTTGTGCCTTCAATTAGAAGGCCTTCATTTATAATGTGTTTGTAGATTTTGGGATCGAAGACAATAACACTATTATGTGTTTCAATAACATAAGTGTTGAACTAACAAAACTAAAAAATCTTAAATATTATTATGTGTTTTAATAACATAAGAATTAAAAATAGAAATTACTTCAAAATTAATTAAAACACATTATATTAGGAATACATTATGAGACATATCCTAAGGACTGCAACATATTTGAAAACTTTGAATATTATTAAAAAATAGTTCACATACATTGTAACGTAGGGGACAATAACATGACATTAAATCCCAACACATAATTGATGGAATCAAATCTCCACCTGAACTTGAAAAATTAAAAATGTAAAAATGCCATAGAGAAAATGAATCTCTAGCACCTCATAAAGATTAGAAAGGAAAACCATGATGTGTGCATATTATTCATCGTTATACGAATCATGGCATCAATAATCACACGAATGTGAATTTAGTTTTGATAAAAATTTCAAGGCGAGTGAGGTCATAGGGAATTTGTTTCAAATGCCATGTGCCCATATAAATATTTCCTTTATCGAAAGCCAAAATGCCATTCAAAACACATAAGTACTCAATTGAGCAGGATACCATTAAAAATGAATAAAAATATTTTCCATTTAGGTATTGTTAGTTTTATTTTTCATAGTTTTGAGCTTTGAGATGACAATAAGTCCTGTGATTTTTAATATAAAAAAATCGATACAACGTAGAATGTGTGTTCAAGATATTATGAGCTAATGAATGAAGAAATAGAATTTAAAAAATATTAATGGATCAATATGTTCAAGAAAGGAACATTCAAAATAAATTGTAATTTATTTAAAATACATCAATATGTAGAGTATTAAGGCTACTGGAAACAAATACATCATGGTATAAATCACCTTGACACTGCTAATCCGTAAAATTCTACTTTGGACCTCTACGAATCACACAACTATGTTGTTCTACTTTCAACTTTGGAAAATGATAGATTTTCTTGAAAAATTAAAGCTTCGTGACTTGAAGACTCGGCAATCCCAAGACCACCGCCCTGGCATGACGGTGGTTTCGGGACCGCCACCTTGTAGGGCAAAGTGGTTCTAAAACCACCACTTTGCATAGAGCGGTGATTCCTTCCAAAACCTCCTTTTACCTCATTTTATTAACTTTTCTTATTTCTCCTTCTTGGTCTTTGATGGAACCGATGAACCGGTGTGTTTTTTTAAATCCCTATGGATCATACCTCACCTACTTAAGTGGATTTTGGTGCTAGAAAATCTTAGTGGGGCAAAGTGGTAGAGGAATCAAATCCTTCTCATGCTCATCCGAGTAGCAATGTGTCTACCTTGGTGTCTTCTCTCATCCAACTTTTCAAGACTCTTGTGGATCTCTAGTTTTTTGTTCCAGTTCTACATCCTTCTCTCGAGTTACCTTGAGTAAGATCATCTTTGGAAGGTAACTTTTTAATCTTTCCTTATTTATCATGTATATATGGCGTTAGTGGATGCGAGCTCTTGAAACTTGCTATCACATGCATCTCCGCATGAAGTATGGCCTGAAGGATTCTTCTCCAACTTGCTCAAGTATGGTAAAGGTCCCATCTTGTAGTGGTTTAGTCCTTGTCTATCTTTGTTTCTTGAGATGGATTGTCTAAATCCTCTCTAAGTACGCTGCTGCTATAGTCACCACTATTCCTTGTATCTTATCTTCTTCTCGTTGCCCTATGGTCAAGTCCAAAGTGAATCGGTAGGTAGATATGGTGATTGCATAGATAAAGTTTTTTTCTCCTTGAGTGAGAAGTTCTTGTTGTGGCTTCTTCTATAAGAACTAACAAGTTCTATCCAAATTATTCATGCTCTCATGTCCATTTTTCTTTTCTTCTAATGAAAGCAAAATAAAACCGATGATTTTCCTGAATAAGTCTTAGTGCTTGGTTGACAATTACCATAGACTTATTTGATTTTATCCGGTGTGCTCGAATGTTAAAAATGACTCCATGCTTGACCCACCTCTACCGATTCTTCGTCCTTGTGAATACAACATCCCTAAAGCATACAAGTAATGTAATGCCGCAACCTACCTTGTCTTGGTCAAAGCATTATTCCCTGAGTGCGTGGAGGATGGAGACTTTAATGAACAATGTGATGCTATCCCCTGTTGGTGGCCGCACCCATTGATTTTCTGTTTTGCAAATCTTTTGTTTTCCTTTTTTACTCGCTCATGCAAGAGACTTTGGTGGCCGCACATTCTCATTGATTAAATTGTTGACTTCATCTACCTGTCACGTGGTCTACTTGTTGTTTCTACCCAAAAACCACGAATGCATGTTGCGCTCCATCAAATGTTGAAACAGATGAATTGCTTCAGCATGTTTTGGACAGCGGATTCATTGATGGTGAAATGAAGGTCTGTCTCCCTGAGGTTGCAAGGGTGGGTTTGGATTCTAAAAATCGTACTGACAGCGCTCGGTGGAGTCACAGGCTGTTTTTGTAACGCGTTTTCGGTGGACAGGTCGTGTTTAGAATGGGGCCGAATGTTTTGTTGTTAAATGCTTTCAATGGTTACAGCTGCCTGTTCCTTCCTCCCTGCTCATGAAGTTCAGAGAGAGTAAGTGTGAGCTGATATTGCGAGGGTGAGCCTGTGGAACCGTTGGTGTTAATCCCTGTGTTCTTACAGACGCGACCACGGTCGTGATCAGTTGTTGCAAAATCTTGCAGCTGTAGTAGAAGAACGAGGTAAAGTTTTAGTTGAGCTGTCTTGCCTTTTCATTTTGGAATAATGGGTGGAACCTCATTTTGTTACTGGGCCGCAACATTTTCTTGGCCCTTGTTGGCTTATCCTCCCTACCGTGCCTCCCTAGAGGATTCGGAATGAGGTGGGACACCCAACCGTAAGAACAAAGGAATTTCGACCTAGGGATGCTGCCTTTGCGGCTCGGGAGGTGTCCTTACGGCTGGTCAAGACCGGAAATCAGGTATGTTGCGGTTTGTAGAAGCCTTCATGAGCGCCTCCAACCAGCAAGTTGTCCAACTAGGTTGTTTTTTGTTCTATATCTCTACGTCCTCAAATTTGGGATTCTCCTTCATGGTGATAGATCACACCCACGGGCATAGGAGATCTATGCAATGTTGGAGAAAATGTCTTGGGAGATCAAGGTAGCAAGAAATTCTTCAGATCCAGAGCATGCACTGAGTTTGTATCTCCAAAATCGGTTATGTGACAGTGAGAGTATTACCAGTAGACCTGATGAAATTTATTACAGAGATTCTCTATTGAGATCTTACTTGTTTTACAATGTAACTCATGGGAGAGAATTCCATAGGCGTGGATCTGTTTCATATCAGAATATTCATGAAACACATTTTGCTTTGCAATTATATGAGCTTCTTCAACGAGTCACTATGTTGGCAGGCATAAAGGTCTCTGTTGGAATTATCATCACCTTACAAGCTACAACTGTACTATTTTCACCGAGAGTTTGATGTTGTCCTCATATATCACAAGAGGAAGGAAAGATTGGTTGTTATATCTGAGGAAACAACTACCGGTGTTCACAGGATGTACCAAATGCAAGCTATTGGATCATTTGCTCTTCCCTGCTATTAATGACAATGATTATGTTACCAAGAGCAAGTTCGATAGCTTAGCATGATGTAGAACTCTCTCGCTAGATGGTCTAATGAGAGCCACCGATATGATGATTGCTGCAAGGTTCCGTTGTTTGTGGAAATGGAATATTTATTTGTTTTGTCACCTTCACATAATTTTTACCTCCGTTGAGTTATTCCACTTCAGCTGCTCCACCGACTATGGCCTCTGTCTTCTCATAAATTGGTTTTCTATCCAGTTTGTAGGCAGCTTGTTTACCCTAATGAGGTTGTATAAACCCGATGCACACATCTTTACTGCAAGCCTTGCCTAGCTTATGTGCTGAATACTACTAGGGCCTGCCCTTATGATGGGTATTTGGTTACTGATACAGATTCGAAGGCATTGCAAGAAGAAAATCCAGATCTTGGCCGATGCTATAGGTCCGTGTGTGACAGTTCATCGCTGTACCCTCCAAAGCAGCTGCATTGAAGCAATCTAGTGTTTGGACAGCCACCTATTGCATCCTTCTAGTCGTGCCTTCAAAAGGGAATCCTCGTGTGGTATATTGCAAGAAAAGACCGGTGAAGCGAGAGGATAAAGTGGAGGGCGTGTGGTAATGTGGCCCTGTTGGATGCGTTAAAACAGTAAAGATAGACTAACCATATACATAATATGCTAGTATCTAATAAACCTCTTGAAATGAAACTTTTTCTTTCTAGAAATTGGTTTAAATCCATGATTTTGTGGATTTGCATTCATTATATGGTTAACAATTTGTTACTTCTAGATTTTCCTCTGTTGGTTGTTCTTGTTGACGTGATCAACCCATATATATATATATATATAAAACAAACAAAGGTTCTCAGTGTATGCTTTGATTGATCATATGAAAATATATATATATATATATATATATATATAATTTTAAAGTTACTTCCTTCTGCAAAAATGTCGTTGTTTCTTTTTGAACTGGGTATGTAATCGCCTCTAACGTTGCAGTGTTGACTAGTATTAGTTTCCTCGTTATGTTGTTGCCTCTAGAGGAAAACATACGCTTAAATTATTATTATTATTATTTTAATGATAAGCAAGATTATGCACTTCGTGTATTGTGTAAATTATTAGGGCTTTTGGAAATTATAAGTTCAATATATATGCTTGTTAAGAAGGAAGTTTTGGGCCGAAAATATGTCCTGGGTTGATAGAAGGGCATAAATTATTGATAGAACCCCATTTTGATTCTACTCTTTCGATGAGTAAAATTTGATAAAATTAATGACCTTTATGGTGTTAAGATATGGTATGTTGATGATTCCTTGTGTGATTGATTTAATCATGTATAGACATAATGCCTTGATGGAGTAAGGTAATATCTTTCACGGTTCGTAAAAGTTAAGGTTTTTATCAACTCGCTTAAGGTAACATGAAGTTCCTTAATTTAGTCAAACTTGTTTTGTACTTCCTTCTTGATGAGTGACCTTTCATTGCAAATTTATAATGATTGTGATGGAAGGTCATGAATATATTTTGTTGTCAAAAAAGGGAAAAGAAGCTATGGAATAGTTTGTTTATGTGTCGAACGTAATAATTGTAATTACATCGTTATAGAAGTTCATTATTGGAGGATATCTATCTTCAATGGTATATTATGTGTTTAATCACTGCATAAATTACCATAAACTTAGTGATGAGATGTAAATTAAGGAGAGTTGAGAGACCTTTTCCTTTGTATACATCATTTATGATATTAGGAAGTGAGTTGATGTCGGAAAATTTCAACCAAGTCTAGATTCATGGCTATGTTCCTCTAAAATGGGAGGATTATAAATCTAAGGTATTATGAAAATTGCAAGGATGTGTTTAGAATGCTAGATTGCCTACTCAACTTGGGTATTAATGAGGCTTGTCACTATTCCATCCCTGGTTATGTTCAGTACATAAGCCGTTAGGCAATGCCTATTCCGGACATTCTTACCGTCCTTTCCACTCATCCTTATTAGCTATGAAGTCACTTATTACCTAAGATATAATGGTTGTGGGTTTGAATATAAGATTTTCATCCTTTAAACCTTTTTGATTACATGATGGAACTTTGTTTTTACCCTCGTTGTTCGTTTATAGCCTATTAGGCCTATGGCCCTATGGAACGATTCCAAAACTATATTCTTTTGGTAGCTAAGATCGGGTCTAGTTTTTATCTTTTGACTTCACCTTGAGAATGTGGATTGATGGATTACACTTTAGATTTCAATCATGTAATCTACGGGATTATATGATTGAAATCTTAATACTCTCAACTCTTATGTCTAATCATTTAAATTTCATAGTCTTGCGTATTTGGATGTCAAACTTTTGTAGTTTTAGAGGTATTTTCATAACTAAAATTTATGGTTTTCTTCTTAGTTGATATGTTGAAAATTATATCTTGTTTCAAAAGTTTGTTAGATGTTAGAACTTTGATCCATTTCCTAAAGTAGAATGTTTCCTTTCATGGTATTGTTAGCTAGTAGCTTATTGTTACTATGTATAGTCTTATCTTGCTTAGTTCTCACGAACTGACTCAGGTTATTAATTGTTGCAGATGGCTTACATGGTTAGATGATGGAAAGACTTGTAGATTATTGCATCAATCTTGGTTATGATGTTCCTTTGTATGAATGTGTATTATGTTATAAAAGTTGGAATGGGCCTTTGGACATTTTAGAAGAAGGGTCAGTGCCTAGTAAATGTATTGTAGAGTATTGTTGTAACTGTTGAAACTTTGGCTTGTTTGGTTATCATGTGAAAGATGAAATTTGATTACCGCTTGGTTATGGGATATTCTAGTGAACTTTAACCCTTAGTATAGTAGTGGGGCATGTCCCATGTTATTACTCTCTTGCTCCCTAGTCATGGTTCAATAGAGATGGTATGTTCCTTTGATTTGTGCATCATGTTGGAATGAATTGATATAACCTTGTTTTGTTTCCGCAAAGCAGACTATTAAAATTTTCTCTTGAGTTGTAAATCCTCCTAAGGCTTAGTAGCAATGAGTTTGTAAGCACTATAAAGTGAGCTGGATAATCTTGATAAAAGTTAAACTAAAAATTTATATATATGAATATATTATGTAGATGTGATGTATTTGATAACCTTTGAGACTTGGAACAATCAAGAGGAAACTATCTTTTGTAACGAAATATGATAACTTATTATTATTATTTTTTTATTCGAGCCAAGCTAATAAACATTATCCTTTAATGTTGAAATCTTAAATGACCTCATGGTGAAAGAAATGGTTAGATTTTAGGAGATGATAGGATTTAATAAGTAGGAGGGAAATCGATTAATTAAACCTTAAATCTCTCTCTATCGTTTGGAATGTTTTCCTTTGACAAACTTAATTAAGTAAAGTCTAGATGGAACATTTAACCAATCTTGATAAACCCTTAACCTCAATAAAAGACGGATAGTAAAGCATGTGACCCTGAAGCTAATTTTTGTTGTCCTGTTATGTTAACCCATGCCTTAATTCATGGTGATATTTCTTAAGCAAGTTCAAAATTTGATCCTTAAACAATAAGGTTATTGTTATGAACCCTAAGCAAAGATACTTCCCTTAATCGGAACTTATGCCTTCACCTATGCAACAGAGGTGTGGAACATGTGTTAGTGGCTTGAATAAGATTAATTAACCTTGTAAGAAATGGAAAATGTTCTAAAATCAAATGAATAAGAAATATTTGGACATCAAATTGATGATCCCAGTTTAGAAAGCTTGGCCTTAAGCTATTTAGTCAACCGTTGAAAAGAAAGAAGTTCTCCCTTGTGAAAAGAATTGTGTGAATCATTACATGAAATTTTATAAGAACGTAAGTTAAGAATTAAGAGACACTTTAGTAAACAAGAAAATTTAACAAGAAATTCCTCATGGGATGCCCTAGCTGTGAGTGTGTCATGTGGTTGGACTTCCATGTTGTCTTGTCAAAAGAAGAGTACATTGTCCTTGATAGGTGTGAACGTTTCCGTGCTGACCTTGTGGTCTCCCTTGTAACAAGTGGTTCCTAGTGTTGATTGAACCTTGTGATGACATGTTGTGTCGTGTTGTGTCAAAGCAAGTCAAAAAAAAAAAAAAAGTTATCCTGTATTTCACTGTGTTGTCCTTGTGTTGGTATTTTTGGTGTGTTACACTTTGGTATCGAGCATAGGTTCATGCTCTCGAACCTATGGGCCGGATTGGTGTATATGATGATGTTACATGGTGGTGGTGGTGTTACATGATTATACCGCATGATGATGATGATGTTTCATGATGGTGGTAGATATTGGAAGGGTAATGTGCTTTAAACGTGATGTGATTATTGTCGTAATTTTGATATTGTGAACGCACATTATGGGTATGTCACCTTGTGCGTGTTTGTGATCATGTTGATATGTTGGGGATGGGAGTATTCTTTCTCCTTCTTGTGGATTCTAGGAATAATTCACGTGTGAATTATTGTTTGTGATGTGTGAAAAGAATTCTAATGTGGATGACGTAGTGTTGGAGCATTGTGGCATATTGTGATATGTGGGTGTATCAATGTGTTTTATGACTAGTTGATGTTAAAAGAAACGAGTTGTATCATGATGTTTTTACCATGTTCTGAAGAAATGTGTGTACCACCTTGCTATGTTGTAATGGATGTTATGTTGTGATGTACTATGTTCATCGTATGTATGACTGTGCAAATAGGTAATGCTTCATGTTGTGATTTTGGGTCATACGGTGAGTGTATGAACCCTATCGTATGGTGATTGCGCTTTGGGTGCAGAATGTGGTAAAGTGATGTATTACGCCCTATGGATGCATGATTGTGATCTACCCTGTATGCATACCATACGTGAGACGTTATGGTAGTTACATGTGTGCCACCGTTATGTTAGTGATGTTGTTGTATGTTATGTTGTGAACCTTACGCTAACCGATCTTGAGGGAAATCGGTATAAGTGTATGTTGAGAGTGAGGAATGGTGTACCATGGGTCAATAACTTGAGCTAAAAATCGGTTTAGTAGATAACATGTGATTCTTTCCTCTCTCTCCCTATGTGGTTGTATGTATGCAACCTTAGTGTATCTATGACTATGTTTAGCCTTGTCGAAGTGGCGGCGGGATGATTTAGATGGAGGTGATGACAGTTGTATTATTGATATGTATTTTACGCGATGAGGCTCGATGTTCCGAAAAGCAACTCATTGAGTACCCCTTTGGTGGCTAGATAAGGCCACACAGTTATCGTAATGTGACATCATTATAAGTTGATTTTATTAAGTAATTGATTATTTCCTTATTTTGTAAGGACCAACAGCTTTTTCTTGATTGCAATGCTTTACAATTTTGGGCATTTCCTTGGTTTTCGCACTAACATGGGGATTTTGATACTAACTATGGCCATTTGGTCATTTATTTTTGTTTGATTTTGGGTCTTATTTTAAATTTGGAATTTTTACCGCCTTGCCCAAGGCTTGTACTTTGCCACTTGGCACTTTGATTGGATTGTTGTGTTGGTTCTATTGTCGTGATGTGTGGAATAGGGTCATAGGATACACCATGGATTGGTTGGACCTATGGACCCGCTTTGTTGTATGGGGGTACGCCCCAAGGGGTATATATAACTAGCAGGTTGTTGAACCACGCGTTATTATGTCACTTGGGTTAGGAGTGTTCGAACTCTATGTGTCTTGGACCATAGGGTCAACCGGCCTCCTTGAGGGAGGCATAAGAGTTTGAGGGAGGCATAAGAGACTTGAGGGAGGCATAAGAGACTTGAGGGAGGCATAAGAGTTTGAGGGAGGCATAAGAGTTTGAGGGAGGCATAAGAGACTTGAGGGAGGCATAAGAGCTTGAGGGAGGCATAAGAGTATGAGGGAGGCATAAGAGACTTGAGGGAGGCATAAGAGACTTGAGGGAGGCATAAGAGTTTGATGGAGACATATGATATTTGTGTGTATGGTTGATATTCTGGGATATATGTTGAGTTATTGTGATGTTTGGTAGTGGTCTTTTGATGTATGTGTTACTCATGTCAGATGGATATGTGTTGTGATGTTGTGGATATGTCATGATGCCCTTCAGGCCTATGTATATGTAGTTCTTGTGAGTCATGGAAAAGTTTCATACGTGGAATTGAGGAAATGTCCGTGATTGTAGTACTCTTTGTTTGAGTATTTGGTATGTCAGTCATTGATGTGTGATGAGTACTACGTTATGTGGACTGTGCCTATTCTATTCCGTATTTGAGTAACCTTTAGTGGTGTAATACAATCATGAAGTATATACTTGCGTGCTTGTGAATCTGTAGGGTCTTGTGAACCTGATAGGGTGTTGTGTTAGTTAATTCATGTTGGGCACCACAATATAAGGAATAAACCAAAACTCTTCAAAGATGAAATTTTAAAAGAAATTAAACTAAGAATAATGCTAATGGAAAGAGACTAATGAAATGATGAACAAGAAAGAACTACCAATCTTCACAGAACATTGAAAGTTAAAAATTCTACCAAATGTTCCTAAGGCTACCTTGTGACCATGCTTTAATCAACTAAAATTTTAAACCATAGAGTGTATTTTCTCCTGTACCTGTCCTTTTGGTAGAGAGTGCAGACACCTCTTATTTCGGACATGCTAGAGGACATAGTTTCTCTTGGGCAAAAATTACTACATGATATGGAGTCAGAATGTTACATTGATCGAGATAGAGGGTGAGGAGGCACAGGACCGAATGAAGAAGTATGTGGATCAAATTAGGATAGATCATCGTTTTTAGATAGGCACGAAGATGTTTCTTCATGTCAAACCGCGTAAGATCCTCGTCCATTACAAAAATTTTGTAAGCTTACTCCTAGGATTGTGGGTCCCTTTGAGATCTTGGAAGGCATCAGCTTCTTTGGCCTACCATCTCGCATACATGATGTGCTTCGTGTTTCAGTTCTTAGGAGATATGTTGCAAATCCTTCTCATGTTTTAGATTGGACCTCATTGCAGTGCAAGATCAAGGGTAGGTGATGGTGGAGCCCATTTGCATCAAAGATCACATGATCCTAGGACTTCGAGGTAGAGAGGTTGATCGGGTCCAGATGCAATGGGACAAATATGTTAAGACCGTAGCTGCATAGAAGTATGCTCCCTTCCTACAAGTTCATTTTTCATATTTGTTCCAGTGACTTCCAGAATAAGTTGAGTCTAGGGAGGGGATGTTGTGACCACATCCCTTCAACACATTTTTCATTATTGTTTTTTATACTATCAACTCGCACTTATGGATATATTATAGCTTTTTTATTTAGCATGTTAGTAGATATCAGAGATACTGAACTGTTGTTGATTCGATTCGTATATGATGCATATGGACCATTAGAGACATTTGATGTTGATATTGATATACTGTTGACATGGTTATTTATCTATATTTCTGACATGTGATATATTTAGTCATATTGAGTAGACCTTTGATAATTGGATTAATGTTGTGATTGTTTGACATGGATGAAATGTGGAATATAAATGTGCTAGAAATTGTAAGTGATTTTTCATTTGCATAGATTATATTAATTGTATATAGTTGATTTTAGATTTCTATGCATATCTTGGCATGAATGTTTCAATGCGGCCACGAGGTCAAGGGGATATTCTCTATTTTGTAGGTATATTATATTCACAACAACATCGGGATTGAGACCAACCACATCAAAATTGGAGAAGAATTTAACTAGGGTCACCATGGCAACATGTAATTGCGTGTGTGTTAGAATTATTTGGTTAGGGAAAAATTGTGACCTAGGGTCTCATGTGTTGTTTTGTTTTAATTTTCCTTTTAATAATGTTAGTATGTGTTTTCCTTTAGTAATGAAATTTACGTTTTTATTATTTAGATTTTGGATATATGTTTACCCCTTTATTATTTATGGGTTGTAATGTCTTAATTAAGCTAATTTAAATTTATCCTAAACTAATTAAAGATGTGACCAAAAAGGAGTTCATTTATTAGACTTGATTTACTCTTGGATTTTGTGTTGAGTGTGTGTGTTTGAGTTTTGAGTGTGGCACACTCTACCCTTTATGGGAAACTCGAATTTGGATTTTGAGGCCAAATTTGGAAGCTTGTGGGACAAGTCAAACTTTTCCCACACCTCCTAAATGCCCATGTCAACCCTACCTATGGGTGGGGAGGTTAAATTTAGGCTCTATTAGGTGTTTTGGGAAGATAAAACGGAGAAATGTTAATTGCCTTTTCTTTCAAATATTTAATTTTTTTCCTTTGGGGGAGTGGGCTTAGATGGAGTGTGTAAGGTTCTTGTCATTTGTCCAACCACTTATTAATTGTGTATTGGAATATGAGGTTAACCAAGTGATGTGGAGTGGAGAGGAGATGAGGTGGCATCCTACTTGGAACCACATAACCCCCTCTCTCCTTTCTCTATTTATTGTTTTCATTTTGCTTGATTGGAGGTTACTTGATATTTTTAGTCTCTTGAATTTTTGGAGAGTGAGAGGATTTTGAGAGAGTTTGTGGATTGTTGGAAATTTTGGATGCTTACTTGGTCTTCGCAAAGATGGATCTTCATACTTGGAACAAGCTCTACCATGGAGAGGTAGGAGCTTCACCTTAGTTTAAAGTGTGTAAGGTTCTTGTCATTTGTCCAACCACTTATTAATTGTGCATTGGAATATGAGGTTAACCAAGTGATGTGGAGTGGAGAGGAGATGAGGTGGCATCCTACTTGGAACCACATAACCCCCTCTCTCCTTTCTCTATTTATTGTTTTCATTTTGCTTGATTGGAGGTTACTTGATATTTTTAGTCTCTTGAATTTTTGGAGAGTGAGAGGATTTTGAGAGAGTTTGTGGATTGTTGGAAATTTTTGGATGCTTACTTGGTCTTTGGCAAAGATTGGATCTTCATACTTGGAACAAGCTCTACCATGGAGAGGTAGAGCTTCACCTTAGTTTAAATTATGTTCTTTTATTTTTTTATGTGTTTATATGTTGTGTTGAGTGTTGTTGTCTCTTTGGAATTCTTGTTGGGTGTGGGTAGATGGCCTATGTTTTGAGTGGGAGGATACTACAGGAGTTTGCTTGTAGGGAGGCATAAGAGATCACATTTTTATGGAGGGAGTTTAGGTTGGGTGCCCCACCTAGTATGAGAAATGATTGCATTTCTTCTTGTTTCTTATAATGAGGGAGGCATAAGATATTGTGGGAGGCATAAGAGTATATGGAGGTATAAGGGGTACTTGAGGGAGGCATAAGAGTTTGTAGGGAACTCGATTTGCATGGAGGATTTTAGGTGGGCACTCATTCCCATTGGGAGGCATAAGTGGCCTCCCCATAGGTCTTACTTTTTTCCTTTCTTGATAAGCCTTGTGATATTGTTGCTTTAATTATCCTTCTTGCTTGAGTTGTTGTGTTTTAATGTGAATGGACTTTATGAAAAACTATATGTTAAGTTTTGTGGAAGCTTGTAGTTGCCATGAGTTGAAATCTTCTCCCATTGTAATGTGGTTGGGGCTCAGGGGCCAATGGAGAGGATGGCTTCTCCTCTCCATTCGATAGCTTAGTTGGGTGCGAGCGTTGCCTACACCCTTATTTTTTGTGAATCAAGAAAAATATTGTAGGAGCTATCTTGTTGGTGTTTGGATCCGGAGTCTTGTTGGTGACCATGTGAAACTTCCTTAGTATTTCACCCACTTAGAGTGGAGTAAATTGTAATAATGTATTTCATTCTTGTATTTACATTTTGTATGACTTCCCACATCAAATGGAGAACATTATATTGATCTTATGAAGGAACATATTGCATTTCATTGTGGCTATGGAAGTGTATTATATATTGAAAATAAAGAAGAAAGATTTGTGTGAATTATTTTGAAATGGAAAAGAAAGCTTAGTTTCATTATAGAATTGTTTTATTGTTAATATGTAATAAGGAAAAAGAAATGACCAAAATGGATATATAGTGCAAAAGTTTAATTGGAAGTTACAATGTGAAAATGAGAGTTTGTATTCAAATAGTTGTGATGTTGTAAATAAGAGAGAAGAAAATGTAGAAATTGCTAGAAGTTGAGCTTGCTTGTATAACAAACTTGAATGGAAAAATAAAGTTATTTTAGCTATTTGGAATGTATGTACATTGTATTGAAATAAAGAGGAAAACAAGTTAAATTATATTGCATTTAACAATGTTGATTTCATAGAAGGAAATGAAAAATAATGAAATAGATTTATATTCCTATTTCTCTTATGTGAAAGAAAGAATCTAGTTAAACAAATTGAAATTTTTCTTGTAAGTAGCAAAATTTTATTAGAGATGAAAACACTTTAAAATGAGTAGATTTAACTAAGAAATGAATAAAAGAGTAATAAATCTCAAATCTAGAACTCTAAATGAACAAAAACAAACTTAGAATGCATTTTTACACCTTTTAGTAACTTTAAGTTTTTGTGAAAATCTCGGCATTAAGGTTCTATTTTTAGAAATAGGATGCACCTTGTGTAAAGCAAAGTGATCCCATAAACCGTCGCCTGAGGCTAAGGTGGCAGTCTCAAAATCACGGCCAGAGGGCGATGCTCGGTGGTTTGTCACCCAATCGGGCGGTGGTCCTAGCACCACCGGTCTGCTCCGTCTGGTGGCGGTTTTGTCACTTACGCATGCTGCAATTTCACGGATCCGTGCTTTGTGCGTGAAATTTGAAATTTTTGTGCTAATTTCTAAGTTGTAAAATTTAACCTATAATTACCAGCAAGCAAAACAATGAGAAATACTATGGATTGGAACAATAAAACGTACAATGGTGGATCTAAAACTAGTCTTTTTCATTTATAACAATGGGGTAGGGTTTTCCCCAAATTTAAAACCCAATACACAAATAACTTGAAATAAAAACCAGATTGGTGGAGGAAATCCCTCCCAATCCTTGAATGAAATAGATTACATAAATAAAACTAAAACTAAACTAAGCCTAGACTAAATCTTCATGTAGAATCCTCCATGGCTCTTCCTCTTTTGCTCCCATGGCTTCCTCTCTCCAACCTGCAAATTTAACAAAAGGAAATAGACCAAATGAGAAGAATAAAATAAGAAAATGTTTTAATAGAATTTCATAAGGATATTAGGGAAAAGTTGGGAACTCTAGGATCTAGTGGCTAAGATAGATTTTATCCAAGGGTGGAGGATTGACCCTATCTTTATTAAGAAGAAATGTATTTTAAATGTTTATGTAAAATCCTTAAGGGTATTTGTAGATGGGTGACGGCGACCATTTAATTGCCTAGGGGTGTGATGTTTCTTTTGAACCCTTAGTATGTGTAGAAATTTAATAAAGGATCCTTTAAGCTATTAAAGTAATGAATTTAATAATTTAGCATAAGGTTAACATTGTTAAGATTGAACTTAATTGAAGAGAAGAAAACATCTAATTAAGTGAATTAAACCTTGTTACCTTCCTATAGAACTATTGATTAATGGACCCTAGAGATAATTGTGCTAACATGTAACTTTTAACTAGACTTGGTTCTTCAATCGTAAAACTGAGTTAAGTAGTGTAAGTAAGTTAATGAACCCTAAAGGTTAAGCACCCTTGTAACATCCTTGTACCTTAACCTTCGTTGTACCCTTCTCTTAAACAAAAAAATTAGTCACATTTTCGGGTTAAGTGTTAGGTTGGAGCATGTTCCTAGAACGTCATTTTTGCGGGTGTTACACTCTTATATTAGAGATTCACAGCTAAAAACTTATAATCATTAGGGATTGACCATCCCCAATTACTAAAAGAGAAAAGATTAGATATTTTTTTCCTTAGAACATACGAGTTCAACTAATTCATTCCTATATGACCCTCGAGCGATACTTAATTATGCCAAATGCGTTCTTATAAGTGAGAAGAGCCTTACAAAATTTGACAAGAAACAATAATCAGATGGTCTTTCTAATTACCGTAGGTGAATGTTGAAATCGAATGGTACCCATTTCCCAATGCCATCCATGCATATTTTTCATGCGTCTTACTCGGCATACACTACGATTGCCTCTGCCCGACTATTTATGGCATCGTCTATGTTGAATCCCATACATATAACCTTTCGTGTCATTTCTTCTTTTGTTTAATATGTGAATATAGTCTCGAATCGATCCATCTTCGAAATTTGACAACTATGTAAGATATTTTATCAAGGATATAGTGTTTTTGTTGTTGTTGTTGTCAGTTTGTTTGAATAGTCCCTTCTAGTTTATGCCATCACTATTTTTGTTGAGCTATGTACCCTACGAAGATAGAGAGATAGATTAATTTGATTATATGGTTGGTGTAAGATGAAGTTCTTACCATTTGTCATAATTGTTTCCTTGGTTTTTACTAGACGCATGCAAAGGAAGCAGATTCATCACTTATGCTCACGTATTACATTCTCTATGCACTTAACAATGTTATCTCCACGCGCTTCTACAGTCTGAGTGCTTTCACAGAAACACCCATTTAAGCATTTTACCATATTAGGTGGTTCTTAGTCATCCCAACTTTGTTAAAAAACATGGAGCAGCAAAATAGAAAGCGGTAGGATGTAGTGGAATAGAATAGTTTGTGCAGTGAACAAGCTTGCAGAGACCAAGGAAATTCCACTTCAAGATAACCCAAGAGACCTAGCCAAGAAGCTTTCATCAGCTACTGGTGTGTATGCCATGTATGATAAGAATGGGGAGATTCAATTCATTGGAATTGCAATGATGATTTCAAATAGTGTTCTATCTCATATTCGAGATGTCCCTCAACTCTGTGGATCAGTAAAGGTACGGTTGTGAAACCTCTAATTGAAATTCAAATACATAATTTTCGATCTGAGAATTTTGTTTAAAACATTTTAGAAGGCCAGCCCGTGATTCTTTGCATGGTTTCTTTCAGTGACGTTAGCATATATTATTTTTTCATAAGTTATTTCACGTGTGTGTATATACATAAAAAGATAGATGGTCACATTCAGAAGTGATAAAGAGACATACATGTAAATATTCAAACCACGTTATTGTTGCTTTATTCACTGAAGAATCACATGGAAAATTTACTCATTATTGATGCGCCAGAATTAGTAGAAACTTGACAAGGTCATAACTTGAGCTCTGGGTTTCCATTTGAGTTCGTTTATTTTTTGAAACTACATGTTTTGATGAGACGAACACAGCGGCAACCCATCCTACCAGTTGGGGTGAGTTTCAGCACGTTTTGGGCCCTAAATCCACCATCTTGAGGTCGAAAATTAGGATTTAAGTTGTAGTTCAGTTTTTTCCTATTTTTGAGCATTAGTTAATTCTAGTCTATTAGTTGCATTATGAGTTAGAAAGTTGACAATTGCTCTAATTTAGAGATGTAGAAGATGCGTGGCAATTTTGTGCCCGTATGAATAAGCATGCAAACTTACTAAGAATAGCAGGTTCTAGTAAACTGCTAAAAATAGTAATTTCCGCCACCTAGAGTAGATTTAGTCAGAGTTAGTTAGAGTTTACTTGGCAACTCGAGTTGGGAGTTGTTTTCCTATTTAGGAAACATTGTAATTCATTATTGAATAACGAAAAAGGAGATTTATTTCTTTTGAAAGTTCATGTTATTTGTAGAATATTAAGTTTGTTAGAATTTGGCTACATTAATTATTTACCAGATCACCACTGCCATCGGATATGGCTTCCATAGATATCCTGAGGCATCCGATCATCAGGTAGCTGTTGTAACTTGTGTATTGTAACATGTGAGTCCCATGCTTCCTTGAGATTTTAGTTTTTCGTCGGCCTTAAAAATGTTACACCCTAATTTAAATTGGATGCAGGCCTATCAATTCAAAATTTGGTGATGGTTTACATATTTTGGATATCTGTAAAATTGTTAAGCAGAAGGCGTTCTTTATAGTGAGAATAGCCTTGCAAAATCTAACAAAACATCTTACAGGTTCAGACAGTGATGGTTCCCTGAATGATCGTACGTCAACGTCATAATCCAACGACCCACTTTTTTTTTGTCTTCCAACATATTTTGGTCCGTGTGCAGGTTTGGGTTAAAGATGTGGGCAGGATTAAATTGGTCGGTGACTATCCATGACCTGGAATTAGAAGATGTAGATATTATCCCATTAAGCAATAATAATAGATGAAGCGCAAATAGAAATAAACCCATATAAAATTTTGCAACGATGCACTATGGACCTTCATTTCTGTAATTTATTTTCGATAAATTGGTGGGAAAAGTGATTGTTAATCTATAGCTAAGGGTGTGCCACGGCCGCATTACGATACCAGCTGATATGTTGCAGGTTTTTTATAGCTCCCTTTTTTCTGTGCGACCCTTGCTGATTATTGGTTGGAATAGGAGATGATGTTAATCTTGGGGATGATCTCAGCTCATGTATTTTACTAACAAGTAGGTGATGAAACAGAAGGGAGCTGGGGTATTGCAAAACTTGTGGCATAGCATTCTATCAGTGATATTGTCCTGTCGACATTTGGGAAGGAGTCCAAGTTAGGGAATTTGATTCCTTGTGCCAGGCTTACTGTATATCTGAGCCCATCACATGATTTTAAATGGGCACATGGGATAGAGCAGTGGCCGACGTTTGATATAAAATTTTAGTTCACACAATATAGAAATTATTCAATGAGTTAATTATGGAAAAGATAATAGATAAACACGTTGAGTGTAGGCATATTAATGGATTAAATTCCCTACGAAATTCGGTCAATGGTGGAAATTCGTAGGAAAATAGGAGACTCTGATCTCGAAAGCATGGAATACATTATGTGTGTGGTGATAGAAGCTATAGGATTATACAGCCCAACTCCTTTTCTGTTCCCCACGAATGATTAAAAGCTTGTATTCACACGTTCAAGAATGGTCTACGTGAACTCGCAAGCAAAGATAGCGTAACTAACGGTGAGTATCGGTCGCAATGGTTGGAAGGCGCCATGTGGTTGCCTTGATGGTTATTGTTACCTCTCAAATAGGAATGCCATCCGTTCAACGAGGATGATACAAAAATTTTAGTTGCATGAAAATGGTCCACGTGAACTCGTAAGTAGAGATAGTGTAACTGCTACACGAGCATTGGTTTGAATGGTTGGAAGGAGTTATGTGGCTGCACTGATGGTTGTTGTTACCTATCAAATAGTCATGAAATTGGTTCGCCAAGGAGAATCTGTTAAGATTTGGTCACAGGTATAAAACATGGAAACCAAACCAGAATCCACTTGCGGGGCACAAAAATATTCAATTATATTATTGAAATTCCAATGTCATTGCTTACATTTCCAATGTTTCAATTATAGTCGTATGATGCCAACCAACCCTAAGGGAATACTCACATGAAAGATCATATAACAAATGCTTCTTGTTCGTGTTTTGGATCCAGATTTGTAGGAGCATAAAAGAAGTCTCAATCCTCATTTGTGTGATGCCGAAGAAACCACGTTCTCGCTTCTTCCTCACTTCTGAGGTTTTAGCTTTTTCCTTAGCAATCCTACATTTAAAATCTTCCCAACTACATGATTTTTCTCTTTTCCCTCTAAGCATGTGCTTGGTTATCATTAGAATTTCAACATTATTATTACTATTATTTGTTTGTGAGCAGCCATATATTTCAACTCTGGTAATTTTGCCTCTCATTCGACAGGATTGTGAACATTTCCTTTAATAGTTTACAATGATCATTAATTTTTCTTTGTATCTAGTCTTACTTTAGGGTCATGCCAATTTCATATCATTCATCAGTATTACCATTAATATTGTTGGTCACTGTGAGTGATTGTTGTTTGAAAATTCTCATAATTCCACATTTTTATCATCAATTTATATTTGTTTGTAACAAAATTTGGTTTGTCAGTTGTCTTAGTTTTGAATCCACTGTATCATTGTCAATAAATTGGTGACGCCTATTATTTTATTGGGGAGATCCAATCCCCCTGACTTTCTGTTGAATAGGTATATAGTTGAAATAAATAATGAAAATGGTCTTCTCAAAAATTTTATAACGATTAAGTAGTTAGTGATCTCAACAAAAAATACCATATACATAGTTCAAAACAAATCGACGACCACTTGATTGCCCTGCACCTACCAATAGGTTAAATTTCACACACACTTGTGTGTACCTAACAAGTATTAGGTGTGAGTAAATAATCATTTTTTATTTTTTTATTTTTATTGAATGTTGAAGCATTATAAAAACGCTCAAGACACACTCCAAATAAATTAAAGGGGAGGGAAACCGTCTTGTTGTCACACCGATGGTGCTAGATGAATTTTCACATCCTTTAGTGATAATGCCCTATAGCCCCAATCATATCCCCTTACCTTAAAATATGAACTCCATAAGACCCCCGAACTTGTCTTTCCCAAACTGTCAAATGGTATTTCCCCCTTTCTCTCTACTTATTCACATTTTTTTCTTTGCCATGGCCTACATTCTTATCCATATAACCATGCACTATAAATGGTTGATCAATAAAATCTCCTCTCCCAAACAATGAGGGTGCAACAATTTCCTCCATGACCACCTTTATTTCTATCATATAAACCACTCACTATATAGAATTTTTGCTATTTAAAATACTACTACGATACAAACATAGTTTCATTTCTAATTTTTTTTGTCACTCCTTACGTTGCCAAATTACTATTTACATTCTTTCTATATCGTCCAAATACAACATCCCGTAATTAATCGAATGATTGACATAAATGTGGTGTCCTCTTTGTATGATTTAGTTTCATATTTATTCTCCTTTCTCCTATCCCCACCTTCGCACTTCTCCACCGTCTAACCCCTTTTTCTTCACTCATATTCCTTTCCCGTTGTTTTTTTCTCCTCCAATATAAATCCTCTGAAGATCCCTTTCAAGCATTTTAATCGTATATTTCACATACGATTGCTAGTAATTAGTATATTGATCATTAAATATGCTATGAAAATCAATATAATACATTTTTTTAAAGATAAACCAGAATTTTGGATTGAGAAAAAATGATCTAAGGGAATATAATGTAATTTTGTTTAATATGCGATGATACGGTATTTGAAATGATTCTTCTACCGCTATTGCTCCAAAGTGCTCTACTCACATCTCAACTTGAGTCAACAATTTGCATAGACCACGAGTGTCATGAGCTCCCTATCTATTGGTCCCCTTGCTTCCCCGCAGATTCTTCTTTCTCTTTTGCTTGGGTGCATCCTTTGGTTGACAAAAAGGAAGAAAAAATCCTCCTCACAAAGCTCGGGACCAAATTTCGATCTTTATTGCAGCCTTGTTGGGCACCACTCCTTCTCGTGCCAAGAAAGCCAGAACCACTTCCAGAATAGTGTCTGATGCCCAAGGTCAGCAATTCTTGGAGATTGCTAAGCCTACAGTAGACAAATCAGAATCAGACTTGCTGGCATCTGACTTGGAGCTTTCAAGAATCCCTATGGGAGAGTCTACTCCTGAAGGTGAAATTCACAACCTCCAGGAAACAGTCACAAGAGTCATTGGAAGGGTAGAGAAAGGGCAGCAAACTATTGAACAGTTGGAAGAACAAGCCCAGATTCTCACAGGTTTCATCAAGTCTCTTTTATCTAAGGATAAAGTCTTGGACCCTACCCCATTGACTACTCTTCCACCTCCTGTAATTCTAAGCCAAGATGAAGTGCAAAGTATCAAAGATATGCACAAGTATTCTATCTATGGCAGAGCTATTGAAGCCATGGTGGATGACATGCTTGTTGCTTGGATTAAACTTCATCGATGAAGCTTTCAAACTCCATGAAAAGGTGAGTAATGTGCAACTGAAGCTCTCCTCCACTATCAATACCATGGATAAAGAACTAAAAATCTGGAGCAGTTGTATAGTAGACCTTCGCCTTATGGGACAGACAGATGAGAACATCTTACTGGCGAATAAGATTTTCGATGATGCTAAGGACAATCTATCAAAATCCTGGGTCTACAGCGTGGAGTGGAAGATCAGAGTTTTGGAGGAAGCTTTGGGAGAAATGAAGAACAGCTGGCAGAAGGGAGAAGCTTTCAAGACACTTGTTGTTTGCTTTCAAGGATATACATTGTCATCTTCAGGATGAAAACTCTGGTGTTTCCCTGTCCTTGCAAGAAATCAAAGCTCAGTTCAGAGCTTTTGTCAAAGATAATCTATTCAAGGAAAGCTCCATCTCTAAGGAAAAGATGAAGGAAATTTGTTCTCTTCAATCTGCCATTGAAGAAGCAAATAAAGATTATCATACTCACGTCGAGTTTGATAAAGAGATGGAGAAGTGTCTGGGATTTTGGACTCAGTCTGCAGCCAACACGTCAGTTCCACGTGGCAGAGACATAGCTGAGGCATTGAAGAAATTCAGGCAGCGGATTCTGAAGACAGTGGGTCCCTCCCAGTAGCTGGCCACCTGTCTCCTTCTCCTTTCTTTTCTCTTCTTCCCATTCTTTTCGTATTCTTTGTAATTAGTTAAGGTATTGCAATTGGCGATCCTTAACTATTCTTTAGTTAAAAGAAATGGTTACGAAGAGTAACTGACTTGTAAGCTATATAATGGCCTTTCCACGCCATTTTGCAGGAGGAAGAACTTGGGTATTTGCTGAAAGTGTAAATAGATCTTAAAGAAATCAATACAAAAGGGCTTTCCATTCTTTGTCTATCTAATTCTTGTTATCTCTGTGTTTTCCTTTAATATTGTGAAGATCATTTTGTTCTCGATTCGTTAGTCTCTCCGATTGCATCTTGTTTAGTTTTGCAAATATGGTGATCTTATATAACCAAGAAGGAACTTTGTGTCGTTGATGAATGAATCTGAAGAAAGTTATTTATGGAACTTTATGTCTTTAAATTTAATCTCATTCAGCCAATGCAAATGATCTTGTCTTAAATTCTTTGAAGCTTCGCATACATGAAGAATTATTCTGCTATCTATAATTCTGAATGTTGCTATTCTGCTCATCTTCTTATTCCCTTTCCTCAGTCCTTGTGTAATTAATAATCCTTGTGGAAAACACTTTCGTAATATCCAAGTTTGACCATAAAACAATGTTCTGTACATTTGTAAATAAGTTCGTTTCTGAATAAGGGAACCTCTCCCATTAAAGAGGAGGGACTTCTTGTCCCCTGACTGTTGCTCTTCTAAAAAGTCCTATTTGACGACAAACAAACCTTAGAATGATCTTAACTATTTACACATGATAACACATTCCCTTAATAACTAATATCCCAAGTTTTATTTTATCATCATAGCCTATATGATTAGCGATATTACCACGAACCCAATAGTTAGGAATGACATGGTCTAACATTATCTTGAGTATGTGATTTCATCCTAAGTTTTGTAATCATGTGTGTAGTAGGGAGAATATGTTCTCTTAAAGTAGTACTGGGAAACAAACATTAAACATAGTGTAAAAACCTCTTCGACCAACACACATGTTGAATGGAGAAAATCACCAACTAACCTTGGAATTCACCTTTAACATTGGGATCCTAAATGAACTCAATACCCCATCTTAATTTTCATTTGGGTTCCATGGTGCAATACTAAGAGTTAATTCTGAAACTTAGCAACATTTTAATTTATGATTAGTTGTGAAAATGTAATGGTAAGATGATGTGTTAGGGAAAAGGTGAAAATAAAATCACCCATAAAAAGTGTTTAATTCATTTTGTGGTGAGAAAATGGATCCATGTTTTGTAAACTCCAATGCAAATCTTGACCCTTTAAATAATGGACTAGTCCATCTTGCTCTTCCATTTTTCCTAGTATGTAATGGATGTATGAGAGGAAAATTGCCGGTCTTTTTCTTTGAGATAAATCCCTAATACAGAACTAGTAGTCGATGAGCTTAAAAATTCCCTATTAGAAAATAGGTTACACAATTCATTTAAAATGCATATGAACCTTGTTAGGGAGAAATAAAACCTCTTAAGTTTGTAGTAAAATGATATTAAGGAAACCTAACCTAGAGAAAAAAAAAAGAGAGTATGCTGCCATGTGAAGATCCTTCAAATCCTTAATTAATTATTGGAGCACAACAATAGTAAAATTTTAATTGATGCTTGACCTTCTGAAGTTTAATCATGGAATGTTATTCCACGAGAAAAGTAAAACATGATCTTCCTTGTAATGTGATTAAATCCTCTTGTTGTGGATAAAGAACCTATTTCATATATAATCCATAGTGGGTAATAAATAAATTCTCAATTTGTAAATGAGTGAAAGAAACATGACCATAAATCCTCAAACAAAAAAAAGTGAACTCCATATCCTTTAGACTTACACTTGTTCCGTTATGTAACGAAGGTATGATAAAAGAACAAGATGCATTCCCTTAGGAGTGATTTCTAGGGATAATACTTAGTGGCATTTTGTATATGTAAATAACCTTCACGTGTAAATAAGTATCCTACTAACGAACGAATGAACTAAACAAGTAGTTGAAATAATGTATATGATCCTTATTTAATGAGATACATCGTAAGTTAAAGGTTATGTTGTATAAAGGAAATCTAGCAAAAAGGAAGAAAAATTTATGATTTGCATATTAAGATCCCTTTTAGAAATTAAGTTAAATATTGAAACATGACTGTAATAAATGTGTAATCGTAAAAATATCATGTCGTGGGAAGACCCTATCTATAAGTTTATAATGTAGTGGAGTCGTTATGTTGTGGCTTGTCGTTTGAAAAAACAATGGCCTTGATGTGCATCACATGTTTTCATATTATATATGTGGGTTAATGTTCATGAAAAATGTATCATCAATGGTGCATACTCATAAGTGATATCCTGTAGTGTCATGTGTACTACAATGTAAGTCAATAAACAAATTATTCTAGTATTTTTACTATTGTAATTATGTGTGTAAATTATGGGCCTTACAATTTCACAAAAGTATTATTTTCCCTATCAATTTAATAACAAGAATTATGTTAGGTGAGAAAACAACAAGGTATTCGAAGTCATCTTTGTGCCTTCAATTAGAAGGCCTTCATTTATAATGTGTTTGTAGATTTTGGGATCAAGTACAATAACACTATTATGTGTTTCAATAACATAAGTGTTGAATTAACAAAACTAAAAAAATCTTGAATATTATTATGTGTTTTAATAACATAAGAATTAAAAAAAGAAATTACTTGAAAATTAATTGAACCACATTATATTAGGAATACATTATGAGACCTATCCTAAGGACCTGCAACATATTTGAAAAATTTGAATATTATTACAAGAATAGTTCACAAAAATTGTAAGGTAGGGGACAATAACATGACAATAAATCCCAACACATAATTGATGGAATCAAATCTCCACCTAAACTTGAAATATTAAAAATGTAAAAATTCCAAAGAGAAAATGAATCTCTAGCATCTCATAAATATTAGAAAGGAAAACCATGTTTTTGCATATTATTCATCGTTAGGATTTAATCATGGCATTAATTATCACATGATTTGTGAATTTTGTTTTGATAAAATTTTTAAGGCGAGTGAGGTCATAAGGAATTTGTTTCAAATTCCATGTGCCCATATAAATATTTCCTTTATGGAAAGCCAAAATGCCATTCAAAATACATAAGTACTCAATTGAGCAGGATACCATTAAAAATGAATAAAAATATTTTCCATTTAGGTATTGTTAGTTTTATTTTTCATAGTTTTGAGCTTTGAGATGACAATAAGTCCTGTGATTTTTTAATATAAAAAAATCGATACAACGTAGAATGTGTGTTCAAGATATTATGAGCTAATGAATGAAGAAATAGAATTTAAAAAATATTAACAGGATCAATATGTTCAAGAAAGGAACATTCAAAATAAATTGTAATTTATTTAAAATACATCAATATGTAGAGTATTAAGGCTACTGGAAACAAATACATCATGGTATAAATCACCTTGACACTGGCTAATCCGTAAAATTCTACTTTGGACCTCTACGAATCACACAACTATGTTGTTCTACTTTCAACTTTGGAAAATGATAGATTTTCTTGAAAAATTAAAGCTTCGTGACTTGAAGACTGGCAATCCCAAGACCACCGCCTCTGGCAGACGGTGGTTTCGGGGACCGCCACCATTGTAGGGCGGTGGTTCTAAAACCACCACTTTGCATAGAGCGGTGATTCCTTCCAAAACCTCCTTTTACCTCATTTTATTAACTTTTCTTGTTTCTCCTTCTTGGTGCTGATGGAACTGATGAACTGGTGTGTTTTTTTAAATCCCTATGGATCATACCTCACCTACTTAAGTGGATTTTGGTGCTAGAAAATCTTAGTGGGGCAGTGGTAGAGGAATCAAATCCTTCTCATGCTCATCCGAGTAGCAATGTGTCTACCTTGGTGTCTTCTCTCATCCAACTTTTCAAGACTCTTGTGGATCTCTAGTTTTTGTTCCAGTTCTACATCCTTCTCTCGAGTTACCTTGAGTAAGATCATCTTTGGAAGGTAACTTTTTAATCTTTCCTTATTTATCATGTATATATGGCGTTAGTGGATGCGAGCTCTTGAAACTTGCTATCACATGCATCTACATGAAGTATGGCCTGAAGGATTCTTCTCCAACTTGCTCAAGTATGGTAAAGGTCCCATACTGTAGTGGTTTAGTCCTTGTCTATCTTTGTTTCTTGAGATGGATTGTCTAAATCCTCTCTAAGTACGCTGCTGCTATAGTCACCACTATTCCTTGTATCTTATCTTCTTCTCGTTGCCCTATGGTCAAGTCCGGTGAATCGGTAGGTAGATATGGTGATTGCATAGATAAAGTTTTTTTCTCCTTGAATGAGAAGTTCTTGTTGTGGCTTCTTCTATAAGAACTAACAAGTTCTATCCAAATTATTCATGCTCTCATGTCCATTTTTCTTTTCTTCTAATGAAAGCAAAATAAATCGATGATTTTCCGAATAAGTCTTAGTGCTTGGTTGACAATTACCATAGACTTATTTGATTTTATCCGGTGTGCTCGAATGTTAAAAATGACTCCATGCTTGACCCACCTCTACCGATTCTTCGTCCTTGTGAATACAACATCCCTAGCATACAAGTAATGTAATGCCGCAACCTACCTTGTCTCGGTCGGCTATTCCTGAGTGCGTGGAGGATGGAGACTTTAATGAACAATGTGATGCTATCCCTGTTGGTGGCCGCACCCATTGATTTTCCTGTTTTGCAAATCTTTTGTTTTCCTTTTTTACCTGCTCATGCAAGAGACTTTGGTGGCCGCACATTCTCATTGATTAAATTGTTGACTTCATCTACCGTCACGTGGTCTACCTCATTGTTTCTACCCAAAACCACGAATGCATGTTGCGCTCCATCAAATGTTGAAACAGATGAATTGCTTCAGCATGTTTTGGACAGCGGATTCATTGATGGTGAAATGAAGGTCTGTCTCCCTGAGGTTGCAAGGGTGGGTTTGGATTCTAAAATCGTCGCATGTGCGCAGCAAGTTCGGTGGAGTCACTGAGCTGTTTTTTGTAAGCGTTTTCGGTGGGCCGGAGTCGTGGTTTAGAATGGGGCCGAATGTTTTGTTGTTAAATGCTTTCAATGGTTACTGCACTGTTCCTTCCTCCCCGCTCATGGAGTAGTGTGTGACCGGCTATTGCAGGTGAGCCAAGGAACCGTTGGTGTTAATCCCGGTGTTGTTGCGCGCACGCGACCATAGTCGTGATCGATTGTTGCAAAATCTTGCAGCTGTAGTAGAAGAACGAGGTAAAGTTTTAGTTGAGCTGTCTTGCCTTTTTTTGGAAAGTTTTGGAATAATGGGTGGAACCTAACATGGAAGAAGCTCGATCAAATTTTCGAGGCAAGTTTTGGCAATGAGGCCTAGATTTGTGTCTCCTTCTTTCTATGGAATGACCGGAAGTTTTCCACCCAGCCCATGGGTTAGATATGGTGGTTATAGATAGGGAAGCCGCAAGCTAGTGTTCTGGGTGTTACCTCCTTTCCTCTGGGTCAAGACTGAAATCGAGGCATGTTCTCGCTAGGAGCCACATGAGCGCAACCTGATTAGCCAAAGCAAGCAGGCAGTTGTCCAACTAGGTTGTTTTTTGTTCTATATCTCTACGCCCTCAAATTTGGGATTCTCCTTCATGGTGATAGATCACACCCACGGGCATAGGAGATCTATGCAATGTTGGAGAAAATGTCTTGGGAGATCAAGGTTCAAGAAATTTCTTCAGATCAGCATGCATCGAGCTTTGTATCTCAAAATCGGTTGTGACAAAGTGAGAGTGTTACCAAGAGACCTGATGAAATTTATTTACAGAGATTCTCTATTGAGATCTTACTTGTTTTGATGTAACTCATGGGAGAGAATCCCATAGGCGTGGATCTGTTTCATATCAGAATATTCATGAAGCACATTTTGCTTTGCAATTATATGAGCATCTTCAACGAGTCACTATGTTGGCAGGCATAAAGGGTGCTGTTGGAATTATCACACCTTACAAGCTACAGCTGTACTGTTTGCACCGAGAGTTTGATGTTGTCCTCATATATCACAAGAGGAAGGAAAGATTGGTTGTTGTATCTGAGGAAACAACTACCGGTGTTCACAGGCTGTACCAGATGCAAGCTATTGGATCGCTGCTCTTCCCTGCTATTAATGACAATGATTCTGTTACCAAGAGCAAGTTCGATAGCTTGTACGGATGCAGGCACTCTCTGCTAGATGGTCTGATGAGAGCCACTGATGTGATGATTGCTGGCAAGGTTGCTGTTGTCTGTGGAAATGGAGATATTTCTTCTGTTTCGTCACCTTCACACAATTTTTACCTCCGTTGAGTTATTCCACTTCAGCTGCTCCACCGACTACGGCCTCTGTCTTCTCATAAATTGGTTTTCTGTCCAGTTTGTAGGCAGCTTGTTTACCCTAATGAGGCTATGCAAACCCGATGCACACATCTTTACTGCAAGCCTTGCCTAGCTTATGTGCTGAGTACTACTAGGGCCTGCCCTTATGACGGGTATTTGGTTACTGATACAGATTCGAAGGCATTGCAAGAGGAAAATCCAGTTCTGGCTGATGCTATAGGTCAGGTGACAGCTTCATGCCTCGTACCCCCCCAAAGCAGCCGCATTGCAATGAAGCAATCTAGTGTTTGGACAGCACCTATTGCATCCTTCTAGTCGTGCCTTCAAAAGGGAATCCCGTGTGGTATATGCAAGAAAAGACCAAGTGAAGCAGAGGATAAAGCGGAAGGCGTGTGGTCAGAAAGCAGTCCCCGCTGGATGTTCACTCGGGTGGATGCGTTAAAACAGCAAGATAGACTAACCATATACATAATATGCTAGTATCTAATAACCTCTTGAAATGAAACTTTTTCTTTCTAGAAATTGGTTTAAATGTGATTTTGTGGATTTGCATTCAATATATGGTTAACATTTGTTACTTCGGATTTTGCCTCTCGTTGGTTGTTCTTGTTGACGTGATCAAACCCATTTTATATATATAAAACAAACAAAGGTTCTCAAAGTGTATGCTTTGATTGATCATATGATATATATATATAAATATATATATATATATATATATATATATAATATTTAAAGTTATTTTAAAGTTACTTCCTTCGCAAAAATGTCGTTGTTTCTTTTGTGAACCCGGGTATGTAATCGCCCTAGAACGTTGCAGCGCATTGACTAGTATTGGTTTCTCGTTATGTTGTTGCCCTAGAGGAAAACATACGCTTAAATTATTATTATTTTTTTTTATGATAAGCGTGATTATGCACTTCGTGTGTATTGTGCAAATTATTAGGCTTTTGGAAATTAGAAGTTCAATATATATGCTTGTTAAGAAGGAAGTTTTGGACCGAAAATATGTCCCGGGTCGATAGAAGGGCATAAATTATTGATAGAACCCCATTTTGATTCTACTCTTTCTATGAGTAAAATTTGATAAAATTAATGACCTTTATGGTGTTAAGATATGGTATGTTGATGATTCCTTGTGTGATCGATTTAATCATGTATAGACATAATGCCTTGATGGAGTAAGGTAATATCTTTCACGGTTCGTGAAAGTTAAGGTTTTCATCAATTGCTTAAGGTAACATGAAGTTCCTTAATTTAGTCAAACTTGTTTTGTACTTCCTTCTTGATGAGTGACCTTTCATTGCAAATTTAGAATGATTGTGATGGAAGGTCGTGAATATATTTTGTTGTCAAAAAGGGAAAAGAAGCTATGGAATAGTTTGTTTATGTGTCGAACGTAATAATTGTAATTACATCGTTATAGAAGTTCGTTATTGGAGGATATCTATCTTCAATGGTATATTATGTGTTTAATCACTGCATAGGTTACCATAAACTTAGTGATGAGATGTAAATTAAGGAGAGTTGAGAGACCTTTTCCTTTGTATACATCGTTTATGATATTAGGAAGTGAGTTGATGTCGGAAAATTTCAACCAAGTCTAGATTCATGGCTATGTTCCTCTAAAACGGGAGGATTATAAATCTAAGGTATTATGAAAATTGCAAGGATGTGTTTAGAATGCTAGATTGCCTACTCAACTTGGGTATTAATGAGGCTTGTCGCTATTCCGGCCCTGGTTATGTTCAGTAGGTAAGCTGTTAGGCAATGCCTATTCCGGACATTCTTACCGTCCTTTCCACTCATCCTTATTAGCTATGAAGTCACTTATTACCTAAGATATAATGGTTGTGGGTTTGAATATAAGATTTTCATCCTTTAAACCTTTTTGATTACATGATGGAACTTTGTTTTTACCCTCGTTGTTCATTTATAGCCTATTAGGCCTATGGCCCTACGGAACGATTCCAAAACTATATTCTTTTTGGCAGCTAAGATCGGGTCTGGTTTTTATCTTTTGACTTCACCTTGAGAATGTGGATTGATGGGTTACACTTTAGATTTCAATCACGTAATCTACGGGATTACATGATTGAAATCCTAATACTCTCAACTCTTGTGTCTAATCATTTAAATTTCATAGTCTTGCGTATTTGGTTGTCAAACTTTTGTAGTTTTAGAGGTATTTTCATAACTAAAACTTATGGTTTTCTTCTTAGTTGATATGTTGAAAATTATATCTTGTTTCAAAAGGTTGTTAGAGGTTAGAACTTTGATCCATTTCTGAAATAGAATGTTTCCTTTCATGGTATTGTTAGCTAGTAGCTTATTGTTGCTATGTATAGTCTTATCTTGCTCAGTTCTCGCGAACTGACTCAGGTTATTAATTGTTGCAGATGGCTTACGTGGTTAGATGATGGAAAGACTTGTAGATTATTGCATCAATCTTGGTTATGATGTTCCTTTGTACGAATGTGTATTATGTTATAAAATTTGGAAAGGGCCTTTGGACATTTTAGAAGAAGGGTCAGTGCCTAGTAAATGTATTGTAGAGTATTGTTGTTCAGAATTGTTGAAACTTTGGCTTGTTTGGTTATCATGTGAAAGATGAAATTTGATTACCGCTTGGTTATGGGATATTCTAGTGAATTTTAACCCTTAGTATAGTAGTGGGGCATGTCCCATGTTATTACTCTCTTGCTCCCTAGTCATGGTTCAATAGAGATGGTATGTCCCTTTGATTTGTGCATCATGTTGGAATGAATTGATATAACCTTGTTTTGTTTCCGCAAACGAGTACTATTAAACTTTGCTCTTGAGTTAAAATGTTGAGTTGTAAATCCTCCTAAGGCTTAGTAGCAATGAGTTTGTAAGCACTATAAAGTGAGCTGGATAATCCTGATAAAAGTTAAACTAAAAATTTATATATATGAATATATTATGTAGATGTGATCTACTTGATAACCTTTGAGACCTGGAACAATCAAGAGGAAACTATCTTTTGTAACGAAATATGATAACTTATTATTATTTTTTTATTCGAGCCAAGCTAATAAACATTATCCTTTTATGGTGAAATCTTAAATGACCTCATGGTGAAAGCAATGGTTAGATTTTAGAAGATGATAGGATTTAATAAGTAGGAGGGAAATCGATTAATTAAACCTTAAATCTCTCTCTATCGTTTGGAATGTTTTCCTTTGTCAAACTTAATTAAGTAAAGTCTAGATGGAACATTTAACCAATCTTGATAAACCCTTAACCTCAATAAAAGACGGATAGTAAACATGTGACCCTGAAGCTAAATTTTGTTGTCCTGTTCTGTTAACCCATGCCTTAATTCATGGTGATATTTCTTAAGCAAGGTCAAAATTTGATCCTTAAACAAGAAGGTTATTGTTATGAACCCTAAGCGGTACTTTCCCTCAATCGGAACTTATGCCTTCACCTATGCAACAGAGGTGTGGAACATGTGTTAGTGGCTTGAATAAGATTAATTAACCTTGTAAGAAATGGAAAATGTTCTAAAATCAAATGAATAAGAAAGATTTGGACATCAAATTGATGATCCCAGTTTAGAAAGCTTGGCCTTAAGCTATTTAGTCAACCGTTGAAAAGAAAGAAGTTCTCCCTTGTGAAAAGAATTGTGTGAATCATTACATGAAATTTTATAAGAACGTAAGTTAAGAATTAAGAGACACTTTAGTAAACAAGAAAATTTAACAAGAAATTTCCTCATGGGATGCCCTAGCTGTGAGTGTGTCATGTAGATTGGACTTCCATGTTGTCTTGTCAAAAGAAGAGTACATTGTCCTTGATAGGTGTGAACGTTTCCGTGCTGACCTTGTGGTCTCCCCGTAACAAGTGGTTCCTAGTGTTGGTTATAACCTTGTGATGACATGTTGTGTCGTGTTGTGTCAAAGCAAGTCAAAAAAAAAAAAAAAAGTTATCCTGTATTTCACTGTGTTGTCCTTGTGTTGGTATTTTTGGTGTGTTACACTTTGGTATCAGAGCATAGGTTCATGCTCTCGAACCTATGGGCCGGATTGGTGTTATATGATGATGTTACATGGTGGTGGTGGTGTTACATGATGATACTGCATGATGATGATGATGTTGCATGATGGTGGTAGATATTGGAAGAGTAATGTGCTTTAAACGTGATGTGATTATTGTCGTAATTGTGATATTGTGAACGCACATGATGGGTATGTCACCTTGTGCGTGTTTGTGATCATGTTGATATGTTGGGGATGGGAGTATTCTCTCTCCTTCTTGTGGATTCTAGGAAGAGTTCACGTGTGAATTATTGTTTGTGATGTGTGAAAAGAATTCTAATGTGGATGACGTAGTGTTGGAGCATTGTGGCATATTGTGATATGTGGGTGTATCAATGTGTTGTATGACTAGATTGATGTTAAAAGAAATGAGTTGTATCATGATGTTTTTACCATGTTTTGAAGAAATGTGTGTACCACCTTGTTATGTTGCAATGGATGTTATGTTGTGATGTACTATGTTCATCGTATGTATGACTGTGCAAATGTAATGCTTCATGTTGTGATTTTGGGTCATACGGTGAGTGTATGAACCCTATCGTATGGTGATTGCGCTTTGGGTGCAGAATGTGGTAAAGTGATGTATTACACCCTGTGGATGTATGATTGTGATCTACCCTGTATACATACCATACGTGAGACGTTATGGTAGTTATGTGTGTGCCACCGTTATGTTAGTGATGTTGTTGTATGTTATGTTGTGAACCTTACGCTAACCGATCCTGAGGGAAATCGGTAGAAGTGTATGTTGAGAGTGAGGAATGGTGTACCATGGGTCAATAACTCGAGCTAAAACTCGGTTTAGTAGATAACATGTGATTCTTTCCTCTCTCCCTATGTGGTTGTATGTATGCAACCTTAGTGTATCTATGACTATGTTTAGCCTTGTCGAAGTGGTGGCGGGATGATTCAGATGGAGGTGATGACAGTTGTATTATTGATATGTATTTTACGAGCTGAGGCTCGATGTTCCGAAAGTGCAAGAACTCATTGAGTACCCCTTTGGTGGCTAGATAAGGCCACACAGTTATCGTAATGTGACATTATTATAAGTTGATTTTATTCGTAAATTGATTTTTTTTACTTTATTTTGTAAGGACCAACAACTTTTCTTGATTGCAATGCTTTACAATTTTGGGCATTTCCTTGGTTTGTGGCACTAACATGGGGATTTTGATACTAACTATGGCTATTTGGCCATTTATTTTAGCTTGATTTGGGGTCTTCTTTTAAATTTGGAATTTTTACCGCCTTGCCCAAGGCTTGTACTTTGCCACTTGGCACTTTGATTGGATTGTTGTGCTGGTTCTAATGTCGTGATGTGTGGAATAGGGTCATGGGATGCACCATGGATTGGTTGGACCTATGGACCCGCTTGTTGATGGGGGTACGCCCAAGGGGTACATATAACTAGCGGGTTGTTGAACCACGCGTTATTATGTCACTTGGGTTAGGAGTGTTCGAACTCTATGTGTCTTGGACCATAGGGTCAACCGGCCTCCTTGAGGGAGGCATAAGAGTTTGAGGGAGGCATAAGAGTTTGAGGGAGGCATAAGAGACTTGAGGGAGGCATAAGAGTTTGAGGGAGGCATAAGAGTTTGAGGGAGGCATAAGAGACTGAGGGAGGCATAAGAGACTTGAGGGAGGCATAAGAGCTTGAGGGAGGCATAAGAGACTTGAGGGAGGCATAAGAGACTTGAGGGAGGCATAAGAGTTTGAGGGAGGCTTATGATATTTGTGTGTATGGTTGATGTTTCAGGATATATGTTGAGTTATTGTGATGTTTGGTAGTGGTCTTTTGATGTATGTGTTACTCATGTCAGATGGATATGTGTTGTGATGTTGTGGTTATGTCATTGATTCCCTTGTGGACACTATGTACCTGTAGCATGGTTTGGTGTTATGTGAGTTTTTCATTGATGCAAATTGAGGAAATGTCTGGTGGATTGTAGTACTCTTTTGTTTGAGTATTTTGTATGTCAGTCATTGATGTGTGATGAGTACTATGTTATGTGGACTGTGCCTATTCTATTCCGTATTTGAGTAACCTTTTGTGGTGTAATACAATCATGAAGTATATACTTGTGTGCTTGTGAATCTGTAGGGTCTTGTGAACCTGATAGGGTGTTGTGTTAGCAGTTCATGTTGGGCACCCACAATAAGGAATAAACCAAAACTCTTCAATGATGAATTTTTTTAAAAGAAATTAAACTAAGAATAATGCTAATGGAAAGAGACTAATGAAATGATGAACAAGAAAGAACTGCCAATCTTCACAGAACATTGAAAGTTAAAAATTCTACCAAATGTTCCTAAGGCTACCTTGTGACCGTGCTTTAATCAACTAAAATTTTAAACCATAGGAGTGTAATTTCTCCTCTATCTATCCCTTGGTTGCAAACCATTTCTTTTCGTTGTGTTATGTCGCATCGAGGACGATGCTTTCTTAAGGGGAGGAGAATGTAATGCCCCGCTGGGCATTGGACCTTTTTTTGCTCTACTCCACTCGCCGCCTTATCCCCCAACCACTCCGACTGGAGAATGGAGACATTAATGATTTCCTGACGCTAGATCTCGCTGTTGAGAAGAGTGGGTGGAGTCCCATTTTTTTGTTTCACCATGATCTTTTTTTCCTTGATTGCGTCACGCAAGAGAGGGTGTGGCTGCACATGCTCATTGATTAAATTGTTGACTTCAAAATCATCGACTGTCCACGTGTCTACCTTGTTTCGCCCAAAACCATGAATGCTTGTGCGCTCCATCAAAATGTTGAAAACAGATGAATTGCTTCAGCATGTTCAGGCAATGGGATTCATTAATGGTGAAATGAAGGTCTGTCTCCCGAGGTTCAAAGGGTGGGTTTGGATTCTCAAAATCATGTTGTATAGGTAGTTCAAGTGGAGTCGTAGGCTTTTTTGACCACGAAGTTTCCATGTGGCCGAGGTCCGTGTTTAGAATGGGGCCGAATGTTTTGTTGTTAAATGCTTTCAAAGTGTCGAGAGCAGCTTCATCTGTTCCTTCCTCCCAGCTCGTGAAGCCCAGAGAGAGTAGAGTGTGAAAGTTTTGCACAGGTGAGCCAAGGAACCGTTGGTGTGATCCTCATGTTTCCGTTCACGCGATGAGTCATGTGATCAGTTGTTGCAAAATCTTGTAGCTGTAGTAGAAGAACGAGGTAAAGTTTTTGAGTTGAGCTGCTCTTGCCTTTTCATTTTGGAAGTAATGGGTGGTGAACCTCTTTTCATGGAAGAAGCTCGATCAAATTGAGGCAATTTTCTTGGCCTTGTTGGCTTATCCTCCCTAGCCGTTTCTGGGTTTTAGAGGATTATGGAATGAGGGCAACACCCAGTAGGAAGCCAGGAAGTTTGTTACCCATTTTCTTGGGAGAGGGCTAAGAGTGTGTCTTTGTGATCCTGTGTCAAGAGGCACTGGGAAAGCCAGCAATGTGCATGTGAGGTTTGTAGCTCTAGTTGAGGCCTCCAACAAGAAGTTGTCCAACTAGGTTGCCAGCATCAGCAGCTTTGCATCCTCAAAGTAGATTCTCCTTCATGGTGATAGATCTTCCAACCAGCATAGGAGATCCAACTATGTTGGAGAAAATGTCTTGGGAGATCAAGGTCGAATGCATATTCTTCGATCGAGCATTCTCCTTCAAGATATTTTATCAAAATCGATTTGTGACAAAGTGAGAGTGTTACCAGAGACCGATGAAATTTATTACAGAGATTCTCTATTGAGATCTTACTTGTTTTACGATGTAACTCATGGGAGAGAATTCCATAGGCGTGGATCTGTTTCATATCAGAATATTCATGAAGCACATTTTGCTTTGCAATTATATGAGCATCTTCAACGAGTCACTATGTTGGCAGGCATAAAGGTCTCGTTGGAATTATCACACCTTACAAGCTACAATATACTTGCATGCACTATTTCACCGAGAGTTTGATGTTGTCCTCATATATCACAAGAGGAAGGAAAGATTGGTTGTTGTATTCGAGGAAACAACTACCGGTGTTCACAGGCTGTACCAGATGCAAGCTATTGGATCGCTGCTCTTTCCTGCTATTAATGACAATGATTCTGTTACCAAGAGCAAGTTCGATAGACTGGATGATGCAGAACTCTCTCGCTAGATGGTCCGATGAGAGCCACCGATGTGATGATTGCTGCAAGGTTGTCGTTGTTCTTGTGGAAATGGAGATATTTCTTTTGTTTCGTCACCTTCACACAATTTTTACCTCCGTTGAGTTATTCCACTTCAGCTGCTCCACCGACTACGGCCTCTGTCTTCTCATAAATTGGTTTTCTGTCCAGTTTGTAGGCAGCTTGTTTACCCTAATGAGGTTGTGCAAACCCGATGCACACATCTTTACTGCAAGCCTTGCCTAGCTTATGTGCTGAGTACTACTAGGGCCTGCCCTTATGACGGGTATTTGGTTACTGATACAGATTCGAAGGCATTGCAAGAGGCAAATCTGGTACTGGCTGATGCTATAGGCCGTGTGACAGTTCATTTCCTGTACCCCCCAAAGCAGCTGCATGAAGCAATCTAGTGTTTGGACAGCCACCTATTGCATCCTTCTAGTCGTGCCTTCAAAAGGGAATCCTGGTGTGGTATATTGCAAGAAAAGACCAGTGAAGCAGAGGATAAAGCGAAGGGCGTGTGGCTGTAGCAGTCCTTGCTGGATGTACACGACTGGTGGATGCGTTAAAACAGGCAAGATAGACTAACCATATACATAATATGCTAGTATCTAATAACCTCTTGAAATGAAACTTTTTCTTTCTAGAAATTGGTTTAAATATGTGATTTTGTGGATTTGCATTCAAGATATGGTTAACAGCTTGTTGTTATTTCGGATTTTGCCTCTCGTTGGTTGTTCTTGTTGACGTGATCAACCCATTTATATATATAAAACAAACAAAGGTTCTCAAGTGCTTTGATGCTTTGATTGATCATATGATATATATATATATATATATATATATATATATAATTTTAAAGTTACTTCCTTCTCGCAAAAATGTCCTTTGCAAAAATTTCTTTTGTGAACTCGGGTATGTAATCGCCCTAGTAACGTTGCAGCGTTGACTAGTATTGGTTTCTGTTATGTTGTTGCCCTAGAGGAAAACATACGCTTAAAATTATTATTTTTTTTTATGATAAGCGTGATTATGCACTTCGTGTATTGTGCAAATTATTAGGGCTTTTGGAAATTAGAAGTTCAATATATATGCTTGTTAAGAAGGAAGTTTTGGGCCGAAAATATGTCCGGGTCGATAAGGGCATAAATTATCGATAGAACCCCATTTTGATTCTACTCTTTCTATGAGTAAAATTTGATAAAATTAATGACCTTTATGGTGTTAAGATATGGTATGTTGATGATTCCTTGTGTGATCGATTTAATCATGTATAGACATAATGCCTTGATGGAGTAAGGTAATATCTTTCACGGTTCGTGAAAGTTAAGGTTTTCATCAACTGCTTAAGGTAACATGAAGTTCCTTAATTTAGTCAAACTTGTTTTGTACTTCCTTCTTGATGAGTGACCTTTCATTGCAAATTTAGAATGATTGTGATGGAAGGTCGTGAATATATTTTGTTGTCAAAAAGGGAAAAGAAGCTATGGAATAGTTTGTTTATGTGTCGAACGTAATAATTGTAATTACATCGTTATAGAAGTTCGTTATTGGAGGATATCTATCTTCAATGGTATATTATGTGTTTAATCACTGCATAGGTTACCATAAACTTAGTGATGAGATGTAAATTAAGGAGAGTTGAGAGACCTTTTCCTTTGTATACATCGTTTATGATATTAGGAAGTGAGTTGATGTCGGAAAATTTCAACCAAGTCTAGATTCATGGCTATGTTCCTCTAAAACGGGAGGATTATAAATCTAAGGTATTATGAAAATTGCAAGGATGTGTTTAGAATGCTAGATTGCCTACTCAACTTGGGTATTAATGAGGCTTGTCGCTATTCCGGCCCCCGGTTATGTTCGTAAGAGGTAGGTCAGTGTTAGGCAATGCCTATTCCTGACATTCTTACCGTCCTTTCCACTCATCCTTATTAGCTATGAAGTCACTTATTACCTAAGATATAATGGTTGTGGGTTTGAATATAATATTTTCATCCTTTAAACCTTTTTGATTACATGATGGAACTTTGTTTTTACCCTCGTTGTTCGTTTATAGCCTATTAGGCCTATGGCCCTACGGAACGATTCCAAAACTATATTCTTTTTGGCAGCTAAGATCGGGTCTGGTTTTTATCTTTTGACTTCACCTTGAGAATGTGGATTGATGGGTTACACTTTAGATTTCAATCACGTAATCTACGGGATTATATGATTGAAATCCTAATACTCTCAACTCTTGTGTCTAATCATTTAAATTTCATAGTCTTGCGTATTTGGTTGTCAAACTTTTGTAGTTTTAGAGGTATTTTCATAACTAAAACTTATGGTTTTCTTCTTAGTTGATATGTTGAAAATTATATCTTGTTTCAAAAGGTTGTTAGAGGTTAGAACTTTGATCCATTTCTTGAAATAGAATGTTTCCTTTCATGGTATTGTTAGCTAGTAGCTTATTGTTGCTATGTATAGTCTTATCTTGCTCAGTTCTCGCGAACTGACTCAGGTTATTAATTGTTGCAGATGGCTTACGTGGTTAGATGATGGAAAGACTTGTAGATTATGCATCAATCTTGGTTATGATGTTCCTTCAGACGAATGTGTATTATGTTATAAAATTTGGAAAGGGCCTTTGGACATTTTAGAAGAAGGGTCTGCCTAGTAAATGTATCAGAGAGTATTGTTGTTCAGAATCTGTTGAAACTTTGGCTTGTTTGGTTATCATGTGAAAGATGAAATTTGATTACCGCTTGGTTATGGGATATTCTAGTGAATTTTAACCCTTAGTATAGTACGGGGCATGTCCCATGTTATTACTCTCTTGCTCCCTAGTCATGGTTCAATAGAGATGGTATGTCCCTTTGATTTGTGCATCATGTTGGAATGAATTGATATAACCTTGTTTTGTTTCCGCAAACGAGTACTGTTAAACTTTTCTCTTGAGTTAAAATGTTGAGTTGTAAATCCTCCTAAGGCTTAGTAGCAATGAGTTTGTAAGCACTATAAAGTGAGCTGGATAATCCTGATAAAAGTTAAACTAAAAATTTATATATATGAATATATTATGTAGATGTGATCTACTTGATAACCTTTGAGACCTGGAACAATCAAGAGGAAACTATCTTTTGTAACGAAATATGATAACTTATTATTATTTTTTTTTATTCGAGCCAAGCTAATAAACATTATCCTTTTATGGTGAAATCTTAAATGACCTCATGGTGAAAGCAATGGTTAGATTTTAGAAGATGATAGGATTTAATAAGTAGGAGGGAAATCGATTAATTAAACCTTAAATCTCTCTCTATCGTTTGGAATGTTTTCCTTTGTCAAACTTAATTAAGTAAAGTCTAGATGGAACATTTAACCAATCTTGATAAACCCTTAACCTCAATAAAAGACGGATAGTAAACCATGTGACCCTGAAGCTAAATTTTGTTGTCCTGTTCTGTTAACCCATGCCTTAATTCATGGTGATATTTCTTAAGCAAGGTCAAAATTTGATCCTTAAACAAGAAGGTTATTGTTATGAACCCTAAGCGGTACTTTCCTCAATCGGAACTTATGCCTTCACCTGTGCAACAGAGGTGTGGAACATGTGTTAGTGGCTTGAATAAGATTAATTAACCTTGTAAGAAATGGAAAATGTTCTAAAATCAAATGAATAAGAAAGATTTGGACATCAAATTGATGATCCCAGTTTAGAAAGCTTGGCCTTAAGCTATTTAGTCAACCGTTGAAAAGAAAGAAGTTCTCCCTTGTGAAAAGAATTGTGTGAATCATTACATGAAATTTTATAAGAACGTAAGTTAAGAATTAAGATTACCGAGAACTAGAATCTACTAAACCATTTACCTTAGCATTTTTAATTTGGATTTTATTTGAAATAACTTACTCATCTCTTCTTCTATTGCCCCATACATGTTAGTGGCCATGCATCCCTGCCTCTCCTCTACATCTGAATCATCCTCAATCTCCACCTCTCTTTATGTCTTCATAATGGCCATGGATTTCTTGGAATCCTTGGTTCGGTGCTTTGGGTGCAATTCTAGATGCAACTTCCAACATGTGGTGTCAGTATGTCCATTTACATCACAATTCTTATAGAAATTATTAGGATATTTACAAGTATGCAAAGCATTAGTGGCATGTTTACCTTTCCATTTACCTCTACTACTTGTCTTCCCTTCCTCTTTATCGTGTTGTTCGATTGACTGGTCTCCCTTTGGCTCAATTTCTCCTTGCTTCTTCTTGTCATCAATGTAATATGCTTGTATAAAAGCTTCATTGAGATCCTTGGGCTTCCTATAGATTACCTTCCTCTCGAAGGCGAGTGTAAAGTCCTCCCAAATACTTGGTTTGAGTGTCTTCATCCTCCAAGTCCATATTAAGTAACATGGCTTGTCTCTAAAATTCCATAGTGTAGTCTTGCACACTTTAACAGCTGCCCTATCTAAACTACTACCACTTAATCATCATGTGAGTCTTATGACCAAGAGGATAGAATTTATCTCTAATCAATTCTTTAAAACCTTTCCAAATCTGACAATAGGATGTTTCTTCTTCTCGAAGTGGCTAGATGGGTTACCCATCAAACCAGAGCATGAACCTCCATTTTGAGACGTGCAAAGGTAATATTTTGTGCCTCAATGACATTATGCACACTAAAGTAGACTTCCAATTGTTTCAACCATTTATCTAGTAATTCTGCATCTACTTTTCCTTCATAATTTTTATTTCTACTTTAATTTGAACTTTAAAAGGTGTATGTGTAAATTTTACCTTCTCGCTTACAATTGGCATCTCTTCAAAATCTTCCCATTCTTCCTCTTTGTGGCTCTTTCGATACTGAATTTTTCAGCTAGTGGTCGAACACCAATCCATGGAATATTTCTTAACCAAATCCGTCGTTTGTAGATTTGAAATCTCCTCTTTTTTTCAATGCAATCTACCTATCATGGTCTCTAGCATCTCGACTTTGCTACGGACCAAGTTCTCTTACTCCATTTGAGCTCAAACTCTTTGTTTCCACTTCTTCGTAGAAATATCTAGCTCACAAGGTAAAACTTCTACACCTTTGTACCTTGTCACTGCCATACAAAATCACAAGAAAGATTCGAATACCATAGTCTTGGATATATAATCAACTCTGATACCAAAATGATCTGTAAACTTCTACTTTGCAACTCTATGAATCACACAACTATGTTGTTCTACTTTCACCTTTGGAAAATGACAGATATTTTTGAAAAAATAGAGCTTTGTAAATGATTATCTATTGTTAAATAAAGGAAATTGTAGAGTAGGGAAGAATTAAAAAATTCAACACCAACAATTTTATCCCGGAAACCTCCAATGGAGGAAAACCAATCGGAAGGGAAACTGCTCTTTCTTCCCACTTTTCTTGGTCTAATATAGACAATTACATATAAAAATAAGTATAAAAAGAAGAAATAGTGTAAACCTTCTTTCCAAATATTACTTTCTTTCTTTGTTTCTACACCTTACTCCTACAATTCCTTTCCAACATTTAAGATCTTACTCACTTTGCTCTCATTAAACTCTACTTCTCGATCTCTCCGAATCTTTGAATGATCATTATCTTGCTCCTTTCATGCATTTATAGGCCTTCCCATGTCCTCCTATGCACTACGGGGTGTGGAAGGGCATGGAAGGGGAAGAAACAAAGGGTTGGGCGCTTCAAATTCACATCCATTCATGTTACATTCTTATTTTCTATTTGAAAGTGTCATGATCGCCTCCTGAGATGACCGAAGGTCTCAGGATGCCACCCTAGCCGGGTGGCGGTTTATAGACTGCAACCCTTATTGGTTGGAGGTTCTAAAACCACCACTTTCGCATAGAGTGCTTGTTCGAAACCATCACTCTACATAGATCGGTGGTTTGAAATCGCCGCTTTCTGATAGAGCGGTGGTTACTGAAACCGCTGCTCTACATGAGCAAAGCGGTTCCTTCTAGAACCTCTCGTTTACCTCATTTTATTAACTTTTCTTGTTTCTCCTTCTTTGTGCTTTGATGGAGCTAATGAACTGGTGTGTTTTTCTAGATCCCTATGGATCACTTTGGTGATGATGAAGCTAAAGAATAAAATTCCTAGAGAAACGGTTCCCAAAATAGAACAACACATTAATATAAATACATTTTCCAAAACACCCTCCACACCAATTTTATCTCTTTGCATACTTTCATTAACAACTCTAATCTCTTCTTCTTTTAATAATAATTAGATAGAAAAAGACTAATGAAGATCAATGGATCCTTGTTCATGATGGTATTGACATGTTTATTACTGTGATGGTGACCAAGGCAATTGATCTTGATATCCTTTTTTTTTTTTTAATCTTTGAGAACACAAAATTTGATGGAAATTTATTCAAGTTCAAATGATTTCAGAAGGTTGGGAATAACAATGTAATTGAAAAATGATAGAAAAAGTGACAAATGAAGTGATTGAAAAAATTTCAGCTCTGACAAGATTGAGCGCATATATGGTGTTGATGTGGTTCCTGAATGATAGAGTAAACCCTCCTCACACTCATCCACGTGGATGAATTCAATGCAAACATGCATTGTGACCATTTACATTCTAAAAGTGTCATAATTAGGCCCATGTGATTCTAATATGGATTTGCATAATTAAATTAAATTATTTAGTTTCATTTCTATTGGGGATATTCATACAAGATAAATATTGAATAACATCAACATCAAGAAAAAGAAAAACTGAAAAATATTCGGCAAAGGGTTAGATTCTTTTTGCATTAATCCAAATTGACCTAGCTTCCCTTCTTCATTGTTTCCATTGTAACAAGGATTTTAATCAAAAGAAATAAAACAAAAATGATTGCGGAAGAGCTTATTCGAAAAAATGGCCACTTTGTTTATGTTTGGAATGTACATAAGTTAGATGTATTTAAAGGGGCCTTGAAAAATGGTGATTTTAGATGGCTACGATACACTTGGGAAACGAATAAATGTATCACACACATTCATGTTCTTACAAGTGTCATAATTAAACCGTCACCAATACCAATACGAAAAACACCTTAGACATAAAAAGTGTATCTATCATAATTATTCTATGTCCAAACTGTCAAACTAGAAAAAAAGTAACTCACATACGCACAACTCTACAAATGTTCCACATAAGAATTTGGGGCTCCTAAATGACATTAGGAAATTAACAAAATAGAAAAAATGAACTTTTTTCCCACCTGGTTAATATGAAGATTAGACCTTTCCATGGAATAATGAATTACTAAAAGCTCAAATGTTTTAGAAATACCCAAGCAAAATCTCCTTTTTTATTTTTGGAAATCAGGAAAAAATAATGATGTTTACAAAGGATAAAATCCCCAAACCGCCCCCATTTTCCGTCACTTCGGAATCGTCCCACATGGGCATCACTATGATCTTGAACAGTTTTAATATGCCACCTCTAAAACCCATGCACGTATTTGGGATTACAATCTCTACGGCTAGTCCATCACTGCATGAGGAACATAAATAAATCTCCATGGCTGCTCCAACACAACTATTTTCTGTTCGAAATCCAAGAGATTGAGAGAAAATTTGCCAACACGATTCCATCTCTCTCGTGTATGGAGAGCTGGTTGCAGGGGTTCTACTAGTGTTTTCAACTATATTCCGGGGTTGCCTTTAAACCAATGGAAGTATGGCGCGGAGATCATGTGTGCTGCGCCGCGTGACCCTTCCTGTGCAACTTAGGAAAATTGTGAAAAAAATCCGCATCATTTCCAGATCTAATGAATTATACAATGTGCATATGCAGTGCCTCTGTGTTAACGACTATGTTTGGGAACCTGTACAGGGATTCTGTGTAAAAAGTATGTTCCTAAAACAACTTTTTTTTTCTCTTTAGTTTCTATTGAATTGTGTTGAATTCACATCACGTTTTTTGTTCAGATGTACCCATCTGCACCGATCCATAGGGTTGTGGAGACAAAAATAATTGAGGGCCTTTAATTGGAGGTTAATATTATGTGTTCAATACAGTAATTGAAAATGCGTATACACTTTACACAATAAAAATATATAAAACTTATGCGTGTGAAAAAGTTCAATGCACTGTTGAATTTGGCTATTTAATTCATTATTACACTTTGCTTAAATATGGCGGGGTTGCAATCGCAGGGGTCGTCACAGGAACATGCATAGTATTCATAGCAGCAGTACAGGAAAAAGTTACAGATGGATATTCACTCCATATTACTTGAAGGCCTTACTTTTGAAGTCCGACACAAACAACGCCGACCTCACCAATTCTTCATAATTTATGTCATTCGCCACTCCCAAAAAAAGAAATTGAGGGTCAAAGAAGAGATTTGCAAGGTGGCGTTGTACAAAGAAAAGCAAAGAGCAGTGTGATTTTGGAGAGTCCTACGTGCCGTGAAAAGGATATGTATGAATTTTATAGTCGTTATATTTCAATATTTGTCATCCGCGTCATCAAATATGTCAAAAGCCCCGGGCCTTTCCCACTGTGAACAACGCTTTCGGTGTAATTATGGAATATAAAAGACACGGATATAATAATGAGAGTAATATATAGAAAATACAAAAACTAAAATATTAGGAAAATTTGTGATAGGAAATTGACTTTTTATATTTATTATAAAAGTTTTCAATGTGTACAACGATTCAGTAAGATTAATAAAAAAATATTGTGTAAATAGAAGGCACATGATTCTTTTATGTTTTATTTAGTTTGACATACAATAAAAATTAATACGTGTAATATAATCTATATTGTCAACATGTGGGTTTTCCCACTATCTAAATATGGGAACAAGTACATAAATTTTCAATACTTTGATTCGAATTTAAAAAATTTCTAACATTTTAAGAAAAATAGTTGTAAGATGTCTCATCTTCCTTGTCTAAGTAATGGTTTTGTTGTGACACATACAATTCGAAAACATGCTATGACAATACACTTGTGTGTAATATGCCATTTGACATATTGCATTTTAGTTATATGTTGGTGAGTGGATGCGCAGAGGGGGATTAAGGCCTAGGAAAACTAGGCAACTTCCTAGGGCGCTAACATTTAGGGGGACGCTAATTTATTTTATTTTACTATGGTTTTTATGAAGAGTAGATCAATTTATTAGTTCCATATATGCTAGTAGCAATTAGTGTCCAACCTTACATACCAATTCAATTCACTTCATTCAAAATAAAATTAAAATTACATAATTGTATTAAGAATATGATATTTAGGAGGCCTCAAATATTTATGCAAGTGACTTTGCTACAGGGTTATTAACTTTAATTCATAGTCATGTATTTTTCATACTTCTAATTGTTTTAAAGTTTTTGAATTTTTTTCGAGGATATATAAAGCAAGGTTAATATTGTATTGAATGTGTGAAAAAATAGTTAGGAAATATATGAGAAAAGGATGATTATGATAAAAGACATTTTAGAGAGTTAATCTGGGATTTTATAAGTAATAGATACAAAAATAAAATTATTAGGATGTTTTCCTAGGATGGTAAAGGCATAACATATTAATTAATACAATATTTGGTTATGGTTAATTATTTTTCTACTATAAATTTTATTTATTTAAAGAAGGCATTAACTATAATATTGTCTAGGGCACTCATAACCCTCAATTTGGCCATGTGGATGCCAATTGTTGAAATCCCATGTAGAGCTATATTCACAAATCATGTGAGAATACAATGTGTTCAACAATGATGTATGGAAGTGTGAGGCATTATAGAATTCATGAGTCTTTGTGATGTATTACGGTGTGACCACAAAAGTTGCAAGAACTAGAAAGGTGTGTGACATGCAGAGGAGAGTAAGAAGAAATGTACAAATATTTCAAGATCTTTTGAAGTATGAACATTTAATTATATCAATTTCAAACTATTTGATAACTTTCATAATTTCTCTACGATACGGTTTTTTTCTAGCCACTAAATGCGTATTTTTTTGGTCAATCTCTTTTTAATTTTTTAAGGCTACTATACCTCAATATTTGGAAATTTTCTTCACTACATATTTCTGATGTTTTTTTCCAAATTATATATTGAATTATATGTATATAAACATACTTACAATGTTATATAATTAGCTGTAATAAATTTTTTATTTACCTAATAAACTACCAACAATATTTTCAAAATAAATATGGTCAAATATTTTGTCTAGTCCATAAATATTTACTATTGGAATGTGAATATGTAATTGGCATAGTATTATTGTATTTATAATGTTTATTAAGTGATGTGTATGAGATTAAAGTTCTAAATACATGCATGTGTCACATGGACACGACCTCGTTGGGTAGGAACAATGATATTAAAAATGTGGATGGATTCATCCTAAATCTAGGTCCTAGATCTGCACTAAAAAGGGATAAATGACGCAGCTATAACTCTTAGATGGATCACGTTCTAGGAAGTAGTTTTGAAAAAGAAGATTCACTCCATATCTCTGTGTGGAGCAACTGAAGGGCCTAACATTGGATTTTCCTAAAGCCTGGGTAGAGAAACTAAAGAATAGGTATGATGATCAAAATCATTGGTAGTTTTACAAGGGTTGGATGAAATATAGATTCAAAGTGAGATCGGGTTAATCAAAAAATGGAATCCATTGTGAGGTCTAGAGGTAGTGGCCATTGCTTTTGAATCCTTCCTAGTCAAGTTCGGATTAAAGAAGATCTTTTGAATGTGATTGAGAGAGGACCTTGGCTATTTGGAAAAATTGTTTTACACATTTGCAAATGGTGCCTGGGGATGGATATGAAGAATATGGTTCTTGGATCCTTCCCTATCTGGGTTAGCCTACGTGTTGTAGCTTTAGAGTTCTAAGATAGAAACATATTAGAGGGGATTGCAAGGCCTTAGGGGAACCGTTATTTTTTATCCTACCATACTAGCTCAAACTCGAATGATTGTTGCTAGGATTTGTTTTAATGTGCCCTCTAGAAAAATTTTACCTTCCTCCATTAGGTTTATCTACAAATATGGGGTTACGGAACATCCTTTAGTGTGTGAAAGTTCCCTATCACCTATAATAAATGTAGGGTTATTAGACATAATGTTGGAAGGTATCTTCTCCCTCAAGAGTGGAAGTATAAATTACATCGATGCCCCTCCTTGGCTAAAGGTCTTGTTTTGATGTCCCCCGATGTACAAGAGAGAACTTTGGAGTCAATCGAGAAAGAAATAGGGGATGTTGCACTACGATTTCTTCGTCGATTTGGAGAAGGTGAAGGTTCTTAGGGATCATCAAAAAAATGTGACATGGGGGTCGAGGAAGATGACTCTATTGTTTCGTAAAATGATTCAAATGTTTCCCGGTGAATACGTTGGTAAATACGACAAAGGCATTGCATAAGAGACAAGTAGATTACATTCTTTGATACACTAGAATATGATAAGCAAGACAATGTTGATGCACTAGAAGATGATGATGATTCCAATGTATAAGATGCGCTAGAAAATGATGAGGAATACTCAAGTGTTGACGGATCCCCCGCCTCGGACGTTGGTTGGTTTTCCTTCTATACCATTCGATTGTTTAGGGCTTCGTTATGAAGAAAAAATTTGGACTTATTTTTAGGATAATTTTGTGGAGCCTTTCCAAGAAACAATATGTAAACAGAGGAAGAACAATTTTCTAAAGGAAAATTGGAAGTTGTTTTGAATTTCAATAATGTCCTTGGGTCATTATCCAAGGATTTTGGTGGATTGGTCCTCTTCCCTCTTGATCTTGAATCCCTTAAAATCATTAAGGTTTGGGAGGGCCAAATGTATAAAGACTATCTGAGGATGACTTTTCGATCAAATAAGGAGCTTGAGGATCCTCCCCATGACATTGGCCAAAATATTATGTCTCGCCATCGTAAGTCCAAGCTTAGGTTAATGTTGGTATTTTTTTAATCCTCTGTCACTACTGGGATTCCTTTTTGCTGACTTATTTTTGTATATTGTACCTTCTTTGGGCATTTTATGTGTTGTTTTTTTGTTTTATGTCATTGTTTGGTTATTACAATATTTTTTTTTCTTTTGGGATTTCTAATGTTTTATCCGGTCTATGGCCTCATTGTAATTGGGTAGGGTCCTAAGCCAAAGAACCTTTATTCTCAATTAAAAAAATAATGTTTATTAAGTATCGATATAGGATTAGTTAATTATTATAATATTAATGTATTTATATACTTATTACTAACTATTGAGTACGAGATTAATTAATTGTTATAATATTTAATGTATCTATATATTTATTATTAATTATTAGTCTAAGATTAGTTAATTATCATTATTATTATTAACTTCTCAAGAGATATCAGCAACATGTGCACTTTTTGACGCCTAATGAATCTATTGTGACCAATGCCTGCTGAAGACGAACCATTACCACTATTCCTCCCTCGGACAACGGGTTCGGCCTGAATGAGCCAACCATCAGGTAATTCCAGGAGGAGAGAATTGACCTCAAGACCTATATGGGATGAACCCAAATCCCTCAACTAACTATGCCACTACTTCGAGACTATGAGATTAGTTAATTATTATGTTATTATTATTTTTAATTTTTATATTATATAGTTTTGACATGTTTAATGAAATATGTATAATAAAGATATAGTTTTCATGTTGTAAATCTAACATATAAAAATTTCTCCTAGTCATTGTTTAAGCATGAAGAAAATTTACCTAAAAAATTAAAAAGTGGATATTTGAACACAATTTTATTTAATTGTATAGAGTATAATTTACAAATTTTTATGATGAAACAATAGACTATACTCATTTCCTTAGAAAGAATACTACACAAAAATATACATGCTTAATGGACATTAAATTTGGTAGTACATATGACATATAATGTATGTAATTAGAGTGTTTTCTAGGAGTTCAAGCTACGATGGAGGGAGCTCTTTGAAGGAGTTACGAACGGGATGTTATGTTATTTGGAGATGCACGCAGAGAACCATTCAAGCTCTTTCCATCTTGGAATTATGTTGAGCCATAGTAAGCCATTCCAGGATTGATCATTGACAAATCTAACGAAAGATTCGAGTTTGCACTTTTCAAAGTAGTTTTGCGGGCCTATGACCAAACTTTTGTGAGAGATTGGTGTAGAAGGAAATGGGACTATAGGCTTGAGGTCGAGAACTTCATGGGAGAAGGTTTTATATTTTTCTTCCAAGATGAGTTAGAGATGTAAAAAAATTCTTTGGGGCTCTTTCATTTTTGGAAATGCCACTCTTATCCTCCACCAATGGGAGGCGGTATGCCTCATGAATTTCATTTTTAGGCCCTTTCGTATGGATTTGACTACACTGCTTTACCCTCGAAGTTCTTGGATCCGCAATATTTCCTCTTCATTGCTAGATCCATAGGTGTATTAGTAGTTATGGATCCTACAACTAAGTCTCATACCATAATTGTATTTTCTTGTTTATGCATTAATGTCCCTTTGGATTGTAAAATTCCCAATAGAATATTTCTTTATTCTCTCGAGGGAATATCGAACAACTTATCGGTGTTAAAATTTCCTTAATCCTTTACAAAAGAAGTGCGGAAGGGTAAGGTACGAATAGGAGAAGTGTTTTGAGGTCGACGTGCCTCCGAGGGTGGTTTCGATCACTCAAATGGATGATGCTTCACCAGAGGATAATCTTGACAATGAATCTTTTGAAACATTATTTTTAAACGAAGCTTTACATAGAAACAAGACGGTGCTTGTGTATTTTATTAATATCAAAAATCAAGCATTACAATAAGAATAGAGAGTTGCAATATTTATAGATATTGGACAACTTCTATCTCATCCACATTACATGGAAATAGATAAACTAATATGAGAATAAAATGTAGGATAATATTCACTTCCCCTAATTGCACCTATTTCCCCTCATGAAATCATCCAGGAATAAACAAAGTGAGATTGATCAATATCTCACAAAACATGTGATAAGACAAATAAGGACAAATAAAGACAACTATCAGTTGACTTAATCTAATCTAGCTAAAGTAATAAAAAAAATCTTTATTATAATATAACATTTAACTCGTATGTTGAATTAAGTGTTAGTTTATTTCTAACATCCCCCCCCTTAATTCAGCATATTCTGAAGAGAGCTGGTGAGAAATAATCTAAATGCCTCAAATTTAGGACGTGCAAGAGATTTGGTGAAGATATCTACACGTTGATGATCTGTTGGGCAATGTTGAAGCTGTATGTTGTTATTCTGAACATGTTCGTGAATAAAATGGACTTGCACCTCAATGTGTTTGGTGTGTTCATGAAAGAATGGAGTTTGAAAAAGTTTTACTACTCCTTCATTGTCTACATGAAGAATGGTTGGATGATCCTGTGGAAGTCCCAACCCTTCAAGTATACGTCTGAGCCAAATCACTTCACAGAAAGCTCCTCCTGCTACGTGATATTCTGATTCTGTGGAAGACCTTGAAACACAACTTTGTTTCTTGCTTCCCCATGAAATAGGTCTAGATCCCAAAAAGAACACAAACCTAGAAGTGGATTTTCTATCATCTATATTTCCTGCATGATCTAAATCTGTATAACCAGTCAAGAAGAAGTTATCATTCTTCTTGTACTCTAAGCCAAAATCCATAGTTCCTTTAATATACCTTAGTATTATTTTTGCTGCTTTCCAGTGACAAACTCTTGGTTCTTGCATAAACCGAGAAAGGTAACTAACTGCATAACTGATGTCTGGCCTAGTATAGGTTAAGTAAATGAGACTCCTAATCATCGTCAATAAATATTTACATTTACTTGTTGATGGATCTTTCCAAGACAATTGAATGCTTGTCTCCATAGGTGTTGCCATTGGGATGTTAGCCATAATTTTGAATCTTTCAAGTGTTGTCTTGGAATATTTTACTTGAGATACAAATATGTGATTATTTCTTTTCCATACTTCAAGTCCATGATAATAATGTAAAAGTCCTAGATCTATCATTTCAAATGACTTACTTCTATCTTAGTTGTTTCTATCATATTCACCGATCCTCCAGTGATGATTATATCATTGACATAAAAAATACAATCACTAACTCCCTTCCTTTATTTTTGAGATATAAGTTCGGATTGTATGGACTTATTTTAAATCCTTTACTTAAAAGATGCTCATCATTTTTTATATACCAAGCCCCTGGGTGATTGTAATAGAGCATACAACGATTTTATGAGTCTACATACTTTGTCTTCATTTCCTGGAATTATAAAACCCCCAGGTTGAGTTAAGTATACTTCTTCCTATAAGTCACCATTTAGAAAGGCACTTTTCACATCCATTTGATGAACTTTCAAACCAAATTGTGCAGCTAAGGAAAATATCATTCCTATTGTTTTAATCTTAGTTGCAGGTGCAAATGTTTCTTCATAATCAATGCCTTCTTTTTAGCATACCCTTTTGCTACTAATTGTGCCTTGTGTTTATCGATTCTTTCATTTGACTTGTACTTCATTTTAAATATCCATTTGCAACCTATTGCTTTCTTCCCTAGTGGAAGATCTATAAGTTTGCATGTATTATTCTTAATCAAAGAATTATATTTAGAATTCATTGCATCTGACCAAGGTTTTGATTGTAGGGCTTCATGAACTATAGTTGGCTCAGTTGATTCAATAATTGTGCTCATTAAGGCTAAGTTAACTTCATTTTGAGCCATACTACGATTTCTTGGTCCAAATGTGGATGTTTTTGGTTCACTATCCAACTTAGCATCTTTTATTACATTTTTATAACACTTAGGCATGTGTTTAGCTATAGGTGATGAAGTTGCATTATCTGTATGATCATTATTATTATTAAATTTATCATCATTATTTTCTTCAAAGTCATAGCCATCTTAAATTTTCATAGTAGGACTATCTTGAGAATTGCTTAAGTTTTTGAAAGGACCATCTCGCTTCCTTATTCTCAAAGAACTCAACATCTCTACTTGTGAAATTTTTCCTTGTTTTTGTATCCATTAATTTGTATCCTAAAGCTTCTTCACTTTATCCCAAGAATAATTAAGTTTCGATTTCATATCAAGTTTCATTCTTTTCTTCTTAGGAATTAACATACTTTGTTTGCATCCAAAAATCTTAAGTGTTTTATTGATGGATTATGCCTTGACCAAGCTTCCTATGGAGTTATTCCATCAAGTGCGAAGTAGGAGCTCTATTCAGCAAATATACTGTTGTTTTAACTACTTCTGCCCAATATGTTTTGCTTAACCCTGAATCATCAATCATGCACCTTACCATATCCATTATTGTTTTGTTTCTTCTCTCAACTACACCATTTTGTTGTGGTGTATATGGAGGTGCCATTTGTTGATGAATTCCATTTGTTTCTAAGAAAGCCTTGAATTCATTACTAGTGTAATCACCCCCTCAATCTAAGGGGAAAGTCCTTATCTTCTTACTAGTTTATGTTTCAATGGCTACCTTAAAAATTTTTAAGGTTGCAAAAGCTTGATCTTTGGTTCTTAAGCAGTAAACCCACATTTTTCATGAGTAATCATCTATAAAGAGCATGAAGTACTGAAACCCTGTATGACTAGGTCTCATTGGTCCGCATAGATCGGTATGCACCAGATCTAATATACCACGGGCCCTGTATGTACTTTTGTGAAATGGTGCTCTATGTTGTTTTCCTGCCAAAAAATTTGTACACTTATGTGTATTTTTTCTGAAATGTGGCAGTCCTCTAACCATGTCATATTTCTGAAGTGTGTCAAGATAGCTAAAACTTACATGGCCAAATCTTCTGTGCCATAATTGTGCCAATGAATCTTCCTTACTGATAAGATCCTGATTGTTGGTTTGAACAAAGTCCAACTGAAACATCCAACCCATTCCTAAAGCTTTAGCTACAATTTTGGAGTTTTTAGACTTATCTTTGATGAGACACATCTTCTTTCCATTTGTACAATCAAAGTCTACTTTCAAGTTGTGCTCCAAGAGTTGACTAACTGAAAGTAAGTTCTTTGTTAATCCTGGAACATAAAGGACATCTCATATAGTACATTTTCTTGATCTGAGAGGTAACAAGATGTTCTTAATGCCTTTTTTTATATGAAGAATCATCACCTAATGAAACATGGTCTTTGTTAGGTGTGTTCCTTAACTCAGTAAACCATTCATTTGTCCCTGTCATATGCTTTGTAGCCCCTGAGTCTACATACCAGATTGACTTAGGTGAATTGTTGACTTGAGTTGATTGTGCAACAAATAGGAAGTCCTCATCTTGTGGGTTATCTTCCTCTTCGGCTATGTTACCATGTTGTTGTTTCTTTTTCTAGTTTCCTTTCTTTTGACTTTGTTGATTGTTATTGTAACCTTGATTTGATTGTTGAGAAGTTGGTTTCTTACAACTAGATGATCCTTTCTGAAAAGTGTTATACCAACATTCTTTCAAATCATGCCCTTGTCTGCCACATATCTGACACTATTTTGATTCATTGTGTCTCTGATGACTATGTTGTTGATTAGTCGCATATTTCTTTGTGATGAATTCATCGATTCTTACCTTTGTGATATGAAGAGAGGGATTGTTCCTCTTCTTCGACATGTTTTTGTAATGACTCTTCTTGTTGAAGCATGTTCACTAATTGTTCAAAAGTTGTGGTTGGACCCATTATATTAAGAGTTGTTATAAATATCCTGTATGAGCTTGGAAAATCTCTTAGAACAATAGGAATTAATGAATCATCTTTGATTTCTACTTTGATAACTTTAAGAGAATATTTTAATACGAAACACGTCTTAAAAATGATTCTATTTTTTCATTTGCTTTCATTTTAAGACTGTGTAATTGAGTTTGAAGTTGTAAAATAGTGTTTTTGTTCTTAGCTTCATACAAAGTTGTTGCTAATTTTTCCCACGCTTCTTCGTAAATTTTACATTGTCTAATGTGAGGTTTTACTTCATCGATTACACCAAATATTATTTGTAACTAAGCTTTTTTATTTTCTCTATAAAATGTGCATATTTGGGTTGTATCAATTTCTGGTCTCATTAGCGAGCCATCAATTACACCTATTAAATCTTCAAATTCAAGTTGTGTGCATATTTTCATTTTCCATGCAGCATAGTTATCTCCTTTGAGGAGTTGTGATTCGGAAGAAAAATTTAGGTGCATTTGCCATGTTGGGTGATAAAATTGAGAGAGAGAGAGAGAGAGAGAGAGAGAGAGAGAGAGAGAGAGAGAGAGATTAATAGTACAACACCCCCCTTCAGAAAACACCCACCCAAAATTTCTAGGTTTTACTTATTTTTGGGCTCCTTTTCATCCGTGTTACAATGAATTTTTTGGCACTATTGGCCCTATTACAATTTTGGCTCTGTGGCGATTTATAAAAATAGAGTAAAATTTTGGACACTTTGGCCTCTTTTCAAATACAAAATACTTTTTGTAGTTTTTACAAAATAAATATTTTTCAAATCGATTAAAAACTATACCAAGACATAGAGCTCGTAAAAAACACACTTTTAAAAAAAAAAGGCACATCAATATAAGGTACCAATTTAAAGTTATGACTCTTTTAATTTATAATATTTTTATCTTTCCATACCCCTTTCCAAAAATGGAATTGTTTTTTTGTGCTTCGATTTTTTCAGTTCATCCTAAAAAGGAATTTTTTTTTAAAAAAAAAAAAAATTAACAAAAAAATCGGGTGAGACTTACGTTCATCCTGTGCATCTTAGCTTCATCCATTTTTCTTCGTCCTAAAAGGAAAGTTTTTTTAAAAAACATTTTTTTAACAAAAAACACAGCTGAGACTTACATGCATGCATGCAACTTAGTTTCGTCCACCACCAGCCTTGTTTCCTTTGCCACCACCTCAATTTATCATATTTTATACATCTTTTCTTTTACTTGGCTTTACATAAATTCACTTTTCTCCAACAACGTTTATTTCCTTCTTTTCTTGTCTCTCATTAATTGTAGAATTTACACTTAGCTGGGTGTCCAAATGGAGGTCGATTTGCAAACAAGATCCATTTTTTCCTTCCTTCGTCTGCTACTTCTATTCTTTTGGCCGCTTTTCCTCTACTCCCATTCGTATAGGGTTAGACGCTTGGAGATGTCAGTTTCGAGATTGATCCAATGCCACAACTCACTGACAGGGTCTAAGAGAACACAAATTAACAAAGGATAATGGGGGTCTCTTATTTTAGAGACATAAAAAAAACCTAGAACAATTGCATATAAATTTTTCTTGAATGAAAAAACAATATTTTAAAAAAATCCAAGAAGTGAGATTCAAACTATAAATTCAAAAAAAACTTCATATGTAATTTTTTTCAGTACATCTTTTGTTATTACGGTGTGTGGAGTGTGAGTAGGCACTTTGTGTGAAGCGGATGGGGTCAAATTTTGATCCTCCTAGCTCAAGCTTCTTATTCCTCCTCCCTCAATCTAATTACACTCCCTAGCACTTATAGGTTTAGGCTCTTCCAGACTCACGATACCAAATCTTGAAAACGAATACTTGAAAACAATATTTTTATATAGAATCTTTACATAGAAACAAGAATGTGCTTGTGTATTTTATTAATACCAAAATCAAGAATTACAATAATAAGAGAGAGATACAATATTTATAGGTATTTGACATTTTCTATCTCATTCACAATAGATAAACTAATATGAGAATAAAATGTAGGATAATATTCACTACCCCTAATCGCACCTATTTCCCATCATGAAATCATCCAGAATAAACAAAGTGAGATTGAACAATATCTCAAAAACATGTGATAAGAAAACTAAAGACAACTATCAGTTGACTTAATCTAATCTAACTAAAGTAATAAAAATTTATTTTATTATAATATAACATTTAACTCATATGTTGAATTAAGTGTTAGTTTATTTCTAACATGATTGGGAATCAGTTAACATGGAGCTTATCTATAACACTCATATTTCATTGCCTAGAACAAATGTCCTAGAATGTGAGAAGGCTACATCCAAGGTGTACATGGTGAAGATCGCAGATGATACTTGGGAAGGAGTGGCGGTGCAAGGACAAATACCACGCCCTTTTGATTTATGGGGATCACCTACAAGATTGGAATTTTACATTTCATGACATGGAGAGTAAAAATAGGTTGGATGGGGGTCTGATGGAGGAGTAGGGGATGACATGTACAACTGACACAGTGGACCGGTTGAATGGGTAGAAGCATAAGGATTTAAAATTTTCCCTTCAACGGAAAGACTTGTAGTTAATGCATCGGGTTTAGTAGTTATAGGCCAATGGATGGAGGGTTTGAATTCCCCTTTTGGCAGAATGATGGATGAATTTTGAAATGGGAATCTTGAAGTGATCCTTCGGTCCATGAATATTTAAATGATATAATATTCATCTTCCGGGAATGATGGCGATGGATGGACGAAGGTCCATCACAAGAAACACTATGTGACTCGAAGTTTCTATAGGGTGGCTTTGTGTGGCAAGATTTATTGTTTTTTCCTTTCTTTGGATTGAGCCATGTCTCCTTGACTTGTCCTTAGGAACAAATTTCATTTGCTATGGCATTTTCTCTTCTAACCACTGGTAGAGGTCATTTATGCTATTCCTCATCATTTTATCTTTTGTCTCCTTTATGTCTCTCATGATGTATCTATCTTGTTAGGTTTTTAGAAACCTCAATACCTTTTTTATTACCTTATCTAATAAAAAATGGTATGTAATTAGAGGTGGTCTCCTTCAAATTTAAAAAAATTAATAAAAAAAACTGTAAAATAGTGAGGACATAGTTTAGAACTAGTATAAAATTTCATAGTAACATCAACCTATTAATATAGATTGATGTATCATTTGATGTGTTATTTTTAAATATAGGATAGTATGTCATTATGTATTAAAGTTTTTAGTAGTTCAATGTTGTATATCACATCATAATTATTAAAATATAGTATCTTGTGTTGGCATTAAATAGATTAAAACATTTTATATGATATCAAAAAGTTATTAATATAGGTTGAGGTGTCATTTGGGTTAAATAATTTATGTCATATCATAATTATAAATATAGATTGAGGTATTATTTGATAATTCTAGTTTCTTAAATATAAGTTAATATGTCACTTTATAATGTATTATGAATTTTTAAAATGCTAATTAAATTTTTTTGCAATAACACAATTAATAATTATTCAATTTTATTTTAATATTAAATTTTGATCTTATTAAGACATTTGAATGTAATAATATATCATTAATTAAAAAGGTAAAATTATTATACGGGAGTAAAAAAATTATATTACATTTATTAATTCAAAATCACTTTTCCCATCTACCCCCTATTATGGAATAGTAGTAGGATATACTTTTGTATATACAATTGCATTTTTTTAGTTCCCGTGGTTGACTAGCTCAATTTTGGTTGTCACTTTAACAAGCCAAAGCCATGTGTTAAAATCTTCCAATTTACCACAACGTGTGTTAAGGGGTCGAGTGTATGTTTCTCCATACGAGGTTGATCAACGACACTCGCTTTGTATTAGATCTTCTGTCGTCAAACTACTCCACATGAGGCTAATTAGTGAAACTTACCTTTTGTTAGAGATTCCTTATTCAAGTTGTTACATATGAAGTTGATAAGTAATGCTCACATTGTAGTAACCACCTCCCTTTGACATCTTTTTATTATTGGTTTTGATACTATCGATTGTACTTATGGATATATTATATATTCTTTTTATTTAGCATGTTAGTAGATATCAAAGATAATGAATTGTTGTTGATTCCATTCGTATACGATGCATGTGGACCATCATAGACATTTGAAGTTGATATTGATATACTCTTGACATGGTTATTATTCTATATTTCGACATGTGATATATTCAAACATATTGAGTAGACCTTTGATAATTGGATTAATGTTGTGATCATTTCAACATGGATGAAATGTGGAATAGAAATGTGATAGAATTTGTAAGTGATATTTCATTTGCATAGATGATATTAATTCGTTTATAGTTGATTTTAGATTTTTATTGCATATTTTGGCATGAATGTTTTAATGCGGCCACAAGGTGAAGGGGTATTCTCTAATTTGTAGGTATATTATATTCACAAGAACATCGGGATTGGAGACCAATGAAATCGGAATTCAATAAGAATTCCACTAGGTCACCATGGCAACATGTAATTGTGTGTGTTTTAGAATAAATTGGTTAGGGGAAAATTGTGACCTAGGGTCTCATGTGTTGTTTTGTTTTAATTTTCCTTTTTAATAGTGTTAGTATCTGTTTTCCTTTAGTAATGAAATTTACTTGGATATATTTTTACCCCTTTATTATTCATGGGTTGTACTGTCAAAATTAACCTAATTTAAATTTGTTTTAAACTAACTAAAGATGTGACAAAAAGGAGTTCATTTATTAGACTTGATTTACTCTTGAATTTTGTGTGGAGTGTTGTGTGTTTGAGTTTTGAGTGTGGCACACTCTACCCTTCATGGGAAACTCGAATTTGGCTTTTGAGGTTGAATTTGGAAAATTGTGGGACAAGTCAAACTTCTCCCACACCTCCTAAATGCCCATGCCGACCCTACCTATGGGTGGGTAGGTCAAATTTAGGCTCCATTAGGTGTTATGGGAATATAAAAAGGATAAATGTTAATTGCACTTTCTTTCAAATATTTAATTTTGTCATTTGGGGGAGTGGGCTTAGGTGGAGTGTGTAAGGTTCTTGTCATTACTCTAACCACCTATTAATTGTGCATTGGAATATGAGGTTGACCAAGTGATGTGGACTGGAGAGGAAATGAGGTGGCATCCTACTTGGAGCCACATCACCCCCCCTCTCCTTTCTCTATTTATTGTTTTCATTTTGCTCGATTGGGGGTTACTTGATCTTTTTAGTCTCTTGAATTTTTTGAGAGTGAGAGGATTTTGAGAGAGTTTGTAGTTTGTTGGAGCTTTGTGGATGCTTGCTTGTTATTTGGAGAAGCTTGGAACTTCATACTTGGAACCAGCTCTACCATGGAGAGGTATGAGCTTCATCTTAGTGTAAATTATAATTTTTTTTATGTGTTTATATGTTGTGTTGAGTGTTGTTGTCTCTTTGGAATGCTTGTTGGGTGTGGGTAGATTGCCTAAGTTGGGAGTGGGAAGAGACTATGGGGAGTTTTCTTGTAGGGAGGCATAAGAGATCACTTTCTTGTGGAGGGAGTTTGGGTTGGGTGCCCCACCTAGTATGAGGAATGCTTGCATTTATTCTTGTTTCTTATTATGAGGGAGGCATAAGAGTATATGGAGGTATAAGGGTACTTCCGAGAGGCATAAAAGTTTGTAGGGGAATTGTGATTTGCATTGGAGGCTTTTAGGTGGGCACCCATTCCCATTGGGAGGCATAAGTGGCCTCCCCATAGGTCTTACTCTTTTGGCTTTCTTGATAAGCCTTGTTATATTGTTGCTTTGTTGATTCTTCTTTCTTGAGTTGTTGTTGTGTTTGAATGTGAATGGAATGAATGAAAAACTATATGTTAAGTATTGTGGAAGCTTGTAGTTGCCATGAGTTGAAATATTCTCCCATTGTAATGTGGTTGGGGCTCGGGGGCCAATGGAGAGGATGGCTTCTCCTCTCCATTGGATGTATTGGTTGGGTGGAGAGCGTTGCCTCTCCCCCTATTTTTTTGAAATCTTGGAGGAGCTATCTTGTTGGTGTTTGGAGTTTGGAGTCTTGTTGGTGACCATGTGAAACTTCCTTAGTATTTTACCCACTTAGAATGGAAGAAATTGTAATAATGTATTTCATTCTTGTATTTACATTTTGTATGATTTCCACATCAAGTGGAGAACATTGTATTGATCTTGTGAAGAAACATATTGCATTTCATTGTGGCTATGGAAGTGTATTATATATTGAAAAGAAAGAAGAAAGATTTGTGTGAATTAGTTTTGAAATGGAAAATAAAGATTACTTTCATTATAGAGTTGTTTTTTTGTTAATATGTAATAAGGAATTTTTTTTTACCAAAATCGATATATAGTGTAAAAGTTTAGTTAAGACTTACAATCTGAAAAGAGAGTTTGCATTCGAATAGTTGTGATGTTGTAAATAAGAGAGAAGAAAATGTAGAAATTGTTAGAAGTTGAGCTTGCTTGTATAACAAACTTGAATGGAAAAATAAAGTTATTTTAGCTATTTTGAATGTATGTACATTGTATTGAAATAAAGAGAAAAACAAGTTAGATTATATTGCATTTAACATTGTTGATTTCATAACAAGGAAATGACAAAGTAATGAAATAGATTTATATTCATTTTGCTCTTGTAATGAAAGAAAGAATCTAGTTAAACAAATTGAAAATTTTCTTGTAAGTAGATAAATTTTAGTAGAGATGAAAACACTTTAAAATGAATAGATTTACCTAAGAAATGAATAAGAAAGTAATAAATCTCCAATCTGGAACTCAAAATGAACAAAAACATACCTAGAAATGCATTTTTACAGCTTCTGGTAACTTTAAGTTTTTTTGAAAATCTCGACATTAAGGTTATGTTTTCAAAAAAGGACCGCCACCATGTGCAAAATGGAAGTCCTGTAACCGCCACCAAGGCTAAGGTGGTGGTCTCAAAACTGACGCTCCCTAGACTAAACTTCATGTAGAATCCTCCATGGCTCTTCCTCTTTTTCTCCCATGGCTCCCCTCTCTCCAACCTGCAAATTCAACAAAAGGAAATGGACCAAATGAAAAGAATAGAATGAGAAAATATTTCAATATAATTTCATAAGGATATTTGGGAAAATTTAGGAACCCTAGGATCTAGTGGCTAAGATGGAATTGATCCAAGGTTGGAGGATTTACCCTACCTTTATTAAGAAGAAATTGTTGGTGTGTGTTATTTTCCACATGACTAGGTGAGTCATCTCACTTAGGTGAGATTGTAGGTCCATGTGTCATTTAGGGGTCATTATGAGATTCCATTGCGCATTAGTGTGTAATTACGTCAAAGCACATTAGTGCATCAATACGTCATATGTGTCATTAGGAGTTACACTTCTATTTTGGGAATATAACTCCCCCTCTCTACTCGAGTTGTCATGATTACAGACTTGGGATTACTCAAAGCACCTTCTATATGTACACCCCATTTGATCTATGAGATAGAGGAGAGTTGTATGGCTTAACCAGGTTATGCTCATTTGTCAAATCTTTGCATGCACATTCGGTTGATGCTCACTCCTCCTAAGATCTCTTCACGTTGTCGTTCACACGTTTGTTGATGTGCATGTCATCCCTCATGATCCTTGCTTGTGGGTTTTAAACCCTCTTTCATGGTATCAGAGAGGATCTTGTGGATCCGTGCACTCCTTGGTGTTTCATGCATTTTTGACTTCTAGTGTGATATCCAGTTCTTGTTGCGTGTATCATAATGGATATTCCATTCATGCGATTCTTGCACTGATTTTGGGGTTCATACCTCCGGTTGGTTTGCTCTTCCCGTGGTGTTGTTCGTGATTTGCAAAGTCAAGGGGTTGTTCGTGCTTTGGCTCGTGTTGAATGCTCTTTCTCGTGCATTGTTTTTTGCCTTGGTGTGGACCCGTGGTTCCTTCTCGGTTCGTGTGTTCGAGTTATTTGGGTGTTCTGGCCTTGCATGAGCTGGTTTCAGTCTATTACAGTTTAAGGCTACATTTCAGAGGCTGCAGATCCATTTTTTGTGCATGGTTTGGACGTTTTTTGCGTGGCTCGTTTACATTGCCTTTGGGTTCAACGTTGCATTGGATCGTGTTGTCACTGGCCTTGTATTATTCCCCTTTCTATGCATGCACTCAGCTCATTGTGTTTGTTGTTCGCTGCTCGTGATATTCACCAAGCTCGTTGCATTCCTCCTAGGCTCCAACAACTCCCACGTGCCCTCCTTTGCATTAGAAAAACGTTTTTTTTTAACTTCTGCATTGGAAAAATGTTTTTGCATTGGAAAAACGTTTATGCATTGGAAAAATATTTTGGACGCATCTTCTGAGCTCCATCTCCTGTGTTTTCACCTCCAGCACCTCCCTCGGCCGTGCCCAAGCATATAGAGACAAAGAAACAAAGCTGGAACTAGTGTTTGAAACTCACTTTGCACATTTTTTTGTTTGCTTGGCACAATTTTTTGTTACAGACCTGCATTTTCTACTAAAAAACCAGCACCTCCACACGTTGCACAACTATTTTCTCCTCTACTTCTTACCTGCCCAGCCGTGTTACCTTCAAACTTATACACCGGAACCTCCGAGTCTTCTACACGTGGCTTCTTATAGCTCATGCATTTTATCCTCTGCATTCGAAATCATTCTTCCTTTTCCTATGTTCAAACGCCCGGCATTAACTCCCCCCCTGCAGCGCGCATAGAATTCTTCCTTGACTATTTCCTCCTTGGTGCACGTTGGGTGTCTTGGACTATTGTTTAGATGCGAAACAACAACCACGTGGGCCCACTTACCTTTTTGGTCTTATTTGGAGGATAAATCAAATCCACCTTCTTTTTTTAATGTTTTAGGGTGTTAAAAAAACAAAACATTTATTCATTGGCATGTAATAATTTTTGGGCTGCTGATTTGGCTTGTATTATATCCCTCCTACGCTCATCGAAGATAGAGGGCGAGGTCTGGGGTTGGTAGGAGGCTAACCCTACATCGCAGTCAAAACAAACCCCTACTGAAATTTGATTCCATTTCCAATGAGTACCCACATGATACCCTTTACAACCATCTCGTGTTTTTTTGCATCATTTTCAGAATCATTTTAATGCTATAAATTTTGACTCATTGCTCATTTTTAGCACTTCTTTAGTCAAAGTTGCATGATTTTCCACACTTTACATGATAGCATTGCCAATTTTTGTAAAACACACTACCTTATAAAGAGTGGTTGATTGTACTCTTGGATTTTCGTACGAGACGCATTATCGGCTGAGTCCGATGTCTTGCTTTCATCCACCTTGCATCTTGCATTTTTTTATCATGGAGAGTGCTCTTTCCAAATGTGAGTGTCCTAGGATCGCCTTACAGCCTCCGCCACATCTCACCGGGAGAGAGACCTATTCAGCTTGGCATACATCCATGGAATGTTACTTCACCCACGAGGGTCTTTTACCCTTCATGCTTGGGCCAGTTCCTACACCCACCGATCATCGTCATCTAGAGGAATTCCTCGACACTTGTGACCGTGTCTTTGGTCACATGATGATGCATGTCTCCTGTTCTCTCTGGTTTCTCGTCGCAGATTCAGATCCACCTCACCGTGTCCTGGAGCATTCTTTAGTCCTTATATGAAGACCCTTCTCATAATGCCACCATTGTTGCTTGCCGCTAGTTGATTGTCTCCTCTATTTCTTCGTGTGATGAAAGTTTCACCAGAGATCGCTTGGTTCTACTTCTGATGACAAGGATTGTGCATCCAGTTCTAATGTCAAGATTACTACAGAGGACTCTTCTCCCCTTTCTCTCACTATTCCAGAGAGTGTTGCATCCCACAGCTCATCAGATATCGAGCAATCTCATACTCAATCTCACACCTTCATTACACTAGCCTCCTTTCCACTTCCATTGTGTGAGGCCCATTTCACTCCTCTATCGTCATTGGATGAGTCATACCTATCTGACATCGCTCTTCTATTTGTTGAGCCCCCTCATTAGGACGAGTATCTGATTGACCTTAGTCATCTTTTTGCAGAGTCTAATTATGATACACTACATGTTCCTCATCCATCTATAGGTGTTTCAGAGGAGTTCATCATCTCTGTTGTTGGGAGTGCCCCTTCCGGGAATCATGTCACTTCCACATTTCTAGAGACCTTCATTGATCCACCCTCAATTGTGGATCCCTTTTCTATTGTGGAGGATGTTTTGTTCCCTTCACATCACTTGGAAATCCTTTCGTGGGTGTTCCTCTTTTCACTCTCGATAGTTCTACGCACGTGGCATCACCTTAGGTTCCTTAGTACTCACTCGCTAGACCTATGTCACACTTTTGTGCACCAGACTCAGATTTCTTCGTGTTGCTACGTTCAGTTTCCTTTGTGGAGTGGATGGACTTCTAGCATGTCATTTATGTCCTTCCTAAGGGCATGCACACTATTCGTTGCATGTGGCTCTTCTTCAGTCCAGAGGTAGAGGATCTCGTCATCAACATTCTTCTGGGAGACTTCATAGAGTTACAAAGTTTAGATCCATCCATGACATCTTCTACATTCCTCTCATCTCCCTCTTCTTCTCTCTTTTTCTTGTTTTTGAGAGATTGCCTCTTTGTACATGGGTACCTTTTTAGGCTCGTCTATGTACAGGACCCATTTTGGCATCTTTCTTGGATTAGAGAGTGTGTATTTCTCTTGTGATGGATGTTTTTCCTGGGATTTCTTTCACTACTTGGGATCTTCTTTTTGTACATGGGTACCTCATAAGGCTTTGTGTCGGGACCCATTTCTCATTTCTGACTTTCCACCTCATCCTAAGTTATGATGAAGCGGGGGTGTTGGTGTGTGTTATTTTCCACATCACTAGGTGATTCATCTCACTTAGGTGAGATCGTAGGTCCATGTGTCATTTAGGGGTCATTATGAGATTCCCTTACATGTCAGGTCGTCAACACATCAAGTGTGTCAAGTGCATCATATGCGTCATTGGGAGTTATACTTCTATTTTGGGAATGTAACTCCCCATCACTACTCGAGTTATCATGATTGCAGCACTGGGGGTTACTCAGCACCTTCTATATGTACACCCCATTTGATCTATGAGATAGAGGAGAGATTTATGGCTTAACCAAGTTCTGCCCATTTGTTGAATCTTTGCATGCACATTTGGTTGATGCTCGCTCCTCCCGAGATCTCTTCATGCTACCGTTCGAATGTCCGTTGATGTGCACATCATCCCTCATGATCCTCGCTTATGGGTTTTAAACCCTCTTTTAGAAATGTATTTTAAATGTTTATGTAAAATCCTTAAGGGTATGTGTAGATGGGTGAGTGGGGCCATTTAATTGCCTAGGGGTGTGATGTTCCTTTTTAACCCTTAGTATGTGTAGAAATTTAATAAAGGATCCTTTAAGCTATTAAAGTAATGAATTTAATAATTTAGCATAAGGTTAACCTTGTTAAGATTGAACTTAATTGAAGAGAAGAAAACATCTAATTAAGTGAATTAAACCTTGTTACCTTCCTATAGAACTATTGATTAATGGACCCTAGAGATAATTGTGCTAACATGTAACTTTTAACTAGACCTAGTTCTTCAATCGTAAAACTGAGTTAAGTAGTGTAAGTAAGTTAATAAACCCTAAAGGTTAAGCATCCTTATAACATCCTTGTACCTTAACCTTCATTGTACCCTTCTCTTAAACAAAAAAAATTAGCCGCATTTTTAGGTTAAGTCTTAGGTTGAAGCGTGCTCCTAGAACATCATTTTTGCGGGTGTTACAATTGGTATTAGAGCCATGGGTTCAAATCTTGGACCCTTTGGCACATATAGAAAACATGAAACATAAAAATTTAAAATATAGAAAAGTTGATTCTTTTAATCTAGAAAACCACAATGTTTGATAATTGTATAAATTAGAAAACATAGAAAACTGAAACAAGACCTAGAACAATGAACTAAATCTCACCTTGATCTATGTAGGAGGCATGGATTAGATGAGGGGTATTTTCACATAGACCTAGATATACCACCACTAGAGTAGGCTGTAGTAGCAATTCTACCTAAGATTTTACAGACGCTTCAGGACATCAATACCGCTATACGCGGAGAGCCCTTGGGAGGATGATTTGCTAGAAATGGCATGGATCCGTCAGTAGAGGCCCAAGTATCCCCTCGACACAGTGAGGAGTATAGGGTAGAGAACTTCGTGGTAGAGTCGCCAAAGCAAAGTCACCATAGAGAGGACACGGAGATAGGATCTCAAGACACGGAAAAGGTCCCCGAGCACTAGACAAAGGGAGGAGCATGGAGATAGACCTAGGGGTCATCGAAGTTAGTTCTAGACCATATCGAGGAGATCTTAAAGCTACTGACACCCTCACTATTTGAGAGATACAAGAGGTTTTTAGGAAGATGTACTGGTTGTTGAGCTTGATCGGATGCTTCAAGCTTTGTCCTTGTATAAGTAACACAAAATCTCGTGTTACGCTCCATATTTTGAAGGGATGGAGTAAGAGTATGGTAGAGAATCAAGGAACAAAAGCTCCATGTTGATTCGAGACACTTACCTAGGAGCTATTTGAGGAGAATTTCGGGAGCGGTATTTATCCAAGAGGTTTATATAGCATTGATAGATGAGTTTCACGACCTCTTTAGGAATAAATGATTTGTAGATGATTATGACATCGATTCCTAGACCTACTCCAATTGTTGACTATATGTAGGATGAGTAGGTGTAGATTCACGAGTTCATCAGGGCTTAAAATTGTATTTGGGTGGCATGGTTCAAATTCACTACCCACGAGACATTAGAAAAGGTTGTGGAGAAGACCTATATTACATATGAGACATGGGGAAAGACGTAATAGGATAGAGACAAAGTTCGGAGGTGGATCCGGTAGATGCAGGATGGTAGATCGAGGGGGTCAGTTCCTCCTCCACATGGTGGATAGAGTTCAAGATAGGCTTCATTTAGGCCACCACAATAGCCACCTCATCAGCGGCGAGCAGCAGTGAGACCCACCCACCTTATATACCTCCTAAAAAACTTGATACAGAGAGGGCGAAGTATGGGGCCTCCTCTTGGGGGTCCCATCGGGACATAGTGGATGCTGAGAGCTTAGTCGGTAGGAGCTCATCGGCGAGAGACCTCAACAGTCCATAGGCTGGATCATCGGGATCCAAACTTCATACCTCTAGTGTAATGGTGGAGCTACATCCCATTGGAGAGGAAAAGAAAGATGTTATGATTGTGGTGTTTTTGGACATCATTGGAGATATTGCCCATAGAACCCTAGCAACAAGGGTAAGATGCAAATCTCAAAGCTTACTATTCGAGATATGGCACAAAGTCATTGGATCTACACGGTGGTCGAGAATTGCCAAGATGAGCACCAAAGTACCGTGATTGAGATGACGGGTAGTATTAGTCGTATTTTTGCGTCTATATTATTTGATTCTGGTTCTTTTGATTCTTTTATTGCACCATCCTTAGTAGAGTGTTGTAGGCTGGTGGTAGTTAGGTAGGGTCGTAGTTGGGATGTTGAGATGTCTTCTAGATCAAAAATTTCTATAGACTCCTTAGTTAAGGAGTGTGTAGTGGATTTGGGACCCTTCACCACTACCTCGGATCTTCAAATCCTTGCATTAGGATCTTCTGGTGTCATTTTGGCCATGGAATGGTTATCTACACATAGAGCTAGAGTGAACTATTACAATAATATTATTGCTTACATAGATGAACTTGGAGTGGATTCAGTGATATTAGGAGTAAGGAGGTCTATTTCCATTCGCACCATCTCCGGTATGTAGCTTAAGTGGTTTGCACTGACGGGGTTGTCGGTTGTATGCTATTATAACTAGTGACAGATCGGAGGGCGAGTCTAGTAGATCATCCTTTGATGACCATCCCATCCTGAGTGAGTTTTCTTATGTGTTTCTAGGGGAGCTACTGGGGTTACCTCCCCCACGTGAGATAGATTTCCACATAGATTTGGTTCTGGGCATAGAGCCTATCTCACGAGCACCTTATCGATGATTACTCCTGAGCTATGTGAGCTCAAGTTGTAGCTTGAGAGCCTTCTAAAGAAGGGCCTAATCCTTCCTAGTGTTTCCCCTTTGGGTGCACCGGTGATCTTTGTGAAGAAGAAGGATGGATCTCTATAGTTGTGTATTGATTACCATTATCTGAACAAAGTAACGATCAAGAATCATTACCCCCTTATATGTATTGACGATTTATTTGATCAGATGAAGGGGGCCACAATTTTCTCCAAGATAGATCTTATGTTAGGGTACCATAAGCTCATAATTACGGTGGTGGATATCTATAAGACCGCATTCCATACAAGATATGGCCACTATAAGTTCACCATGGTACCTTTTGGTTTGACAAATGCCCCCACATTGTTTATGAGTTTGATGAATGGGGTATTTAGGAATATCCTATATTGCTTCATGCTCATCTTCCTCGATGACATTATTTTTTACTCACGTATGCATGGGGAGCATGAGGAGCACCATTGTCAGGTTCTTGGTGTCTTCATGAGTAGCATCGTTATGGGAATTCGGAGAAGTGTGTGTTATTTGAGGCAGAGCTGTAGTATTTGAGCCACATCATTTATGGGGAAGGTATTGCAGTTGATCCTTCCAAGATTCAAGCCATCATGGATTGGCCAACACCCACTAGTGTGACCAAGGTGCGCAATTTCATGGGTTTAGCAAGATATTATTGGATATTTATTCAGGACTTTTCTCAGATTACGCACCCCATCACTTCCATTTAGTGGAAAGGGAAGAAGTTTGTATGGTCAAATAAATGTGAGTAGGCCTTTAGTACACTGAAGAAATGCCTCATGAAAGCACCTATTCTTGTAGTACCAGATCCTCAGGGTGAGTTCTACATTTACATAGATGCTTCTTTAGCAGGACTTGGAGGTGTGTTGATGCAGAAGGGAAGAGTAGTTGCTTTTTAATCTCGCAAACTCAAGGATTATGAGCTCAAATCGACTCATGACCTTGAGCTTGTAGTAGTTGTGCCTACCATAGTGTAGTGGAGACATTTTCTTCATGGACAAAGATTCAGACTTAGGGTGATCACTTGAGTATTTCTGAACCTCTTCACGCAACCCAATCTCAAGCCTCGTCAACGGTGTTGGATGGAGCTTCTTTGTGAGTATTACATGGAGATAGAGCATGTGAAGTAGAAGGAGAATGTGGTTGTAGATGCCTTGATTAGGTGGAGACATGTGGTTATGGCTACTTTAATAGGCATAAATTTACGAGATCAGGATCTTGCAGCGACTTCCTCTGGATAGTTTCTACCTTGTAGCCAAAGAGGAGATTGAGTCTCAAAGACCTCTTGAGGAGAAATTTGATGGATGTTCACTAGAGGAAGATGGAATTCTCGGACATAGAGGTTGGATATATGTTCCTAGAGATGGAGGCTTGAGACGGGACATTTTGTGAGAGGCTCATCGTGCACCTTATTCGGCGCATCCCGGGGTGAAGAAGATGCACGCCACTTTGAGAAAATTGTATTTTTGGAGAGGACTTTGGAGAGATGTGGCCTTTTTGTGTCACGCTGATTAGAGTTTCGAGGGTGAAGGTGGATAATCGGCATCCAAGCGGCCTTCTCTTTCCTCATGCCATATCGAGTGGAAGTGGTACACTATTTCCATGGACTTCATTGTTACGTTATCGATGTCGAGATACCACCACGAGACCATCACGGTCACGATGCATAAATTGACAAAAGTAGCTAATTTTTCTTTGGTGAAGACCACCTATACTGACTAATGTTGTTGCATGAGTATATCTTGATGAGATTTTCAGATTACATGGGATTCCATGGAAAATCATTTTCAATCGCGATCCTTTGTACACTTCCCATTTCTAGACCACCATGCACCATCCTCTAGGGAAGAGGATCAATTTTAGCACAACATATCATCTTGAAACGGATGGACGGACTAAGTGGCTTAATCAAATCATGGAGGAAATGCTTAGGATGTACATGATGAATCACCCGATCAAGATGGGAGGGGTATCTATATTTGGTGGAGTTTACCTACAATAATAGTTTTCATATTTTGATAGGCATGATTCCTTTTTAGGAATTATATGGTAGAGAGTGCAGGACACCTCTTATTTCGGACATGCTAGAGGACATAGTTTCTCTTGGGCAAAAATTACTACATGATATGGAGTAGAAGGTTACATTGATCGGATAGAGATTACGGGAGGCACAGGACCGAATGAAGAAGTATGTGGATCAAATTAGGATAGATCATCGTTTTTAGATAGGCACGAAGATGTTTCTTCATGTCAAACCGCGTAAGATCCCTATCCATTACAAAAATTTTGTAAGCTTACTCCTAGGATTGTGGGTCCCTTTGAGATCTTGGAAGGCATCGAGTTCTTTGGCCTACCATCTCGCATACATGATGTGCTTCGTGTTTCAGTTCTTAGGAGATATGTTGCAAATCCTTCTCATGTTTTAGATTGGACCTCATTGCAGGTGCAAGATCAAGGGTAGGTGATGGTGGAGCCCATTTGCATCAAAGATCACATGATCCTAGGACTTCGAGGTAGAGAGGTTGATCGAGTCCAGATGCGATGGGACAAATATGTTAAGGCGTAGCTGCATAGAAGTATGCTCCCTTCCTACAAGTTCATTTTTCATATTTGTTCCAGTGACTTCAGGAATAAGTTGAGTCTAAGGGGAGGGGGATGTTGTGACCACATCCCTTCAACACATTTTTCATTATTGTTTTTTATACTATCAACCGCACTTATGGATATATTATAGTTTTCTTTATTTAGCATGTTAGTAGGTATTAGATATACTGAAATGTTGTTGATTCAATTCGTATAAGATGCATATGGACCATTAGAGACATTTGATGTTGATATTGATATACTTTTCACATGGTTATTTATCTCTATTTCGACATGTGATATATTAGAGTCATATTGAATAGACCTTTGATAATTGGATTAATGTTGTGATTGTTTCGTCATGGATGAAATGTGCAATATAAATGTGCTAGAAATTGTAAGTGATTTTTCATTTGCATAGATTATATTAATTCGTATATAGTTGATTTTAGATTTCTATTGCATATCTTGGCATGAATGTTTCAATGCGGCCACGAGGCTGAAGGGGGTATTCTCTATTTTGTAGGTATATTATATTCACAACAACATCAGGGATTGGAGACCAACCACATCAAAATTCGAGAAGAATTCAACTAGGGTCACCATGGCAACATGTAATTGTGTGTGTGTTAGAATTATTTGGTTAGGGAAAAATTGTGACCTAGGGGTCATGTGTTGTTTTGTTTTAATTTTCCTTTTTAATAATGTTAGTATGTGTTTTCCTTTAGTAATGAAATTTACTTGTTTTATTATTTAGATTTTTGGATATATGTTTACCCCTTTATTATTCATGGGTTGTAGTGTCTTAATTAAGCTAATTTAAATTTGTCCTAAACTAATTAAAGATGTGACCAAAAAGGAGTTCATTTATTAGACTTGATTTACTCTTGGATTTTGTGTTGAGTGTTGTGTGTTTGAGTTTTGAGTGTAGCACACTCTACCCTTCATGGGAAACTCGAATTTGGATTTTGAGGCCAAATTTGGAAGCTTGTGGGACAAGTCAAACTTTTCCCACACCTCCTAAATGCCCATGTCAACCCTACCTATGGGTGGGGAGGTTAAATTTAGGCTCTATTAGGTGTTTTGGGAAGATAAAACGGAGAAATGTTAATTGCACTTTCTTTCAAATATTTAATTTTTTCCTTTGGGGGAGTGGGCTTAGATGGAGTGTGTAAGGTTCTTGTCATTTGTCCAACCACTTATTAATTGTGTATTAGAATATGAGGTTAACCAAGTGATGTGGAGTGGAGAGGAGATGAGGTGGCATCCTACTTGGAACCACATAACCCCCTCTCTCCTTTCTCTATTTATTGTTTTCATTTTGCTTGATTGGAGGTTACTTGATATTTTTAGTCTCTTGAATTTTGGAGAGTGAGAGGATTTTGAGAGAGTTTGTGGATTGTTGGAAATTTTTGGATGCTTACTTGGTCTTTGGCAAAGATTGGATCTTCATACTTGGAACAAGCTCTACCATGGAGAGGTAGGAGCTTCACCTTAGTTTAAAGTGTGTAAGGTTCTTGTCATTTGTCCAACCACTTATTAATTGTGCATTGGAATATGAGGTTAACCAAGTGATGTGGAGTGGAGAGGAGATGAGGTGGCATCCTACTTGGAACCACATAACCCCCCTCTCCTTTCTCTATTTATTGTTTTCATTTTGCTTGATTGGAGGTTACTTGATATTTTTAGTCTCTTGAATTTTGGAGAGTGAGAGGATTTTGAGAGAGTTTGTGGATTGTTGGAAATTTTTGGATGCTTACTTGGTCTTTGGCAAAGATTGGATCTTCATACTTGGAACAAGCTCTACCATGGAGAGGTAGGAGCTTCACCTTAGTTTAAATTATGTTCTTTTTAATTTATGTGTTTATATGTTGTGTTGAGTGTTGTTGTCTCTTTGGAATGCTTGTTGGGTGTGGGTAGATTGCCTAAGTTTTGAGTGGGAGGATACTACGGGGAGTTTGCTTGTAGGGAGGCATAAGAGATCACATTTTTATGGAGGGAGTTTAGGTTGGGTGCCCCACCTAGTATGAGAAATGATTGCATTTCTTCTTGTTTCTTATAATGAGGGAGGCATAAGATATTGTGGGAGGCATAAGAGTATATGGAGGTATAAGGGGTACTTGAGGGAGGCATAAGAGTTTGTAGGGGAACTCTGATTTGCATGGAGGATTTTAGGTGGGCACTCATTCCCATTAGGAGGCATAAGTGGCCTCCCCATAGGTCTTACTTTTTTCCTTTCTTGATAAGCCTTGTGATATTGTTGCTTTAATTATCCTTCTTGCTTGAGTTGTTGTGTTTTAATGTGAATGGAATGAATGTAAAACTATATGTTAAGTATTGTGGAAGCTTGTAGTTGCCATGAGTTGAAATCTTCTCCCATTGTAATGTGGTTGGGGCTCGGGGGCCAATGGAGAGGATGGCTTCTCCTCTCCATTGGATATCTTAGTTGGGTGCAGGCGTTGCCTACACCCCTATTTTTGTGAATCAAGAAAATTCTTGGAGGAGCTATCTTGTTGGTGTTTGGATCTTGGAGTCTTGTTGGTGACCATGTGAAACTTCCTTAGTATTTTACCCACTTAGAGTGGAAGAAATTGTAATAATGTATTTCATTCTTGTATTTACATTTTGTATGACTTCCCACATCAAGTGGAGAACATTGTATTGATCTTGTGAAGAAACATATTGCATTTCATTGTGGCTATGGAAGTGTATTATATATTGAAAAGAAAGAAGAAAGATTTGTGTGAATTAGTTTTGAAATGGAAAAGAAAGCTTACTTTCATTATAGAGTTGTTTTATTGTTAATATGTAATAAGGAAAAAGAAATGACCAAAATGGATATATAACGTAAAATTTTAGTTGGAAGTTACAATGTGAAAATGAGAGTTTGCATTCAAATAGTTGTGATGTTGTAAATAAGAGAGAAGAAAATGTAGAAACTGTTAGAAGTTGAGCTTGCTTGTATAACAAACTTGAATGGAAAAATAAAGTTAGTTTAGCTATTTTGAATGTATGTACATTGTATTGAAATAAAGAGGAAAACAAGTTAGATTATATTGCATTTAACAATGTTGATTTCATAGAAAGGAAATGAAAAAATAATGAAATAGATTTATATTCCTATTTCTCTTCAGAATTTGAAAGAAAGAATCTAGTTAAACAAATTGAAATTTTTCTTGTAAGTAGCAAAATTTTATTATTGAGATGAAAACACTTTAAAATGACTAGATTTAACTAGGAAATGAATAAGAGAGTAATAAATCTCCAATGTAAAACTCAAAATGAACAAAAACAAACCTAGAATGCATTTTTACACCTTCGGTAACTTTAAGTTTTTTTGAAAATCTCGGCATTAATGTTCTATTTTTAGAAATAGGAATCTGCTACTCAGGTAAAGCAAGTGATCCCATAACCGTCGCTGAGGCTAAGGTGGCAGTCTCAAAATCACAGTTTCGTAGGGCGATGCTCAGTGGTTTGTCACCCAATCGGGGCGGTGGTCCTAGCACCACCGGTCTGCTCTGGGTGGCGGTTCTGTCACTTATGACAGAATTTCACGGATCCGTGCTTTGTGCGTGAAATTTGAAATTTTTGTGCTAATTGCTAAGTTGTGATATTTAACCTATAATTACCAGCAAGCTAAACAATGTGGAATACTATGGATTGAAACAATAAAACGTACAATAGTGGATATAACACTAGCCTTTTTCATTAGTAACAACGGGGTAGGGTTTTCCCCAAATTAAAAACCCAATACACAAATAACTTGAAATTAAAACCAGATTGGTGGATGAAATCCCTCCCAAGCTTTGTATGAAATAGAATACATAAATAAAACTAAAACTAAACTAAGCATAGACTAAATATTCATGTAGAATCCTCCATGGCTCTTCTTCTTTTGCTCCCATGGCTTCCCTCTCTCCAACCTGCAAATTCAATAAAAGGAAATTGACCAAATGAGAAGAATAAAATAAGAAAATGTTTTAATAGAATTTCATAAGGATATTAGGGAAAAGTTGGGAACTCTAGGATCTAGTGGCTAAGATAGATTTTATCCAAGGGTGGAGGATTGACCCTATCTTTATTAAGAAGAAATGTATTTTAAATGTTTATGTAAAATCCTTAAGGGTATTTGTAGATGGGTGACGGCGACCATTTAATTGCCTAGGGTGTGATGTTTCTTTTGAACCTTTAGTATGTGTAGAAATTTAATAAAGGATCCTTTAAGCTATTAAAGTAATGAATTTAAAAATTTAGTATAAGGTTAACATTGTTAAGATTGAACTTAATTCAAGAGAAGATAACATCTAATTAAGTGAATTAAACCTTGTTACCTTCCCATAGAGCTATTGATTAATGGACCCTAGAGATAATTGTGCTAACATGTAACTTTTAAATAGACTTGGTTCTTCAATCGTAAAACCGAGTTAAGTAGTGTAAGTAAGTTAATAAACCCTAAAGGTTAAGCACCCTTGTAACATCCTTGTACCATAACCTTCGTTGTACCCTTCTCTTAAACAAAAAAATTAGTCACATTTTCGGGTTAAGTCTTAGGTTGGAGCATGCTCCTAGAACGTCATTTTTCATGAGTGTTACACTCCTTATATTAGAGATTCACGATTAAAAACTTATAATCATTAGGATTGACCATCCCCCGAATTACTAAAAGAGAAAAGATTAGATATTTTTTTCCTTTAGAACATACGAGTTCAACTAATTCATTCCTATATGACCCTCGAGCGATACTTAATTATGCCAAATGCGTTCTTATAAGTGAGAAGAGCCTTACAAAATTTGACAAGAAACAATAATCAGATGGTCTTTCTAATTACCGTAGGTGAATGTTGAAATCGAATGGTACCCATTTCCCAATGCTAGTCCATGCATATTTTTCAGTCGTCTTACTCGGCATACACTACAATTGCCTCTGTCTGACTATTTATGGCATCGTCTATGTTGAATCCCATACATATAACCTTTCGTGTCATTTCTTCTTTTGTTTAATATGTGAATATAGTCTCGAATCGATCCATCTTGAAATTAAGACAACTATGTAAGATATTTTATCAAGGATATAGTGTTTTTGTTGTTGTTGTTGTCAGTTTGTTTGAATAGTCCCTTCTAGTTTATGCCATCACTATTTTTTGTTGAGCTATGTACCCTACGAAGATAGAGAGATAGATTAATTTGATTATATGGTTGGTGTAAGATGAAGTTCTTACCATTTGTCATAATTGTTTTCTTGGTTTTACTAGACGCATGCAAAGGAAGCAGATTCATCACTTATGCTCACGTATTACATTCTCTATGCACTTAACAATGTTATCTCCACGCGCTTCTACAGTCTGAGTGCTTTCACAGAAACACCCACATAAGCATTTTACCATATTAGGTGGTTCTTAGTCATCCCAACTTTGTTAAAAAACATGGAGCAGCAAAATAGAAAGCGGTAGGATGTAGTGGAATAGAATAGTTTGTGCAGTGAACAAGCTTGCAGAGACCAAGGAAATTCCACTTCAAGATAACCCAAGAGACCTAGCCAAGAAGCTTTCATTAGCTACTGGTGTGTATGCCATGTATGATAAGAATGGGGAGATTCAATTCATTGGAATTGCAATGATGATTTCAAATAGTGTTCTATCTCATATTCGAGATGTCCCTCAACTCTGTGGATCAGTAAAGGTACGGTTGTGAAACCTCTAATTGAAATTCAAATACATAATTTTCGATCTGAGAATTTTGTTTAAAAGCATTTTAGAAGGCCAGCCCGTGATTCTTTGCATGGTTTCTTTCAGTGACGTTAGCATATATTATTTTTCATAAGTTATTTCACGTGTCATGTGTATATACATAAAAAGATAGATGGTCACATTCATAAGTGATAAAGAGACATACATGTAAATATTCAAACCACGTTATTGTTGCTTTATTCACTGAAGAATCACATGGAAAATTTACTCATTATTGATGCGCCAGAATTAGTAGGAACTTGACAAGGTCATAACTTGAGCTCTGGGTGTCCATTTGAGTTCGTTTTTTTTTGAAACCACATGTTTTGATGAGACGAACACAGCGGCAACCCACCCTACCAGTTGGGGTAAGTTTCAGCACGTTTTCGGGCCCTAAATCCACCATCTTGAGGTCGAAAATTAGGATTTAAGTTGTAGTTCAGTTTTTTCCTATTTTTGAGCATTGGTTAATTTTACTCTATTAGTTGCATTATGAGTTAGAAAGTCTACAATTCCTCTAATTTAGAGATGTAGAAGATGCGTGGCAATTTACGTGCCCGTATGAATAAGCATGCAAACTTACTAAGAATAGCAGGTTCTAGTAAACTGCTAAAAATAGTAATTTCCTCCACCTAGAATAGATTTATTCTAGTTAGTTAGAGTTTGCTTGGCAACTCGAGTTGCGAGTTGTATTTCTATTTAGGAAACATTGTAATTCATTATTGAAAACGAAAAGGAGATTTATTTCTTTTGAAAGTTCATGTTATTTGTAGAATATTAAGTTTGTTAGAATTTGGCTACATTAATTATTTACCAGATCACCACTGCCATCGGATATGGCTTCCATAGATATCCTGAGGCATCCGATCATCAGGTAGCTGTTGTAACTTGTGTATTGTAACATGTGAGTCCCATGCTTCCTTGAGATTTTAGTTTTTCGTCGGCCTTAAAATGTTACACCCTAATTTAAATTGGATGCAGGCCTATCAATTCAAAATTTGGTGATGGTTTACATATTTTGGATATCTGTAAAATTGTTAAGCAGAAGGCGTTCTTTATAGTGAGAATAGCCTTGCAAAATCTAACAAAACATCTTACAGGTTCGACAGACGAGTGATGGTTCCCTGAATGATCGTACGTCAACGTCATAATCCAACGACCCACTTTTTTTTGTCTTCCAACATATTTTGGTCCGTGTGCAGGTTTGGGTTAAAGATGTGGGCAGGATTAAATTGGTCGGTGACTATCCATGACCTGGAATTAGAAGATGTAGATATTATCCCATTAAGCAATAATAATAGATGAAGCGCAAATAGAAATAAACCCATATAAAATTTTGCAACGATGCACTATGGACCTTCATTTCTGTAATTTATTTTCGATAAATTGGTGGGAAAAGTGATTGTTAATCTATAGCTAAGGGTGTGCCACGGCCGCATTACGATACCAGCTGATATGTTGCAGGTTTTTATAGCTCCCTTTTTTCTGTGCGACCCTTGCTGATTATTGGTTGGAATGGGGAGATGATGTTAATCTTGGGGATGATCTCAGCTCATGTATTTTACTAACAAGTAGGTGATGAAACAGAAGGGAGCTGGGGGTATTGCAAAACTTGTGGCATAGCATTCTATCAGTGATATTGTCCTGTCGGCATTTGGGAAGGAGTCCAAGTTAGGGAATTTGATTCCTTGAGACAGGCTTACTGTATATCTGAGCCCATCACATGATTTTAAATGGGCACATGGGATAGAGCAGTGGCCGACGTTTGATATAAAATTTTAGTTCACACAATATAGAAATTATTCGATGAGTTAATTATGGAAAAGATAATAGATAAACACGTTGAGTGTAGGCATATTAATGGATTAAATTCCCTACGAAATTCGGTCAATGGTGGAAATTCGTAGGAAAATAGGAGACTCTGATCTCGAAAGCATGGAATACATTATGTGTGTGGTGATAGAAGCTATAGGATTATACAGCCCAACTCCTTTTCTGTTCCCCACGAATGATTAAAAGCTTGTATTCACACGTTCAAGAATGGTCTACGTGAACTCGCAAGCAGAGATAGCGTAACTAGCGGTGAGTATCGGTCGGAATGGTTGGAAGGCGCCATGTGGTTGCCTTGATGGTTTTTGTTACCTCTAAAATAGGCATGCCATCAGTTCACCGAGGAGGATACGAAAATTTTTGAGCATGAAAATGGTCCACGTGAACTCGCAAGTGGAGATAGTGTAATGCTCTTTGAGCATTGGTTTGAATGGTTGGAAGGAGTTATGTGGCTGCACCGATGGTTGTTGTTACCTATCAAATAGTCATGAAATTGGTTCGCCAAGGAGAATCTGTTAAGATTTGGTCACAGGTATAAAACATGGAAACCAATCCGAATCCGCTTGCATAGGGCACAAAAATATTCAATTATATTATTGCAATGCCAATGTCAATGCTTACATTTCCAATGTTTCAATTATAGTCGTATGATGCCAACCAACCCTAAGGGAATACTGACATGAAAGATCAGACAACAAATGCTTCTTGTTCATCTTTTGGATCCACATTTGTAGGAACATAAAGAAATCTCAATCCTCATTTGTGTGATGCCGAAGAAACCACGTTCGCTTCTTCCTCACTTCACAATTTTACCTTTTTTCATTAGCAATCCAACATTTAAACTCTTCCCGACTACATGATTTTTCTCTTTTCCTCTAGGCACGTGCTTGGTTATCATTGTGAATTTCAACATTATTATTACTATTATTTGTTTATGAGCAGCCATATATTTCAACTCTGGTAATTTTGCCTCTCATTCGACAGTTGTGAACATTTCCCTTAATAGTTTACAATGATCATTAATTTTTCTTTGTAGCTAGTCTTACTTTAGAGTCATGTCAATTTCATATCATTCATTAGTATTACCATTAATATTGTTGGTCATTGTGAGTGATTGTTGTTTGAAAATTCTCATAATTCCACATTTTTATCATCAATTTATATTTGTTTGTAACAAAAATTGGGTTTTTCAGTTTTCTTAGTTTTGATTTCACTTTGTGTCATTGTCAATAAATTGGCGACTCTATTATTTTATTTGGGAGATACAATCCCCCGACTTTCTGTTGAATAGGTATATAGTTGAAATAAATAATGAAAATGGTCTTCTCAAAAATTTTATAACGATTAAGTAGTTAGTGATCTCAACAAAAATACCATATAAATATTTCAAAAGAAATCGACGACCACTTGATTGCCCCAGGCCTATCAATAGGTTAAATTTGACACACACCTATGTGTACCTAACAAGTATTAGGTGTGAGTAAATAATCATTTTTTTATTTTTTATTTTTATTGAATGTTGAAGCATTATAATTACGCTGAAGACACACTCCAAATAATATAAAGGGGAGGGAAACCGTCTTGTTGTCACACTGATGGTGCTAGATGAATTTTCACATCCTTTAGTGATAGGGCCCTATAGCCCCAGTCATAGCCCCCTACCTTAAAATATGGGCTCCATAAGACCCTGGCCTTATCTTTCCCAAACTGTCAAATGGTATTTCCCCTTTCTCTCTACTTATTCACATTATTTTCTTTGCCATGGCCCACATTCTTATCCATATAACCATGCACCATAAATGCTTGATCAATAAAATCTCCTCTCCCAAACAATGAGGGTGCAACAATTTCCTCCATGACCACCTTTATTTCTATCATAAAAACCACTCACTATATAGAATTTCTGCTATTTAAAATCCTACTGCGATATAAACATAGTTTCATTTCTAAATTTTTTTTTGTCACTCCTTACATTGACAAATTACTATTTACATTGTTTCTACATCGTCAAAGACAACATCCAGGTCTAATCAAATGATTGACATAAATGTGGTGTCCTTTTTGTATGGTTCAGTTTCACATTGATTCTCCTTTCTACTTTCACCACCCTCGCACTTCTCCACCCTCTAACCCCTTTTTCTTCACTCATATTCCTTTCCGTTGTTTTTCTCCCTCCAATATAAATCCTCTGAAGATCCCTTTCAGCATTTTAATCGTATATTTAACATACGATTGCTAGTAATTAGTATATTGATCATTAAATATGCTATGAAAATCAATATAATACATTTTTTTAAAGATAAACCAGAATTTTGGATTGCGAAAAAATGATCTAAGGGAATATAATGTAATTTTGTTTAATATGCGATGATACGGTATTTGAAATCCCTCCAATAAAGGTTTTTTTCTTCCTAAGACCATGTACAAATCAAGACATTGTAACACGTGGAAGAATGGACAAAGCAAAATGAATAATGAAATTGGCGGTCAATATTGGTTTCAATAAACAACTAAAGAAAACTAATAAACAACCTCCAAATATGAAAAGAGATGGAAATAACAATTTTAATCAATACTTCATTGGGAGAAAATTAAATGATAAAAAGAAAAAATGTTACGATATTAGAATGATAGAAGACATTCATTTATTAAATTTTTATATTTTCTTAAAAAATTAAATTAGACAGTAATATCTATCTTTCTTTATTCTTCATTTTGATGATGGGTTTAATTGTGTGATTGGAAACATTGGATTTTTAGATAATTTCTACATGGTTTATTAAATACATCTTCATAGAGTTAATTTTAAAATTTTAAACACAAAGAAAATGGAGAAGTTTAATTCTTAAAAATTCAATATCATGTGGAAGTGCCCTTGGTCTATTGATGTTATGTATGTGTTTCAATGAACCTACTAGGGATCAAGTCTTGTTGAGTGCAAAGTTTGAAAACACCTAGCACAGAGAGTAAAAAGGTTGAGGACAAGATCATTCCTTAGATGATTTTGATAGTGTGGATGCCCCATACCTTTAGTTACTTAACTAAAGATGATCATTGGCTTAGTTTCTTTAGTTACTTTCATTCTTGAATCTATATGTTTCGTTTAGAACTTGTGCAGAGATGCCATTAAAATATGTAGTCAACCTAGGTAGAGATGCCATTCAACTAAGTAATCCAAGTATCAATTGTACAACATCTATAGTGGTGCTCAATCACAAAATTTAATATTATGATTTTAAACTGGACTATTCAAATAATAAATCTTATTGAAGGAAAATGAATGCATTTAAGTTTCATGTATGTAATCGGTAGTGCACGATGATACCAATTTTATTTTATTTATTTTTTAATTTTAATTTTTAATCAAATATTTTATTAGGTTAATTAAATTCGTCAAATCCAATTTCTAAAACCTAAATATTCATAAATTAAACACCTAACTTAAATCGTTAGTCCAAAATCACATAAATATCATGCAAGTTATTGTCCAACAACAAACCCCAAAAATATATGAAAGAAAAAAAAAATGATCAAAATTATACCCTAAAAAAATCAGCGAAATAAAATACCTACAATCCTTAACACTAAATCAAAAATAATATAAACACTATTTAATTTACACACTATTAAACTTTCAACATAAAAAATCCACAGAAATAAAATAACACCATAACAATTAATTAACATCTTATCAACTTGAATGTCCGTTTATAATCTAAAAGCCATTATCAAATACTATGGGAAAATGAGAGATTCTTACCCACACATTATTAATGTATGGGCAAATCAAGGTTACATTTATAAGAGAAAAGTAAAGGATGATGAAAGTGAACAACCAAAAGATCTTCCACACTAGCTTTAAATTAAAATTAAGCCAAATTAAGTATTTATTCAATATGTAGAAATTTATAAAGTTCAATATCGTTCTTTTAGATTGGACCAACCTCTTCTAAAATGACATTTAAAAGTAGTAAAAATAGGATATAAGACATTTGATATAGACCATGATGTCGCATAATATCTTTATATTTATTTAGAAAAAGTAAGAGAATTTAAAAGGTTTGATTCAATATTCATTTAGAAATTTAAAAAGATGGGACAATGTATAAAATTATGGGTAAATTTAATGGATTTATTTACTTTGATTCTATGGCGGAAGTTATTATAGAGGAAGTGTCATTGGGTGATATTTTAATTTTTTAAATATCATAATTTTCTTGAAAAAATATCAAATATATGTGTAAGTATTTGTTAATTATTTTATTATTTTTAAATTTTTCTATTCATATTATAAAGTTTTTGTAGTGCCCACTTCTCTTCGACACTTTTGATATTGATCATGATACTTCGACTATATTATAGATATTATTATAGCTTTGATTTAGTATGGTGTTAGATGTCGATCATGGATTATTGTTCACTTTGATTCATATATGATGCACGATAGTTGTTAGAGACATTTTATATAGATATTGACATTTTTTTTTATTATTGGCAAATAGTTTTTTGAAAGGGACTATACCCTTGTACAACAAGGCTCAGAAGCCAGAATAGAAAAAATAAGCACAAAGAAAAGGATCAGCATCCTGATATAACAATAAGGACCAACTGCAGAACGTAATCTGCAAAGAAGAAACAACAACCAGCAACACAACAGCAAATAAACAACTGCTGAACAACGAACAAACATCATCCAGACGAATAGCGCTCCTTCAGGGTAATTTTTTTCTTTTTGTTAACCGTGACCCAGCCTGCTGGAGTCTCCACTGCTGAAGGAGGAGCCAAAGGAGGGGTATTCTCCTTAGTCGCATATGTCCCAAATGGGACAGCCGCAAACATATTACTTTCCGTGTTACCCTCAACAACTTGAGCAATTTTCATGCTGCTAACAGTTTGATTTTCGGAAAGAGGGGTTTCAAGGGCAGATTTGGATACAGCAACTGTTTCCACTTTTGATTCAAGATCCCTTTTAGCATCAAAAATTAGGTGCTCTGGGAGTGCATCTTTCCACCAATTCTGCTTTTCATGTTGACATTTTTCCATCCCACAAGCAGTAGAGGTGTGTCCTAAGCCAAAAAATCTTCTACATCGGAAAGGTAGACCTTCATAATCAAGAGTTTGTGACCAAGTTCGATTTTGCACTCTAAGATCTATAGTAGCAGGAATATTTTTATCAGTGTCAAGTTCCACCAGGATCCGGGCATAGGTAGTATGGGTGTAATTAGTGGTTTGAGAATCTATAAAGAGTGTAATTCCCAAGGTATTGCCAATGGCTGTCAGACAGTCCTTACTCCAGAATTGGATAGGTAAGTGGGGTAGCCTGATCCAAACAGGTTTCCAAGAGAAAGATTCTGTGTGCGGGTTAAAGGCTGGGAACCAGGGTTTCATGACCAAATATTTAGATTGACAGGACCAGAGTTTAGAAGCAATGTTTTCTTTATCAGCTACTAAAGAGAAAGTCACAATGAAAATTCCCTTAGCACACAGATGTAAGTCTATCTTACCAGTTAAAGTTGGAGTCCAATGCTGAGAGATCCATGCGTGAAGAGATAGATGTTGACATGTTGTTGGACATGGTTATATATATTTATGGATGTTGTTAGAACATGTGATATCTGGATATATTGAGTAGTGAGAAAATTGAATTTAAAATTGATGTAGTTCTTTGATGAAATTGTAAGTGATATTGTTGATTGTCTGGATGTTGTTGTGATTCATATATATATATATATATATATATATATATATGATTTTGAAATTATATTATATTCATTTGGATGTTCTGATATGGCCATGAGGCCGAAGGGGTATTTGTATTGTGCAGGTTAAAAATATCACAACAAACATTGGGGGATTGGAGACCAACCACATTGAAATTCTAGATGAATTCAACAAGGTCACCATGGCAACTTGTATTGTTTGTGTGTGTGTGTTTGATTGTTAGGGATTCCAATGGGGGGGATCACCTTTAAATGTGACCAAGGGTTATGTGTATTTATTTATTTGGTTCCTTTTTATTGATGTTGCATGTGTTTATTTTGTGGTGCTTTTACCCTTTCATTAATTATTATATGGTGTGTAAATTTTGTGAGTAATCATATTGTTAAAATAAATAAATCAAATATGTCATAAGAAGGTAATTAATGAGAGTTGTTGGCCATGATTTAAAGTGTTATAAGTAATGTGTAAGTGTTGTAAGAGATGTGTAAGTGATGTGTAAGTTAACTTTTGAGTGTGAAACACTCCACCTTCTTGGAAATTTGAAATTGTCCTTGGAGGCTGATTTTAGAGGCTTGTGGGACAAGTTAAACTTGTCTCATACCTCTTAAATTTATTTACCAACCATACCTATGGTTGGAGAGTTAAATTTATCCCTTCTTTATTCATTTTTATAAGTCAAGTTGAATGTTTTTATTGCACTTTTCTTGCATGCTTTTGATTTCAGTCCTTTGGGTGTGGGCTTGTTTTCGAGTGTGTAAATAAACTTTCATTTATTCACCTTCTTATTTATTGTGCCTTGGATATTGAAGTTGAATTATGAGTTGGAGTTGAGGATGTGTGATGTGGCATCCCACATAGATCCACCCCATCCTCTTCTCTTTCATCTTATATATATTTGAATTCCTTGTCTTGTTTTGGGTTGCTTCATTTTTGGAAACTAAATTCTTGGGTGAATTCCTTGTTGTTTTGGGAGCTCTTGTTTTTAAGAAGTTTTGGAAAGATTGTTTCTGTTATGTTTGTGGAGCCTATTTTCATGTTAGTGTGTGGTACACCTTCTATCTGTTAGACTTAGGTATTTATACGGCGGTCCCACTCATCGATGAGTGGGTCAAGGGGGTTCTGGGGTGAAGCCTGAAGTAAATATTCATGGGTGGTTTATTAACCCATGGGTAATGGGTAACCATTATGGAATGTTTTTGGGCCCATGGTTTTTCGGTACCCATTGTTTTGATACTCGTGGTTTTGATACCCACGGTTTTGTATCAAACTTCTTAAGCAATTGTCTATTTATATGGTCTTATGCATATGATACATCTACAAGTAAATGCATTGCAGATGTTCTTTGAATTTGGGTGTGAATTTTGTAGATTTTATTGAGCATAGCTCCAAACGGATCTCGGGGTATTGTATTGAGAGAGTGGAGGCTTGTAATAAAATCTCGAGCAAGTGATTCTTGGTGGACGTAGCCCAAATTGGGTGAACCACGTTAAATAATGTATTTTTGTGTTGTGTTATTTATTCTACACTTTTATTTGAGATCGTAATATTTTCGCATATTACTTTCTACTATTGTGATTCTCAGTAAGGAATTATTCCGCATATTTTATCTCTTATTTCCTATCAGTTGCATGCTTATGCTTGGTAGTTCTTGGATTGCTTGCATTGAGATAAAGCTTGCTAATTTTGGAACTTGGAACAACTCCATCATGGAGATGTAGGATCTTGGCTCTTGAAATTATCTTCTTTTGTAAATGTAAATGTTAATGTGTGAATGTTTTGGCATGTTTTGTGGGCTTTTGGGTAGATGGCCTAGAAATGATGTAGGAGAAGACTATGGGGTTATTTTATGGGAGGCACAAGTGTGGTTTAGGGAGGTATAAAGGTGGAGGGAGTTGGGATTTGGGTTCCACCTTACAAAGAAATAACTTACATTTATTTACTCGTTATGGGGTGCCATAAGAGGTTGGGGAGGCATAAGAAAATGGGAGGAATAACGGGTACTTTGGGAGGCATAAGGGCATGTTAGGGATTTGAAATGATATACATATATGCAGGCAATTTTTCCTCAGGTTGTGATACCCATTTTCATTTTGGGAGGCATAAGAGGCATCCCCCATAGTTTCTTGCTCTTTTGGCTTACTAGATGAAGCCTTAGTAATGTTTGTCATGCTTTAATGTAGTTGTAAACTATAGTCTGTTTTGGACTGTATTTTCTTGTGGAAATGTTGCTTGTGTGTTTGTGGAAGCATTTTGTTACGATGAGTTGGATCACACCTTTTATTACATTTTGGTTGGGGCTCGGGGGCCAATGAAGAAGGATGACTTATCCTCTTCATTGGATGTCTTGGTTGGGTGGAGAGCATTGTGTTTCCCCTAATCTTGTTGTGATCAAATTGGAAGAATGAGAAATATGCATGTTGTTATTCTTGAGCAAGGAAAAAAAAAAAGTTTAATAGCCCCTTGTGAAATGAAATCTTATTGTAACCTTTCCCACTTGAAGTGGATGAACTTGTATATGTTTGTAATGGAAAGATGTTGTAGTGGTTATGGAAGTGTAAATTGGAATGTGAAAGAATGAAACGTATTTTATATGTTGTATTTTGAAGTCAAATGGAAGGGAAGTTATAAGAGCTTCATTTGAATTAATGGATGTGGTTTTTTCTTGTCCATATGATATTATTCCATTGGAAATCTGTATTTAGCATGCACTATGAAATCCTAGTTTGGAAAATGGAAAAGTGAAACATGTGAGAAGAAAATGTATTATTCTGTCCTGTATATAATATATGATTTTGGAAAGAATAAAAGAAGGAAGTTGTAAAGTTGTCTTTTGGAATAAATAAAGGATTGCATAACCTTCCTCAAATTGTATCATTGTATTGAATTTAATCATCTAGTTGTGAGTTGTAATCTCTGTTTGAAAGGAAGAAATGCGTATAAAGGAAGTGTAATACTCTGTCTTTTGAAATATGTGAAAATTGGAAATCAGAGATGTATTTTAGTTTTGAATAGTTGAATTGAATTAACTAAATGTATTAATTTAGAATTGTAGCATATTATAATACTTGGAAGAAGAAAATGGCAAATAAACCCTTTAAAAATTTGATCTTTGTCTTGTATTTTCAAACTGGCAATTATTTAATCCAAAATGCACAGACCGAACCTGCAACAATGAAATAACAAAATAAATGATTAAATTGAAGTATTTTTCCCTTAAAAAAATCAATTAGACAAAAATACTTAAAGGAAATATTTCAAAACTGGCAAAATCAAGTTCAAAGCTTTCACAGTCATTTTGCCATCAAAATTGTAAAATTTCAAATTAGAATTCAATCACATAGATCTACCTCAAAAACTTATCCTAAATCCACCTAAGAACAATTCTTCATGTCTATTTGACATGTTGAGAGAGGAACAAGAACAAATTGAGCAAATTTAATAAGTTTAGTTTTTACCAGTTTGCACTATGGAAAAGCTTGCAGATCATTTTCTTGAAATTGACCCCTTAGACTTTATAAAAATTAAAAACTAATGAATCATGTGCAAAGAGGACGTTGAGAGATTTCTAAAAATTTAGGTTGTTTTCCAAAACTGAGCTCTCTATAAAAATTTATGGCCTTCTAAAGTTTTTTCTTCACTTGGGGTCAAAAAAAAAATTGGGAAAAATTTCCTTGGCAGGCCCGCGGGCCCGAATTTTTCCCTTAGAGCTTCAGAAAATTTTGGGAATATTTTCAAAATTTTCCCAACCACCCGTCCACCCCTGACTAATCGAGAGGCTTCTATGTGGTCCCATGAGCTTTTCAAGAGGGGGTGAGATCCATTTTTAACTTAGCGCTTCCGGAAACTTTTTCCCATCGGCTGCAACCAATCGGTGATGCCACATGGTGTCACATTGAGGTTTCGGTGAAGGATTTGTGTCCCTTTTTTTATTTTTTACGTTTTGGAGAATTTTGGGAAAAGTTTCCAAGTTTTCCCCACTGCTCGCCTGGCCGTAGCTATTCGGAGCTACCATGTGGCATCGTGAGGTCGCGTAGGCATGAGTGAAGGTTATCCTTTTTACCCTTCACGGTGTTAAACAATTTTTCTTCCCGTCACTCCACTTTTCCCGTGTTGACTTAAGAGATGACACATTTCCTTTTGGACTCGTAGGAGCACAAATGCAAAGTGGGCTTCTCACCCCGCACAGGAAAATTTTCAAATGTTCAGCCTTTGTGCTTTTCCTGCATGGCTTAAGAGGCATCACGTGTCCCTTACGGACCCACATGAGTGTAGGCACAAAGGTGGTTTTTGACCCCACGTGGAAAATTTTCTAAAAGTCTCCCGCGGCCCCGTAAACTCTGCCCTTTGGGCAAGTTTTCTCTCCAGGCCCATAGGTCCGCTCTTGAGGAAAATTTTCACCCCAAGGCCCGCTGGCCCATAACTTGAAAAACATGAGAAGTTAGGTGGACTTCTTTATATAATTTGGAAAGGTGAGGAAATTTCCTATCAATGGGAATGATTTAGGAAAATTTAGAATGCGTTAATTTTAAGCAAAAACAAGTTGAAACTTTAAGCCTATTAGAGAGTGGGTATGGTGAGGAATTACCCTTGAACCTAATCAAACCTTCTAACCCTAAATTTTTGACCTTGTAACCTCTAGTATAAGTTAACAAAAGAAAATTAAATTCTAGTGGATTAGAATTGACCTGGAACTTGTTAGTGAAAATTTTTGTCTTGTAACCTGGTTGTAGACTCCTTTAAATAAAAAAAATTATTCCATAATTTTCCTAACTGATCCTAGGTTGTTCTTGGGTCTCAAGTGGGTTATTTTTTAGTGGGCATCAAACTTGGTATTTGAGCCATGGGTTTAAAGCATGAACCCTTGGGCACACTAGAAAACTTGAGATATGAACTATAAACCTAGCACACTTTTGAATCTAGAAAACAACCTTGTTTAAAAAATTGAACAAAAATACGTATGAAGAAATATTACATTATTTTATTCATTTGAACTACCAAAATTAAAATAATAATAAAATAATAATTTGTTTGAATTTTTGTACTCACTCGGTGGCATTTTTTAACCCACATAACTAAGTATGTTAAATTAAATTTATTTTTGTGAACTTCTAGTGTAGTGGAAACGTGGTTCTCCTTTGAAAATGTGTTATTTTACAAGTCCTAAATCTTGATTTAATTGTATGATGCATTAAGCCATTTTAAGACCATTCCTTATTGGAGTGGTTAGAATGATAAATTTTATGGTGTGATTCTTGAGATTAGACAATAGTGATTGTGATCGGGGGTTGAGAAGAGTAAACTAAAAGTTGTTTAGAGCTTCCTTCCTTCAAAGTGGTTACGATAGATGGTCAGTTAGTCAATTTTTCCATTTTGTTGCCCGTATGGGAGAGTGGACATTAAGTGTGAGGGTCATATTGGACCCAATCCTGTGTATGTGTCCTTGGAACTGACCTTGAGGCAGAGTACCCTATTGGAGGTCATGAAGGGTCGGAGTGAATGTGGTGTTGAATTTTATGTTTTACATTCGTATTCTTGTATTATTTTATCAAGGCCAGAATCTTATTTTATGATTTGATTGAGAAGCTCAAGCTCTTTTCATTATTTATAATTTTGTGAGAATTTTCAGAATTTGAAATGTAGCTACTTAGCCACTCTCCTTGATTGTAAACCTTTCTTGGATTTTATTTTGATTGGTGACTCAAAGCTCATTATGTTGTTTGCTATTTAGCTAAATGTTACGTGGTTCCTGCTTGCATTATTTTGATCCGGTTCTATGCTTCTTGTAGTGTGACATTTCATCATATGGGGTACACCCTTAGTGTCTTGAATGTATTCTTAGGTTCTTAAAGTTATGCATTGGTTTTGGATGCACGGAACCTTGAGCGTGGTTAGGATCTTAGAGTGACTTTTTCATTTCTTGACCTTGCTAGATAGAGAGATTTTTGTGTTGTGCATTCTAGTTGGTAGTCTGTTAGTGGTGGTGGTGATTCTCTTATAATCCGGTAAGATCTTGAACCTCATGAGAGTAGAGGTATTTAATTATGGGCTAGTGAATTATGTTAGGATGGGGTTGCTTTTGGATGGCTTTGGATGTTAGTGTAAAATTGTGTGTCCGGTAGTGGCTTCTTTTCGATGGCATGCTAAGTTTTATCGGGATTTTATTATTTCATTATATAAAGTAGTGACTGAAGGGTTGTATGCATCTTGGTAATTATGGTTAGAATTAATCTTGGTAATTATTGTGTGTGTAAATTAAGTGTGTTTTTTTCCCTCTTGACCTATAAATAAGTCTACCATTTCATTAAATTTTTTTAGTTACTTATGAATAATAGTCTATGACCTATTAATTTTGGATTATAAGTGTAATGCCAAGTGGGGGGAGTTGGCCACCAGTCTTTTCCAGCGACCCTTCAACCACTTCTGACCTATATCTTTTATGACTGCTCTACCTTCCTTGACTTCCTCATGCCCTTGTCTGCCGCGTCTTGGAGGAAGGGAAACCCCTATTTTGGAGAGTCGCAGCAATTGATCTGGAGCTGAACAAGAGTTTTCACTGTTATTCTGACTTTACAAGATCCCATCAACAGGATAATGAAATGGATCAGTTCGTTGTCTCTCCATTTCAAAGCAAGCGAATGGTCGATCCTAGGGAGTTTGTTAGAAAGCCAAATTTGAGTTTATCAATGTATACAGATCAGATCTCGTCAATCAACAATAATTATGTGAATGAGCAGCGGCAGTAACTACTTTTTTGCCAATATTTAGTTCATTCAACAAACACTATGGCACACCAAGACGTGTAAAAAGTTTCAGAGGAAGTTATCGATCCATATATGTTCGACACACCCAATGCTTTAGTAGCTCCTCCTCAATTCAACAAGCGCTTCAAACATCCGCCATGAGAAGTAAGATAAACTTGTTTTTTTTAATTTTATATCTGATTTCACGAATATTGCGTCGACAAACAATTTCTGGTCACGCTTGTAATCAAGGATATCAAGAAAGTGGTATTATTGCGTGCATTCATTATCTTAGGCATGTTACCTCCACCTTCATTGGGTCTTTGTGAGGTGTGTTCTTGTATGGAATCCACAGCCACGACTGCAGCGAGGATGGGCCGGGCGGCGGGCATGTGCGGTTTGGTAAAGGCCTTTTTAAGCGCTTCCAGCAGGCAGGTTGTCCAACTATGTTGTTACCTGTTCAGTTTTCAACACATCCTCGACATCAACAGAGACGTCAACCACCTGCTCCTCGCCATATTGCATTAGAATCTTGCCTTAAAAAAAGAGAGTTGAGAATTAGCGAGGAGCTTCTGCATGTTTTAAAACTTTAATATACCATTTACTCTGAAACATTAGTCGCGTGAAATTTGATTTTTATTCTCCTTCTTGTGATGTTCACCTCTCAATAGCTGTGCACAACTCAGTACAAATGTAGAAGCAACGAAGGAGTTAATTCTCAAACAGAGATAATAATGGGTTTCAGGAATGGAGGCTTGGGCATTTCAGTTTACAGGCGTCTCAATGAGAATTTTCATCACAGAAGGACTCTCTGTTTTGGGTCACCATCCCTCAAGGTGGAGGAGCCCTTAATTTGGAGGGAACTTTGAATTTGAGAGGTGCTCTGCCTTTGAATTGGGAATTTGGTAGTAGATCACATATGGGCCATGCCCATCACATGATCATCATGAAGAGGTTGCAGATGGAGTAGCAGGGAAGCGTGTGTCCAAATTGGGATTGGCTGCTGATATTGCACTGGCTAGCGTGAAGGCAATGGCAGGTTACTTATGTGGGAGTACTGCTATTATTGCAGACGCAGCACATTCCGTGTCTGATGTAGTTCTAAGTGGAGTTGCTTTATGGTCATTCAAAGCAGCTGCATTGAAGCAATCTAGTGACTGGTCAGCCTTAATTGAGGATGCTAAGTCTAGGGACTGTTTTATGGATATGGAGTCTGTACCAAGAGATGTTTTTTTGGTTATAAAGCCATCTTCTTTTGCTTCGTCTCAGACTAAGGCTGCTCCTAATATAAGAGCACCAAGGTTAGGAGGTCCAAATTAGAAACAATCAGATGCATATGGAGATGGTGGAGGTGTTTGGATGAATGACGAAGGATCAAGTTCAATTGTCAAAAATGGGGCCTACAGAAGTTCTAGGGCTAATCTTGGAGCGGTGTTGGGAGGATGATGGCAAGTATTTTAGACCACCCACCCTGGCCGTGAACTCCTTCTGTGCCAACGTGAAGATGTTCGATGTTTGGGCGCCCAACGAGCTTGAAGAAAATGGAATTAGGCTTGGGTTGCTGTTGCAGGCCCTGTCCACCTTGTTATCGACTGCGGGAGCTTAATCAGGCACGATATTCTCTATACCATTGATTCTTATGCTGTTATTTAACTGATTCATTAAATAACTCTACTCTTCATATATATGTCTCGTGTGATGGTATGTTGTTTGGTTTCCACTTCCCTTGCTCGTTTGTGTTCTTTTTTTTTTGGCGTTAGAAATGATTGCGCTGGTTGAAGCCTTTATATTGTTTTCTGGGTTTTAATAAATATTAGTTGGGTGAACTTTGTTCTTAAGACTAATAAAACAAAAGAGGTGGGGTTCCTGTAATGAAAATTCCTGAGTTCTTTGTGTTGGTCTCACGATTTGAATGTTTTATCCAACATTGTCGTTGGACTCAACTTTATAGTTCCTATTTTGTTCTTATTCTTGTTTCGGTTCGAGATCTGTAGTTCTGGTTTATGTTGGGTATTTGTGAATTGGTGATTGAGTACTGCGAGTGCATTGTGTATAGGTGAATGGTGCTATTCCTGTCTCTATCCTTTTCTTTCATTTGTTTAGGTTCTAGTAACCCTTCCCGGTTGGCTTGGTGTGTGCTTAGCTTGACCGATTTTTGAATTGAGCCAAGTTGATATTACTTTCAACTAGGTTAGTTTCTTTTGTTATTTGTTTTGAATCGCTCGAAGAAATACTTTTATTCTTCGAGTGTCATGGTTGATCATCATAATTGATATCAATTCATGTTCATCATTTGGAGATTGTTGTCTTTGGAATCACCTTCTCTCCCTTGGTGACTGTTGTATGTTTTGTGGAATGTAGCCGATCCTATGGAATGTCTTCTTTTGACGATACTCACATTTCTTTTGGATAGCTTAAAATGTCAGAGGAAATACTCTTTTCTTACCTTGATTTTGTTTCACACATGTTGGAGGATACGAGATCTACTGGATCATTATTGAGGAAGTTTTCAAATCTTAAAATTGGGATGTTGGTTTTATGCATAAGAAATTACCCTAAGTTTTGCTCCGTAAAGATGTTTAAATTTCATTCTCCGTGACTTAGAGGTTGGTGTGTTTGGAAACTCATTGGTTGACTGGTTTTTGTGATGATCGTTGTGATACGACCTCCTTGCTGTCATTGTAGTAGAATGGTTACATGTTGACCAGAAAGGTTAAATTCAACTTGTTGTTGACGATAGATCCTTTGGAAGCTATGTATCCTGTGTTGTGTTCTTGGGAATGATTGAGTAACCCTCCTGTAAGATTTATAATGGTTATGTTTGGTCTTGTCAAGTTTGTCCTTTTTCTTAAGACATCCTCTTGATTAGAAGAAAGTTTAATAGACGGATTGTTAGAATAGGATGTGGCCCATACGAGGTCATTTGTGCGTTTCATTCCTTTTCTTTTCAATTTATTTATTCTGTATTGACATAAAATTAACTGTTTTAGGCACATCACCTTAATATGAATGAGTCATGTTGGTTTAGATATTCTCATGTCGTTTGATTGTTTGGGATCTTCCGGTGGCATAGTGAATCCTTGACTTAGTGAACTAACTTAAACAAATAGGGACATGAGATCACGTTTGGAATTAATTATCTTCTTGTAATTGTTTTTGTTTAGAAATGTTATCTTGTTAAAATGACGGTCATTATTGTGATATGAGTGAAATTCACTATGATGTTTATTAACTGCTCCTATGAGAAAATGATAATTAAATAGAGTTAGTGCTGTCCCCTTTTATTTAGACATTTTATGCTATTGGAAAACTCTTTAATTGCGCTTGTTTAGACTCTTAGACTATTTTTCATAATCAACGGTGTTTTCTTCTTCCTTGAAACAATTAGATAACAACATATCGTCTTAATGTTATAGCTTTTATCGTGCTCAGTTCTTGCGAACTGACATGTGCTAACAAATGTGCAGGAGGATTTCTTGAGTAGAAAAGAAAAAAATAGAGAGAAAAAGAAACACATGTAGAGAGTGGTTTCCAGCCTTCTTAGGAACTGTTGTTGTATGAATGTTTTCCTTTTCTTTAAAACATTGATATGGAAATTGTGAAGACTATATAGAAGGCATTGTGTTATAATTTTGTATTGTTCTCATGTAGGTTGTTATCGTTTGAAAGTCAATTTGAGAAATATTATTGTCAATAAGATTAAATGAACTTGTTTTGACATGCGTATCCTTCGTTGAATTTTCACTTTTCAGAATATGATTTATCCTTGAATTGTCAAACCTAATCATAATTATCTAAACTTGAATCAACTTACATCACTTTGGTTACCTTTGGTCATGTGTCGTTTGGTAGAGGACTATGTTTTGAACCTAGCAAAAAGAAAACAAGAGAAACAAATATACCGTGTGATCCCACGTAAACTAATCAACAATCTCTTATTGTGGTGAATCCTTAGAATGGTCTTAAGGTGAAATCAATGATTGAATTCTTGGAAGATAATAAGATTATAATAAAAAGAAGGAACTTGACTAAGAAACTCTTGATCTATCTTACATGTTGAAAATGTAAAAGTATACTTATGTCTATCTCTTCAAGTGAAGCTTGAGTCAACCTATAATATTTCTGGTTAGACTCTTGACCCCAATGTAATCCTTTTTGACCACTAATAAGATCTTAATGATGAATCCAAGTTCTAGACAGTCATGTACTGTAAAAATAAAATAAAATAAAAATATGACCGCTTAAAAAGGGTAAAAGATACATGTTTAAAGGCACAACACTGAAAACAGTTTGATGAAGTTAAGAGCCTTGAGAAACTAACTACCTCCTAACCAATGAATAAGTTAATCAAGTAAATGAAGCAACCTCTTACCATCCAATAATTGGTTTACACTGTATATTAACCTTAACAAGGTAGGGAAAAATTCTTCAAAGGAGACATGAACTTCAGATTCTCCTATCATGATTCCTCTGGGAAAAGTAAAGAATGTAAAAGCACTTACAGCTAAAACATGATTCTAAAGAAACCTTCTGTGGGAAGACCTTGTTTGTAAAATTGCATACTTTAGATGAACCAGTGTGTCCTTAGTGTGTGCCTCATGTTTATCTGTAACCAGTGTGGGTCCGTGTTGTGGAAAGCATGTCTTTAGTTGGTTGTATTCCCTAGAGAACTTGTGTAGTGTCGTATTATCTTCAAGCAAGTCAAAAAAATTATCCTGTCTTTTACTGTGTTGTTTGTGTGTGAATTTTTGGGTTATTACAATGATGGAGACACTTATGGATGCTTTGAGTCTTTTAGACCATGAAATTGGTGATGATAGTGTAATTATACTTTGATAATTTAATCTCAATGGTATTTTATAATATGATTGTCTTGCATGAAGCTGTAACTCTTGGTCCTAAAGCCATGTTTCATAATATGGTTGATCGTCTACTTATATTTGACACTTCTAATGAGTATGTGGTATTCTTATAGTTAAAATAATTCCTTTTCATTTTTATTGCTTGGTTGGTGGTATCCTATGGTAATATGGGTGTAGATTTGAAAATTTTCCTTGTCTTATTAGGTGAGTAAAATGTTTTCTCCAAAGAAACAAACAATTTTAAACCCTAGTAGATCAAGAAAGTAATTATGCTTCCTTAATGGCTCTTCCTCATAACTTATTTTGAGAACTTGTAGAAACCCACTAGGAATGTTTTATGATACTTGTAATTAGTGGAAAAATCTCAAAATATTGTTGTGATCCATGTTGGTTGATTGTTTCCTAGTTCTTACCAAATTAATAATGTGCTTTCTATGTTGAACATCCCTTGTTTCCTTAGAATTAAAAATGTGATGTGTTGAATTACCTCTCTCTCCCATAAAAGTAATAGTGTGATATGTTTACCATTCCTTCTCATTAATTTTTTTTTATTGACAAATTGACTCACCCAAACATCATAAAACTATAATTGAGGAGATTTGGCCTTGAAGCTTAAAAATAAAGAGAAAATGTTCCTTTCTTTAACCTTGGCAGATTAATAGAAGGAAACCAAACCATGTAGAAGAACAGAAAAGGAAATAATTTTTCGATCTACCTCCCTAGAAGTAGAATAAATATTTTGTTTTTCCACCTATATAGAATGGCGAGATATCATGGACAACTTAGTGGTGATCCTTATAATGCAAACATGTGATATCGAATAAAAGGAATAATTTAATTAAGAAAAATAATAAAGGAATGTGCTAGGAAAAATGAAACAATGAATTTTGACTTAATTATTTGAGTTATAAAATAAGTAAGATGTATGTGTATTGAGTGCAATGTATAGTTGAACTGTAGTTTTGTCACCTACTTGAAATTGTGAAACACCTAGTGGATAGTAATGTGTTCTAGTTTCTTAGTACTTATTTTTCATAGATATATGTGCCTTTTTTGTGGGAGTTTTGGGTCATCATACCCTTATCGTAAATCTGTAGCTCGACGAATGAGTGTTGTGGTCCTTTTGGATTGAGGCTTATTTATTTTTTTATAAGCAACCTCCTTGCGTGTTGTCTTGTCCTTGGAGACCTAAGTTATTGTAATTTTAAGGAAACATATGTTAATGATATAAAATAAGCGTGGGAAGTCTTTTTGTCTTCATATTTTCTTGGGTCACCTTGTTGTTGTTGCCTCTTTTACATTAGGATGGAAAGTGCAAGATGATGTTATTCACTTTTGATACAATGCACCCTTGGATTGTAATTAGACCCTGTGTTATTTGTTCTTCTCCATAGTGACCTTGAGTGGTCCTTGGGCTCTCTTTATGGTTATTCCGAGCTTGAGTAGGAAATAAGATAAATAAATTCCACTATGTTATAATGTATGGTACTTGTATTGATATGTTAGTTGTTAGGGAGATATATATATATATATATATATATATATATATATATATATATATATATATATATTATATATATATGCTAACGACTAACTTCTTTAGATTTGGATGGTATGTTGTGTTTGACTCTTAAAACAAAAGTGTAAAAATCATACTATAGGAAAACTTGGGGTCTTTACTTCACTTTTATTACCATGAAAATTAAATTGCACCCTCTCGAGTTATAGAAGTTGCTTTCTGAGATAATTCCTTCATTTTAAATGTTTTGTTGATTTAGTGTCCTTGTTGATTCACCTCATCTTATGTGATCCTCAAATTGTGGGACCTTGAGTAGACTTTTTCCTAGTGTAAATTTTGTCATAGTTGATTTTTACTAGCCTTGTCTAGACAACGAACCTTGAAATCATGGCTTAAACTTAGTAAAAATCTTAACTTTTATTAATGTAGTATGTTGTATTCCTTGGGAAACTATGTGTTTTTCTCAAACTCATGGAATTATCCTTATCATTCCTCTCCTTGGTTGTTGTACTCTTAAGACTCCTTTGAATTCTTCATGTTATATTGTTATGTGTGGTATCTTGGTTGATTGCATAAATTTACTCTCTAGATTTTAATACTCGTAGCCTTGCATGTAGAAAGTTTAGAACTCATCCCATGCAATCTCCTTCTTATTGGTGAATTTCATTGGACCAAACTTAGGTTATGTAGACCCACATTTGTTTGAAGCAAGCAATCCCATAATGGAGTGATCATTTTTCTATTTCATTTATTCATATCTCTCTTTCAGGTGACTTCCGGAGGAGGACGAGTCTAAGGGGAGGGGATGTAGTTCCCACTTCCCTTAGACACTTTTGATATGGATCATGATACTATTGACTATATTATGGACATTATTATAGTTTTGATTTAGTATGGTGTTAAATGTTAGATCATGGATTATTGTTGACTCGATTCATATATGATGCATGATGATTGTTAGAGAGATTTTATATAGATTTTGACATGCTTTTGGACATGGTTATATATATTTATGGATGTTTTTAGGACATGTGACATTTAGATATATTGAGTGGACCGAGTAAATTGAATTTAAAATTGATTATTATATAGTTGTTGATGAAATTGTAAGTGATATTGTTGATTGTCTAGATGTTGTTATGATTTATATATATATTGATTATTTTTAAATTATACTATATTAATTTGGATGTTCTGATATGGCCATGAGACCGAAGCGGTATTTGTATTGTGCGGGTTAAAAATATCACAATAAATATTGGGGATTGACACTAACCACATTGGAATCATAGATAAAATCAACAAGATCACAATGGCAACTTGTATTGTTCATGTGTTTGTGTTTGATTGTTAGAGATTCCAATGGGGAGATCACCTTTAAATGAATGGTTATGTGTATTTATTTATTTGGTTCCTTTTTATTGATGTTACATGTGTTTATTTTGTGGTGCTTTTCCCCTTTCTTTGATTATTATATGGTGTGTAAATTTTATGAGTAATCATATTGTTAAAATAAATAAATAAAATATGTCATAAGAAGGTAATTAAGGTAAGTAATGTGTAAGTGTTGTAAGAGATGTGTAAGTTAACTTTTGAGTGTAAAACACTCCACCTTCTTGGAAATTCGAAATTGTCCTTGGAGGCTGATTTTGGAGGCTTGTGGGACAAATTAAACTTGTCCCATACCTCTTAAATTTATTTACCAACCATACCTATGGTTGGAGAGTTGAAATTAGCCCTTCTTTATTCATTTTTGTGAGTCAACTTGATATATTTTTATTGCACTATTATTACATGCTTTTAATTTAAGTCCTTTGGGGTGTGGGCTTGTTCTGTAGTGTGTAAGTAAACTATGACTTATTCAATTACTTATTTATTGTGCCTTGGAGATTGAAGTTGACTTATGAGTTGGAGTTGAGGATATGTGATGTGGCATCCCACATGGATCCACCTCATCCTCTTTTCTTTCCTCTTTTGTATATTTGAATTCCTTGTCTTGTTTTGAGTTGCTTCATTTTTGGAGACTAGATTCTTGGGTGAATTCTTTGCTGTTTTGGGAGCTCTTGTTTTGAAGAATTTTTGGGAAGATTTTTTCATTATTGTGCTTTGTTGTTATTGAATTTCTTGCATTGAGATAATGCTTACTGATTTTGGTATTGGAACAACTCCATCATGGAGAGGTAGGAGCTTGGCTCTTTAATTGCTCTTCTATTATAAATGTAAATGTTAATGTGTGAATGTTTTGGCATGTTTTGCGGTGTTGGGTAGATGGCCTAGGAATGTTGTAGGCCAATACTATGGGGTTATTTTGTGTGAGTCACAAGAGGTTATTTTGTAGGCCAATACTTGTTATGGGGTGTCATAAGAGGTTGGGGAGGCATAAGAAAATAAGAGGAATAAGGGGGTACTTGGGGAGGATAAGAGCATGATAGGGATTTGAAATGATATACATATATGTATTCAGTTGGTTTGTCCTCGGTGGTGATACCCATTTCAACTTTGGGACGCATCAACAACATCGCCCATAGTTTCTTACTCTTTTGGATTTTGGATGAAGCCTTAGTAATGTTTGTCATGCTTTAATGTAGTTGTAAGCTACATTCTATTTTGGAATGTGTTTTATTGTGGAAATGCTACATGTGTGTTTGTGGAATTATTTTTTTGCCATAAGTTGGATCACACCTTTTATTACATTTTGGTTGGGGCTCAGGGGCCAATGAAGAAGGATGGCTTCTCCTCTTCATTGGATGTCTTGGTTGGGTGGAGAGCATTTCCTTTCCTCTACTCTGTTGTGATCAAATTGGAAGAATGAGAAATTTGCATGTTGTTGATCGGAGCAAGGAAAATATAAACAGTTTAATAGCCCCTTGTGAAATGAAATATTATTGTAACCTTTCCCACATGAAGTGGATGAAATTTTATATGTTTCTAATGGAAAGATGTTGTAGTTGTTATGGAAGTGAAAATTGGAATGTGAAAGAATGAAACATATTTTGTATCTTGTATTTTGAAATCAAATGGAAGGTAAGTTGTAAGAGTTTCATTTGAATTAATTAATGTGGTTTTGTCTTTTCCATATGATATTAATCCATTAGAAATATGTGTTTAGCATGAACTATGAAATCCGGTTTGGAAAGTGGAAAAGTGAAACATGTGAGAAGAAAATGTATTATTCCGCCACGTGTGCCTTGTGGACCCATGGGAGTGTGGGTGCAAAGGTGTTTTTTCACCCCCACACGATAAATTTTCCAAAAGTCTCCCGTGGCCCCACAGATCCACCCTTCGGGAAAATTTTCTCTCTTGGGCCCGTAGGCCCACTCTTGGGGAAAAAATTTACCCCAATGAAACCGTTGGCCCATAAATTGAAAAATATAATAAGTTAGGAGGAATTATTTATATCATTGGAAAGGTGATGAAATTTACTATCTAATGCGAATTATTTAGGGAAATTTTGAATGAGTAAAGTTTGAGAAAAATCAAGTTGAACCTTTAAGCTTTGTTAGAGAGTTGGTATGGTGAGGAATTACCCTCTGAACCTAATTAAACCTTCTAACCCTAAATTTTGGACCTTGTGACCTCTAATATATGTTAACAAAAGAAAAGTACATTCTAGTGGATTAGAATTGACCTCAAACTTATTAGTGACAAGCGTTGTCTTTTAGCACTGGTTGTAAACTCCTTTAAATAAAAAAATTATTCCATAATTTTCCCAACTAATCCTAGGTTGTTCTTGGGTCTCAAGTGGGTTTTTTTAAGCGGGTATCACCATTTTAATATGATAAATACAATATATATAATAATTTTCTATTAATATTGAATTTAATCTTATTAAAACATTTGAAAATTTAAAATATCATTAATCGTATTTTTTAAATTATTTTTTTAATATATTTATATAAGCTTGATAGTTCTTTTTCTCTCACGAGTTACTATCAACATATTTATTATTTACAATCCTCTCAATCAATTAAAATTTTAAATTAAGATATTAATCTAATAGTTTCTTAAGCAAAATAAAAACAAATAATATAATTATTTGATGTTTATTGGTTACTTTTTAATGAATGGATCATTTTTGGGTATTATTCAAATCATATTTTTGGTAAAATTTTAACATGTGTATTTATATAGGTTGAGGTGTCATTTATGTTCAATATTGTATGCCATATCATAATTATAAATATAGTTTGAGGTATTATCTAATAATTGTTTACTCTTAAATATAAGTTAATATGTTATTTTGTAATGTATTATATTAATAATTCAATGTTGATGTGACATAATAATTATTAATAGATCTTGAAATGTAATTTGGTTGTATTTTGTTATTTATTTATTAATTATCATAATTAGCATAATAAAATCTAATGTCACATCACAACACACACACACACACAATAACACACACAAACACACACACACACACGTTTTCTACCCTCAATTATATGCTAACTCTATACTCATATTTGATTATTTGACATGGATTATTGAAATTTTTGATATTATGTTATGATATTTTAACATTCGTGGACATGTAAGATGTTTTGGGTGCATAGCACCAAATTACCCTTGACTACTATATTAGTTCATTTCGGTGGATGTTTTGGATACTAACATGTTATGACGTTTTGATCTTATTGGATATATGATGGACACATGGTTTTATCACACATCTTGATGTTATGGATTATTTGGTTATTTTATGTGATCATATGATAGCATGGATATATGTTGTTATATGTTATCTGCAATGGCTAACACATGGTGAATTTATGTGAAATTGTGTATGTTCCTCATTTAATATTCGTTATTGTCGATGTGTTATCAAATTATCTTGTTTACACTTCGATTGGTTTACTAAGTAGTCGTTTTATACTTTTATTGGACATATTGGTTTAATGTTTGTAATGAGTGTGTAAATTATAGGGAATGGGTGAACATGGGTTTCAAGGTAGCTAAGCTAGTGTGCAAATGTGGACCACATGACCGAGTCTTAGCCATGGTAACTATGTAGATCCTTAATAGGTTTCATGCATATTTTGGGCACCATGAATGACCATTAATTTATAATGTTGTATATTTTCTCAATTTAAATGTGTTACTTGTTTAATTTTGTTAGGATCTAGGTTGGGGGACCGATGGTCCCGAATTGAATTAGGCATGTTTTTTCTTAGGTGTTTTCATTTTTAATGAGGATTGGGGTCATATGTGCACCCTTGAGTGGGCACCACATCATCAACTAATGTTCCCAAAAATTCCAAACCTGAAGTTGAGTTGTTTTTGGCATTTTTAGATACCCATTTTAGTTTGGAGAGTTCTCTTAACTTAAAAATGAGCCCTGGAACCTACCTATTAGGTAGGGGGCTTAATTTCAAGTCTAGATGAGAGTATCGCTCCCATTAGAACTCTCTCTTGTCACAATTAATGTAATAATTGTTGGGGTTGTGTATTGTAAAAATTTGCATGTGTTTGTTTTACTATCATTTTGGGTAATTTGTGGGAGTAATGCTAAAATTAAGCTTTACCTTTTCTTTCTTTTGTTGTTGGAATCTTTGTTTAGAGTGAAGAGAAGGGTGACACATTTCACCCCTTATTTTAAAGGAAATTTACCTTGTTTTCTTCAAGTACATCCTCATGTTGGATGAAGAGGACTTTTCTTGTCATGTTGTGCTTCGAGTGATTTTGGAGTGGGAGAAATTGCTTGTAAAAGGATTTGGGGAAGATTAGAGATTGGAAAAAAATTTCAAGGTGGCATCTTTTATCCTTCTTTATCATTTTTACCTGTTAATTTAGTTTCATCTTGTTGAGAGTGTGGTCTTTTTTTGTATGTGGTGCATGCTTTACTTGGTTATTTTATCCATCCATCATATGGCTTGATAGATTTGGGAGTTTTGTGTAGGGGAAGAAGGAGGATTTTTCCTCTTAATCCAAATGGCTTGATGGGAAAGCCATGTTGGTTTCCTTTCTAGCCCCTCATATGGTTTGAGCTAGGGAAGGCGGTTATTATGGTTTGAATCCCCATCCCCATCTATGGAGAGGAAACCCAATGGGTTTGAAATTCCTCCCAAGGAGGAATTTAGGAAAGTGGGAGGCATGATAAGGAGGGATGATTTTTATGGAGGGATAAGGAGGATGTTTAACATCTTTCATATTTACTTCCCATGGTTGGATCAAACCCTATAGTTGTATTAGATTTCTCATCCACTCTTCCCCTTTTTGACAATGAACTTAGGGATAATGTTAGCGGCGAATATTCGTAATATGGAAAAAATTTCATTTTAGGAAAATTTGAAAAGGCGAATTATTCGGAGTGGGTCGGTGTCCTGTTCGCCTAAAATATAAAGTATATTTTTTTTGGGGGGGTCGGCTTCGCCTTCATTTGAAAACATCTCCTATAAAAACCTATGTGATTCGCCGGGTAGTATACCTCAAGTAGCTTACCAAATTACCAATACTGTGAAATTTGAACTCACATAACCTTGAGCACCAGAGATTCATATTACTGTTATCCTGTGATTGTTGACACGCGACAAATGCAGTGTTGACGCGTGACAAGGGCAATATTGATGCACGACAGAGAGCATCATCGACGCGCAACAAGAGCCGCATCCTGATGCGCGACAAGAGCTGTATTGACGCGCGACAAGAGCTATACTGACGCACGACTTGGGCTAAGAAGTGACGCGCGATAGAGGAAGGGTTGACGCGCGACAGAGGAAGGGTTGACGCGCGACAGAGGAAGTGTTGACGCGCGACTTGGGCAGAGTTGACGCGCGACCTCAGACAGTTCACGCGCGACAAGACCTCAGAGACTAGACAGAGTCGCTTCTTGGTTCTTTTGCTGACGCAGGACTCTTTTCAGAATAATGGAAGGTGCCAGCTCAAAGAATACGAATAACCTAAAAGTAAGTAAGAAATCTCATAAATCACTCTTCAAGTATTTTGGAAACTCTGGATACGAGATAATGTAAATACCAGTCATATAGATGCCACTAAAAAGAATCAGAATACTGACTATGTGGAAGGTATTATTGAGGTGGACATGCATTCTTGCACAAGATATCACGGTCAAACAAATGAAACCTATGATAATATGCCAGATCTTGAAGATATTGTTCCTATTGGGGTGCAACCGAAAGCGCAGCTAGATATCACAGATACAAACACTCAGAAAAATGGAAGACAAAAATCAATATCAAACTCTGGTCCAAGAAAGAGGAAACCAGGTGATTGCGATATTGTCAACATTCTACTCAAAAAAAGTAAAGCATTGAAAATGAACAAGAATATGTGGACCATTGGCGGGACATACAAGTTTGATTGGGCAGCTAAATTTCCATTTATTGAACTGTACAATCATCTAATTTTGAAGAAATCCCATGTGAATGTACATGTACAATATGTACGTGAAATTGTAAAGCAACAAAAAATGCAACTAAATTTGGACACAATAGAAAAACATTGTGGAAAACAATATTTAAGCGTAATGAGGCGGATGGCTAGAAAATCAAAACACATAGGTGGAAAATCGAAAAGGACTGCATGCATATCGATACGCAGACGGAATATGAGGCGAGAGAAGAAAAACATAGACATCTGTTGGAAAAGGGAGGAACAATCACATCGCATATTGGTAAGATGAAAGAAACAAATCTACATGCACAATTCATACAATTCTCTACTCTTTTCAAATACTTATAAAAGGAAGGGCGATGTTAGATTTCCTTGATTTCAAAGTTTTGTATCAATTTAATGGAATCTTTGAATGTACCTCGCCTCATTGGTCCGAGAGTAGTGGATGGGAAATGGAAAAATGCCTCTCGATGATAGAGAAGGAAGATTTGAAAGAGAATGTAAAAAAGCAGACTTTATCTCTCTTTCAATTGATGAAGTGACAAGAGTGACAACACCGCATGGGTATGTATCCACATATATACTTTAGAAAATCATATAAGGAATCCTCATCTGTTGGGTGTTATGAAAATGGTTGACAACTGCAATGCTGAAAACCTATATAAAATAGTTGTTTCTCATTTGAAAGATGTTACTGGAATGACTGATTATGAAATTGCTACGAAGTTGGTATGCGTTAGAGTAGATGGTGCATCATCATGTAGGGTCACCGAAACAGGCATGTGTTAGATTACAAACAACAGTGGCCCCATATATGCTACCAATTCACTGTATGGCTCACAGAATGAATTTAGCGTATAAAATGGTAAGCAACCACGAAAATGTTGCTAAATTAGAAGACCTCATAAGAGAACTTCATGCCTATATGTCAAGCAGCCCAAAGCGTTTTCTCGAGTTCCAAAAATTTGCAATTGGAATTACAGACGGAAAAAACCTTCTGAAGGATGTGGATACTAGATGGATCTCTTTGTATGAACCAGCATGCAGAGTTCGTGAGGAGTATCCTTCATTGGTTGGTTTCATGCACAAATACCGTCATGAAGTTGATAGGGCAAGGGACCTGTTGTTCCGCTTAACTGATTTGGAGACATTGCTTACATTGGTTGGTATTCTTCCAATGTTAAAGGAGATCAATACACTGATGAAGCATGCACAGGGTAGATTGATCTATATTGTGGATTTTATACGGATGAGGAAAATGGTATGTCAAAGTCTTGATATATTGTATTGTTCCCAGGATAGTTTTGATGCACCTGTTTTTGAAAATTGGAGAGATTTATTAGATCTTAAAAATCCTAACACCTTTTTGAGATTTAATATCCACGATCACCTATGCATCTCGGTTAATGGGAGGGAAATACCAATGCACATTTTGCAAAGACGTCAAGATATTACAGGATCGGAACGAGAAGATGTTCCTGTGACACGTAATTTGTTTGAGTCTATGATAGTTGAAACAAGAATAAAGCTTAAAAAAATTTCAGAAACCTTGTCATCAGAAATTAGGGAACGTTTCTGTAAAGATAAAATTCTGGAAGCCATGGGTGTGATGAATCCGAATTTTTGGAATACAGAAGGTGGCCGTGCAGACTTTGTCAGTAAGCATTTCCATAAATCAATGGGTACAATAATGGAACAATTTACAAAGACGTCAGAGCTCAAGGGTACGGAAATCAAAGGTATACTGAATGCCGATTTATTAAAGTTTCAGTCAACAAATTTTGCAACAACAATGAGGAACCAATATAAGAATTTAGATCAACCTTCTGAAAGTGGTGCTATTACAAGGCTGTGGCGAGGAATCTATCAAAGTTCTATCTTACAAGAAGATATCAGTGAGTATTTCAGACTATATGAGTTATGCCAGACAATGATTTTGGGGTCTGTGGAGGATGAAAGAGTTTTCAGTGCATTTTCATTTATAAAATCAAAACTGAGAAACAGGTTGGATAAAAATCTGGAAATTTGCATGAGGTGTTAAGTTTCACGATACTCCCTCGAAACCTTTCCGTTTGAGAGCAATTGCGCATTGGAATTCCCTTTGCGAAAGAAGAGGTGTAAATAATACAGCTACAAGTACAAATATTCCCAACCTTGAGAGTGTAATTGTCTCTTGTCACATTCTACGAGAAGACAACATCGACTTTGATGAAGCTTATTGATAATGGATTGTTTCAACTTTAAGTAGGTATCTTCTTTATCTATCTTTTATCTTTATCATTAAAGATGTTACAGTCTATATACTAAAAATGTCGTAATTCACCCATCTATCTACTAATCCATTTCTCATGTTGGATTTTTTAAAACACAGATCTAGCTCATTACCTGTAAGCATGATGATTTCAACTTTAAGCGGTATCTTTTCCCCTTAATCTTATTGTTTGTTACTATTCATTTTTTTGACAGAGTAATTGTTCACTTGGAATTCCCTTTGCGAAAAAAGAGGTGTAAATAATACAGCTACAAGTACAAATATTCCCAACCTTGAGAGTGTAATTGGCTCTTCGTCACATTCTACAAAAGACAACATCAACTTTGATGAAGCTATTGATAATGGATTGTTTCAACTTTAAGTAGATATCTTCTTTATCTATCTTTTATCTTTATCATTAAACATGTTACAGTCTATATACTAAAAATGTCGGGAAATTCACTGATCTATCTACTAATCCATTTCTCATGTTGGATTTTTTTAAAACAAAGATCTATCTCATTACCAGTGGCAGTTATGATTTCAACTTTAAGCAGGTATCTTTTTCCCCTTAATCTTATTGTTTGTTACTATTCATTTTTTCAGCTCTGGTTATAATTAAAGATGTTACAGGTGTATGTATTTACATTTAGTTAAATACAAAAATTTTATTTTTTGAAAACGTGGGTTGACATCCGTCCGAGGAAGCTGTTACTTCTCGGGACTGACAATGTCAGGCAACTCACCCATCTATCTACTAATCCATTTTTTGTGTTGAATTTTATTAAGACAAAGATCTAGCACATTACCGGTGATGATTTCAATTTTAAATAGGTATCTTCTTCAACATCATCTTATTGTTTGTTACTTTACATTTTTTCAGCTCTTGTTATCATTTATTTAAAGATATTGTTGGTCTATATATTTAAAGATGTTGCTGGGACTTCTCAGGACTGACAATGTCAGGCAACTCACCCCTCTGTCAACAATGTCAGGTAAAACAAAGATCTAGCACGTTACCCTTGATGATTTCACAGCAATCTTATACGCAAGAGGTAAGCTAAACCCTATCATATTTTCAATTATGTTTAATTTCTTACCAGTGATGATTCTTTCTTGATTTCTTAGAATTATATTTAATTTATTATATATTAACTATTAAACAATACATTATACTATTATAAATATAAGTCCTGACACTCTTCCTAAAATTCCCTGCTTTGTCATAGATCCATCACTTCTTCGGATTTCTCCATGAAGTTATTAAAACTCAATTCTAATGCTATCTTCCAGATCCTATAGTCACCCACCCAAATCTACACTAATCACAACTATTTAAATTAACTTGACAGAGTCTTTATCTAATTAAAATCCTTTCTAGTAATAAAATTGACTCTACATAAACTATCCTGCAAATGTAGTGTGCCTTCTTCAAGGCTCTACATAAATACTTACACACATAGTTTACTATGATCTAGTTTGCAACCTTCAATATTTTCTTATACACTCAAAATTATTCCAACTTATAGCCTCCCAGTTCTAATCCACAATTATTCTTCACCCTTATCAAATATTAAAAAATGATCCAGTTCATCAACCTAGGAACTTGATCTATACAAACTAATCTTCATGATAAAAACCTTATATGTTTTACATTAAACTTCAAAGTTCTATATCGAGCTTGACCTATCTTTTAATCACATGGTTATTCCAACTTTGGTTAATCTAGCCTCCATAATCTACTCTACACAAAACAATATCCATGATAACAAAACCATATCTTTTAAACCAATTTCCCAAGCTCTAATTCTTATGGCCTGGAATTTAACTATTTCATAATTGGCTAATCTAGCCTCTACATCAATGATTGTTTCCAGCAAAATGTTATTTTCTGACAAATGGTCTTGACTATTTTGGATGTCAAACAACCTCTCTAGTGAAAGATTATGCACTAATATAGAGGTGAATCTCTTTAAAATAGAATTTTCCTACACCATAAGTCTATTAAGGAGAAATCCTAAATAGTAAAGATCTGTTTCAAATCTTAGTTGCTATTTTTTCCCAAAGACATAATTTTCAAGATAATTAAAGTCCCACAAGATATTTAGGCACTAAATTTTACATTATACACATTAAATTGATCATCGTCTTTCATCATCATCTATCATTGATTATCAATTGTCATCATTGATCATCTACGTCCACATACAATTCATGACAATGCAAGTAAACAAGAAACATACATATAATTCATGATAGTCACCATCTAATCACCATATAATTAAATTCAAATAGCATAGTACATACTCAATAGTAGAAGTTTTCAAATTCAATATTTAAAGTTTAGTCAATAATAAAAGTTTCTAATTTTGAAAACCCTCTTTTTCTTTAGAAAATTCTGCTCTGCTCTCTTCCCCAATGGCTTCTTCCACTCTGGCTGTACCTCTTTCCCCAACACCAGAAATAACCCCGAACTTATAAGATCTTCTCGCAAAGACTTGCCAAGATTTTTATAATTCTTTCTTCTTGATTTTTGTTGCATCTCCATGCAACAAAAATTTGGATCAGCAGCTGCTTTGGCTTTGAACAAGATGTCGTGGTCGAGACCATGCTCTTTAATTATCCGCTTTAGTGTATTGTTTTTTTTTTAAACAAAACAATATTTTGCTTCAAATTTTTTGTGCGGATAAGCTATTCTTTCATTGTTTCCAAGTGAACTTGCAAAACCTTCGCTTTGACTCTTCAAATTTTCATATTTCAACTGCACAAAAAGAGTAACGTCAATTCAAAATATTAATGTAAATTCAAAATTTTAAATTAACAAAAATGATTGTTTGAATGTAATAGTACTTACAACCGCTCTATCTCTTTCGGCATTTGTGATTGATACCAAATCCTTGTCCTTTGACCATTTGTTAAAATATGCCTGGGCCTCGGCACTAATATTTTCCAATTTGTTTAGTGCCTTATCTAAAATGCCATCTTTATAGTCGTTGTTAAACGTGACAGTCCCACATCTTACTTGGGTAAGTAAGGAATCCATCTTCGCAGGTTGATTCTGGACTGCAGCGTATAAACTATCCCGTTGCCAATAATTTTCATAACGACTAATAATCTCATTGATAAGAACTTTAGCCCTTCTCTCCCATTCTATAAGCTGTTGGATTTGAGGAATAATAAACTCACTGACATGGGATTGACAATCATTACCAATTAAGTTCTCCAAAGGAAAAGGTGGAAACTCTTCACTATCTGAATCTGATGCAGACGATCTTGCTGGAGAAGTGTGGGGGCTTTCACCAAGATCAACTGCTCCTTGTTTCTGTCTTTGGGTGGGTTGATCCTGTTTTTGAAAAAATAAATCAAGATTTAGATAAATAAATTTAAATCAGAATGTAATTAAAAATTGTAAAGCATATTAAAATTGAAATTTGAAGTATACCCTGGCCTTGAATCATCTCATGGTATCAAAAAAACCGGTTGGGTCATTGCTATCAATGCCCAAATAATCTTCATCTAAATTTATATTGTTCAAAACAGATATGCCCGTTGCGCTGGGCAAGCCACCAAGTGATAGAGTTGGAATTCGAAACGAGGAGTCAAGGTTTAGTGTCCCACTAGGGGCCGGAGCAAAACTCATGCGTTTACCAATGGTCTTTTTCACTGTTCCTCTGGTTGGCATTTTAAAAATTAATGGTTGAGTGGGTGTCGGTGCCGTGGTTTGACCATGACTGACATGTGCTGAAAAGTACAAGAAAAAATGAAAAATATTAAAACAATTCATAAAGTCAAAACTACGAAATTAAACGTTCTATAGAAAAGTTGTACCTTGTTGTCGAGGGGTTGTTTTTTTCGGTGCTACGGGTGGCCTTGTAGGAGTTGTACTCAGTGGCTGTTCAGAAGATATCAATGCATGCGACTGTATGGAGTGAGTTGGGGAAGAAGGTTCCATAGTCCCTGCAATTCATCAATATTAAATGTTGTCAATTCATTTGGTTAAAATTTAAATTGAAAAATAAATCTGCAACTTTGGAATTTGTAAATAATATATGAGAATGTATTACTTCTCTGGCATTTAACGAGTTCAAACTGTTGAGGGTTTGGAGAGGAGTGAGCTTCCATTTTAGATTGGGAGTCCCTCGAAGCCTCCGCGTGTAGTTGGCCTCTTCCTCTCGACATCTTTTTTTTTTTGGGAATGGCTTCAAGATATCTTCTCTACAAAACATTAAAATTTAAGTTTTAATAATTGTGCACTGTAATGAAGAAAATTGTAATACAATTACAAAATAAATAGTTTATACTGTTGTTCGCAAATGGAATTCAGAATTTCTTCAAAGCCTCATCGAGCAAGTAGGAATTTCTTTAGCTTTTAAATTTAAAAGTGCCTCATAGTAGAAGCCGAGGAGATAGTTTGTTGAATAAATGAAAGGTTTATCTGAGATTTTTGAATTTGATATGTCAGTTCTTATTTTTTTGGATAGAAATGTGCACCAATCAAATTTTCATTTTGAGATAGTGGCACAAATGTATGCAATGGCCCAATTTGGTATATCTGTTTGGCGACCCTATAAACAATTCTGGCTTGAAAAAACGCAATAAGTGCAGCAAGAAAGTGGTGTGCAATTGATTGTGTATCTACACCATGCCTGGATTTATTGACATGGGCTGCAAATGCGAAACAGTGAAAATTACTATAAATTTATAACAGAAAATTGTATCAGAATAAAAAATAGATTAAAAAATATGAATTAAAATGAATTATACTTACAATCAACATGGAAACCGTACGTTGATTCGAGAAATTTCTTGTCATCTTCCACGAGTGTTGCCTTGGTTGTCACAGTTGGTACATCTCTGATAGGAAGGCCCGTAAACCGATGTATGTCATTTGCTTCAATAGTGAATTGGAACATTTGGCCATCGTTCAGAGTAACATAAAATATACCGTCCTCGGAATTGTAGGATGACAGAAGGTAATTCAAAAGATCCGGATCTGTTTCGAAATGGGGCATATTAACGAGCCCTGTAAATTCACACTCTTCCATTATAGCTTGATATTCTGAAGACATCTTTAAAGCCGTATGGATGTGAGGGCATAAGGGATTCCTGTAGG